>JBAJHW010000005.1:197804515-198464515 GCA_037013535.1 Intellagama lesueurii
CATTGAAATCAACAGTACAAAATCCAATATACAGTAAATACCATAACATAAATAAAACACAATCACTAGCAAACACCCCCCCCCTCAACATTTAAATAGAATTAAACCGTTTAAAACAAATTTGGGCATCTCAGATCAGTAGTTAAAAGCAGAAATAAAAGTCAGCTCTACTCGTTTTCCGAAAACGGAGAGGCATGGTCTGACAAATCTCTGTTAGAAGCTTGTTCCATGGGAAAGGGGGCCACAACTGAGAAGGCACGGTTTCTGGTCTTCTTGACTCTTTTGGCCTCCTGGTGTCAACTCTTTTGGTGCCACCATTTTTAACGTCGAGGACTGGGAGGAGTGGTAGATGTTTTGTGGCAGAGACGTCCTGACAAATCTCAGGGTCCTAAACTGTTAAGGGCTTTATAGGTCATGATGACCTGTCATGACCTTGAAGTGGACACAGGACCTAGCAGGGAACCAACCCATGAAGGTGTGCCAAGACTAGAGATATGCGTCATATCTGCTGGTGCCTGCAATTCCTTTGGCTGCTGCATTTTGGACATACTGCTGAATTTTCCATACTGACATCAAGGGCAGCCCTACATAGAGAGTGCTGTTGTCGTTTAGTCGTTAAGTCGTGTCCGACTCTTCGTGACCCCATGGACCAGAGCACACCAGGCCCCCCTGTCTTCCACTGCCTCCCGGAGTTTGGTCAAATTCATGTTGGTCTCTTCGGTGACCCTGTCCAACCATCTCGTCCTCTGTCGTCCCCTTCTCCTCTTGCCTTCACACTTTCCCAACATCAGGGTCTTTTCCAGGGAGTCTTCTCTTCTCATGAGATGGCCAAAGTATTGGAGCCTCAGCTTCAGGATCTGTCCTTCCAGTGCTAGAGTAGTCTATTTTAGAGATTACCAAGGCATGGGCCACTGTTGTGAGGCTTTTCTTCCCTAGGTAGCGGGGCAGCTGGGCACTCAACTGAAGTTGAGGAAAGGCACTCTTTGTTCAGAGTGAATACTTGCACCTCCATAGAGAGAGCCGGGTCTAAGAATGCACCCAAGCAATGGACCCAGTCCTTAAGGAGGAGCGCAAACCTGTCGAGGACAGGTAAATGTCCCTCCAACTGACCCAAGGATGATCCCTACACTAACATCTCCATCTTATCTGGATTCCATTTCAGTTTATTAGCCCTTGTCCAGTCCATGATCCATGGTAGGCAGCGCTTAAGGACCTGTACAGCGTTACCTGCAGGTGACGTGAAGGAGAGAGAGAGTTGCATGTCATCCGTGCACTGGTGACAGCGAACCCCATATCTCAGTATGGCTTCTCACAGTGGCTTTTAAGAAGCATTGGGGAGACAGCTGATTCCCAAGCAGAGGTCCCAAGGGGTGTAAATGGCTTTCCCAAGCGGTACCATCTGAGATCAGCCATCAAGGAAAGACTGGAACCAGCAAAGAATGGAGCCCCCGATCCCTAAACCGTATTGTGGTTGATGGTATCCAAGGCCACAGAATGATCCAGGAGTACCAACAAGGAAGAGTCGGTGTGTTTGAATTGTTGACATTCATCTTAGTGATTAATCGGCACCTTCTGCAACTTCTGTAGATCTTTTGGCACAAAAGCCACTCCTGGTCAAAGCTGGGACCAATGGCTTTGATTGAATGACAACTCCCAGAACGCCCGAGTCACGATGGCTGTGGGCCAGTAGCCCTGCTAGTTGGGAGATTCTGGGTGCTGTCGTCGAAGCAGGTGGCTGCTTCTCTTCTTATGTGGACCCTTGCTCGTTCCCAGACTGGTAGGGCTGGAGCACGCTTCCTGTAGACAAAACCTCTAGCCATGGACACCCCTCGCTTTCCTTGGGTGTCTTGTCCCTTCTTCACCCACAGTGGAGGCCAGGTTGACTGTTGCCACCAGCCCCTTGAGCTCCTGCTGTGCTCTGGGGAGGCGGGGAGGAAGAACCTGGAAGGAGCTGCTGCCAGAGGAAATGTGAGCTGCTGGATTTTCCATCCTTCCCTGGGCTGTGCCCAAGGCTTCAGGGCAGAGGAGGGGTGCCACCACATTACAGGAAGATCTTCCTTGCCACCAACTACAGAGGATACCGTATCTTGGTGTCTTGGGCAGGCACGGGGCACGCAAGTGTGTTTTGTGTTTTGCAGTATTGTGGAGAGACATGCTTTGCATCTCTGGGGTGGGACTCCTGGGTGAGTCCGGATGTCTCTCGCAGGAGGGACTGGAGAGGAAGGCTGCTTAGCAGACGATGATACCATACAACCATAATTCTGTACGATACCCATTAAAAGCATTCAGTACATCTTTGGGATGAGCAAACGTGAAGTCTGTGCAGTGAGAGTGTTCATGAAGAGAGCTTCATGAAGAGAAGCTTGCGTGCCTACATTCAGCATTTGAGTTGGGTCTTCTTTGGACATTTTGAACTGTGTTCAGGGGCTGGAAGCAGCAAGTGAGCAGATTCCCTCTGACCTTCCGTGGCTTCAGGGCAGTGGTTCCCAACCTTGGGGAACCCAGATGTTCTTGGACTGCAGCTCCCAGATATCCTGGTGAGCACAACTGGTGGCGAAGGCTTCTGGGAACTGCAGTCCAAGAACGCCTGGATGACCCAAGGTTGGGGATCACCGCTCAATGAGAACAGCCTCCTCCAGGTTGCCCGTCCATAGGGCCATCTCTCTTCTTCTGTGTAGGTGGGAATGGGGTCTGAAGGGTTTCTTCATTCCAGAGAAAGGCAGAATTAGACTGAACAACTTACGTTTTGTTTTGTTTTCCAGCCGGCTGTCCACCACATCCCTGGCTTTGAGGTAAGACATGTTTACTGGTGCTGACATTGGGAACAGCATCTGTCCATGCTGTGTCTCCCATCGGTTCTCATCACTGGAGAGCTCATCAGGGGTTGAAGGAAGGCAGCAGGGAAGGGCAGGACAATCGGAAGAAGTTCACCCCCTGCTTGACTGCAACCAGTGGGCCTCCTGTTGAAGCCTTAGTGTATATGCACCAGTTTTCTGCAACCTGGTGACCTCCAGGTGCTTATGACTACACCTCCCAGGAGCCCACAGCCAGGATAGTTGGATTGCCCAGTTACGTGGTTCTTCAGCTGTATATCCTTGGCTATGCATATTTATGCCCTGTGATGCTCATGCTGCTGACCTTTACTTAATTATTTAAATTTGGATGCACCACATAGACTGTACTTCATCTGCTTCTGATCTCCGGTTGTTGTGTGGCATACACACCTTCCAAATTAAAACTGGCCAACTGGTTCCAGACCTCTTTGTTCACTCCAAGCAGTGCAGGAAGGAGGGCCATAGCTGCCTTCTCTTGAGCTGGACCCTTGAGGACCACCTAGCCCAGCAACGTTTCCAATTCTGGCTGAGAGCCATGGCTGTTCTTCAAGGTTTCAAGCTGGATCCTTTTGTAGCCCTACTTGGAGATCCCTGGGATTCCCAGGTGGTCTCTCACTTGAGGACTGACCACGTCTGGCCCTGCTGAGTTTTTGAAACAGAAGCTATGGGGTGTGTGCGTGCGTGCCAGGTGGCATCTGTGGCATCTGAATACCACCAAGCCATCAAGTATAAAATTTATTATGCTGCTGTCGGGGTTGCTTTATGGATGATGTGCAGGGATTTCTAATTGTCCTTTCTCTCTCACTCTCTGTCTCTTGACTCCCGCACGTGGCTGTTTCTTCATATGATCGGGAAAATGCTACAGACAGAGTTATCCGTCTTGGATGAGGTGAGTCTCTATTGAGGAAAAAAAATCATTTCTCTCTCAGAGAGCATGACTGGGGAGAACCCATCTGGAATAACCCCCTCCCATCAAAATCATTGAGTGGTGTGCAACCCCATGGAACCATGTCTAGAGATCTCAGCCTGAATCGCACTCGTCATTCCCACAGATGTAAGTTCCCAGGAAACCAGCGGGACTTATTTTAGGGTTGTCTTACCAAGGCCCTATTAGTTCAACGGGTCTAGCAATGGGATTTAGCCCCTTGTGTTTAGCTCCGCAAGGTCTCTCTTTAATGATGTGCAGCCAAAGAAGAATATCACCCTTAAGCAAGTCACGATGGAAAGGTGCCTTCTGTTGCACCTTAGACCGATGATCCCATCAGCTCAGTTTTGCCTTCACTGGCTGGCAGCCATGGCTCTCCAAGGCTTCTTCCGGGCAGGAGTCTTTCCCAGCCTTGCCTGGAGGTGCCCAAGGTCAAACCAGGGGCCTTCTGCCGGCCAGCTGCCCTGCCACTGAGCTCTATGGCTCTTCCTTTCTGATCCACCCCTTCCCGTCTGCAACTTGGAAATTGGCCATCGTGATAATGATAATGGTAAGCAACGATGACCTGATTTTTGTGGTCCTTTTAAGGATGTCGACCAGATGATGCATGTGGAGTGCTTTGACCACAGACAGGTGTGCTCTTGAGGCTGTGTGTTGCTTCTCCTTCTTATAAGCCGGGCAGGTCCTGGCACAGGCTGGCTTAAGTGTGCAGCTGATGGGTGATGGTGATGACGTGCCTCCTCACAGCGGGGGGCCGATCAGTCAGAAATGGTGCATTGATGTGAGGGGGCTCATCTCTCTCACACACACTGCTTGTGTGGATGTGTGACTTGTCTGTAATGATCTCTCTTGCTTTCTCTCTCCGCCACCCTTGTGCCTCTGCCGGATCTGGCCCTCTTCAGCTGTGCACGCCTGCCTTCTATTACGAAGGGCTTCTCCAATGGGTATTATTTTTTTCCCATTTGGTCACCCCACTCCTTCCCTCTTAGCTTGGCAACCGTCTGGGGACTGAGCAAATGTGCCAAAAAGTTTCTGAGAAATCATCTAGGAGGATCAGGGGCTGCTTAGCAAAGTTACTTCTCTTGGACCATGGCTTCCAGGAATCAATCCCCACCCTCACGCCACCCAATTAGTGCCCAGGCTGGGTGAGGGATTCTCAGAGCTATAACCCAAGAGAGGAGTGTCTTTCCAAGCTAAAGCCAGATCCATCCGACTGAGCTGGGATGGCTAAAAATGGAACCCTCGTCCAGGGATGCCAAAGATCTGAATATGATGCACAAGGACCAATCAGACCAAGACTACTCTGGGCTGCTTATTATGAGCACCCGCAGGAATCCAGCAGGGCAAAATACTTAGAGATCCGTCCCGTTAAATTTGCATGGGTGTCTCCTGCAAATGCTTGTGTGTTTCCCTCCAATAGCCATCCCGTGTTAGGAGACAGCCTGCCACTTCCAGGCAATGTCCAAAGAAACACCACAGATGCTTTTTGGCAGTTGCTCGCACCCCACCGGCTCTCCTGCCTTGCCTTTAACTCCCTGCTACTTGGCCCTACGTGACGCTACGGCCAGAGGGCCTGTTGGCTTCTCTCCTGCTTTTAGCCATCAGGGAGGCTTTGCCTTTGGAGCTGCTCTGCCAACGAGGCACCAGTGCCTCTGTCCTCCGAGCCGCATGATCTGTGGGCGAGGGATGCGGGCGAGGGAGGTCGCTTGCCAGCTGCCACCAACTGGCTGGTAGAAAGCAGATTTTGCTGAGCGGCTTTAAAAATTAGCAGCAAACACAAGACCAATAACGTTTGTCCTTTTAACCTCGTCAGTCTTCTCTGAAACTCTCCAGCTTTGAAAACCCACAACTGAAGGAGGCCACCCTGCTCTGCGCAGCCACCCATTCACACACGGACAGGTGTAGCCCTGCACTTACTTCTGGGAGGTGCCAACCTAGCAGTTCCGGCATCCAGGGCAAGATGCCCATCTTTGAGGCCTGCCCTGGCCCTCCTTTCAAAAAGTTGTTCCCCTGTGTAGTCAGTCCCTCCTGGCTGGCTGGCTTGGGAATGACCGTTTCGGATTGCTACGAAGCCTTGTATGCAGTGTGGCCCAGGAAGTTGAAAGCGGTGGCTTCCAGACACAGCTTCATGTCCACTATATAACATGCTGGTCAGGAGATCCCAGGAGTTGCTGTCTAAAATGCAATCTCTGGTTTGCCCTGTCATTATTATGGGCTGCCGTTGGGGGCGTGCAGAAACACAGAGTCACCATGTCAGAATCGGAGCACTACAGTGTATTCTGTGAAACTGAGCATTGGGCTTCCTACAGAACATCAGGTTTCTAGTTGTATGTTGTTCTGCCCATCGTTGTCCTCGAATCAAAGGTGTGAAGTTTTGTTTTTCGGAGTGCAATTCCCAGAGTTCCGTGTGCCTCCTGGTGCATCCTGGGAGATGTCACGTACATCTGCACACCATTACCCAAAATGTCAGCAGATGCTCTTCCACTTTGGCAGTGCCCTCCTTGAGCAGCAGCATCCTGCTTATTCCAGGTATCATCCTAATAGAAACAGAGCGAACAACCCTCCAAATGAAGCCTCTGGTGACCCCCAACTGGCCAATCACCAGGAAAACGAGCTAGCCTGCCAGACGGGGCAGGGAGAGAACTCTTGCTATTCCATTCATATCTCTTTTGAGCACTGGAGGAATGTCTGCTTCTAATGATAAGCTCTCTGCAGCACTTCCTTTGACTCTTGGGCTCCCAGAGACTCCCTGAAGCTGCGGAGTAGAGCACCAGCCTCACTTTTGATGGCTTAAAACAGACACATCCCTTCAGGGCTTCTGCGCATCAATGTTCTGTTCAGGCTGTGATCCCATGTACCCTCCCAAACCTCCAGGCAGATGCTGGTGGCTGGCAGGGGGTTCCTTTCTAGAGATACATCTGTGGTTCTAATTACCCTCAGTGGAGCTGGCAAAGACACGTCTCCCAACAAGCTGTTTTGATTTTTGGCCGCTCCTGGCAACTGACGAGGAAAATTGCAACGCGTCGCCATTCCCGAGTGCCTCTGGCAGGCCACCACCGGGCAGCCCCTCTCTGTCGTCTTATGAAATATACATAGAGAGGAATCTATAAATAAATACGACCCAACCTGATGTTTGAAATATATATGCCTCCTTAATTTAATGCAATAATACTCAAGTTTGGAAAGGGTGGCTGCCTCCTAAATTACTTCCAACTGCCCTCATTTAAGGGGGTCCCTTGTTTTCCCCCTACGGGCTTTCCTCTCCTTCTGAGACTCTCTCAACTCCAAAAGCTCAAGTTCAAGATGAACCTTTGGGATATTTTTTTGCTGGGGAAAAGGAGGGCGAATGCTAGGGTGGTTTGGCAGCAGTTTTACGATGCTGAATTCAACCGTATGCTTTCATCTGCCAGGATCAGACCTTGGGAAAAACAAAACCCTGCCCTTTTGAGACTGATTAATTTGAATGTGGAAAAGCCATCTGTGGGCAGAGCACTGATTTGCCAGTGCCTGTAAGTCACCCCCCCCCATTCTGACAGCCGTTGTTCTTTTCCCCCCTTCCCCCAAATGTCCATGTTACTCTGTCAAAATCAAAGGGAGGGTCTTGCTTCAGGTGCCAGTTTTCAGGTGTCCACGACCCACGTAGAAAGGCAACATAACACATTGAATGTTTTTGACTCTTTGCACGCTCCTGTTGTGAAGCACAAGGAATTAGGGCTTCGGGGTGGGTGGGGAGATCTTCACTGTTGAACCCAACTAGGGTGCGCAGATTGGGAGACTGCTGCCATCTCATGTCTAGTCCCATAGTAAATTTCAGGCAAGATCGGCGGTATGGGCTACTTCTTCGAAAGGAATGTGTCTTGCGTTGGTCTGCCCATGTGAAGGAAACACACAGAGAAAAGTGGGTCAGTGAAGAAGCCGAGATCATAGGAGATCCAGGAAGAATAGAAGGAGGCCTTTCCTTGCATGCTTAAGCTGCGGAACTCACTGCTACATGATGTAGAGTTGACTGCCAGCTTTAAAAGGACTGGGCAGATTAATGGAGAACAGGGCCATTTATCAGTGCTTAGGAGTTATGATGTGTGTGGACTGTTTTCAGTACCAGAGATAGTCTGCCTCAGAAGGTCCCTTGATGGGGAATGTACGGTGGAGGTTGCACTCCAGACCAGCTTGTGGGCTTCCCAAGCCGCCTGCTTGGCCATGGTGGGGACAGAGTGCTGGATTAAAGAGGCCTTTGGCTCCAGGGCTTGCCTCAGATTCTTCATGGGTGTGTTTGGCTTCTTTTCCTCACCCATTTTGCAGTCTGCCGATTCAGACCTCCCGTACCCTCCGCCACAGAGAGAACCGAACATCTACATGGTGCCTCAAGGAATCAAACCTGTTCTTCAACGTACAGCCATAGAGGTGAGTGCAGAAGGCCCAATTAGAATGACACGTTTTCCTACAAGATCTCCGAAGGTAGACGAATAAAGGGAAGTCCTGTTTCCACAAGGGCTTGGTCGACATGAGAAGACACAGTTTACTGGTCCTGACAACAAGGTCTACACTTTCGAGGTTTGAAAACATTGCATAACCAGCACATGGAAAATGCAACAGAAAGGGTGACCTCAGATGACAATTTAGCTCTTTCTTTTTTTTTGAACGATCTAGGGCAGTGGTTCTCAACCGTGGCTCCTCAGATGTTCTTGGACTACAACTCCCAGAAACCTGGCCGGCACAGCTAGTGGTGAAGGCTTATGGGAGTTTTAGTCCAAGAACATCTGGGGACCCAAGGTTGGGAACCACTGGTTTAGGGCATGGTCTGGTTCTGTCTGTTTCCTGCTGACCAGACAACGTCCAGGAGACAGTGAGCCAGCCCAGCCTTGCCTTGCAGCCAGTCAGACCTTTTTGAGTAGCAGGGCTACTCTTTGTTTGGAGCTGGGCTGGAGTGGTTGGAAGTGGATTGCTTGCGCACATCAAGTTTGCTTTCGAGGATCACTTTGAAGCTCTCACCGAACCAAGGGCACCCTCTTGAAGGTCGCTCTTGAAGAGCAAGAGTCCAGAGCTCCTGCCTTTCATGGCTTCAAGACTGAAGTGTCTCCTGCCCAGCCCACACCCAACAGAGACCTTAAAAAAGACACTGGGACTCATTTGGCCACATCTAGCCCTCAGTGTTTCTTTTGCGCAATGCCTGTTCTTTCTCTCTGTCCTTCATTACCTGACACTGTTGGGTGTCTTTCCTGTCCTCCCCAACTGCAGATCTTGGCCTGGGGACTCCGCAATATGAAAAATTACCAGCTGGCCAGTGTGACCTCCCCAAGTCTCCTGGTGGAGTGCGGTGGGCAGATGGTTCAATCGTGTGTGATCAAGAACCTCAAGAAGAATTCCAACTTTGACGTCTCTGTTCTCTTCATGGAAGTGGTGAGGGATGGCCACCCTTGCCTGTTCTTGCCATTGTCTGCAAGTTGTACTGTCTTGGCATGGTTAGCTTCGCATCACACCTGCTCTTCTGTCTCGATTCAGATGGAAAGGATGTGGGTCTTTCTTGACCCTGCTGTCCTTCCTTCTTTCCTTCCTTCTTTCCTTCCTTCCTTCCTGCCTTGCCTTGCCCTTCTTCTCTTCCTTCCTTCTTCCTTCCTTCCTTCCTTCCTTCCTTCCTTCCTTCCTTCCTTCCTTCCTTCCTTCCTTCCTTCCTTCCTTCCTTCCTTCCTCTTCCTGCCTTCCTGCCTTCCTGCCTTCCTGCCTTCCTTCCTGCCTGCCTGCCTGCCTGCCTGCCTGCCTTGCCTTGCCTTGCCTTGCCTTGCCTTGCCTTGCCTTGCCTTGCTTCCTTCCTTCCTGCCTGCCTGCCTGCCTGCCTGCCTGCCTGCCTGCCTTGCCTTGCCTTGCCTTGCCTGCCCTGCCCTGCCCTGCCCTGCCCTGCCCTGCCCTGCCCTGCCCTGCCCTGCCTTCCTGCCTTCCTGCCTTCCTGCCTTCCTTCCTTCCTTCCTTCCTTCCTTCCTTCCTTCCTTCCTTCCTTCCTTGTCTAAGGGGGGGCTAAGGCAACTCACATTAAAACAATACAATAATCAAGGGTTGCTTGTTCCTGTTTCAGCGCCTGCCCAGGGAAGACCTCTACAGCCCCCCCATCATCATCAAAGTCATTGACAACAGGCCTTTTGGGCGCAAGCCTGTGGTGGGGCAGTGCACCATCCGCTCCCTGGAAGGATTCTTCTGTGATCCCTACAAGGAGGAGACGGTGTTTCCGGAAACACAAGCAGGTAAGGAAGGAGGACACGTCCCTCCCACATTCTTTTAGGTGTCAACTTGTGCACCTTGGGCTGGGCACAGGTCAAGGGGGTTGGGGGTTGCTGGTCTCCCAACCCTTGAGAGACTGGGATAGGAAGTCCTCAGGCTTCTTCAACTTTCAATTGTCACCGAACAGCCTGCGATGTCCCCTTCTTGAACCAAGGGGCATGTTGGCTTTCTGGTGGTTCTCTGAAGGAGGTGTTATGGATGTTGCCTTTTTCAGTGGCTCTCCCAGTTATGACGCACCTCAAATCCCAGTTTAAGGCCCTCTGTGGCAGAAGGCTTCTCTGTCTTCACTGAGTAGCTGCTATGCGGAGCCACACTTCCAGGGCTGGCCTGAGAAACCCCATCCCCCCTGGAAATTCACTGGGAACACAATGGTGAATCAGGACAAAGAGAGAACTAGGTGGTTCCCAGCTAGAATTCATGCCTCCTCCCTCACACTTGCTCTTTCTTTCTTTCTTTCTTTCTTTCTTTCTTTCTTTCTTTCTTTCTTTCTTTCTTTCTTTCTTTCTTCCTTCCTTCCTTCCTTCCTTCCTTCCTTCCTTCCTTCCTTCCTTCCTTCCTTCCTTCCTTCCTTCCTTCCTTCCTTCCTTCCTTCCTTCCTTCCTTCCTTCTTTCCTTCTTTCTTTCTTTCTTTCTTTCTTTCTTTCTTTCTTTCTTTCTTTCTTTTCTTTCTTTCTTTCTTTCTTTCTTTCTTTCTTTCTTTCTTTCTTTCTTTCTTTTCTTTCTTTCTTTCTTTCTTTTCTTTCTTTCTTTCTTTCTTTCTTTCTTTCTTTCTTTCTTTCTTCACAGATGAGGTGAGCCTGACTCCTCGGGACGATGTTCTTATTGACATTGATGACAAAGAACCTCTCATTCCAGTCCAGGTAATCCCATTGGGGGGGGGGGGGGGCAGAAGAAGTACCATGTTTCTTATATTATCTTATATTACCATCTTATATTAATTTTGGTCCAAAAAACGCATTAGGGCTTATTTTCATGGGGATGTTTTATTTTTATTTTTCATATACAACCATCTACATTTATTCAAATACAGTCATGTCATCTTCTGGTTGCTGCACAATGGCGGAGGGCAGGGTTTCACTGAACTGTGGCTTATTTTTGTGGTAGGGCTTATATTGCAAGCATCCTGAAAAATCACACTAGGGCTTATTTTCAGGTTAGGTCTTATTTTTGGGGAAACAGGGTAACTCCCAACCACGGAGCCCTCTAGCCAGCATGCTGTGTCAGTCTAAATGTCCTGAAAAAGGGTGTGTTACAAGAAATGGAATAGCTTGCAACCAGATGCAGTTCCTTGGAAAATCCATTTCTCTCCAGGAACTGTGAAGAACGCAGGTACATTCAGGGTGGAGAGGAAAGGCTGGAGGGATGGTGGCTGATGCCGCAGCCCCAGCTGGCCAGAAGGCTCCGCTGGTCTCCATTCAGTCTCCCTCCATTTTTTTCCAATCTTGCATCTCTGCGGAACGCAACTGGCACCTCCGATTTCGACATTCCTGCCGAGGGAACCTGCCAAGTGATCCCAGTGCCTAGAAGGGGCATCAAAGCCTTTCTACCAGAGCTGGGTAAAGGTTGCTTTCCTGGATGACCATTTCTAGCATCCCCCCCAGCCGGCATGTCTTGAGAGTAGCCGTCTCCAAGCTCTGCTCCTTGATAAGGGGCCCTGCAGTTGTCTCAGGGGGTGTAACCAACCAACCAACCAACCAACCAACCAACCAACCAACCAACCAACCAACCAACCAACCAACCAACCAACCAACCAACCAACCAACCAACCAACCAACCAACCAACCAACCAACCAACCCAAATCCCCCCATTCTACCCCCATTACTGCACATGAGATCTATAGAACAACACACACACACACACACACACACACACAGCCGTCCGTCTCTGTTCCAGGAGCATTTGGGAGTTGACTCTATTCTCTTTATCTTCTCCAAGAGAATAATAAGATATGCAGATCATCAAAGATCTAAAGGGGGAGACATGGGAAAGCTGCATCTTTGAAGTACGGCTCTTGGGATGAAAACTCCAGGACTGTTCAAAGGTGCTGGTTTGTTTCCGGTGCTTTAAAGACTAGCAAATTTGTTTCTTTCCAAGCTTCCGTGGAGTTCAGAAGTTGTAGCCCCCACAAAAGTAACCCTCCCCATCCCTGTTCAAGGGGGGTCTAAGAGCCCTTCAATGGAGAGCCTTTGTTCCATCACCAGTACAGATAGAGGATTGCTCTCTACCATGTATATACCAATCCACCCTTGTCGTTGCCATTAGCCAACAGACCTGCCGCCGTGCCTCTGGGCCCAATGCCTGCTCTTTGAGTCTTTATCATGATTCTGGTCACTGTGTCCACTGTAGCTTCTGAGAGATCTGTTTTCTCTTCTCTGGACAACATCTTGGTGGCCTTCCTTCACCCAAGCCTTATCAAGTCTCCACATCCACTCTCTCTTGTTCTTGAGAGATCCCACTTCAAAGGGAACAGGGACAAAAGGTTGTCCGATCGGAATCACTTTGGAGTGCCTTTGGACACAGCCCAGGACAGGATGTTCCCATCCCAGGACAGACAGGAAGGGGTCAGGGGGCTCTCCGAGGGTGTGTTTTGGTGTTTTTAGGCTGCATGGATTTGTTACAGTCTCTGGGAAGGCCTGCTTCTTGCCAGGAGATGCTAAACTGGACTCTGGTTCGTGCCAGTCTCCCCCAGGCTTCTTCTGTCCCTTTCAGCCGAACATCACCAACGGGAGGTCTCGTTCTCTTTCTGTCATCTGGAATGTGCAGCTAGTGCCAGATCTCGGAAGATGCCTTTTGTGGGACACTGTCTCAGATGTGGCTCATGGCTAGGACTTGGAAACATGGCATTTTAGGACTGGACCCTCCAGAATCTCCCAGCCAGCCTTTGACCCCTGTACTGGCTGAGGGTTTCTGGGAACAGAGGTCTAGACATAGAATGCTTCCTTCTCTGGCCATGACTGGTGGCCCTTTGCTTGATCCAGTGGCTTCCTGGGAAGAAGGTGGTGCCATGTGGTTCCTGAAAATCAGGAAAACCCATAGGGAGTATCAGTGTGTTGGTGCTGAGGGTTGTCAAGCAGATGTTATTGCAGCTCCAGGAGGATCGGTTGCTTCATCTGCATGTCTTTAAACACATGGACCCCATTTTGGTGAAGGTTTATATAAATCATAAGCCTGCCTTGGGTCCTTTTAAGGAGAAGATATGGAGGCAGTGACAGATTTTATTACCTCTGGGCTCCATGATCACTGCAGATGGTGACAGCAGCCACGAAATTAAAAGACGCCTGCTTCTTGGGAGGAAAGCGATGACAAACCTAGACATCCTTCAGTCTCGAGAGACTATGGTAACATGCTCTGTATGGAGGACTTGGAACAACGTCTGGTGTGGCTGAGAAGGCCAATTCGAGAGTGACCATCCCTTCCACACTGAAGACAAGTACAATCTGTCCCCTGTCCAGCTGCCTGATTTGGCTGGTTTCGGGACTGCCTCTTTGCCTTGGCCTGCTGGACAAGGGTCTCTTCAAAATGGGAGAGGCCATGATGCACCGCCTGCCTCTTTATTGTAAACCACCCAGAATGGCCTTTGGCCAATGGGTGGTATATAAATGCAACCACAACCAACCAACCAACCAACCAACCCAACCAACCAACCAACCAACCAACCAACCAACCAACCAACCAACCAACCAACCAACCAACCAACCAACCAACTAGAAATGCCCTCCCCCAAGAGTCAGCAGCAGATGAAAATGACCTCACACCCCTTTGAAATTGTGCATCCCTTTTAGTATGAAAATCAACCCCTCACACACACACTTTATACGGGAAGGCAGAGCTTTGGAAGGTTACCTCTCTTAGCCTGTAGCTCTCAGAATCTCCCAGCCAGCATGGTTACTGGGAGCTGTGGTCGAACAAAGTAGGTTTTCCCAAATGCTGCATGAATGACAGGCTGCCGTGCCGTCACATCTGTGGGGCCCCTCTGTAACCGTGTTCTCTGTTGTACGATCTTCTGCTTGTCTTTGTCTTGTTTCGATAAAGGAGGTGACATTTGGGTTCCAAATCCTGACCTTGCTTTTGCCATTACATGTTCGACTTGTGTTTGTCTAACCTCATCACTAATCAATCGTTTTAATTTGTAGCCTGCAGACGGCATGACCAGCTCAGCTTTAATTAACATGCAAACTTCTCGGGTCGATCTCCATGTATGTATTGCTTCATTTTCTCACCTAATTACCTGAATGTAATTCTTTTATTTCTTTTTATTTTTGAAACCTGCTTTTTAAAAAACGTACAGTATAAAAATTAACCACCCATTGGAACTGGGTTGTGTCAGCCTAGCATGCTTTCAAGCAACTCAGAAGTATGAGAAAACTGAGCCCCAAGTGTCTCAACTTTCTCCTGACGTTAAAGGACAATTAGAGAATTAGGGCCATTGAATGAGATTCTTCAGTTCATCTTTGACCCAAGGTCATTTCCACTGCTGCAAAGTAGAGTGAAACTCTGGAGTCAGGAAATCCGAATCATAAAAGCAGGATGGTTGTCGGGTAAAGTCAACCGAGAGTCTGCCTTATCCCTTTACCATGGGGTAGAAGTGTAACGCTGGATTGCATGAGGTACATGCAGATTGCTTTTGTTGACAGGCTTTGTGTTGAATGTTTGCAAAGGTTTTACCTCTGGGAATCACACACCGCATGGCCGTGCTTGTAGGGGAAGAGATCGCTTTAGTCTTTGGCCTAGAACTTGGAAAAATATCTTTAATTTTTTCAAAAATCATTTATTTGTTTTATTTATAGGCCGCCTTTCTCCAAAAAGGGGACCCAAGGCGGCTCACAATAATAAAATAATAGAATTAAACACATGATAAGTTAAACATTAAAAAACAATTAAACTGCACACTAATTTAAAATACAAATGAATAATTAAAAGCAAGTAAACATTAAAAGCTATCTTAACTTTAGAAGGGCATTCAGGGACTCAATCATGATTGTTAAAATGACTGTGTTTTTGGACTACAACTGCCACGAGCCCCCAGCTGCCCATATGGCTTTGGGGGGTTCCTAGAATTGGATAGTTGGATAACTTTGATCCAAAGTTGGTTATCATACCACCTTTTGGTCTTCTCTGCTCCAGGCTCAGCCTCCTTCCACCGTCCCTCGCAGGGCTTGGTTTCCAGACCTTTGACCATCTTGGTTGCTCTCCTCCGGACACAGGTGGTCCATGCCCTTCTTGAACCTTCTCAGCCCTGTAGCCCAAAGGAGTGACCTTTCCAAGCTTCACTTTAAACTCACGTGAAGGAAAGGATAAAGGCTGGCCGTCCTTGAGTTAGGCTGAAGAGGTCACCGCCTGTATTCAGTGGGGTCACAGGAGTCCCACCAATTCTTCTTGATAGCTTCTCGGGAACTTTGGCCCTGTTCTGAAGCAGGGAGAAGGCGGGATGTTCTCTTCCTTGTTATCTTTCAAGGAGAGGAGAGCATTCCAACTTTTGTCAAATTAAAACGTTGCAAGCCCTGACAGCAAAGTATTCTCGAAGGCTTTCAAGGCCGGGATCTGATGGTTGTTGTGGGTTTTTCGGGCTCTTTGGCTGTGTTCTGAAGGTTGCTCTTCCTAACGTTTCGCCAGTCTCTGTGGCCGGCATCTTCAGAGGACAGGAGTCAGAACTCTGTCTGTGCTCTGTTGCAGTTTGTCGGATAGTTGAGTATTTATAGCTGTGGGAAAAGCTTTTGTCCTTTTCAGGAGATTGGGTGATTATGGTGATCAGCGTGTTTTTGTTGTGGGTGTATTGTTGTGATAAGGGGGAGAGATTATCTACTGTGATTGATGGGTGTCGTTAGCTGGTCTTTTGTGTGCAACAGAGCACAGACAGAGTTCTGACTCCTGTCCTCTGAAGATGCCGGCCACAGAGACCGGCGAAACGTTAGGAAGAACAACTGTCAGAACACGGCCAAAGAGCCCGAAAAACCCACAACAACCAACAACCCTGACAGCAAACTTGGCCTCAAGTCATTAATTTAAAACAGGAACCTTGAAATGGTCGGCAGCAACCCATAGCCTTGTCCCTGCGCACCATGCAGGCCACTAACAAGCATGTCAGTAAACAGAATAAACTTCAGTTTTGAAAGAGCTGTTGATCTTGTGGGATGGTGGTGGTGGTGGTCGTGGTGCTGAGAAGTTGATTATGAACGAGGAAGCCTTACAAATGACGTTTGCGCAAGTCGAAATGTGGGGAATCTTGCATCTGGAGCTGGGAGAATTGGATTAAAGATTTGGGGAAATTTTGATGGCTTAATATTGCACCCTGGCATGAAGGATCTAAGTGCAATGATGCAGCCTAGTCCATGATCTGAGGTTGTTCTTCTAGCTAGGTTGCACGCTAGCTCCTAGAATGTAGATGCGTTGTTAGAGAGGTAATTTATGCAAGGCACATGAAATCAGAGGTTGCAAAAGTTATTTTTTAAGACTACAGTTCCAAGAGCACCCAAGAGAGCAAGGCTAGTGGCCTGGATGGTTGAAACATACTGGGAGGTGCAGGAAAAGTCGCTTGGCCAGGCTTTTCTGTAGGGATCCATTTGGCCCAGTGTCTCCTTTCAATGGTTCTAACCCAGTAGGCCACCTCCTTTCTGTGTCATGTTCTCCTGCCAGTACTTGACAGCCTGCAGAGAAGCTGCCACGTGCACAGAAAGTGTGGGTCTGGTGCTACAGCTAAGCCTGTCGCGGGCCTGGGTGAACTCTAGAGCCCAGAGTACTAACCCTTAAACCCTTAAACCCTAACCCAGGATATCTGCCAGGTGGTGGTCTAAATTTCTCTTGAATGCCTCCAGCGTTGGAGCGCTCGCCACCTCCCCCTGAGGTCCTGGGTTCCATTGCTCCATGCCAACAACCTTCCTACTGGATATTATGGCTGGGTGTGCCCTCACAGGGCAGCCACTTACGCAGTCCGAAATGGAGGACCAAAGGAGACGCAGATTTCCAGCAAGTGACACGTGATAAGGCATATATGCACGGATGCAAAATAAGAAATGATTTGTTTAATTTAAACAACGTTTTGGCCCACCTCACCTGAGTTGGGGAGACCCTGACCAGCTGACCTAGGGGTCTGCTGAGTTTGCTGTGGAGGGCCCTCTTCAGGGGCCCTGATCTTCCTCCTCCTCCTCCTCCTGCTGCTGCTGGTTCTTCCTCTTTCGACCAGACTTGGGCCAAAATAGAGGATGTTTCTCAACGGAGGACTGCATTTTTAAAAAGGGCTGGTGGTCGTGGGCACACGTTGCTGACAAAGATGGCCAGGAGATGTTTTCCAAATGCGCTCATGAGTCTGAGGAGGAAGACGTAGGCTTCTGGAATGCGCTTGTTTCTAAATGCAGGGCTGTGGCACTTGGGAAGGAGTTTCGTGGAGCTTAACAGATTTCACAGATAAATTTCTAGGCACCAAAAGTGTAAGGGAGGTAAGACGAGGGAGGGGAGAGAAGGTCTGTTTAATTGCAAAGCCAACATTAATGTACAAATCAGCTGAAAGACTGATTGGAGAGCCATCTCTCTGGAAAGCGTGTGGGTCTCCCATCCAGCCAGGCCTTCTGGTGTCTCTAACAAAAATAAGCCATTAAGTGACAAGTTAGCACGTGAAACATGAGCCAGAAAACATACAAGCAGAAATCTGTAAACTATTTGGAGTAATTGGTTATTTGCTGCGCTTGCTAGTCTCCAATCGGAGCACATATTTTATGGCCTCTCTGGTTACCCTTCCCTGGAAGAGCCACTGGGATCAAATATCACCAGCTGAAGCCTGACAGCTGACACCCGATCCGGAGACCAGGAAAGGACAGGGATGTGCCAGGCTGGCATTCCTGTGGCTGCCTCCCATGAAGGCAACCGCATCGGGGCCTCCCCAGGCTCTGTGGGGGACGGGTTGGCCACGCGCAGGCTTTAGGAGGGCTCCTGAACCCCCGGAGAGAAGCATCCGATGAGCCTCGCCTCTCTCCTCACCACTGCAGTCAGAAACCTGGGGAGCTCTCCTGCACGTGCCCCACCGGAACGCATGGAAACTGCTCCAGGATGCTGTCGTGAAGGAGAATTTCCCAACGAACGATGCGCCTGGCTCAATTCTTAACTTTTCTCTGTTGCTCTTCTGCCCATCTGTGGCAGACTGAAGGCTGGGATTCCCAACTGACCTTGTGTGCTGCTAGAGGCATATTGGAGAAACACGCGTACACAGGTGGCCTATGAGCTAGGGGCCTCTCCCTGCCGCCTCTCTGCATGATTCAGGCTTCACTGCAGGACCGGCCGATTGCTGTGCCGCTTACTTCCCTTGAGTGCCATTGGAGGGCTCTGCCACTCCCAGTGGGGCAACTCCGCTAAAAGAACCCAATATTCTCAGAGGAGGGTCTTCGTTGCATCTCTGTCTGAGTCATCGGAGGCTCATGCAGAAACATGGGGGAGGGCAGAAGGACAGAAGCAGCTCCACCATTCTTACGGTGTAAGAGTGAAGTAGAATAAGATGGCTTTTTTTTGGACTGCAACTCTTCGAGCCCCATTGGCCACGCTGGCAGGGGAATTCTGGGCATTGTAGTCTTTAAAAAAACAACATTTCCAAGCTCTGGCTCCTGTGCAGCCCTTAGCATCCGGTGGTTGCAAAGCCAAGGAAAATGAACGGACTTCAATGTTGCCCTCAACCTGGGGTGAGTGGGAGGGATATTTAAATGGGACCCCCGTCTTCCTCCCGTTTTCTGAGGACATGATGCTTTGCAGGTCATTTCAGTTTTGATGTGTAGACTCGATGAGCGGCCTTCTCCATTAACATTCCAACTGCTTTTCCTAGCCTTTGGCTTTAAGAACAAAACACAACAAACCATTTTTTCTCGGTAACACTCTAAAAACCAGAAGAAACCTCTAACCATTTCTTTTCCTTTGGGGCTACAGAAGATACCAGAGGTAATTTGTCAAATCACAGAAAGTGCTTCCTTTGTAATCCAGTACCTGTAGAATGTCTTAATAAAGCCATTTTGGCGAGTGGGTAGCTTTTGTTTTTATTTTTCTTTAATGGCAACACGGAAAGAGAGCCAGAGAGGGACATTTATGTAATATTTCTGCAAAGACGATGGGGGAAAAAAAAGGTGTTCCTGTCTATGCGCCGCTTTGAGACGCAGCTAGACACATCCCCACAATCTGGCTGGCCATGAGACTCCATGAACCCTGGTTATGGCTTCCCGGTGAGGTTGGTGTGATGGAATTTTGTGGAGATCTAAAAATGAGAGTATTTATTTGTGTAGGGATGTTTTGTTGCCAATTACGCCTTTATCTTGGCTTCAGCCGGTTTAGCAACTGGTAATGATTTTAAAAATAATGTTTATAAAAAGAAAAAAGAAAAGCCCGATTCAGTCTCACATGCAGGGCAGTGCCTTTGAGAAGACCGGGATGGTGTCTGGCAGCTGGCCAGTCTTGCACTCAGTTCTCTGCTGTGACTGGCAGGAGATTTTGCCATCGTCTGCTCCGTGACCTCGAACAAGGCCAGCAAAAAGGGACAGACCTCACTCTTTTTCTCCAGTGGCAAGGGGAGGACTTGAACACATGACCTTAAGGGCCTACAGTCCTGTCTTCTCAAAATCCACTGGGATCAGCATGCGCTACAGGGCTTCCAAAAATTTGGAAGGCTAGGCATTCATCAGAACGTTCACCATAACCACCATCACCATAGAAGGAGAGTCCAAAATTACAGGCAGTTGGATTAGTCGTAATAAATAGATGAGGAACAGGTCTTTGGTGAAGTTAATGGCCCTTAGTTGCCCATACAAGACCAAACGACAGGGACAGCTTCAGCAGAGCACTGTTCCTGTGAAAATGCACCTCTTTCTCTCAGAGACGGTAAGGACTGCTCCTCAGCTCAGAAGGAACAGCAAAGCCTTGGAGGGGTGGCGGATGATGCTGTAGTCCCGGCTACTGAGAAGGTCCTGGGGCTTTCACCCTCTAAGCCCTGGATCCATTCCACGTCTGCTTTTATATTCAGGGAATCTTGCTGCTCAGCAATCTCAGGCTTTCCTTCCTTAGGCACTCTTTCTCAAACCGATCCTTCCTCAACTGTGCTCACACCACCACACCAGTGGTGCAGTCTGCCTTCCTGATTCTTGATCCTACCCATCTTCTCTCTGCTTGCAGGAGGAAGAGTTCATTGACTGGTGGAGCAAGTTCTATGCTTCCACGGGGGAGCGAGAGAAATGTGGCCCCTACCTGGAGAAGGGCTACGACACGCTGAAGGTAACACTGGCCGGGGGAGTCTTTCCTGGGCAGCTTCCTGAGTTCGAGAAGATGTGGATCAGGAAACGCAACGGGAGCATCTCAGATGCCAGCTGGCATTGCAATGGGCTCAGGCATGGATCGTGCGGTTGGCGGGCATGATAAGGGCTCTCTCTTTGCCCAACCTAGTGTCAATGGTAGGAAGCTGCTGGATGGTCTTGTCTGGTCCCTAAAAGAGAACCTGCTCGACTCCAGGGTCCAGAGTTCGCCTTTGGCTCTTGACCTGCTCCTGGCAATGGGTAGGATTGGGTTCCGTTGCCCCCTTGTCACAGTTTGGCCTGGACAGGGACAAGATGCTGCCTAAAGTGTTTGCAACCTATAATCCATGTGCTGTGCCCCACGGGGAGTGTTTCTCCATGGTACCCCCAGAATACAAGGTCAATGCTACGTTTCAGCACTTCTAAGCATGTGCTTCCTTGGGTAACCGCTCCGGGTCCTTGGGTGGGCAGCGTGGCGCTGGATACCCCCAAGTCACGGTCTCCTTAGGACGCATGGGGTCCAGCCTGAGTCCTCCTCAAGAGACACCTCTGTCCTGTAAGCAGCGCCCTTTCTTTCCCTGTAGGACAGAGGTACGCCAATGTCCACTCTAAGGGCCTCAGACTGATGTATCTGGCACAGCTGTTTCTCACCAAGAGCCACAGAATTTCCCTTTCCGCACCGTTCATGCATCTGTGGTCCAACAGCCTGGATCATTCAGAGTCTGTGGCTCTGGGGAAGGCTGGATGGATCTACAGGAGGCTTATCAAGAGCAGGGTTGGTGTGCCGTATCTGTCTCGTAGCAGAGGCGTGGTCAAGGGAGTTCCAGGGGGCTAATGGGTGCACGCCAAGACGGGTTCTTTCCTTCATACCAATGGGGAACCCAAAGGGGAACCACAACGCTTCCTGTCTTCTGCCCCCTCTAGGTCTACGAAACGGAGCTGGAGAATGTTGAAGACTTTGGCGGTCTCTCAGATTTCTGCCACACCTTCAAGCTTTACCGGGGCAAGACTCAAGACGACAACGAAGACCCAACAGTCGTGGGGGAATTCAAGGTTGGGCAACCATTCTCCTTTGTCCGAGTGGCTGAGTCTCTGGAGAGGAGTGTTCCAAATAGACTTTCCCTTGAAACACATCCTGGTCCTGGTCTTCCATGGACCCTGGATGCTCAGACCCTCTGGATGCAGTTGAGCAAATGCAGATGGGCGCCTTTGAGCGTGTCTATGGAGAGGATGCCATGAGGCCAGGTAGAAGGAACCCAAGGGATCAAGGGGACTTGCATACAGGTTGATTTACCAGAGTCCTGCTAGTTCAGTGAGTGGGTCTACTCTAGCTGGGATGGTCCAATGGCTTGAGGTTTGATGTGTGTGTGTTTGTTTGTGACTGTGGTTTCAAACCACATAACCTCCTGTCTATAGAACATGCCCAGTGTTGCCCTTTCTTTGGCACTGGTGTGCCCGTGAGTCCACTGGCAGTGATGTAGTACCAATACACTTGATGCCTCCTGTGCAGTGGGCATCTTTCAGTGGTCTCTGTGACGACATGTGTGTTGGGTTGGACATTTTTCACACGCACCTGATGGCCTTCTGCAGTATGTAGGGCCCTTCTATGCTGCTAAGGCATTCCAACCCAGAGCGAATGGGGAGGGGCATCTCCCAGGAGGCAGCGCACCTTTGTGCTCTACCTGGAAGCAAGGTGCCACCGCCTGAGGGCAATTCCTTGACCAAGGACTCAAAGGAACATCATTTTGGGGTGCTGTTAGACCCACCTCCGTCATTGTGGTTGCTAGGTGTTAGGACAAAATCCAGTCAAAAAATTGGACCAGCGGGCATCCAACGGTGTTAATTTCAGCTACAAATTGCTACTAGCTTAAGAAGTCAGCGTAGGCATTTACTGTCACACACTGAGTTGTGCCACTGGTGTGCAATACAAAATGCTGACACACACGGCTGAACTCGTGGCAGTTCACAGCTGAGATTTATGTCCATAGACTGAACATCAGCTGGTTCAACTCCTAGATTTCTGGCCACTGTATGCCAGGAATGGTGGTATTTGTCACTCGGAAAAAGGTACCTCCCTGTGGTGGCTGCACCCATGTGGGCGCCTGGTCGGGCATCCTAAGATTGCATAGCCACCACGGCTGGCAAATTGATTCTTCTTCTTTTCCTTTTGACATCCCACCCCCCAAAAACTGACATTCCCATGACGCTGAGCGCTACACCACTGCTCCCATCCATGACTCATCTCTGCACTTGCATGGCATGGTGGCAGAATATATTGACGGTTTGGAGGGGGGGGTGTGTTAAGGCTCGGTTAGAGCAATGGTAGGGCTGGCACATCAGCCGAGCCACTTGAAGGGATGCTGGGCAGGCAGTGCCACCCTTTCGGACAGGCCTGTGCCATCTCCTGGCGCTCCCAGCTGGCAAGATCCACACCCCCAGGGTCTTTCTTTGCAGGGGTCCTTCAAGATTTACGCCCTGCCGGATGACCCCCTCCTGCCGGCCCCCCCCTCGCCAGTTCCACCTGCTTCCAGCCAGGGCCCCCCAAGAATGCCTGGTCCGCATCTACATCATCCGAGCCTTTGACCTGCAGCCCAAAGATGCCAACGGAAAGGTGAGGCTGTGGGGAGATGAGGTTCAAAGTAACCCAGGGAAGAGGGGCTTCTGAGGAAGTTAGGTTTGACACTCTCCTGCCCTGGAAATCCACCCTCACTTTCCTTGGAATCTCATTCCCTGACCTCCTCTGGCCTAGTCACTTTTAAAGGGTTATACTATTAATTTTTAAAGGGTTTTACTATTAATTTTAACCCTTTAACTTTTAAAGGGTTATACTATTAATTTTGACCAAACTCCGGGAGGCAGTGGAAGACAGGAGGGCCTGGCGTGCTCTGGTCCATGGGGTCACGAAGAGTCGGACACGACTTAATGACTAAACAACAACAACTATTAAAAATAGTTATACTATTGCACACCCCTCAATGTCCAAATATCATGCCAGAAGAGGCTAGGCTAAACCTATGGAGAACGAAAACAACACATTTTGCCGAATGGATGAATGCTGAAGAGGGTCTCCCACCAGGGCAGGAGTATCTGGAAGTCACTCAATAGACATAGAAGTGAAGTAGGAAGGTCAAAGAAGGATCAAGTAAAATGGGGAGACTTGGACAGAGGACAACTTTTCAGTGACTGTGGAGAAAGTCAATCCATGCAGCATTTATATCCATGCAATTTATGCCCCACCCTGTGTAAAAAGGAAGATCTAGCAGACGGCTCAGATAATGCTATTGAAGTAGTCATCTTCTTAATCTAATGTTAACATTTTAATTTTTAAAATATTACGTATATTTCATATACGTGCATAACCTTTAATGGTGCAATGCTTTGATGTGGATAATGTTTTTTTAAGCCCTAGTACCATCTTGCTGAAATGCATTTATTTTCTCCTATGCAGTGTGACCCTTATGTGAAGATTTCTGTGGGGAAGAAATCCATCAATGACCAGGATCATTATATCCCATGTACGCTGGAGCCAGTCTTTGGAAAGTAAGAGTTTCCCTTGAGTTCTAAACAAAAAGGTGGATCTGCCACCTTGTCTTTCTTGTGCCACTGTCTCATTCAGAAATGTGTCAGCCCCAGGCCAGCTAGCTTTCTGGGAATGGGCGGGGGATAAGGGAAAAATACACCGCAAACTTTATGAAACTCTGGCTGAAATCTTGTTGCTTGAAGCGGTGAGTCACAGCTAGAGGAGGCCATTGAATTGGCAGGGGTTTGGCAAGTCAGCTTTTGATTTAAATAGGCCTACCGTAGTTGTGGCTTACTATACAACTACATTAACTTACTGTACCGAGCAACAGGATTTCAGCCACTGTCAATTAAAAATCAGCTCAAAGAATGAGAAAGTATCCATCATCTGCATATGTTATTACTGCAATCCAATTGACCACTAAAATATTCTTGCGGTATAAAAGTGAATCACAGACATTCGTGTGAAGTCACCCGCTCTGACAGGAAGTGAGTTTTAAAAAAAAAAGCTTGACTCTCTTATCTTGCCTTTATGGACCCTCACAAACTGAGTCATTCTCCAGAGGTTAAATTAACCTGTTAATTTAAACTAGCCACTTCTGGAAGGGCTTGGAACGGCAAAGGTGACTCGTTAATTTTTAAGAGTAACCTCCCAAGCTCTCCGTTCACACTTGTGACGACTTTCCAGATTCTGCAAACATGCCATTTTAGTGAGGTGAAGGAGGTTGAGTTTTGAGGACTGGGCACCCACGTGGAGGGCTGTTCCACCTGCATTCAAGGTACTCTAGACGGGTCATACCTGTTTCCTTGCCCATCTGCAGGATGTTTGAGCTGACCTGCACCCTGCCGATGGAGAAAGACCTGAAGATCACACTCTATGATTATGACCTCTTGTCTAAGGATGAGAAGATCGGGGAGACCACCATCGACCTGGAGAACCGGTTCCTCTCCAGATTCGGGGCCCGCTGTGGCCTGCCCCAGACGTACTGCATGTAGGTGTGAATGTTGTGATCCCTTCACTTTGTGGTACCAAAAGGCCTCTTTCTCCACCTCAGGGAAGAGGGACACTCCGGGTAGGAGCAGCGTCTCCACAGGAGCGAGCTTTAGTCCTAGCGGGTTGGAATTCCTGGTGCTTATTAGATGCCACTCCTGTGAAGCTGAGGCTGAGGGGAGGCAAGGACACCGGAGCCAAGGGGGTCACCGGGCGAGGAGAAGGGCTGCAGCTTAGAAGGCTCTCTTGCTGGCGGAAGACCCCGGTGTTCATCCACATCGGCTCCAGCAGAAAGGGAGGCCAGGCTGCAGGACATCCGTGGCCCAAGGAGAGCCACTGAGCCATTGCCGGGTGGAGCATGGACTCAAAAGTACAGTCACAGACATAGAGGCGATGAGGAGGATGGTGGTGGTGGCCCCTTAGAGGGAGAGCCCTGTGCTACCCCCCGCCCCAGGAGTCAGAGGCCTTCCGATTGCCTGGAGGGACCAGTTGCTGAGGAAGACGAGTTGAAGGGGGCCTCCTGGACTACTGCTCCACTTAGGGGCTTCCCACTGGCAACTAGCTGGCTACTGGGGTGGGGACAGGAGACCAGAACTAGCCAGGCTTTTGGTCTGATCCCATTTCTGGGCTCTTCCTCCATTAGGACGAGAGAGCCACACCTCCCTCTACCCCTCCTGTGGCTTCCCAGCAGGTGGTATTCTGTGCCAGGCTGCCTCTGGACCCGGAGGTCCTTGAGGCCTTCATGAGCCCTTGGACATCCTTTGTTCTCCGCCGTCGGTCAGTCCTGGGTCTTCTCATTCTCCCACAGTGGGACCTGTTCTCCTGGTTCCTGCTGTGGATGCAATGTGAGCTGATGGAGGGCCCATGGACCGATGATCTGGACAAGTTTCACACGTAAATCATCCCTAGTCACTAAGACAAGGAAGCCTCTATTTATTTATTTATTTTCTTTATTTAAAATATTTCTATCCTGCCTTTCTCCCCGAAAGGCCCACCGACCCACGTATCTTGGTTACAAACTTTGTGGTCTGGCCGTATCTCTGCAGTTCCATTTCTCAACCAGAAGAGGATGATGGCAGATAGAGTGGCTCCCTGCCTGACTCCCACTGGGTCAGCCACTCGATGGCTAGTCAACACCCACAGATGGATCATCATGTCTCGTAGCCCACAGCTCCGGGAGATCCCTTTATAGAGGGACCTGGCTCCCCGTTTCCTGGGAGAAGTGGCTCTTCCATCCAAAAACAGCAGCTGTTAGGCAGGACGTGCCTGGGTTCCAATGGAATTTTAAAAAAAAAATTTAAATACTTTTCTTCCTTGATCTAGAACTGTTTGCTATCATCTAAAATAACCTGATGTTTCAATAATAGAGTTTGTAAACATTTGCAGGGAGTGTAGGTTGGAAGTGCTACAAAAAAGTTGCAGGAAGTTTCTCCAAGCTTTGGGGACTATAATACCGCACACAGCACCTGGAGATAAATATGCGTGGAGACACATTTCTATCCACATATGGGACAAGCATTATAACTTTTCCTCAACAGCAACTCAGCTTCACTTTTCCAAAGAGAAAGGAAAGCAAGAATGGATTCTACAGTTGTGGTTTTCAACCTTCAGTCTTCCGGAGGTCAACCCTGTGAAGCCCAGCCAACATGGCTCATGGGTGCAAAAGTCGGGAGCCACACTTACCCAGACCAGCTATTCTGCGATACTGAAGATTTTTTTTTAAAAGTTCACTTTGAAATAGCCAAATCTGACGTGAGCCTATTTTTCACAAGGTTTTTTGGGGAGAGGGAGAAGGGAAGGCTCCTCCCCCAATTAAAATTGTCTAGGAGGGCTTTTGGTTAGAGAAGGGCACGAACCACTGGTTCGGTGGTTCAGTGCGATTTGTTTCCTGGTTGAACATCTGCTCTGTGGTTCAGCACCCCACCCCGTCCAGCGGTTGCCTACTCAGCTGCAGCACCTGGAAGAGGCAGGACAGGGCGCTGTCTCTGAGTGAGCGCCTGCTGGAGGGGGTGGGGTGCCAAGCCACAAATCAGCTTTTTGACCAGAAATTCGTGCCCACGTCTATGGTAGGTTTCCACACTGTCAGTTTCCTGATTTCCTCTGCTACCTATTTCTAACTTTGCATCTATTTTCTTGTTTTATGCCTGCAGTTCAGGTCCGAACCAGTGGAGAGACCAGCTGCGACCTTCTCAGCTACTTCACTACCTCTCTTTGCAACGCCATGGCAAGACTCCGATTTACAAGCCCGACCGGATCATCTTCGAAGATCAAACCTACACTCTCTCCAACCTTGGTAAAATAATAACGGGTCCTCTGGTCTTCTCCCTTCTTTCCTCTTCCCCTGTTGTCTAATCTGAAGTCCCACTTGGTTTGGCCCTCTTCCTTTCGTTTCAAGAGGGCTGGTGGACCTGTTCTGCTGGAGGGTGACCCAAAGAATTAGGCCAATGAGTGAGGTGTGTCTGCTGCCTCCCACCTAAGGTGTCCTGGCTTAGCACCTGAGCTTTACATCAGTCTGAGGGTAGCCGATGGGCAGTATTTATGGCCTCTGTCATGGGGTGCAGGGACTTCTCAGAGAAGAACTTTGGTTTAAGCTGAACTGTAGGCAGCCCTCAAGCCAGAGCCAGGAGTCGGGGGCAGGGCTCAGAGCTGAGTAGGGTGGCCACATGTTCTCTTTCGGGGAAGATGGTCCTCTTTTTTTTGTCTGTTTGTTTTTGGAAGATGTCCTCCAACTGAAAGACGATCCAGTCCAAATGGGATGCAGAGAGACCACAAACGAGTGAGAGGGAAATCCGTTGCCCTTTTATCCACCATGATCAGGGTCTGAGCAGCCGCCTCAGCCACAGTTATGCAGACCACATGGTCACGCTCTTCCCCTCTTGGATGAGAGGGTAGTTCTGTTTCCATTATGGACCTCATTTATAATGTTGCTACCCGTACAGGTAAATTAGCCTATGGAGTTTTATGGAGGTTGGGGCCCTCTTTGGTCGCATTCTGTGCTGATGGATGTCATTGGAATAGAAAAGAGAAAGGTGGGAAACGGCATGGAAAACAAAGCCAGATGGAGGGCAGGCACTGAGAGGCAGAGGTGTGCAACTGTGGCCTTTGCATACAGCCCAGTGATGTGGGAGGATTACACACACGGGGGAGCAGAGGGGCATCAGCTGGCTTGGGCTGGATTTGCCCCCACCCCCACCCCATCACCAGCTGTGATCCAGCCTTCAGGTGGATCCACGGAGACCCGGATGGCCTCAGCCAGCATTGAGCCTCATTCTGTTTTCTCAGGGCTCATTGCAAACTACGTGAAACAAGCTTCAATAACAAGTGACAAAGGGCTCAAAGGACAACTTGCAAAGCCCAAACCTGCACATTTACAAATGTCTGCCAAAATAAGATGTAAGCAATGCCAAAGGGGGGAGCAGGAAGAGACGAAACAGGGCTGGCCCATCTCCTGGATGCTGCGGTCCTTTTTCTTGGCCCTGCCATCGTCTCCACCCTGGGGAGGACCTTTCCACCGGGGCCCCAGAATTGGGCCCCATGTCTCTGAAGAAAGGGGTCATCCACCGCGGGTACAGATGCTTCAGTGAACCTGAGATGGGGCTGTGAGATGTTTGTTCTTCTGTTGTCTTGGGGGTGATGGTGGGAACAGCCCAGAAAAGCTGCCTCCCTCCCGGGGGCTTCTTCTCTGAAACTCTGGAGACCGGGAAGGACTTCTTGGTGGCAGGTTTGTGAGGGAGGTGGCTTGACAGCTTGCCAGAAAGGAGGATTGGCTCGCCTCAAAAGAGGATACTCAATTACCATAACATTTGCATACGTTAAGGTATAGAAGTACCCGGCGTAAAATTAGAAGTAATTCTTATAAGTTACCTGGAAGTACCCTGGGATTGATTTGAGTGGGGAAGATGGTCACTAGGTGACCCATGTTCCTGCTACTGCGGAGCTTGCCGGACAGGTGCTACTCACAGGGATGGTGGCCGACGCCAAGGTGCCAGACCTACTTCCTCCTGCTGGTGGTTTAACTGGGCACAGGTGACACGGTGTGTGCTGCATAACTACTCCCGTACTAGCCATATGCCTGTCTCACGGAGAAGGGTGCGTCTCGTAACGTGCCTGGGAGCTGATGAGTTTGTGGCAATTTGCAGCAGCGAATCACATGATCCGTCTTGCACATGTGTAAATCACCAGCAGGACTGGGGACACTCTTTCTTTCTCTTTAAATCGGAGCAGGGCTGGGGCCCTCTTGGAATAGGGGGCACCTTTCAAAGGAGCATTTTCTTCTGGCTGCTCTGGAGATGGGAGAGGTGGGCCACCTTAGGTTTTAGGGTGGGTCATGGGACTTGTGGCTCCTCATTCTGACTCCATTTATAGAGTCCGTTGGCAGGAATTGTGTTTTGAACTTGCTAGCCAGGGTATCTTGGCAGTTGTCCTCCAAAAAAAAAAAGGACCTTCTCCCATCTCTGCTCTGGCCTCCCAAGTTCCAAAGAGGGAAGGGTCGCCCCAGCGTTTGGGTGGGCTGGGCTTTCCTCCCTGAAGCAGAACCTTTCAGCTGCCCTCAGTGTGCTTTTCCTCTTGTGGCACAGATTGTTCCGACTCCTTAGCTGCACTCTGTCCTGATTGTACTTGTGGGTGCAAAAACAAGCAAGCAAGCAAGGAACAACAGAAAAAGTCAAGGTGAGATTTGGAGAAGCCAGGAGGGGCCTCTAGGCATCAGCCAAGGGCAGAACTCAGCCTATACATCAGGGGTTCTCAACTTCAAATGCCTCAACTTCAAATGAACTACATCTCCCAGAAGCCTTCACCACTCGCTGCTCTGGCCAGGATTCCTGGGAGTTGTAGTCCAAGAACATCTGGGGACTTGAGGGTGGGAACCACAGGCCTAGATACAGTCGTTGAGGCACAGTAGTTGAAGAGGTGATGGGACCCGTCTCTGCCTGGCACATGGGGAAGTTAATTTATCAGGGGCAGGTCTCAGAATCATTTCGAAGGTGATGACCATGTTGGCCTGTGGCAGCAAAAGCAACCGAGGGTGGTGTGGCACCTCAGAAACTTGCAACCTTTACCTGGAAGGATCTCTCATGATCCTCAGGGCATGTCTTTAGATATAAGTCATAGAAAGAAATGGTGGCACCCAGAATATCTGTGAAGATTCTCAGTCCTCCAGGGGAGGTTCTCTGGAGGTTGAGTCATGGCAACTGGGACTTCTTTCTTGTTAGGTCGAAACCTTTCGCTCCTCATCCAAGCAGCTTCTTCAGTCGGAGGAGAGTTGGTAGGAGAGCCCTGGACAGATCCTCGGCCTTGATTCCACTTCCCTCTGGTCTGAATAGGCTCCTTAGGTGGACAAAGGACTTAACAAAGGGATAATCCCACTTCTGCAGTCCTTCTCCACCCATTGTCATGGTTCATTGATGGTCGTTAACAGTGGTCTTTCTGGTGGGTGTGGTCTTGATCTTTCTGGGGACAGATGAAAGGGCAGCATGATAAATAGGAGACAGATGGTATCTGTGGTTCCCAGAAGTAACTTCTCTAAGGTTTGGTCAGGATAGCAGCTGGTTCTGGTGAGTCATGGGTCCCAGAGCCTTGGTTCACCAGGGAGGCTGTGAAGGTTCTGTGCTGGGGAGGCAGCTGAGGACTGGTATTCTGGTCTCCCCTGGCCTCAGAGGGGTGCTTGGACCCAGCTCTTCCCCTCTTTCACATAAACCTGTTCAAACCCCACAACAAGGCTTGGGCTTTGACCTTGTGACTGGGGGGGGGGGGAGGGGAGGGGAGGGTGGTCTGGAAAACAGCTGAGCTGGAGCTGAACCGGGTAGGGCATAAAAGTGACTCTATAACAAGCCGAGAGCCCAAAGCCCATTTTTACAAGGTTCCTTGTGGCTGCAGCTTGGTTCCATCAGCTCCGTGTGGGTGCTGGGGATGGGGGTTGTTTTGTGGGAAGTGGGCATGGGGTGGGGGGTTATTTCGGAGATATCCCAACAGCCTAGCTGGCACAGCACTCAGCCCTTTCGGCTTGGGAGCGCAGGAGGTGTACCTGCCACACTTCAAAGGTACATCAAGAACAGATGGCCCGGTGTTGCTGGCGCACCTCGGCTCAGCCAAAGGGCTGCAACGGATAAAGAACACATGGCCCTTTGCAGGCGGGCCAAGGCAGCTCTCCTCTCCTCCTGCAGCTCGATCTGAGCTCTTGGGGCGACGTCTCCCAGATTTTCCCAGACAGCCCTACTGGTCCGCAACCCACAGCCGAGGTTTCCACAGCCTAGAACCGGAGCCGGAGTGCACTGAAAGCCGAGCGGAAAAGACGAGGCAGGGCTCTCGAGCGCTTTTGGGCAGATCTGGATGCGGAAAAGCTGGAGGGCGGCAGGGGCTCTTGCGTGGTTGCGTCCAGCACTGCCGCACAAGCTGTGCCCCTTGGGGGGGGGGGATACTGCAAAGCTGCTGGGGGTGGGGGCGCAACTGCACAGCACAGCAAGGATCCCCTGCCTCGGTGCCTATGTGTGTCACACACACCTTTTGTCGCATTGCTCCCCAGAGTTCGTGGTGCTTTGTTTAAAGTTAAACCCATGTCTTGGCAAAGCTTGGGAGGGTGGGAGGCTGGTTATGTGCCAGGCCTGCGGGCCAGAGACATTGCAAGGGGTGTGTGTGCTGGACCACTGGCAAGGAGGCACAAGGCTTCTCCGTGTCTGGGCAATACAAGACGGAACCGGCGAGCTTAGGTTGGGCTCAGCCCCGCTAGACCCAGTCACAGGGTTTGTTGCGAGAAGAGAGGGAACAGGGACGGCGGTGAGAAGGGGCTCTGTGGCACAGCACGTGGCCTGGCTGTTCCCAGAACAAAATGAACCCCAGACCTGCTGTGGAAGGAGTGCAAAGCACGAATCTCTGCCAGGAGTACTGCCTGGAGCGTTCTGGGAACTGGAGTCCAGAAGAGTCATTTTCCCAAGGTTCTAGTGACCCAGGCATTTAGGTCTGCCTTCTTTTCCAGCAAAAATAGCCGAGCGGTCTATTATCCAGGGGCAGATTTGAGATATTTCTTTGCTCCAGTTTCAGCCACACCGTGACTCAATTCCTTGTTTCAGCGTCGTCTCTCCTCCCTTTGCTTTCTCCCTGCCCCACCCTGGACCGTTTGACAGCTGTGGAGTTTCATGTGTGTGTGTGAGAGAGAGAGTGTGTGGCACTTTCTCTAAGCATCCCCTGCCCTCCTTTTTTTGGGGGGGGGGACCTTTTCATCTGTTCTTTGGGTTGAGCGAACGCAGGCAGCCGGCTGGTGGAGTCACTCCTCTTTTCTGTTGGTTTAGAGGATGGCAAACCCCCCAACCCACACCTGGGGCCCGTGGAGGAGAGGCTCGCTTTGCACGTCCTGCAGAAGCAAGGCCTGGCGCCGGAGCACGTGGAGACCAGGCGCCTCTACAGCCCCTTGCAGCCGGATATCGAGCAGGTGAGGCCGGGAGGAGACCAGCAGCAGCCGAGGCGGTTCGTTGGAATTTCGCTCTCGTTTCCTCCGTTTCGGCTGTCAGGATAAAAGCATCAATGTGTCTGTTGTCTCAGCGACTCACCTGGCCCTTCTGCCAGCAAAAGGCACTGGAGCCACAATTACGGACAAGAATATCCAAGCCTCTTGGGTGTCTGATGTTCTCCCAAGGAATGCCATATCTGGGGTGTTGTCATTGGAATCATGAGGACTAGAAACTGGCTCTTAAAAGGAAGGCTCAGGTTTCTGCTCAGTCAAGTAGCCTTCTGTAGAATCTTTGGCCGGCGGTTACTGCCCAAACAAACCTCCTTTGCAGGGTTGTGGTTTCCTTCAAATGAGAGATCCCCCTTTCCCGCTGTCTGAGGTCCTTCCTGAGATAGGGTGAGATACCAGGAAGCATAATTTGCAACCATAAAATGAAAGCAGGGCTTTGAGAAATGGGTTCTTAATATATCACAGGGATTGTGGAGGCAAGGGACAGGGTAGATGATCAAGGCAGCACAGGGCAGCATCATGTAGTGGCTAGAGTCTCCTAATTAGGCTAGAGGGGCCTCAGTTCGAGTCTCTGCTCACCCACAAAGCTACCTGGGTGATCTGGGGCTGGTGGACGTACCGGAATGATCCCAAAGACCCAGGGAGTCCCCCATCGCAAGAGCCAGCTGGGGCATCTACCGGCATGCCATTTCTCTCCCTTCCACATTGGTTTCTTTCCAGCTTCCGGACGGAACACCTTCCTCTTCCTTACGGTTTAAAGGGGCTTTTGGTCACCTTCCCCGAAGAGGCTGGGAGCAGGGCTGTGCCGCTTCTCGGACGGCTCTCCACCTTGTGGCTTCTGCTTTCTTTGCAGGGAAAGCTTCAGATGTGGGTGGACCTCTTCCCGAAATCGCTCGGGCATCCCGGGCCCCCGTTCAACGTGACGCCGCGAAAAGCAAAGAGGTGATGGGTTGCGGGTCTGTGCTCGTGCACGCACGCTGACACATAGGGGCTTCCCATAAAGCGTGCGGGAAAGTTACTTTCTGGATTCCAGTTCCAAGAATCCCACTGCCAATTGCGATACTTTGGGTCTGAAAAAGTGGTTGTCCAAGTTCTCCTTCCCCAAGGGTTGATGGCTGGATTAAACCCAACCTCCTTCCTGCTCTGCCATGTCCGTGTTCCCAAACCCCCCCCCCCCAGCGAGCCTGGTATTCATTCTGTTTCCTCTGAAGAGGGAGGCTTCTTTTAGCCATAGGGGGCAAAGGGGGTCCCACCCCCTCCCTCAGTTGCTCTCCAGCTCGTGCCTAGCAATGCCCCGTGTTCAGTGTGCCGATGGCAGGCGGCTTCAGGTGGGGATCCTGCCCTCGCTGGTGGTGCCAGAGACTCCCGGTGTGGAGGGTGTCTGGGAGCTCTCCAGAGTGAATAAGGGCTATCTGTTGGTCAGGTGCTCAGAGCAAGCCTGTTCATGGCCAGAATGGGAACTAGCAACAGAGAGAGGAGAGGAAGGAAATGGCAGGAGGAGAATGCTTTCTGAATTTCTAAATTTTGTTGATTTAGGCTGTCTTGACCCAAAGAGACACCTCAGAAATGAATGCTACAGCCCCACAAGAGGTCTCGTCTCCAGAAGGAACCAAAGGCCTCTTCCCCCCACCCCCTTTTTGGAGCCTGTATAATAGGCACAGATCTTTTCCCCTGGAGGAGCAAAGAAGCGCTAGGTGATGTTTAAGAAAGAAACAACCCATCCAGTGCTTCAGATACTTAAACAAAGCAGCTGTTACCCTCATTCTGAGCAATTCACACAATTTGTACAATGTGCAAACTGCGAAAATTTCCACAGCAATGGCTGGTTTTGCACAAAACATTGTTTTCACCAACACTCCAGCTCTACTGAGATGAGACCACTATTAAATTCCTTCCTCTCCTCACTGGTCGGATAGCGGTGGAAGAGAACCATGCTACAGTTCCACAGCGTCCCTTGCCGGCTTCCTGAGCTGCCCCTGGAAGCTGGCAGATCTACGAAAGAAAATACCTCTGCCGAAACCAAAGGGTCAGAAATGCGCCGATGTTACCAGATTATTTATGAATTAGGATCGGAAAGACATTTGTTGGGATTCTAGCGTGAAAGGGAGGACCTGGACAGGGTTGGCTTGACCTGCCTTTGACCCAGCCGTTGTCAGGTGGATGATGCTCTCTCCTCTTGCATCTGCCAAGGCAAGAGAGAGAGAGAGAGAAAGAGAGAGAGAGAGAGTGGGTGAGAAAAGGTGCCCCCCCCCGGTGCTACAGAGATCTTAAAGGCAAAGCCTTCCGCCTTTAATGGTGATTTGCTAATTGTTTTAGTGTTTTTATCTTCATTTCTGGTTTTATATTATATATAATGTAAACCACCCAGAGTAGTGCCTTGGCAGTAATGTGAGCAATTTATAAATTGATTGATTGATTGATTGAATGAATGATTGATTGATTGAATGAATGAATGATTGAATGAATGAATGAATGAATGATTGATTGATTGATTGATTGATTGATTGATTGAATGAATGAATGAATGAATGAATGAATGAATGGCCTCCACCATTCAACGCATCTCCGACTCCTTTCTAGCCTTCGTCAGGAGACTGATCCTTCTTTGGGGCCTTGGTTTCAGGTTCTACTTGCGCTGCATTATATGGAATGCCAAAGACGTCATCCTGGATGACCTCAGCATCACGGGGGAGAAGATGAGCGACATCTACGTGAAAGGGTGAGAAATCCTGTGGCTTCTTTGCAGGAGAAGGTCTAGAAATGAACACAAGCCATGCAGCTCCCTTTTCGTCAGGGCCCAAGTAAACCCTTCCCTCGTCCAAAGACGCCCCTGCCGTTCTGCACGGTTCTAACGACGACGTGCCTACTCCAGACCCGTTCCACACCAGGTCCCCCATAAAATGCCAGGCGTGGCTGGTGGTCTGCCATCCAGAGCCACTAAGGCTGTTTCTGTTGCAGGTGGCTGGTGGGCTACGAGGAGAACAAGCAGAAGACGGACGTGCATTACAGGTCCATGGGAGGCGAAGGGAACTTCAACTGGAGGTTCGTCTTCCCCTTGGACTACCTTCCTGCTGAGCAGGTCTGCTACGTGGCCAAGAAGGTGAGCGCAGGCCACGGAGCCACGGGAGATGCACAGGATGGGTTACTCCCTGGCTGTTTCCTGTCTCTGCTGGAGAGGCTTGGCCCACCCGTGGGGAGAAGGGGTGGGTCTTCCCACCCAAGTCCCACAGCAGCCGGGTGTCCCAATTCACTGAGCGCTATGAACGCTCTGCTGGAAATAACCAGGGTAAAATTCTTGGGAGTACAGGTTTGTTGGCTTGCGCTGTTCTGCCTCTTCGGGGCAACTTTTCCAAGTTTATTTATTTATTTTATTATTTCTTACATTTTTATCCCGCCCATCTAGTCACTCTGACTACTCTGGGCGGCGTACATCAGTGTACACAAACAATTAAAAATATCAACAATATTCAAAATGAAAATAATTAATCATTCAAGATCAAAATCAAATTAAATCAACAAATCAAATCAAATCATGCCCGGGGGGAAGGCTTGCCTGAACAGCCATGTTTTTAATTGGCTTTTGAAAACGCCCAGCGAGGGGGCCATACGGATCTCTGGAGGTAGGTTGTTCCATAGCCGAGGAGCCACCGCCGAAAAGGCCCGGTTTCTTGTCCTTTCCCTCCGGGCCAAGTTCTGTTCCCTTTGACAGGCCAAGGTGTGCGAGGGTTTTAGCATCTTAGGGTAAGACATAGGCCCATGCACGTAAACGCACACACTTGTTTTCCTCCGAAGAAGAGGAAAGAGAAAGCATCCTTCTGTCATTCCTCCTGTTTCAGCTCTCTCCTTTCGGCTTTAATTATGGGATGTGTCTAGTGTCTGCTTCTTGTCTCAGAGTCCAGGAATCTTGCATAGCTTGGAAATTTTCCCCGTTGACTCAAGACAGCCTAAATAAAAGAGACTGGAGAATTTAGTGAGCCATTTTACATCACTGAGAGCCAGGGTGGTGTCGTGGACAGTGTGCCCACCTAGGACTCAGGAGACTGGGGTTCAAATCCCTGTTTGGTCTTGGAAACCCTCTGGTAGTGGAAACAGTACAACCATTTTGAACATCTCACATACCTCAAAACCTCAGGAGGGTCACCAGAAGGGAGATACCTCTTGATGGCACTTAACAGAACCCTGTGGTGCACTGGTTCAACTGCAGTACTTCAGTCAAGCCTCTGCTCACTACCTGAGTTTGATCCCAGCGGGTTCAGGTAGCCAGCTCAAGGTTGACTCAGCCTTCCATCCTTGCACGGCTGGTAAAAGGAGTACCCAGATCTTGGGGGGGGGGGGGAGCAATGTGTTCCTTGCAAAATTATGTCGCGAACTGTCCAGAGTGCTCTAGCACTATGAGGTGATATACAAGTCGAAGCAACGATAACTTTCCATCCTTAACTGCCTGCCCTCCTTGCTTCCGTGGGCCAGCTCAGCATTTCTCTCCCCCTCCCCTCACACCATTTACAGGGTTCTGAAGATATGCAGCTCGGCAGTTCGCATACCCTTCCTTGATGTAGAATTAGCAGAGCGTGCTTCATGGGCCACAGCCTTTGAGGCTGGACTCGGCCCCGAATCCAGAGATTCACTGATCTGGTGGCCCGTGGATGCCAATGCGATCTGGTGGACCCTTCCAGACTTGGCGCCCAGGAGGTCTAAGCTGGGCCTGGGCATCCCCTGCTCCCCTCTGCCAAAGGCTCCCCTTAACTAGGTGCCCTGCGGTGCCGATATTGGTTCCTCTCTTCCCTCCCCAGCCACGTGTCTGCCGGAGCTGGTTCAGAGAATAAACAGCTTGTAAAAGGCCCTCGCAAAAGGAGGGATAATGAAGGCGAGGCTGGGCTCTGGACCTGGCAGGCACATTCCTCCCGGGTGAGTTTTGATCTTGCCATGTGCCGTTTGAAGCCCAAGTTCATTATTTGCTGCCATAAAAATGAAGTGGGGGCAGGGCAGGTGTGGGGAGACAGTGGGAGGGGAGCAGAGGGACGGCGGCCATCTCAAAGCTCGAAACCAAAGACTCAGACCGGAATCGCTCTGCCTCCCTGCCGAAGCCACCTGCTCTAAAGGCCACCGCGTGGCCTTTGGGGCATGGCAGCTCTGGAGGAAAAGCACTCCAGAGGAGCCGCTCCGTCAAAAAGGTGTCCTTTCCCACGTTGATCCCGGAAGACTGGCCGTCTAGATGGCAGCCGACCCTTCGGGCTGCCTGGCAGCAGCTACATGCCCACCCCGTTGCCACCCACAAGGAGGTGGCCTTGGGGCTGAACGGCATCTTTTAGGTGAGCCCGAAAGGGGAGGAGGTGGGGAGAACGGCCGGTCTCTGCTAGGGCCGAGAGTGGGGGTTTCAGATCCCAAGTCAAGCATCAAATCACGTCCACTCCGCCGGGTGCCACTTCTGGGGATGTTCTAGCAGCTCAATGGGGAGGTAAAAAGGAAGTCGATCTATCGATCCATCGACCCATCCTTCAACTCCAGAGCTGCAAGACTGTGGAACTTAAAAGATGTAGCTGCGTCGTACCGTTGTAGGAGATGGTCGTAAGTCCTGAGTCCATCCTGTGAAATCCTGGGGATTTGTGCTTTAGTCATTTGCCAGTTTCGGCTGTCGGTCTGAGGAGATTCTACGCCCTGGAGCAGTGGTTCTTAGACTTGGGTTCTCCAGATGTTTGGGACTTCATTTTCCCAAAGCCCTTAGAAGCCCATGTGGCCAAGGGCAAGGGGTTTCTGGGACTTGAAGTTGAAAAGGTCTGGAAGGCCCCAGGTTGGGAATCAGGGCACTGGAGAACCCAGGGATCTACCCGAGAATTTGACCCCAGCCCCATGGGGTCAAATTCTGCCAAATGGCCTATCCCACTGTTCCACGGTGGAGCCATGACCGTCGAAAAGCCACCAAAGTGTTGTGATGGGGTTGTCCATGTACACCGTTGCACACACAGGGATGAGAGCAAGTCTTTGGTCCCAAGCCCGGAGTCCCTGTGAAGAACAAGTTTTTTGCCCCCGGGGGAAAAAAAAAGTGGGGCGGGTGGGTTCTGAGTCACGAGTTGAGTCTGAGTCATGGGGGGTGGGGTGGGGAAAGGCGAGTTGAGTCTGAGTCAATGCACCGGTTCAACTAAAGTCCGGCTTGACAGCGAATCCTGCGAATCGCGTCACCATCCCTGGTTACACACCTGAAACGTGGCCTGCATGCGCTTCAGCGGGTGGGTGCACCTGATGCCCCTTAGGTTTTCAGCATGTGCTGAGGAATACAAATGAATGTTGTGCAGCTGCCGGTTAGAAAGCCTGTAGTGCCATCTGGAAAGGGGGGGAGAGAAAGAGAGAACGAACCCTGGTCCTCTGCCAGGTGTGATGCCGTCGGCCCCGCTAATTGCACCAGCCGGGACTGGGAAGGATTCCTGCTCCAGATTTGCCAGGCCCCTCTGGAACCCCTGCCGGAGCCCATCATCTTTTGCCAGATAAAAGGGCCTCATTATTTGGCTCTGAAGGGAAAGCAGAGCTTGTAAATCCGCCTCCGAGAACCGGGGTCGAGAGGTTTGCTTGATGGGGCTCCTCCTCTCGAAGTGGAGGCGTGGGATTGTTCACTGGAACTGACACCTCTAGGTTACACGGTTGCAATGCCGTTTCCCCCAGATGGTTCTCTGGAGGCCCCCCCCGGTTGCCGTTGTCTCCACCTCGGAGGTGACGGTGGGGCTCCCAGCGAGCCTCTTGAGAGCTCATTACGAAGTCGAATGCTTTGCAGCCCTTCTGGAATCTCTCTGTCCCCCCCCCCCCCAACATTGGTCTGGAGCTGGGCTTTTCCCTTCCGGTCCACCATCCTCCCCATCAGGGGAAGGGCCAGGGGCCACCACCCACTCCCCTCTGGGACAGGCCTCAATAGTCTTTGCCAGCATTGGCGACCAGCATGCCCGGGGCTCTGGGGAGACCCCTGCCTGGTTCAACAGCCCGGGAGCCTCTGACCCTTGGTGTCCCTTCTCTGGGTCTCTCTTGACCAGCAGCTCTCGAGGAGGAGGAAGGGAAGGCTTGGCTTTTGAGTCTCTGACCATGGCGGGGATGGGGGCCCGACTGAAACTCCAGACCTCCATCCCCACTCATTCTCCGCTGACAGCAGCGTTCGCTGGTTTATTATGGCGATATTGGCACGCAAAGCTGGGAAGGAGGGAAAGGATATTTTGTCTTATTATTTTCTAGTATTTTTGAACAGATGCAGCTAAAAAGAGAGTCACTGTAGTATAGTGACTAGAGTGTTGGAGGACTAGGATTCAGGAGACCTGGGTTCGAATCCCCGCTCAGCCAGGAAAGCTCACGGAAGGGTGACCGTGGTAAACCACTCCTCAAATATCTCACTTACATTGGAAACACTGTTAGGATCAGCATAAATCAGAAAAGATGGCAGCTAACAGCTAAGCGGGCACTCAGTTATAATATTAATAGGCTGTTTAATAAATTATCAGTTTAAAGCAAATGTGTGAATTAAAACAAAAATCATTTGAAAACAAAGCAAAACAAAACAAAAGTAAACAAAGTCACCCAGCCACTTTTGATCCTTAAGGGCTAGAATGTCGTTGATGTATGTATGTATGTATGTATGTATGTATGTATGTATGTATGTATGTATGTATGTATGTATGTATGTATGTATGTATGTATGTATGTATGTTCCGTGTTTCCCCGAAAATAAGACAGGGTCTTATATTAATTTTTGCTCGAAAAATGCATTAGGGCTTATTTTCAGGGGATGTTTTATTTTACAGTCATGTCATCTTCTTCTGGTTGCTGCACAATGGTGGAGGGCGGGGTTTCACTTAATTGGGGCTTATTTTTGAGGTAGGGCTTATATTACCAGCATCCTGAAAAATCATACTAGGGCTTATTTTCAGGTTAGGTCTTATTTTTGGGGAAACAGGGTATGTATGTATGTATGCATGCATGCATGCATGTATGTATGTATTCGTTCAGTCATTTGTTCGTTCGGTCATTCGTTTGTTCATTTATTTTATTTTTTAAAAAAATTCCTTGCATTTCTCCTTAAAAAAGACCCACAGTAGATTACATCATTAAAAGACAGTATTTAAAGGCTGAACTCCATCCCTTTTTTAAGGAGAAAGGTAGGGTAAAATATTTTAAATTGATTAATTAAAGAAAACGCCTGGGGATCATAGAATCATGATAGATGAACCCTGTGTGCGAAAGCTCTCTTTGCTCTTAAAATGATTGTAGGAATTTAGCCCTCCCTCCTTGCTAGAAGATGAAAGTGGCAAATGGAACTGTAAATACCAGCGTTTTCTTGCTTTCGACTGAGCACTTGCTATGTTCCCTTTTATGCACAAATAAAGGAGCATTTCTGGAGCCTTGACAAGACAGAGAACAAAGTTCCACCCCAACTGGTCCTCCAGATCTGGGACAACGACAAGTTCTCCTTTGATGACTACCTTGGTGAGTGATGGATGAGTCACGAAGGGAAAGGGAGCGGGTTTTCACTGTTTGTCCCATGACAGATCTGAAGGTTCTTCTGCTTTTCTCTGGCTCTCATCCTGTTTCATGAGGAGCATTTCTGAAAGTAACGCTGGGGTTGCAGCCAGCTAGAATTTCAGTTTCTTCCTTATTTTCTTACAGGCAACCAATGCATACCAGAACAGGTATGCAATTTCGGTGCAAAAATTCAGCACCGAAAAGAAACCTGTGTGTTGGATCAAAGTCTTGACTCTGGGCAAAACCCGAGTCATTTTCCTTTTTGTGGACCTTGGCACACAATAGACACAGATGGTGGTGATTTGGGTGATAGCAATCTATATTTCCATACTAAAATCACACGGACCCTTTGAATCCTTTCTTTTTCCTCCTTTTAAAAAAAATTGGTATGTTTATATGATATATCGCTAAAGCGGCATATACATTCATGTGTAATTATATAAAACTGTAGAAGGGCAGTCATGGAATTTGATTCATAACTAGCCCTTCTACAGTTTTACATAATTATGCACGAATGTATATGCCGCTTTAACGATATATCACTTACTTTTTTTTTTTTAAAGAAAATTTTTAGGGCTGTGGGGACCCAGAAACAGGCATGTCTGACTCTTCGTGACCCCATGGACCAGAGCATGCCAGGCCCTCCTGTCTTCCACCGCCTCCCGGAGTTGGGTCAAATTCATGTTGGTCGCTTCAGTGACACTGTCCAGCCATCTTGTCCTCTGTCGTCCCCTTCTCCTCTTGCCTTCACACTTTCCCAACATCAGGGTCTTTTCCAGGGAGTCTTCTCTTCTCATGAGATGACCAAAGTATTGGAGCCTCAGCTTCAGGATCTGTGTGTATATATATCTGTGTGTATATATATATATACACAGATCCTGAAGCTGAGGCTCCAATACTTTGGTCATCTCATGAGAAGAGAAGACTCCCTGGAAAAGACCCTGATGTTGGGAAAGTGTGAAGGCAAGAGGATATATATCTCTTTATATATCTCATATAAATCGATTCACTTTCTGTCCTGTTTCTGGGTCCCCACGGCCTTAAATATATATATATATTTATTTATTACATTTACACCCCGCCCATCTAGTCAATCGACTACTCTGGGCGGCTTCCAACATATATCATAATTAAGAACTAAATATATATACACACACCATATTACAATTCATACCCGTGCATTGTGTGAATGGAAATTTATAAAATGATTTCAGTTGCTTTCTTGACAGCACTGAAGCCCCCTCTCTCTGCTCTTCCTCTCTCTCGCAGGCTCCCTGCGCCTGGATCTCAACTGCATGCCGAAGCCAGCCAAGACAGCTGAGAAATGCAATCTGGATCTGCTCGATTCCACGGAGAGGATGGTCTCGCTCTTTGAGCAGAAGACAGTGAAGGGATGGTGGCCGTATGTGGGCGAGGAGGACGAGACCAAGATCATTGCGGTAGGTCCTTCTGTTCCTTGCTTCTTCTGCAGTGGAGAAATCATTCTCCACGTTGGCCAAGGTAGGGGTGAATGGCTCTGCTCCAGGGTACCAGGTGGCCTGCAGGCCGTTGAGCGAAGCAGCAGCCAATGAAAACGTGGCCATGATTTTTACCGCCAGGGAAAGAACTTCTAAGATATGATAGAGGCCCCACATTTTAATGGTGTCTTGTTCTTTCCGTTCGGATGAAAGGTTCAGCGATGTCCAGGTTCACCTGCCTTGCAGCTGTGGAGTCATTGCTGCTAAGTAGGACCAGTCCCAGTGGCCAAGCTAGCCTCTTTTCAAGGGACAGGATTGGGTAGCCAAAGAGATTTCCGGTAGCCATCGTATGGGAGGTTGAAATTCCTTGTTTTTTAATTGAATACAAGCATCTGTTCTTCTGCATCTCAGCCAGCAAATCACTCAGAGTTATCAATCCATGTGTTCTCTACCCTAGCCTGCTGTGCTGAGAAATGTCGGGACCTTCCTTTTGTAAGTCTTCTGCCAGCACTGGAGGGTTCAGTGGTCACAGCCAGGAGCGGATGGGTGGGTGGGTGGGACCTCTGAAAAGCAGAGGTGGCTCCTCCAGCGCTTCTTCTGACCCTTTTCCCTGAGGCCTTTGTGCTTCATAGGGTGTGGGAAGTAAGCAGGGCCCTTTCATGCACCCGTTAAAATATTTCATGAGGAGGGGGTGGGGAGTAGGAAAGGGCAAATTCATTACTTACTGTGGTAAGTAATGTAAATTACTAGTGGAAATTAATTAGGAACTAGTCTGCTTACAAAAATGGGTGTGCCACCATGGGGTGTTAGAAAAATTCGTTTGCCATTTTGAAGCAGCAAGAACCGTTGAAGTAGAAATTAGAACGCAGAACCTGAGCGTCCAAAGTGCCGTTGGGTATGAGAGCACCGCCAAAGCGAGTGGGCCTGTGCACAGCCGCACATGGGCTTCAAGTAACATTTTGATGCTGTTACACAGGGATGTTGGCAAGTACTGGTCCCAAGTCCCAAGTCTGAGTCCCTATTAAAAATAAGGTTTTTCCCCCCATAATGAAAGGGAGCAAGTGGGTCGGTTCCGAGTGGTGAGGCAAGTCTGAGTGATTGAAATAAAAACCCAAAGGCCAGTCTGAGTCGAGTCACGGGTGTGACTTAAGTCTGATTTGACAGCGGGTTGCGCGACTCGACTCCCCATCCCTGGTGTTATGGGGACGGACATCTACCTCCATTGGGGGCATTTCTGTTTTGTTTTTCTTTCCAGTGTTTCCTGATCCGTCCTGTTATGCTCGAGGGAATTTCTTTCATTGTATATTTTCCAGGGTGGGCACTGGGGTCATGGGGCTTGGGGCACGCCAGACAGGGGCTCTGCCCCACCAGAACAGGCTCTGCCCCACCTTTGCTACCATTTTTCCTTATGTCCAAATGAGCAAAGACCAAGAGACCCTAAAAATGTATGAAATACAGAAAGCTAGAATCCTTGGGTCGTGTCGTGAGGAGGGCAGGCAGTGACAGCTGATCGTTCGCAGTAAAAGAAATGTGGAGAAGAAGTGCCAGGACGAAGGGGATGTGGCACTTGCTGCCACCGTTGAAGGAGGGAGGAGGAGGGAGGAGTAGCCACGGAAGCACCCAGAGGCCAGCCTGCTCCCCAAAGGAGAAGAACGCGAAGAGGAAAAGGTGTCTTTCCACCGCTGTCCTCTTGACCGGCCTGCCTCTCTCTCCTCTTCCGCAGGGGAAGGTGGAAATGACCCTGGAGATCGTCAATGAACAGGAGCAGGACGAAAGGCCTGCCGGGATGGGCCGGGATGAACCCAACATGAACCCCAAGCTGGAAGACCCAAAGTAAGAGGGGCTGAGCGTCCGTGGGTCCCATGAATTCTCAGGGTCTTCTGGCAGGGCTCCCCCCCGCCTGCTCTTTCTCTCTCAGCTCAAGGGGACAAAATGAGTAGCACAGGACACTGTTTGGGGGGTAGACGAGGTGCAGGGGCCCTTTTGGACTTCTCGGGAGAATGGCTCCCTGAATCCTCCAGTCGGAAGAGCCACTGGCTTGGAAATTCTGGGAACGGGTGGTCACAGCAGATTTTCTAGCCTCTGTTCCAGCATGGCACTTCCCCACATCCCTCCATCCCTCCGTCCCTCCATCTGTCAATGCACCACCATGGGAACGGCTTGAGAACCCCCTTCTTTGTGTGGAATAAGCACACAGTCGAGAGCATGAGAGACATGCTCAAAGGTGGTGGGGGAGAGAGGAGTGGGGTGGCCGAAGGACCCCCTCTTTTCCTTTCCTGCTTCTCTCCCGGGGGGCTCTTCCGATTCAGCAGCCCCCAAGGGCTCCCTGCCTACATCAGCACCCTCCCCTCTCCCCAGCCTCATCGGCTGCAGTCCTCATTCGAACAAATGCTCGTGACCACCGAAATAGGCAAGGCAGGAGTTACTTGGGTGTGGAAGAGCGGTCCTAACAAGGGGGTGGGCGTCCGATGCAAGAAACGCCTCCTGGGATTTTGGCCAGAGAGTCTTTTCCACCCAGGGAGCGATGGAGGTCAAAGCCAGGCCTGCCTGGCGCATCTCGAGGTGCCTGGCCCACCTCGTCTCCCATCCGAGGTGCCCGGCCCAGCTGGGTGCTGCCTCCGCGCCTCGCCTTGGCTTCCGGCTGACCAAGGACTCTCTCTCTCTGGTTGCAGGCGCCCGGAGACCTCCTTCCTGTGGTTCACCTCTCCTTACAAGACGCTGAAGTATATCCTCTGGCGGAGGTTCAAGTGGGCCTTCCTCCTCATCCTCCTCATCTTCATCGCGCTGCTGTTCCTGGGAATCTTCATCTATGCCTTCCCGGTAAGACCCACGGCTGCCTCCGTGAGCTGGCCTTGAGGGGGCAGTGAACGCAGCCCTTCTCCCCATGGAAACCCTGGCTTCCTTCTTCTTGAGACACCGGAGGGGAGCCCTTCCCACCCTGACGGTCACCTTCCCTCCTGGGGAACCCTCAGCGGTGGGTGCGTCTGGGGCCTCAGCATGGCGTGCAGAGCAGAGCAGAAAGCGGGCAGGACCCGTAGCCCCAGCCAGAGAGTTGAGACCCACACCTTTCTCCTTCTTGCACACATAGACACACACCGGTGCGCACAGCCACATTGGCTCAGAAACCGGCGCTGCCCACACGCCTTGGCATCTTTGTGGCTGGAGATGCAGGGGGTGAAAAATTCTTGGGAGAGGGGAGAAATGCCGTTTCAGGAGGGGAAAGCCAAGAAGCACCATAGAACGGTATTCCGGGAAGGCGTACTGTGGCTCTGATGTGGCATGGCTCCGGCAGGGGCTTCTGAGTGAAAGAGATGGTCTCCGGATATCCGTGAAGGCAGCCACTTTGCCCGCTTAAAATGCTCATCCTCAGAATTAGGGCCCCATCTTCCTCTAAGCGTCGTTCCAGAGCTTTCCGGAGGAAGCGTAAGAAAAAGCCCACCCACCAGAGAAGCGCCTGGGTCTTGAGGCTTCTCTTCTGCCCTAAAAATCGACCCGCAGGGAGGGGGTTGGCTCCTGCTTCAGTGCCAGCCCCTCCCCGGTCCCCACGTCCAAGGAAAATGTTCTCATTAGAGAGAGCTTGGGTTCCATATGCAAGTGAAAACAGGAATAAAAGAGGAATAAAATAAAAGTAAAAATAAGCCAGATTGCACCTTGGATGGAAACTTCTGCCGAGCGGAGAAGGTGCTCTGGAAACTCGGTCCAGCTTGAATCACTTAAAGATGATGGTGTGATGGGGGAGAGTTTATAAGCATCCACGCGGAGCGGCTGCTTAGGGCTGGGCTTGGGGGGGCACATTCCTAGCCCCCCCCCCAGCCTCCTTCTGATACCCAAAGTGGAGGAAGCAGCTGCCGCCTCATTAAGCGGGTTGCCCCCCCCCGCTGTTACCTCCCTCTCCCCACCTCCCTCACACACTTCGCCTCCTTTGCAAAAGGCCCTCAAATCCCACCCGTCTACAGGAGGCAGGGACTGAGCACCTCGCCTTCGAAGGGCGGGAGCAATCCACGCGGTCCCCCCCCCCCCCCAGGAGATGTGTTCGGACGCAAACCGTGGTCCAATCAGGAAAAAAACAGCCCCCTTCCCTTTGTTCCGCACATTACAAATTCTCCGGCTGGGATATTGAAAACATGCCCACTCGGGCTTGATCGTGGCGAAGGAGGCGGCAAAGGGTGTACGTGTGGGGGATTCTTGCAGGCGGAGGGGTGCCGAATCTCAGTTTCTGGAAGGCTTCCGCGCTGCTGATGTCTCCCCATGAATTTCCTTCCCCTGTCTCCCTAAACCTGTTAATTGGCCGGGAATTCACCCCCAAGGACTCACTAGCAGCTCGAAACAGCCGGGCTTGATGATCTTTCCAGGCCAGCCCCGCCAGGCAGAGCCACCTGCTCCCAGAGAACGGTGGCCGGGCCTGGGGCTCGCGGGAGATGCCCTGGAGGGGCATGGGGGGGGGCAGCAAGGAAGCCGGTCGTGAGCCTGGCGGGGAAACTCCCCCCAGCCCAGCCCCGAAAAAGGCCAAAGAGTAGGGCTCGAAGCATGCCTCGTTTCGGAATGCAGCTCCCCAAATCTCACGGCCCGCATGGCTCCTTAATGCTGTGGAGAGAAGCGCTGGGGCTTCTCCCCACGTCTGAGGTGTGGGGCAAAGTCTGCTCATAACTTCCACGTCTCCCAAGCCAACAGGGCAGACGCTAGTCACGTATCATGCGGTGAGCCCGAGTCCCTGTGCCCAAGACCAAGGACGTGGTGCCACGGGAGGCCACCCGTGGATGCCACCCTGAGCCCGCTGCCTCTTTGAGTTTTCTTCCGCTGGATGCTCTCTTAGGCAGGTGGCTTCCTTTTCCTGCGCCGGAAGAGATTTTTTTAGAAAGGGTGACTGTGCACCAAACTCCGTGGTGGCTGCAGGTTTACCCTGGCACCGGAGGGTGGCTGATCGTGGCCCTGGGGCAAGGCACCCCATAGCCAACTGGCTTTCCTTCCTGCTGCAGACAGGCAAACGTGGGGCTGTACAGAGGCCTGCCCTTTACTTGTTGCTTCGGAGGAGGAGGATCAGAGGGGTCGGGCCATCCCCATGGCCTGCGCCCTTTAAATCGGCTGGAGAGTCTTTCTCTCCCCGTAAGGAGGCACCATTGGTAGTCCTGACTCGGCCTGAGTGAGACCAGGGCTGCAGCCGCCCTCCTGCCCCACTCGTGACCTTCCCGAAGGCAGCTGGTCGGCCACCGGGGTGGAAAGAGAAGCCTTCTCTCGCTTCTTGGCTTCTCGTCCCAGCCAGGGCAGGTTCCTTGTTGATCCCCTAACCCTCCGCCAGCTTGGCCTGTGCCAGGGCATCCTGGGACTTGGGATTTGCGAGTCCTTCGGCCTTCCCAGTTCTTGGCTTTGTAGCCAAAGGGATGGAAGGGCTGGAGAGCGAGGCTTCCGTGTCTGGCCATCCACCCCTCTTCAGGGATCGTCAGCATGTTCCCTCAGAGACCGTTGCTTCTCAACTGACTCACCTCTGTGTCAAAGGCATACCAGTTTGGGACCTGTGCTTGCTTTCTGGAGCCATTTGGGTGGTGCAATCAGCCTTGAGCCCTTGGGGGTGAAGCAGAACAGAAATTGAATTTGATTTATGAAAAATTTTGGGCCCTCTGACATATTTCTGAAAAGGAACCGAGGCATGTCACGGAATTTCTCGGCTTTCCTTTATTTGGATGAGATCTCTCTCTTCCCCCCCCCCCCCCCACCCCGGTCTCTCCCTTCCTCCTTCCCCGTCTTCTCCCCAATTTTTGAGGTTGCTGACTTCAACGTCTCCCCCTGGAATCGGGTTCTTGTTGCGGCTCTGTTCCCTATTACTCTTTGGCAAAGATGCTCGCGGGGAGGGGAGGGGGAGACCGGTGGTGCCTCAAGAGTCAGGGATGCCCCAAACACAGAGATCTCTGGCAAGCGCCCTCCAGACGACTTGCCGTTTCATCTTGGAATGAATGCAGATGGAAAATAATAGAACAATCCTTTTTTAGGAAAAGTGTGATGGAATCAAGCCGCCTGCCGTCACACGGCGGAGCAATGAGGTTGTGTGGAGGTGACAACCGTTGGCTACGTCACTTTCCTGAGGCAGACCTGGCCAACGGAGGAAAAAACCAAGGGCCGTCCTTCCCAGTGGCCACCCCTAGTGGCCCACTGGGGGCTCCATCCTCCCATTTTGGGGGGGGTGTTTGTGTGGAGCTACACAAAGTTTGCAACAAAGGAGGCTCACCACGTGCCCAACCTTTGTGCTCCAGCAGGTGGAGGGAAGGTGTGGCTTTCCAGATGTTGCCGGACTCCAGTTCCCCATCACTCCTACCTGTTGGTCGGGCTGGCTACAGCGGATGGACACTGGAGCCCAACAACAGCCGGAGGCGAGTCGGTTCCCTGCCACTGCCCCAGTGGGATTAGCAAGACGGCACAAATACCCAAGGCCCTTCCCGTAAAACAGGGAGGGTGGCCGATGGCCCTGCTTGGTCAGCAAATCTCGGACAGCACTGGCCCCAGGGTCAGCTCTTCCAGCGATGTGCAACGGCATCTTCTAGACGTGGGCCAAAACCGAGCCAAGGCTCAGTCCACTTTTGTGGTGCAATGCAGGAGCCTTCAGGCTTCGGACAGCCTCTGCACCGTTTGATCCCACTTTTAAGTGCAACGGCTTCATCCGATGGGACTCCTTGGATCTGGAGCTGAGGCAGGCGCTTCACCTTCTCTGCTCAACAGCTCCCATGCTGTTCGGGGAAGGCCACCCGAGCTCCCTTGCCACAGGTCCCAGGGTGAGCAGTGGCGGTGACTGTCGGGTTGAACGGCTGTGACGGTGTCGTGGAGTTGCACTCGAGCCTGAATCCTGCCTTGATGCCCAGGGGCCAGAGCCAGAGCCAGGCGTCCATGAGTGTTGCCTCATCCTGTCCATGACATTTCCATTTCTGCCACACTCTGAGCAGCCAGTTCTCTGCCATTGTGACGTTGGAAAGGGACCGATTCCCAGCTGGGACAGTCTCTGTGTCAGAGAATTTGATGCAGGTCAGTGCATCTCTGAGGCAAAAGCTGAAAACAAAACCCAAACCGAAATAGGTCTTAGCCAGCCTTAGAAACCCTCCCAACCGGACCACTGGACTGTTGCAGGCAGACCACGTCGCACGAGCACCCCTTCTGGGTGGTGGCTGCTGACCCATGGGCCAGCCTTGGGAGAGGTGGCCCGCAACGATTTGCCGTGAGTCTGCTCGTTTTCTGTGTCAGTTGATGAAGGCCTTTTTGGGGTGGGTGGGGTGGGGGTCTTTCACTGTTCTGCTAAGTAGAGCCTCTGGCCAGATGGAAGTGCCCCCTCCCCTTCTCCCTGTCCTCCAGGCAAACCCTAAAAATAACAGCCGAGATATTCTATTCTGGAGGAAGCCTTTCTGAAAGACAAACGGTGGGAAATTAATTAGGAAGTTTATAGTGCTCCACCGAGAGGACGGGCTAATGGTGCGTGCTGATGTGCTTCAGTTTGGACAGCTTGCTTTATGGGGCGATGCACATTCCTCCATCCTCCCAAACTGGAAGTGAGTGCGCGCACACACACACATGCCTGCTGGTGCAAGCTGCAATTTATTACACTGCCTGGGGGGGGGGGGTGTCACACTCTTTCCCCTCCCAATTCTTTCCAGTTGGCTTAGGTTTCCCTTATTCTCCTTCCAGCCTTGCTTTTTGGGAGGGGGGGGGGAAGAACCCTGACCACGTGGTCGAGATCAAGCTGTCCCCATGACATCTAGTGGGTTTGGAAAGGATCCCCTGATGCACACCGCACTGTGGCATCGAAGCTGGTGTTCAGGGCAGCTCTTTCCATGGAGCATGGACGCGCATGCAAGCTGGGCCTTGCTGGGAGCGTCATTAAAACGGTGCTCTTTCTAGCTATGTGTCTGGCTCTGGCTGTGAAGAATCCCTGCCACGGAGAGGGGAAGAAGCCTGGAAAGTGGGGGTGGAGAGAAAGGTTGATCCCAGTCACTCAGAATCTTGCACCAGGAACGTAGAGAGCGTTCACTCTGATGCTTCCTCCATGCTGTCCCAGCATCACCCTCAGAGGTCCACAGGGCTGGCATCTTTCCCACAAGCCCAGGATGATTTTCACATCAGAGGCTTGAATCAGCTCCTCCTGGCCCTGTGTGATTGATTATTCATAATGCAGCATAATGATTATTCATAATGCTGTGAAAGTGGCGGAGAGGCGTTTGCCAGGCAGAGGCATCTCCTTCTGACAGGGGAGGGTGGTTTGTTGTTGTGGTTCATACTGCGATCCCGGTGGGTGAAGCCAAAGATGCAGAGGGCAGAAACAGAGGAGCCAGGAACTTTGCCATTAGAAATGGAGCTGCCTTAAGAAGTAAAATACATCTGATGATCCTTAATGTTTTTTCACAGCCCCGCCCGTTGTCAACGAGCTTGCTTTTGTTTAGTGATTTGTCACTCAGATAGAAACACTGGGCTTCATTTGCTTATTGATCGTGCAAACCCATCGGCTGTGAAAAATGCACCTCTGGAGTGATAATGTTTTATCACCTTCTAATCACAAAGTCGTCCTCAGCTCTGAACTGTCTGTGCAAAAAGGAAAGCAAGGACCTGTTCTAGCTTTGACCACTTTTCTTCCTCCACCCTGGCTGTTCCCCAGCAAGAGGGGTGTTGTGCATTTTTGAAGCACGATGGAGACCTGCCTCTAACTCCTCTCTCTGAAGTCCTGTAGGTTAAATGTGGGGCAGATGGTGTTTGTGCATGCACATTCGTACATAATCTCTCTCTCTCTCTCTCTCTCTCTCTGGTCATTGGGTACATGGGAAACCTCTCAGTTCCCCAAGGACTCTGCCATCATGAGCATAGGAAATGGGCCCCTTTCCCCCTTTCCATTTGTGGAAATGACTCTCTCGAATCGCTCGGCTCGCATGGCCCTTCTGAATTCTGGGTCTTGCCGTCCAAAAATAAAAGCTTTCCAAGCTGTGGACGCGTGTTGTCTGGCCATGATCCTGATCCTGCTGGCTGAGGGATCCCGGGAGTTGCAGTCCAGGGAATCACCTCCTGGTTCTGGTCCAGGAGAACCCCTGCATCCCGATAGCCTTGGGGTGGGAGAACAATCTCTCCCCTTTTTCTCTCTCTGCAGAACTATGCTGCTATGAAGCTGGTGAAGCCGTTCAGCTGAATCCGTGCCGGAGGAGAGGGAGAGCTGCCTGGGAAGAGAGACTGGAGTGCCTGTCGAAGCAGCAGCGGCTCAGTGTGTGATCTCTCCCTCTCTCACACACTCTTGGGCAGAAGGGAAGAGGCAGCCGTGCCTCCTGGCATGCGCGCGCCACCCTTCCCCCACAAGCCATGACATTCATGTTATTCCCCAACCCAGCCAGCCCTGCAAACGATGCTCAGGTGACCGTGCTGAACAGACCTTTTCTCCCTGGGGGGGCCTTATTTTCGGGGTAGACTTGAGAGAAGATGGAGGCTTTCCTTTGGCACACAGGAGATGCGTCCCTGGTGGCTACCGCAAGTCCCTGCTTGAAGCAGAGCCATTGAGGAGTCCGGGGATCCCGGAATGCTTTCTGTGCATCAGCACAAGGCCTGGATGACTTCTTCTTGAAAAATGGGGCAGCACTAAATGGTCTTGAAGGGGAAAGATTTGGAAGGCCACAAGGCATTTAGCCCTCAGGATCATTCCCCTCCCCTCCCCTCCCGTCTATGCGCCAAGTGCTCCTTTTGACCAGCAGTAGACACTAGGCTCTGCTTTCTGGCACCTCTCTCAAGCTCTCTGCCTCTTCTGGTTTTGCCTTCTCAAAATGCTGCGCATGTTCTCGAGATCTCCTCCCTGCTCCCCTCCTGCCACCAGGATCCCAAGAAAGCTCATCTGCAAGGGGAGAGAGCTGTGGGGTTACCCTCTGGAACGCGTGCCTCTTGAGCCTGTGCCCTTGAGCCCTGTGGGGCATCCTCTCGCCAGAAGTGGGCATCGTGGCATACGCGTCAGCGACTCAGGGGTCTTTTGAGCTCCCAGCCAAAGACGGGGGTTCTTTTTCCCCCCACTTTTCTTTCGTTCCCTTAAAGAACAAACTCTCCCCTTAGTGCTCAAGAGGGTGCTGCTTATATACGGTCCCATAGTGCTTAAAGCACTCTCTGAGCGGTTTACAATTTAATGATGCAGGCTACACCTTGCCCCCATCCCACCCCAGCAAGCTGGGTACTCAGTTTACTGACCTCGGAAAAAGGGAAGGCTGAGTGAACCTTGAGCCCGCTACCTGGGATTGAATCCAGGTTATGAGCAGAGTTCTGGCTGCAGTACTGCAGTTTAACCACTGTGCCACGATGCCGCCGTTTGGAAGTGTGAAGCTTTTACAAACTTTGCAGGCGTATTTTTTGTGCAATGTTTCCCGTTTCTCCTTTCTGGCACCCAGACCTGCCGTTAACAGTTCCCTGCAGGTTGGAAAAAAGCAAGACAGAGGCTGCTGTGGAGAATCTCCATACGGAGGGCGTTTTATTTTTCAACTCACCTGAAGACCTCAGGATGTGCTTAACTGTTGTCTCTGTTTTACAGCCAGGGCCCTCAGTTCCACAACCACCAAAGGGACATATTCTCACATCTGCACACGTGCAAGGCTGCCTTCTCCAACCTGGTGGCGTCCAGCTGTTTAGACTGCAACTCCCATAATCCCACAGCCAGCCTAGCCTGGGAGTTGTAGTCAAACAGCTGGACGCCACCAGACTGGGGAAAACCGCTGTTATGACTGGAACACAAAAGTGTAGTCAAATGATCGCATAAATTAACAGACTGTTTACATGGCTGCAATTTATGTCCCACCACATGTACTAAAGAAGATTAATTAAATGTCTAAGATAATGCTACTGAAGAAGCCCGTGTCTGGTCGAAAACAGCCTAAAATTATTTTAATATTTTAAATTTGTTTGAACTTTATCTATATTTCATAGACGTCCATAATTTTAAATCATGCAATGCTCTGATATGAATAAAAAAGAACAGACTGAGAATCTTCTGATTACTTAGGCAGACAATTTCAAACCAAATTGTAACCATTCTTATATATTTTACATTTTTAAAATTTTTTAGCAGTTTCCATGCTTCCTTTGAAGATCGCAATCTTCCTATTCTTACAGAATAAAAACAATGAAAAATATATTAGTTTGAGTCACATCAAATGTAAACTGTTTTAAATAAACACGGTTTCAGTAAAATACAACCTCTGAAGAGCTGCCAGCAGCCAATAACATAAATGTTTTAGTTAAAAGTCAGGGAGCACAGATAATTTAAAAAAGAGAGCCCCTTAAAAGCAGCCATGGGTGGAGACGGCCCTATTTCTCTTGAGAGGGAATTCTGTTTTTCTGTCGTGCTGGCCCACCAGATCTTGGGGATGGGCTAGTGAGCAGGGCACCCCAGAGGTAGCCTCAAAATAAAATCTTCTGGAAAGCATACAAGAACTGGCAACCCCCTCCTTGCCCCCAACGAACCAGAATTAGAGAAGAATTTTCCAAAATTTGCACAATTTTTCGAATTGAGTAGAAGAAACTAAGATGGAGTTTTTCTCAGAAAGGGAGGGAGGGAGGGAGGGAGGGAAGGAAGGAAGAAAGGAAGGAAGGAAGGAAGGAAGGAAGGAAGGAAGGAAGGAAGGAAGGAAGAAAAAGAAAGAAAGAAAGAAAGAAAGAAAGAAAGAAAGAAAGAAAAATTCAAACTGGCCATTTGAGGCCCTCCAGTCTGGAGCTTTTTTTGCGTGCCTTACTCTTAAAATGCTAGGGTTGAAACCGTGTCTGGGTTCATGTCTGAATCAGAGTCTTCTTTTTCTCTTTCCGCTGGGAAGCTGCTCTTCTTTAACATGCCTGGTGTTGGGTGGGTACAACAGGGTCCTCTCCACGCAGGGAACAGAGGCACTGATTCAATCTGGGCTGTGCAAAAGGATTTAACATGGGTGTTGATTGGCTTTTGAAGAATTTACCAGAATTTGCAAATCACATGCTTGGGGTGGAAGGAACGGGTCTTCTTCCTGAGCAGGTTGCCAGCTAAGACAGGTGCAGAATTGCCTTAAAGCAAAGGGGCTCCGATCTATATTGTTTTTTCCATCCTTACGATCATGGCACTCGGCGATGGATGATCGTTCACCGAATTAACGTAAAGGATCTTTTGCTACCTGGCAGTGCCAGGCAGTCCCGGTCTTTTTACAATTGAGGGGAGATGCTGCTGACAGCAGAACCAGCCGCCCCCTGCGAGCAGTCCTGGTGGAGTCCGTTTGCCCGGGAAGGATCCGCGTTCTCACCTTGGTGCCAAGATCAATAACCCAAAGGCTGCCGCCCACCCAGGCCGAGGCCAAAGAGAACTTTGAAGGAGGCCCTCTTGAACGTTCCACGCGGCCCACCGTGGTTTTGGCCCCACCAGGCTCGGGGGCCTCCTGCCTGGCCCTCAGGGAGTGTGTGGATGGGTTGCAGGCATCGCCTCCGTTCTGTTTCCTGATCGGGGTGCTTTGGGTGTCGTGGAGAGAACAGGCTTCCTCCCCACCTCAGAAAAAAGAAGAGTTTTGTATTTTTGCAATATTACGAAATGCCCTCCTGTAGCCTTGATCTCGGCTGCAACTGAGACAAACCAGAAGCCAGATATAAAACTTGCTTTAGAGCTGCCCTGGAGCTCGGTCTCTTTGAAAGGAGGGTGGCTGGGAGTTTTCCGCATCACCTGTATATGCCTTCGAAGAAGTCTAGCAATTGCACTGTGGTTACCAATGAAATGCTATTAAACCTCCTGAATGCTAGTGGTGTTTTATTTTCCAGAGCATGGACTCTGAAGGGGGTGGCGGTGGGAGATGCATGCATGCAAGCACCTGATTCCACTTACAAGCAAAGCACACCGCCGTGTTCCTCCGTTCCACCATGGTCTTTATTATCTCCGCTTCTCTGGGTAAAAACATGAAGGTGTGGAGAGACAGCTCAGTGGTCCGGGTCCTGCTTTTGCTTTGTCTCCCCAGGTAGTCGGGCAGAGACAGGCCAGTCCCGGGGTGCTCTCAGGACGGTCTGGGGGGGCTGGACCTCAAAGCTGAAAAGGCATGAACAGCCCACCCAGACCAGCATCCTGTTCCTAAGAGGGGCCAACCAGATGCTCTTGAAAGCTGCTTTTCCACAATGTCTGGGGCCGGTTACTTCAGACTGGATGGGGTGTATAAAATCCTACTTGGTGTGGAGAAAGTCTGCTGTCTTTTCTCCCTCTTCCTTGTAATATGAGAACCCAATAGGATCATCCACTGAAGTGGAGAGGTGGGAAATCCAGGACAGATCCTTCTCCACACATTGCGTGGAGCTCCATGTTTGTTACCATCAGAAAACAAAATCCAGAATCCAACTGCAAGCCCCATTGCAGTAGTAGAGACCTTTGGTCTAGATGGGCGGGGTATACATCTAATTAAATAAAATAAATAAAATTTATGGCGGACCCATCAACTCAATGGGATTTGCATGCCTACTGACTCAGCTGCCACTGATGCCGCCGGCTGACTCGACTTGAGTCCAGCAACGGCATCAGTGGCTCCCGCCGTGGGCAGCTTTAAAGGGTGGCGAGAGAAATTCGAGAGGCCAGGGCCATAAGAGGGCGACTTCTCAGGATGGCTCAAGGTCGCCAGGAGCAGAGGCAGAAGGTCTTGGAAATTGAGCCGCTTGGGGGTGCAAAGGGTTAGGGTTAGCGTGCTTGCCCTCGTGTCCTGCTGGAGGGCTTCTCGTTGGCACCTGGTTGCCCCCACCAGAAACCAAAATATTCTGGCCTTCTTAAAGTCCACAAGGGGAGCACAGGGCTGACAGTCTCCCCGACGTATGTTCCGGAAAACCCACAGATCCATGGCGGCCTTTGAAAAGCAGGAAGGCCGTGCGTGCCCCTTTTGATGCATAGAGGCTGTTTTTGGGAAACTTTCCGGTAGGGGCTGCCTCCCTGGGCCTTACCCCTGAGTTCAGGCACCGCAGGGGAAACCCTGCTTCTAGGCACTTTCTCCCTGACATAGTCCTTTCAGGAAGTGCAGCTCACGCTCTGCCTCGGGGTGGTGGAAGCAAGGCAGGATCGATCCCCGGTCAGGAATGCAGTCACATCCCCGCCAAAATAATTTCAGGCCCCTGGTGGAAGCCTGCCCCCCCCACTTCACCCCCCCCGGCGGTATTTTGTGCCAAGAACTCTTCTCCGGGCCTTGTGCACCAGCTTCTCCGCTGCTTCCTCATACCTCTCCGATCGTGTAATCGCCCGCAGCCCCTTCGGAGACTCACTTTGTCCATAATGCTTTTTGCAGGAACCCCATCAAAAATAGGAAACCGTCCGTTGGTTGCATAGTTTCTTCTCCTCCGGGCTGGTTTTGTCCCCAAAAACTCCAGATGGGTTGAAGTCCAGACTGGAGCACGTCGTCATAAAAGGGTCATCCTGCGCTGCTTTCTTTTGACGCTGAAAGGCAGACCGGAGGGAAGAGTTCGCCAACCGGTTGGAGGGAGCAGCCAGAGAGGTTCCGTCTGTGTGGGTCGGGAAGAGAGATCTGGAAAGGATGGGAAGAAGTTGGATGGAGGATGAGAAGAGGGAGGCCTGCCTACACGGACGCCTGGGGACTGGAACAGGTCTCTCATGCAGATCCTTCCCTCAGGCGGGAGACATATTTCCCTTCACTCCTTCAATCCGCCAGGCGTAGAGAAACAAAAAAAACCCCCTAACATTTCCATTGAGTGGGTTCTAGGCTCTTTGCTAGACCCCCATGAGAACGCCATTGGACTGAAGCTTAGCATGAGGCTTGTGGCTCAGATGGGCTCGGTTGGAAGCCCATCTCTTGCATTTCATGGAATAAGGCAGTTGGAAGGGGCTGTCGAGTCCAACCCCCTGCTCAGTGCCAAAGACACTGAGAATTTTGGTACTTCCCTCCCTCCCCGCCGAATGAGGCCAACTGTCGGACAACATATTTCTTTAAAAAGTTGCCTTGCCCCCCTGAAAATGCTCCTGTGCACCCTCTTGTTGTTGTTTAGTCGTTAAGTCGTGTCCGACTCTTCGTGACCCCATGGACCAGAGCACGCCAGGCCCTCCTGTCTTCCACTGCCTCCCGGAGTTGGGTCAAAGTCATGTTGGTCGCTTCGGTGACACTGTCCAACCATCTCGTCCTCTGTCGTCCCCTTCTCCTCTTGCCCTCACACTTTCCCAACATCGGGGTCTTTTCCAGGGAGTCTTCTCTTCTCATGAGATGGCCAAAGGATTGGAGCCTCAGCTTCAGGATCTGTCCTTCCAGTGAGCACTCGGGGTTGATTTCCTTCAAAATGGATAGGTTTGTTCTCTTTGCAGTCCAATAATTTTAAAAAAATTAAATAGGGTTTGGAGGCTTCACAAAGCATGGCAACACAGCTTTCCATGTCACCCCAAATGGTGCAAGGGAACTTTTTGAACTAAGTTTTTAAAAAAAGGGGTGGAAAGGCTGTGGGCCTCTGCTCCAACTCGCCTCCCTTGGTCGCTCTTGTGAGTGGCAATTCAGTTCCTGAACCCTTTTCAGCATGCAAAGCTTAAGAGCTCCCTGCACCCTTCCTTGGTCAGCAGCCTGACTGATTCCGAGTCCAAATGCAGCAAAACCTGCAGCACTCCCATCCTACAACCCTTTGTTTCCATGAAAGGATGATGGCTGTGAGGCAAGTGCGGAGACCAGAAATGAAATAAGCACTGCTCATCCCATGGCGACAAGTCAGACGCTTGCTTTCCTCCTGGAGTCATTTGCAACGCTTATTCCATACACTGTAAGATTATCAACACAAGGAAACACTCAGCCCTGGTTCCCTCTAGTGGCCAATTCTGATGTTGCCCCTTGAAAGGAAAATACCCACTAGGCGACAAAACAGTTCTGTGGCCGCCTGGCATGGATGAAAATGGCATAAAACCTGAAAAATTTCTGTCCAAATGCCTTCAAATGCTCTTGAAAAATAACTTTGGAAAATATCTACAGAACACCACTTGCTACACCAGAAATCAATGTTGTAACTGCCCGTGACCTTACTTTTGAAATGTAACTTAGTTACACTGAGTAACTTCGCTGGATCGGTCCCTCCACCTGCCGGTGGCAGTCAACACTGGGAAAACGGGTTGTTCTCAACAGTGCGAATGGGTACGGCTCCCCACTCCACCCCCAGCCGCTGCCAAGCCCCACCATCCCAATTCGGAGAAGGTATTTTGGACACCCACAAGCAAGCTCGGGTGGAAGGGCATCGGCTCCCTGTTTTCTCCGCCGGCCCCGTGCCTGTCCAAGCGAGGTGCCTGCGCATCTGCGTGAGAAAGCGATCGAGGGTAAGCCCCCAAGAACAGCAGGCCTGGTGTGTTCTTGTGTGTGCATAAAAGTTAATTACAGAATGTTCCACTGCTTAAAGAGGTTTGTGATGCTTGTTTTTATATTATTTCCTTGGTCTTTAACTCTGTGTCATGTATAATTGAAGGGGGGGAATTATGAAGTGTGCGGCCTGCCCTTAGGGGAGACCTTAACAACATACCTTTGTGTTTCGCCCCGGTGTCGGCTTGGCCCGGCGAGCCAGAAGGGCGCAGGGATTAGGCGCTGGCGGGCTGCCACACCGCAAGCGGACTGAACTCTCGTAACCCCCGGTAGCAGACTCTGTGGGCTCGGGGCCTCCGAGTGAAAACTAAAAATAAAAGGCCCAGATCGTCTACCGTGGTTGCTTTTCTTTTTATTAATTGCTGGCAACCGGGAGCTCCAAAACCAGACCCGACCGCGGTGGTTTGGGTGGCACAGCGTGCGACGGGTGCCGGGGAGAGGCTGCTCCTCCTCCCTCGGTGTGCCGCCAACCCCGGCCGAGCTCCTTGCCCGGCTCCCTTGGCCCTCCCCAGCTCGGTGGGTTTGTTGCTTTAACGCCACTTATTGGGCCCGCGGTTGGTTTCCCTCCGTCATTAGCCGACGACAGAACGGAAATGTCCTCTGTAAAGCTTCTGTGGAGTTTAGACAGAGCAGGCTTTTTGTGCCGGAATTAGCCGGAGGACGGATGGCCTTCAAGGAGGGGACCTGGGCTCTCTGGCGGCTGCCAAGCAGGGAAGCCCCAGCCTCTCTGCCCTACGAGGGTCAGGAGGGGCCGAAGCCCCGCGGCCAAGCCCATGCCCTTTGTGAAGGGTGGACCCTGGCACCAAGAAGGGTACGGGTTTGCACACCACTGCCTATGTGGCTTTGCAGTGTGCACACACACGGCAAGGGATGAGTCTTCTAAAATAATTTAAATCGAATCACAGCAAATCTCACCGGAGTGGCGAAGGCGGCGAGCCTGTGATTGGCATGCCCAGGTGCCAATTCCAGGTTTCTCCTTGCCCTCTGCACGGTGGTTCCCTTTAGTCCAGATGTGGACGGCAGGGCTTTTCAAATGGTGCAAAACTTCAGCCTCCGGCCTCGGCAAGCAGGGCATGGAAATCTCCTCCCTGGAACCCTTCACAGCCACGGCTGCCAGCCAGAGCTGGTGATGCTAGGCTTGCAGCCGGACCAGAGGCCTGAGGGAGAGCCAGGCAGCTTCTGACGTGTTCCTCCCTCGGAGAAGGCCCCCGGCCCAGGTCCAGAGCACCTGCTTTCCACGCCGCCGGTCTCAGGCCTGGTCCCCACCAGCACCAAAGGCTCTCGGGCGGCAGAAAGTGAGGGGAGAGGCGTCCTGCGTCGCGGCGACCCTCCGCCAAGGCCATGGGCACCAAGGTGGGACGCTGCCCAAAGCCCCTCCAAGGAAGTCCACAGGCTGGACCGGCCTCTTCTTCTGTCTCCACAGGCACCAGAACCGGTGGCCAGCGGGGCTCATAACACTTCGGGTGGCAAGACCACGGTACGTTTGCCATGGGATTCCTGATGTGCTCCCTGTCCAGGACTTCTGTGTGACCTCTCTCTCTATCTCTGTGTCAGAATCCACCACTGAAGGCCTGCCCCTCGGCTCCGGCACCGCCAGGGAAGGCCTGTGGCCATTCTGGCACCCTTCAAATCCTTAAACACGGAAGAACCACCCCCGACCAGCCTTGGTCTGGCAGTCTTCCTCTTTGCTCCTCTTCCACATCCATCCAGCTTCAGTCAAGGGCTCGCTCTGCCCTCTGCTAACTTATTTTTTCCCCCTCTCTTTTAAAAGTGATGATTTATAGTTATAATTCATCGTTTCTAAAACCGTTTATTGATCACTTCGCAGCCCACGAGAAGCCTCCCATAGCATCCGCAGCAGCAGCAACCGTGGCACCGACAAGAAAAACAGTCTTTTAACACAGACGAAATATTGTGTTTGAAATAGTTTTTTCCCCAAAAGCCAGGAGCTTTTAAAGACCAATGAAGACAACTTTCGAAGCCAGCTTTAAATGCCAAATGCCATGCAAAACAGGACAGTCTGCGCTGCCTGAAGAAAACCAATCTGGGGTGGAGTCAGTCTGACTCACTTTCTTGGGCCGCGCAACCGAGACGATGTGTGGATTTGAACGTGGATCTTTCTGTGTTCACAGCGTGCATCATACCAAGTAAGTTGTGCCACCTCCCTGCGACATGCACACTTCATCCCTGCGTTGGTAAAACACCACACAGAGTGAATCTTGGAATCCTTACACCGAGCGTGATATTGGGGCTGTGTGGAGGAAAGGCTGCTGTTCACCAAGCAGAGTCCAAGCCATCTGCAACCTGCAGGCCCCTCACTTCTGTGATCCGCCTGGCGGATGTGTTCTCCCCGCTGAACTGGATTTCAGGGGGTGGGGGTGGGATGCAGGGCAGTGCCAAGAAGTCAAAGGAGAAAGGACCGCGAAGAGGGACCTGAGCGACCGTGGGCTGCTGTTCGCTTCCTCGAAAGCACAGATGTTGACCGAAAGTGCTACAGCCCTCAAAAATGGATGCTGGCGCCAGGTGACTGCTTGTGGTCTTTGCCGGGTCACCCACACCTGAGGTGGGCCCCAAGATGGGTGCTTCGGATCCCTTGAGGTTGGCCCTTATGATGTCACAGAGACCAGGCAGGATGAGGCCAGAACCTGGGCCAATGGCCTGTTTTGCTTTCTGGAGGGTGGGTAGGGGGGCGGCCAGATGTGCCCAGCAGCCCAGAACCAAGCTTTCTCCTCTTTCAGCGCTGCTCCTCTTCGGATCGGTCCTCCTGAGAAACCACAGCAGTGGGGAGGAATCCCGGCTCACGCTCCAAGACCTGGTGACCTTGCAATGGATGAAGCCAGAGGCTCGGGCGCCAGGATCGGGCTGGGTGAGGCTGAGCCCGGAGGCAACGGGGAAGGCTCCTGGTCTTTCACAGGTTTTTCTCCGGGCCGCGCAGGGGCCCCTTGGCGGGAGCCACTTCCATCGGCCTCGTGGACAACCCCAAGATCAACCCTTGTTGATGAGGGTGAGGGAGAACCCTCTGCGGAAACGGTTCTTCTAAATGACCGGAAAGGCGCTGTCGGAGAGCCCCTTTTCCGATGGGTTGCTTTGCTTCTTTGTTTTTATCCCTCCTCGCATGCTCCATAAATGTGGGATTATGATATTTCCATTAAATAAAAGAAGGAATCTGACGGATGGTCAGAGGAGGGGGGCTGGGGGCGGCGGTGGCGAATGGATCAAGTTATTTCCCACATGCTCCACAGAGGGTCCTTCCCCCCAAACCCCCCCACCCACCCCCACACATACTTTAAATTAGAAAGACAGAGGGAGCTCAGCAGCATAGGGGCTTTGCTAATTTGTAGGCTGTAATTTGCCATTTCTCAAGAGAAGGTATTTATTTTATGAGGTCTGGAACCAAACTGACAACAAACCGCAAATGAGGCCAAAAATGAAAAGGGGGGGGGGGAGAAAGGAGAGGTGGGGGGGGAGAGGCGTGGGGTTCATAAAAATGGGAAATAAGTTATTTCATTTATGGGAGCAAAAAAAAAAAAAGATTTCATGGCCAAAAACGGCAGATAAATTTGGAGCCGGGCAGTTCAGAAGCAGTGGAAAGATTTTCACAAGATGGATTTCCTCATTAACGTACTCAAAATTTCTTTTTGCCCGTCCCTATTTGAAAATCTCCATCTTTCCTCTGCACACCTGACATCAATTATGTTCATAATTAAATCATATCGTTCTCATGAAGCTCTTAATTTATCTGAGGTTGCAACATTTGGCGCTCTCTTAGCAGAGACATGGCAGAAGGGCATCTCGGCCTATGACTGCTCCTCTGGAGCAAGTGGAGAAAAGGGGCCACTGGGTGTGCAATGCCACCAGCACCGGGGCCAGGATCCCTCAGCCCATCTCCTGTTGGGGAATGCAAGGTGGAGACGGGGGCCGCGCCCCCTTTTGGCTTACATGTACAGTTGATGCCGAGTGCAGATCCTGCCAGTGGGACTCTGGTATCCACAGACGATGGGTTCCAAGCCCCGCCCCCTGCAGATGCTGGGAAGCACAGATATAGAATCCCTATATACCCTGTTTCCCCGAAAATAAGACCTAACCTGAAAATAAGCCCTAATAGGATTTTTCAGGATGCTCGTCATATAAGCCCTACCCCAAAAATAAGCCCCAGTTAAGTGAAACCCCGCCCTCCACCCTTGTGCAGCAACCAGAAGAAGAGGACATGACTGTATTGGAATCAATATAGATTGTTGTACATGAAAAAAAAATAAAACATCCCCTGAAAATAAGCTCTAATGTGTGTTTTTTGGAGAAAAAATTAATACAAGAGCCTGTCTTATTTTGGGGGGGAAACGCGATATATATGGCATAGCCTCTGGTTCCCTCTAGTGGCCATGTCTGGTAATACACCCCGAGAACACGTATTTCTGTGTTTTTTTTTAATGTAATTTTTTTTCTGGCAGTGGATAAGTGAAACTGCAGGTACTGATCCCGCAGATACAGCGGTCCTACTGTATTTATTTATTTCATCCCTTCAAGTCCATTCCAACTTAGGGTGACCCATCTCAGGGTTTTCTAGGCAGAGAATACCCGGGGATGGCATGCCATTCTCTTTTTAGCTGGGGGAACCTTGGGGCTGTGCAGCTTTTGCCCAAGGCCGCCCAGGCTGGCTGTCCTCCTGGGAGGGCCAGCAGGGGACAGCCCGTTGCTCCAGCCCACGGAGCTCCCTAACAGGCCGATCCTGACTAGGCGTTCACCCCCTTTGGGCTGGGATGCTTCTGCTCGCTGGCCTTTGGAGCATTTATTACCGGTATGAATGCTCAGTTCTTCTTTGTTCCTATACCCTATTTCACTCAGATTCCACCACCACAACAGTGTGCCGTGTGTGCCAGTAGACCCGGGACGGAATGTCGTATCCTCTATGTCTGAGGAAGGGGATGACAGTCCACAATGGCTCATGAATCTGAAACAATTCTGTCAGTTTTCGGAGTGCCACAAGTCTCCTTCTTCCCTTGTCTTCATGGTCCCTGGCTAAGCCATCCCTCCTCAGGAGAAAGGGGTGCTCCCCCCCTTTCCATTCCTCTTTCTCCCCTCCTCCCTTTACACTATTTTTAGAATGAAACCCTAATCAAGCAACTTTTAAAACTTGCTAATTGTTTCCATCCAACAGGGCTCACACAGAATAATCATCACGCACCCCCCTTGCATTACAGAGGAGGGGGGCATTGGCTGTGGCCCAGCAAACCGCAGTGCTTCCCAGGAGGGTGTGTGTGTGTGTGTGGGGGGGGTTGGACCTTCAAGGACACGTCAGGGAAAGTTCCATCCCGGCTGGTCAGGAGCCCCCTACGGAGCAAGGGATTGGGGGGGGGGGGGAGAGAGAGAGAGAGAGAGAGAGAGAGACCACCACCACCATCTCCACTCCGCCTCCACCTCCCCTCCCAGCCCCAAATGTGGGAAGGAGAGTGAGTCAGTCTTTCCTCTCATAAAAGCGTCCCGGCCACACAGAACATGAAACTGCCAGCTAATTGTGCCTCCAAGGCTGCCCGGTCAATCCTGCCTTGTTAACCTTGTCAAGGATGACGGGTCGGAGGGGAGGGGGAGGAGGAAGGAGCAGAGGAGCTACTGTGCGGAGATGAGCTGGCAAAGAAGGAAGGAAGATTTGAGATTGACGCGGAAACTTCAAATGCTGCAGAATGCAGCGGCCAGATTTCTTAGTGGGGTGAGAAAATATCAGCATATTTCCCCCACTCTGGCTGCCTTGCATTGGCTGCCCATTCATTTCCGCGTTGACTTCAAAGTGTTAATGATGACGTACAAAGCCCTAAACGGTTTGGGACCTCGATACTTGGCAGATCGTCTTCTCCCACCTAGATCTACCCGAACCACCCGGAATAGCCAGCGGGGACGGCTGAGGGGCCTAACGCCGAGAGAGGCCCGGAAAGAAAGAACAAGAAACTGGGCCTTCTCGGCAGTGGCCCCTCGGCTATGGAATAGTCTCCCAACTGAGATCCGACTGGCACCCTCGCTGGGTGTTTTTAAAAGCCATTAAAAAACTTGGCTCTTTAGGCAGGCCTTCCCTTCAGTCAATAACTGATATCTATTCTTTGTTTTATAATCACTCCCATCTTGGCATTAATTTAATCTAATTGTTTAAAAATTATGACATTTTACGATTGTTATATAATGATGTTTTTATGATATTTGTAAGCCGCCCCGAGTAGACTTTGTCTAGGGGGGCGGGGTAAAAATCCAATAAAGTAAGTAAGTAAGTAAGTAAGTAAGTAAGTAAGTAAGGAAGGAAGGAAGGAAGGAAGGAAGGAAGGAAGGAAGGAAGGAAGGAAGGAAGGAAGACTAGTAAAAGAGGAAGGAAGGAAGGAAGGAAGGAAGAAAGAAAAGAAAGAAAGAAAGAAAGAAAGAATGAAAGAAAGAGAAAGGAAGGAAGGAAGGAAGGAAGGAAGGAAGGAAGGAAGGAAGGAAGGAAGGAAGGAAGGAAGAAAGAAAGAAAGAAAGAAAGAAAGAAAGAAAGAAAGAAAGAAAGGAAGGAAGGAAGGAAGGAAGGAAGGAAGGAAGGAAGACTAGTAAAAGAGGAAGGAAGGAAAGAAGGAAGGAAGGAAGAAGAAGGAAGGAAGGAAGGAAGGAAGGAAGGAAGGAAGGAAGGAAGGAAGGAAGGAAGGAAGGAAGGAAGGAAGAGAAGGAAGGAAGGAAGGAAGAGAAAGAAGAGAAAGAAGGAAGGAAGGAAGGAAGGCAGGAAGGAAGGAAGAAAGAAAGAAAGAAAGAAGAAAGAATAGTAAAAGAGGAAGGAAGGAAGGAAGGAAGGAAGGAAGGAAGGAAGGAAGGAAGGAAGGAAGGAAGGAAGGAAAGAAAGAAAGAAAGAAAGAAAGAAAGAAAGAAAGAAAGAAAGAAAGAAAGAAAGAAAGAAAGAAAGAAATGTGAGGCTTTACATAGCAAAGCGCAGCCTGAATGTTGGCAGGACCAACGGCAGCAGTCCAGATGGTCTATGACCGTATTCTTTTTGTGCTCCCTTCCATTCTCAAGGTGACACCAAGCAGGGGGAAATCCCAGAAGCCGACTCCTGTTGTCACCCCTTAACCACTTCTCGCCTAAACAGAAAGCAACGGTCAGGGCCAATTTGGTGCTGATCCAAAGCCCAGTTTAAAAGTTATAATTTTTTTGTGGGGGTTGCTCCTGTTTTTAGAGTCACCTTGTCGAACGTTAATTTGCTCTGCTGCACAAGGCCATGGCGGCCCTTTTGTGTAGCAAGAATTTATTCCTATTACAGAACGGAAGGAGCTGGAGAGTGAAAATAAATCTGGAGGAAACGGACACGGGGATTTCTGCTCTCTGCTCCTCTCCAAAGGGCACGATGGGCCCACAGGTTTCTCCCCAGTCTTCCTCCTGTGCTCCTGGCCTTTTGCCGAGCTGAAGTGGCAGGCATTGCACACCTTTTTAAGCCTTCATGTGGCTTTGTGTGAATGAAACCCGTTGCTCTGAGTCCTTGAGCTCTAGTGTCAGCTGAGAATGAACAGAGGTGGCCATCCGGGGTCTTGAGCCTTCTCTGTGCAGAAAGCAGGGCTTCTTTTCTGCCAGGGCTGCTCACCCTGGGGCACAGCCTCTTCCCTGGAGACCAAGAGACGCTCGGCCTTTCCCTGAGATTTGAGCTGGTTCCCAAAGACCCGGGAAGCCAGGACACCCCTTCCTCCATAGCTGACCCAACTGGACCGGGCCATTGCAAATGAGAAAGAATTGCACTTCTGTTCGTTTGTGAGGAATTCACTAACATTCCTGGTCACATATGTGGGAAGGAAAGAACCCGAGGCTTAAAGATCTGAATGCAGGAGAAGGTGAAACGGAGAGGTTTCCTCTCCTGAAAGCTTGGCACCAGATATGGGCACGAACCAAAAAGCAAACAAGGAAGTTCGTCAAAAATTGCCGGTTCATTGTTTCGGGTCGGTTCGGGTTCGTCAAAACTGACAAATGAAAACAAAATGAACCAACAATTTTTTTTTAGCGATTTAACAAACTTCCTGGTTTGTTTGCCCCTGTCCCCTTCCCTTTGCCCCCATCGCCTTGCTACCTCGTGCTTCCACCACCACCGCCGCCGCTACGGTCCTCTTCAGAGACAGCAGCCCAGCTTCTCTTCCATGAGCTGGGCCTGCAATCTCTGCGCCTGTGCCAGGATCCCAGTTGATCAGGGAGATCAGCTGGGACCAACATTCCCTGTAAGCTGTACGGCTGCGCGGTGCTGGAGAGGGCCACCTGGTTGCAGCGGGAATGACAATGGAGGAGGAGGCAGGACGAGGTGGGGAGGTGACAGGGGGTGCTGGGAAGGGGGTCAGGCAGATAGCAGAGGCGGTGGGTTTTTTTTAGTTTCCAATCCTCCCAAGCACGAACTTTTTTAAATAAATGAATCTGTTTGTGGTTTGTTTTTTTTAAAGTTCGTGGTTCGTGGGGAGCCACGAACCACCATAAACCACCATTTTCCTGGTTCGTGCCCATCTCTACTTGATGCCCAACACTGAGAGAAGCAACAATAAAATGGGGGCAGGGAGGGGGAGGCCTGTGACCCTGTGAAAACGAAGGGGAGCTTTTGTGGGTTTGCAATCTGCTTCCTCTGGACAAAGGGTCAAACTTTGCAGCCGAGGTCTTCATTAAGGACCCGCACAGGAGGTGAAGCTGGGGAGAGCAGTAAGGGCTCTGGGTCAGGATTCGTGGGGGAGCCTTGCGCGACAGGGGCCCTTTCTATCTCGGGCTAACCTGGAAGATGGTGAGACGTGCAAACCCTCTTATGCCCTGTGGAAACCCTGCCACTTGTCATGGCAAACGCCTGCTCCCACCAGTCTTAAAACCCAGCCCAGAACTCTGGGATCTGTAGACGAAAGACGCTATGCCACACACACCCCCCAAACAGTTTCCATCGGCAGCTCCGATGCTTCTGCCAACGTCCAGTAACGAGTGTCCCATGACTGTGGGCGCCTGCCTGGCCCCGTGCCCTTCTTCTTTGGCTTCCCTCTGTCGGGAATGGCGTGCCTCCTTCCTCTCCCCCCACCCACCCATTGCTGTAAGAGTTCTCCCCCACCCCCGGGAGCCCAACGGGCTTTGCCGTTTGGTGTGGGACGCATCCTGAGAAGAAAGGCTGAGCCCCCTCGGAGGGCACCCAGGCCACCGCCTGATTTCTGCCTTTTAGCGGGAGAGGGTGCGAAAGGTCTAAAGGAAACCAGGTGACTGCTCCAGGGTTTCAAAGCATGATTTATAGGAGGTTTGTGGGTTAGAGCCGAGGACGATATTGTTTCCAGGTTCTTAGGCACGGCTCGTAACTTTTTATCGGCTGCACCTTCAAGGTATTGTTCTGTCTTCCTGCCTGAGCCTGCTTTCAAGGAGCAAATCATTACCAGCGAACTAATCAAAGTCTTGGAAGCTCCCCTCCCCTCCCCTCTGCCTTTCGGCTCCAGGGAAGGCGCGGAGGGTTGCCTGCCCCTTGGTGCCCCTGACCAAGGGACCCCAGTGGCAGGCTGGCATGGCCCAAGTCACCAGTGTTTCTCATGGCCCCATCAGTGCCATTGGCCTTAAATCCATGCTGGCCAGCATCACATCTAACATTATTGTCTTTTCCAGAGAATCCTGCCTTCTCAGGAGGTGCCCAAAGTAGGAAAAGCCTCAGCTTCAACATTTTGGCCTCCAGAGATAGATAGTTCAGGCTTGATTTGATCTAGGACCCACTTGTTGGTCTTTCTGGCAGCCCAGGGGATCCACAAAGCTCTCCTCCAGCACCACATTCCGAACGAATCAATATTTCCCCCCCGGTCACTTTTCTTTTCTGTCCAGTCTTCATGCTTATACATGGTGATTGGAAATGCAAGCGTGTGGATGATCCTGCTCGGGAACGCTGAAGGAAAGAGGGTCAGAAGAACGCTGATGCTGGACCTGACCAAAGGTCCATCTCACCTTACGTTCAGCTCTCAGAGAGGCCAACTTAGGTGTACATATGAGTCCCTCTTGACTTTAGGAGTTTATTCCAGGGTATGAATTGCGTGTGATTGCTTTGGAAGTAGGGAAGTTTCAAATACACAATTCTGAATATCTGTATTTTATGACTGTTGCGGAGTTTTGATTTCTGGTTACATCCTCTAGCTGCACAGAAGTGCAGGAATTCACAAAACAGAATAGCTTCCCCAGAGTAGCCCTTTTCTCCTCTCATTAACTGTAACTTATAGTCTCAATAACTCACTCCGAGACATTAGTAAGAGAAATGAAAAAGGTTTCATTACTTACAGTTGTGAAGAGATCAACAACAAACGAACAAACATGAGTGCTTTTGGCAACAGACCTCAACAGCCTCCAGAGAGGGGGAAAGAGCACTTAGCAGAGAGGTGGGGTTCTTTTTGAACTCAGAGGGAGGGAAGGAATGATTGGTTAGTCCTGGATAGATTGACAGTCATCCCAGCCCAACAAGGTCCCTCCCAGCCACACCTTATTTGGGCAGCATGCAAGGTTATAAAAAAAACTCCAGCACTTACTAACCAGGCCTGCACCTTTCGAAGGTCATGTGGCAATTGTGGTGGAGCAGCCGCTCCTCCTTGGGCACTTCTCCCTCCCTTCCGAACAAATTTTCCTTTCCAAAAGATTCAGCCTTCCCCAGGCCAGCCCCTCCCGGTGGTGGGGGGCGGCTCTCTGTTCACCTCTTGGCAAGAGAATACATTTGTCCCAATGCACTGGAGAATGCTTTTCTGTTATTTTAGGATTTCTCAGTTGGGGGCGGCGGCTTTAGTTTTCTCACCTCCAGTTTTTAAACATTCGTACTGAAAGAAAAAGCTGTATTTTAGCAGCAAAAGATTATCAATGGCAGGCTTCCCTTTTTTCTTTCTTTCTTTAAGATGCAAATCTTTTCCACTTTGGAACTGATTTAAATCAAGCCTGAACAACCTTTCTCAGCCTGATGGCCCGATTTAACTTGAGATGGTACAGTACAGAAACGTCTTCACTGCTGGATAGCTCAGTGCTTTAAGCAGAGGTTGGGAGTTCGATTCCCCCACTGTGTCTCTTTGACAGGGGCTGGACTTGATGATCCAGAGGGTCCCTTCTAGCTCTGCAGGTCTAAGATTCTAAGATTTAGGTCTTCAACCTCCCACTGACTTGCACAGGGAAATGAATAGGATTTCTCACTGAAATTTGGAGAGATGCGTGCCCTAAACTCACTCAATTTCAGACACCAACTTTGGAGTATTTTGCACTGGGCACCTGTATAATTTTTGCTGTTTTATTTTTAGAAGGCCAAAATAAGTGTGCCTGATTTGATTTGTGCCCCATACCCACATGGCTTTATAATTTTAGTTTGCTTCGCCCTGGAATCAAATCTGGCCATACCACTCTGGTCTGGAACTCATACGACTCTATTGATATCAAGTTAATGCTTTGGCTTTTAGGGGAAAATGGCCCACAGCCCCCATGGAAACGCAGTGGGGGGGGGGGGAAACTAGGAACAAAGCACAGGAACAGCACAGCTGAGCTGTTGTAGCGGTTCTGGATTTTTTTTCCACTGCAGCAATAAACAATGGCTAGGTTAACAGATTTTTCTGGTGCTCCAAGATGGGGGCGGGGAAAGTGAGTGAGAGAGAGAGAGAGAGAGAGTTGATCTGTGTTGTAAATCTGTAAAATGGGCCATTAGAGGGGTACCATTACAATTATTATGCCTTATTCTAACATTCACCAATGTGTGTTTTAAAAGGTCTGGCTGTTTTATCTACCCAGACTATATTACATGAGCCCTGGATAATTCAAACCACATTGGGGCTGTTACATGTGGTGAAATTTTTCAATACATCTTTGATCAAATGGATTTATAAAGTGCATCCTCCTTGAAAGTCGGCTTACGATACACCCAAATGCCGGAGGGGGGAAAAGCGCCAGACGGAAGCGAATCGGTAACCGAGGAGCTGTGAAGATGCCGGTCACTTCGAAATCAACCGAGCTTTGCTCTTTTGACTTCTCTGGGACAGGATGATGGTCTGTCAAACAGGCCGGTCCTTGTGAAGCTGGAGAGTGAAGGCGATGGAAGGATGGACTAAGGGGAGACCCCTCTCTCCAGAGTCCTCTGGATGGTCTCAGAAGCCAGACACCAAACTCTCAGGCTGGCATTGTCTGTGCTTCGGTTCGAACAAAGTCCGCCTTTCCTGCCCTTCCCAGTGATTTATCACTGGTCTCTTCCTGGCAGAGCAAAAATGGGCACGTCAAAAGGATGCTTCTGGGTGAAGGCATAGTCATGATGACATTTTGCACCCAGGACAAGCGGCATCCTCTCCCACCCGTTCTGCCCCATGAAGCACGGGCGTGAGGCCCCATGAAGCAGCAGCAACAGTGGGAGCAGGTGGGGCTCCCTGCACCCAAAGAAATCAAAAGGGGGTGCTCTGCTTTTTCCAAAAAGGGAAAGTGAATAAATCCAGGAGACGACCTTTATCTACTCAACACCAACCAGCAGATTCTCTTCCAGATTTCAGTGCCTCCCCAAATCCTCGTGCCCTGAGCGAAAGCCCCAGTGGCTCCCATGCTCTGTTTGTAGCCATGATGATGATCCCAGGAGCTATGAGGAAGCGTTCATTTCCAAACCAAACCCTCCTCCTCCTCCATGGAGTGCAGTCTGCTCCTTCCAGCCCAACGTTCATTAGCAACCTCGTTAACTGCCGCTGGCCAGGCTGGTCCTGGGTCCAGGAGGTTGGGGAGGATGGTCAATTAGACACACACACCCCGACCATCCCAAATGGCAAAAGTGGGGGTCTAATTGGAAGCAGCTGTGCCTCCGGCCACAGCTGGCCGTGGCTGCCGAGGCTCGGCCCGGGAGGTGGGTTTTCCAAGGAGGCCTGCTTGCAATTTTCCTTCTGCTCCCCCCCCCCCAATCACGGAATGCACTTCCCAGGTAATTGGCAGTGGGCATAAAAGGCCAGCGGGCGGGCGGGCATCTGGGCAGGCAGCGAGCCCTGACCTGCATGCGCTGGCGGCTGGATCCGCCACTGCCGCCGCCGCCAGCCACCTTCTCCTGTTAATTGCAGCCAGGGGTGGAGTAATTGGGGTTTGGCCTCCCCCCCCATCTACCTACCCCCAAAGGTCACAGCTTGTGAAAAATCACAGTTGGAGAGTCTGGGAATGACGGCTGGCTCTCGAGCAAGGATGCCCCCGTCCTGCTGCTCCAGAAGTCCCCGGCGGAAAAGGAATGAGCGGGCGGCTGAGCTGCTTTAAGAGTCGTCCAGTTTTTCCCATGCCCTGGGCCTGACCTCAGGAGAACGGGGGGGGGGGGCAGCCCCTTGCTCCCCTGGTAGGGGGCTTGTGGGTTAGGCTCTGGGGGGCTGAAAAGGAGACCCTTCCCCTCTTTCGTGTTGCAGGGCGACAGCTGGGAACTCTCCCCCATGGACATCATCTGGGAAAGGCCCACTGGAAGAACAGGCCTGCTTCCGTTCCATTCCTTCCTTGCTTGCTCTCCTTCCTCCTGCACTAAAAAGTAGCTTAATCAAAAGGGCCACTTGATTTTGAGCCGGCTCGGGTGTTAAGAGGATCAGGGGAGGCCTTCCTCTCGGTACCCCCCACCTTCACAGGTGCATTTGGTGGGGAGACACGAGAGGGCCTTCTCTGTGGCTGCTCCTTTAGACTCTGGAACTCCCTCCCACTGGAAGCCAAGCTAACCCCATCTTTGCTGTCCTTCTGCAAGCAGGCAAAGACCTCTCTCTTCAGGCAAGCTTTCCCTCAGTAAACCAGCTGCCTGTGTGTGATTTTCAGATGGATTGTCATGCATGGTTGCTTTGGCGGGAGTTTTAGAACGACTTGTGTTTTCCAGTTTTGTATTTTCCATTTCTCAGAGTGATTTTTTATTTAAAAATTTGTATACTTATTGATCTTTGCCTTACTATTGCCTGTTAATGATGTAAGATGCCTCCTTGTTTGTCGTTTTAATTATTGTCTTTTAACGATGTTAAACTACTGTTGTAGACTCATTGTTTTCAACTTTAAATATGGTCTTTCATTGTTGTAAGCCACCTGGGGTCCTTTTCTAAGGAGAAAGGCGGGATTAAAATATTTTAAACAAATAAATCAAATAAATCGATTAAGGTACTGGCCATCAAACACCAGCCAGGCAGGAGAATGCAACCAGAAGACTGGGAGCCCCTGGGAAACCCCCCGAAGCCCTGCTGGTGCTGATGGTGATGCTGAATCGCCTTCCCCTCCTTTCCTCCTCTTGCCTTGGTAATGGTCTTCTTTTCCCCATTCTGTTCCACTGCAAGGGATGGGAAGAAAGTTAGTTTCTGCCAAATCCTGAGCTGGTCTAAACCTCCTTCCTTCCCGTTTGAGAGCAAGCTGGGGATGAATCCCGACCAAGCCTGGCTCAAACTGATAATAAGCATGCTATTTCTTTCCACCACCGCCACCATCCTGGGGTTTTTCCTCTCCGACATCCAACGGTCAAAGTTGTAGTGCTCAAAATTACCACCCGGGCCTTGGAGGGGTGGCTTTCCAACCACTCTCCCCTTGGAGGGGGTGGAGGGACTTCCTTTTGCCCAGGGAGCCATCAGAAGCGTCCAGGATCAATCTGCCCTTGGTCTAGGATGTGGGAAGGACAAGGCAAGACTGCAGCTCTTTCTGTCCTGACCCTTGGCCGCACCGGCTGGTGCCACAGCAAGGGGTGGTTGGGGACACAGATTTCCGAAACCTTGAGATGCCCAGGCTGTGGGTCTCAAATGCGGGGGGACAGGTGGGGGGTTGCACACAGCTGTGGGGCCAGGGGAGGGACTTGAGAGTGCTCCTGTTTCCTAAAACGATGATAACTGGGATGGTGGTGATCTTTGCCTTTCCAGAGGCTACCATCTGACTTCGGGGCACCCTCCACCCGAAAGGCCTGTCTGCCTTCTCCCTTGGCTTTCCGAGAGATCGGAAACTCTCCCTCATTTGAGAAGGCCTTGAGCATCTCAGCAGTTCATTTTCCAATTCATCGGTGCTGTCCTTTCTGAGCGAAGGGCTGCCGAGCAGGGTTTCTAAAACGGATCGCTGCACCTTACTGCGTCGAATGTGTTTTGGTGTTGCCAAAGTTTTTTGGTGTATTCGTCAATCCTTTTAGTATTGTATACTCATTGTTCCTCATCTTAAATACTGTCCTTCCCTTGTTGTCAACCACCTTGGGACCCTTTAAAGAAGAAAGGTGAGTTGAAAATATTTTAAATAAATATATATTATGTGGCCACTCTGTAGCTCCCGAAGGTCGTCTTAGGATGGTCATGAGAGATTGAGGAGTGTGGCTCTTCAAGAGCTGACTTCCAGTTGCTTTTCGAAAATGGGCCGCTGCCTTGGGCATGGGATCAGAGATGGCAGAACACAGATGCTTTAAACAAATGAACTGTGAAAAAAACCATGTTGCTGCTGCTGCGGTTCTTCTATTAAGCGAACCTCTATCGCAGAGTTTCTGATCAGAGTGCAGGGTCACGAGCTGTCTATATAAACACACAGAGTTAAAAATCACAAATGGTAAAGATTTAAAATCACACGCGTAAAACAAATATCTAAAGGTTCTAAAGGAAAAATGCCTGCTAAATGGCAATACAAGCAATGCAAGTGCAGAATATTACAGAAATTTAAAAAAAGCAAGCATTTCCTTATTCGGCGCCCCCCTGGCATTCCACCCAGCAAGGTTTGGGATTTGCTGGAGGTTCCAACATCATAGGTCTCCAACTTTTCAGGTGGGGTCCCCCTGCCTAGCTGGCTTTTGACGGCCAGTGCATTAAGCCTGCTGTGGTCCCTGGCACTTCTTGGACTACATGAATCAAGCACTTCCTCGGGTCCATGAAGGCTTGCAGAAATCGGCATGTTTTTGCCTGGTGGCTGAAAAACAAGAATGTGGGACACCCAGGTCTCTTGAGGGGCTGAGAAAGCTCTGCCGTGGTTGCTTACTGTACGAAGAATGGGCTTGTCAGTGTCACCCCCTGTTCTAAAACCCCCAATCAATTCTAAATTACAATGCATCACCCAGCACTTTGTCCCTCCCCAAGGTCCTGATATATATATAGTTCTATGCATGTGCAAACGAGGGTGCAGAAGGAGAGGGACGTCCTGTTCTGTCCTTGCCATCTAAATCCGAGGAAGCTGCTTCGGTTCTAGATCAGTGCTTGGTATCAGGAACGAACTGGATGAGGGCGAATCTTAAACTGAAACTTAATCCAGACCAGACCGAGGTGCTCCTGGTCCGTCTAAAGGCAGATCAAGGAACAAGGATAGAGTTTGTGCTGGATGGGGTTACACCCTCCCTAAAAACCCAGGTGTGCAGCCTAGAGTTACTCCTGCATTCGTCTCTGGGCCTGGATGCACAGGTTTTGGCAGTGGCCAGGAGCGCTTTTGCACAATTAAAACTAAAGCTCTCCTCCTGGAGAGGTCTGATCTGGCCACTGTCACACATGCCTTAGTTACATCATGGCTGGATTATTCTAATGTGCTCTACATGTGCCCCATGTAGAGCACATTTGGAAACTGTCCTTCACAGGCATGCTTTGTGGGGACACGGGAGAAGGGCCTACTCTGTGGCTGCTCCCAGACTTTGGAACTCCCTGCCACGGGAGGCCCGCCTGGCCCTATCTTGGCTGTCCCTTTGCAAGCAGGCCAAGACCTTTCTCTTCAGGCAGGCTTTCCCTCAATGACTGGCTACCAGCTGAGGTTTTAAAGTGGAATAGTTGGTAGCTTTGTTGCTTTTAAATCTGTTTTAGTAATGCATTTACCTAACATTTTAATATAACATTTATTTACTTATTTTTTTAAAAAAAATATTTGAATAATTGAGCTTTTAAGATTGTATTTTTAATGATGTAAGCTGTTGTGGGTCCTTTGTAAGGTGAAAAGTGAGGTAAAGTATTTGAAATAAATAAATAAATAATCAGCTACACCAAGGTCTTAGATAAGAAGGCGAGGGTCACTCCCCTCTCGTTCTGCCGCCAACGACTGTATTTTCCCGTCTTCTTCCCCTCGCCCTCGTCCTGAGTTCATGGGCTAGTTAGGTGATGGCTGGTGGCAGAGCCGGCCTTTTAAAAAACGAGTCATCGTTGGCAGCTACGTTTGCTGCCCTCTGGAAGCCTATCAGGCAAACTGCAAAGAAACAAAACAACACACACACACACACACACACACACACACACACACACACACACACACACACACACACACACACACACACACACACGGCCCCTTAAAGACTAACTATTATATTTTAATGTGAGCTTTCGTGGACTTGTTTCTCTGCCCTTACCTGACCCTCATTAATACAAGCAGAAAAGCCATTTGTCTAATAACCAGTTTCCCCCACCCCTACCTTTGAAGACCCTTCCCTTCCCTTCCCTTCTCAGGCTCGTAATGTTTTACGAGTTGAGTGATTTTGAGGGACTCCTTTCCAGGGTGCCTTCCTTATTTCCCTGTCCAGCTTTATAGTGGGTAAACAAGCAACCCCACCAGTGCCTCGGTCATGATGAAAAGGCATTTCTGCCCCCGAGCAGAGCTTCCGTTCACATCCGAGGTCCTGTGGGGTTGATGCTGGGCTCCCAGGGAGGGCGGGCAGGAGGGCTGGCCGGACGGCCGGCTGGGGGAATTTTTAAAGAGGGCCCTTCGGATGGAGGAAGGTGCTTGGTTTTTGGCAGAATCAAAGGTAGCATCAGAGAATCACCGTTGCTCTCCTGTCCAGCCTCATCTTCAGAGCTTGGAAAGAGTGGGGGGACGAGCCATGTAGTCCCCCAAAACACAATTCTGTGTTTCTTCCTTCCTTTTCCATTTCTGGTAATGAGACGGAATCAACATCACATTTCCAGAATAACACAAGACGTAGGGGCACATTTACTCCACTGACGCAACAACTCACATTTTCCATTCCTTTCAAGTTACTTTTAAGAGGGATTTTGACAACAGCTTTTCAAGTTGTCTGTCATTCTCTCAGTAGTCCTAAACATCTCAGCTTGAAAACGTATCAGTGCAGCTAGTAACTGCTAGTAACCGCTAGTAACAGCTAGTAATCACTTCCTTTCCAACATCATGAATTCTAAAAGGAATGAATAATTTTGGAAAAATGGCTTTCAGATAGTCTGTATGTTTTTGGAAAGTGTGTTGGACGCAGCTGCCCTCTTTCTCCTCTGATACTGAGTTAAAAATCCTTGACTTGTATTAGAATCGTGGCATATATGGCTGAGGCTCCAATCCTTTGGCCATCTCATGAGAAGAGAAGAGTCCCTGGAAAAGACCCTGATGTTGGGAAAGTGTGAGGGCAAGAGGAGAAGGGGACGACAGAGGACGAGATGGTTGGAGAGTCTCATCGAAGCGACCAACATGAATTTGACCCAACTCCGGGAGGCAGTGGAAGACAGGAGGGCCTGGCGTGCTCTGGTCCATGGGGTCACGAAGAGACGGACACGACTTAACGACTAAACAACAACAATATATGGCTCAGCCCATGAAGATAGAGAATATAAAACCGTGCCTTATGCAAGTGACTTCTTCATGGTTTATTTCTGAATCCCACTCTTTGGTTCTGGCTTTAATGAAGGCAAGTAATATTTTTGGAAATCTGTCCAGTTACTTTGTTACCTGGGCAAAGTCAGAGCTGATGCCAATAGAGAATAATCTCACATGGGGTGTATTTGCTGATTGGCAACTTAGGAGGTACCTGGATAACCTTCCATGCTTTGGAATAATGACTCCTTTGGACACATCAGGAGAAGACAAAATTCACCGGAAAAGACAACGATGCCGGGAAAGGTCAAGGTAGCAGCAGAAGAGGAAGGCTGGATGTGACAAGGATTGAGTCCATGAAGGAAACAATAGCCTTCCGTTGGTGAAACCCAACAGGGCTGCTGCTGACAGGAGCTTATTGAGGTCACTCTCAGGATCACCAGAAGTCAGAAATGACTTGATGGCATATAACACAACAACAAGAACGAGAACGTTAGATCAGGTTTCACTCCGTTCAGGCAGTATGGGTTTTTGCTGTATGATATCATGAAAATTACAGTTTGATTCATTTCCATTTCGGCTGGTGGTATGAGAAGAGGACACTTAGCTAGCACCCCACAGCGAATCGTCACTTCTGTCCTCTTCCCCTCTCTGTTCGCTCTTCAGTCCACCTAAGGATGAGCAACACCCTGTCTCACATCCCCTGGCATTAACCACTCATTTAATTTCCCCCAAGTCAGCTGCTCAAGAGCACTTTCCTGGGGGCACCTGTCTTGGGGGGGGGGTCTATAACTCAGACATCCTAAATTCAATCTTTGCCAAATTTGGAAGAGGTAGTGAGGAGAGTCAACTGAAGTCTTGTGGTGAGTTCAGCATATCTAACACATGTGGGTGCGATTCAACTGCTCCTGGAAATCCCAAAACACACATAACATGGAACGGTTCATTTTGTTGGAAGGTTCGTGAAAGTTCGTGATTTGTTAATAGCAATGAACCATGAACCATAATGAACGGCTGTTTTCGTGGTTCATGCCCATCATTAATTATTGCCCATATATAACGTTTTGCACAGCAGCAAACTTTGAATTTTGGAGATGCGCATCTTTGGTCAAGTTATTTACCCAGTTTCTTGGGAATTAACTAATAGCGAACAAAAATGGATGATCTATGTCCCAATGGTAGTCAAATGGTTCATGCTGCTTATACTGGAAGGAAGAATACCACTCTTCCTCGAGTCAATGGTTAGATGAACTTACAACATTTCCAACATCTGAGCGTGTGACACAGAGATAGCACTATTTTACAGACACCTCCCTGGGCGTACACTTAGATCTTGCAGAGTTTCAGCTTTTCTTGATCTTGCTTTTGTCCTTTGTTTGGTTTTGTGTTTCTGTTTGTTTGTTTTTTCTAAAGAGGGTAAAGCATAACCTTTTTAAAAAAATACGCTTTGCAGGTTTTGGTAGTGCTTCAAAGAAAGGGAAGGAATGGGCATGGAGGAGACCTGCATGCCAGACAGTGCTGACAGCCGCTGTCACTGGGCCATTTCCTCCCAGCTCTCTTTGAAACCGTCTCCTGTCTTCAGCACCAGGCCGTCGAGCAAAATTTTTCCACGGGTCTGTAAGCTGATACACCTTTCGAGGAGTCATAATAAAGTGAGCTGGAGCGGAAGAACCAGATAGTGCAACATTTGGAAACTCTTTTGTGAATTCCACTTCAAAAGGAGCTGGGAATTCGGTGGGCCTTGCAATTGTCTCAATGCACTAAAAAGGCCCAATCTGAGCCAGTCCTTAACCAACCGGTCACCAGGCTGACCTCTCCTCCTGCCTCCTATTAGCTGCTATCTCCCTAGGGTATTCCAAGGTGGCAACTGGCACACTGAGAAAGCCGGGTTGGCCCCTGCTCTCCTACTACCCCCATGGACGGGGGGGGGGGGGGGGGAGAGAAGATATCTGGAATTTTTATATGAATTTGAAATCCCAGAGGACTCTTGAACTCTGCAATTGTACAAGCAACTTCTTTATCGATGCCGTCACAAAGGCCTTGGGTGCACAAATCGTAACTTTTTGTTGTTATAATTTCTCACATTGTCTGTTCTACAACTGCGACTGAGAAGAGGGTCATTTTGTGAATTTGTGTTTGCAAGGTTCAGCAATAGATGTCTAAGTAAGCAAAACAGCTCCGTAGAACTTAAAGGTATGACAGAGGATAGGTGCTCATCTGTACACACATACTCACATACATACACAGAGAGAGAAAGAGGCAGACAGACAGACAGATGACAGAGAGACATGATGTGTCTTTATGGTGAACTGAAAACGTTTTTAAAAGAAGAGAAGGAGAGGAAAAAAAATGTTAACACCCCAAAGTCCAGGCGGTGTGCTAAATGGATGGGAACCTGTCACTTTGTACTGCAGCTACCCAGTACTGTACTGGGAGGTCTTCGGCCATCACAGTGCAGAGGAGAAGCCTTGGGTTTCATCAGGGGTGTGTGTGTGTGTGTGTGTGGTTCCAGTTTGGTCTGTATTCACACATTCATATGAAAGTAGTGCACACCCTATAGGAAGCCTAATTCTCAGTGCAACCCTACCTAATTCGTTTGTTTCAGCAAGTGCCCCACTATGTAGGGTTCATAGAATCATAGAATCACGGGGTTGGAAGAGGCCTCTAAGTCCATTGACTCCAACCTCCTGTTCATTGCAGGAATCCAAATCAAAGCAGATCTGACAGAGGGTTGTCTAATTTTGTCTTGAAGGCCTCCAGCATTGGAGCGCTTCACGACCTCCCATTGTCATACTGCTCTAACAGCTAAGAAGTCCCCCCCCCCCCCGATATTCAGCCAAAGTCTGGCTTCCTGTAGCTTGAGCCTATTCTTATATGTCCTGCACTTTGTGATGATCAAGAACAGATCCTGCCCCTTCTCCGTCGGACCAAAAAGAATCCTGGCTGCTCGATTCTGGGAGCTGTAGACCAAAAACTGGGTTTCCAAGCTCTAGGTAGAAAGATGGAAAGGAACAAGACAAGGGGTGGCTCAAACCAGGGCTCGGCTGTTGCCCCCAGATTGCTGTGGCCTGCAGGTTTCCCGGCAGCTGCTGCTTTAGTACTCTAGACCTTTGCTCCTCTCAACTCCTTCTACCTCCTCCCTCTGCCCTGCTTCCAGTTCAGGCCCAGCCCTTACCCTTTGCCGAAACAATTCCAGATCGGGCAAAGAGGCAAGGATCCATTTTAGAAGAACTTATGTCAACTGAGCAAGCGTAGGAGACAGAAGAAAAAGCGCATAATTACTGCTCCGAGTTGCCAAGTATATTCTGAGTGCCCCCGTGGGCTTTTCTTGGCTGCAAGAGTTTCCTCTTTATCACACGGAATATTCAAACCACTGCTGATCACCACCCGAGGTGCTCAGAGCCTGCTGGATCACTGTGAGGGCTCGTTGCAAAGCGACATTTAAAAGGGGATATGAGCAAGGGGTCCCCTGGCAGCTCAGCACTCTGGAAGTTCTTGTTTGATCCTGAAAAGAAAGAGGGTAACTTTGATATTTTGGCCTTTTCTGGTTAGCCCATGTGCTGGTTTCAGCCAGGGGTTACCACCCTTCGTAAAAAGCAAAGCAAAACAAGCAAGCAAGCAAAAGCCAACTAGACTAAACCAAAAGCGGTGAGTGCTCACATTTGGCATTTTTCTTACACAATGCCACAATGGCAACTCTGGCATTTCAGAAGGGCACAGCTCTGTGTACGGTTCTTGCGCACCCTGAAGAGCAGCTCCACCTGAGCCAGGCTCTGGCGGACGATGTGCACGCTCTCAAGGAGAATGGGTGAGGAGTCTTCTGTCGCCTGTGAGAGAAATCTCTGGTTCAGAGCAGTATTGGGCACCTCTTTTGTACAGTTCATTGCTTGGCCCAACTGTGGAAGTGGTTCGCCGAAAGAGCCAAAGACGCCCGAAGGTCTGGGTGACAAGTCGGGGTATAAAGAGCAACTTAGGAAATCCTTTGTTCTATGGCAATCTAGGCCACCAGCAGACCTGCATGCATAGAAGACAGCTTTAGGGGTTATCTTTAAATAAATTCGAGGAAGCTTTTTCATCCTCTTGAACTATCCCTAAAATAAAGTACCTGAATGAATAAATGGTAAACTTTTTCCTTTGTTTTTTTGACTGAACTACGACCTATCTCTGAAACATTTATTACTTCTGTTCAGTAGTCACGAGCTCAGCATTGGGTCACTGCACTCTGCCTGTAAAAAAGCCAAATAATCCGAGGAAAAGGCAAAATCTGAGACCAGGATCGGTCCCTGGGACGTCACAAGGGAAGCGCTCTTGTGCAAAACTTGCAAAATGCAGTCGAGACGGAGAGGGATCTTGTGGGCTTCCTCTGCTAAATGCCACACAGTTAATGAGTATCATAGTTTAATTGTTTTTTAAAATGTATCATTTAGCGTGTTTTTAATCCACTGTGGGTCACCTTAAGTCCCCTTATTGGGAGAAAGGTGGCCAATCAATCAATCAATCAATCAATCAATCAATCAATCAATCAATCAATCAATCAATCAGCCAGCCAGCCAGCCAGCCAGCCAGCCAGCCAGCCAGCAAGCCACAAGAAAGACCCGGCTTCCCTTCCTCTCGCCCTGGTCATCCTGGGACTTTTCCTCCCTGTCTGGATAGGAAGAAGAACAATAATCCCGGAACCTGGACCCTTAAGGCCTGGCCCCTCCGTAAGGGCTCTGGTGTCAGCAGCTCTGAGGACACCCCCTGGCCCATCTGGTCTCCTCTCCCCTCAAGAGCCACAGAGCCCGATGGCGTGGTGGGCAGAGCTCTTGGGTGGACCTGGCGGCTGCCTGTAACGCACAGAACAAGCCCGCAGCCATGCAGCTAAAAGCACCGCGCAGAAGCACCCTCCCTCTGTACGGTCTGCACACTCCCCCTTCTAAATATGGAGGGTTTAATATTTACTAAACACGGTATACTGAGCTACCAGGATTTTTCCTGGCCCAAGGCAGGCCGCCATCAGCAGCTGAACGGTTTCAGGTGCTCGCTGCTTCCTTAATCCAAGATTTTCCTTTCCACATAAACAGCTGCTCTAACCTTTCCCTCATCCAGAACAAGAGAAGAGGAACCTTTCCAACGGGCTCTGCAGTTTGTGTGCGACGCTGGCAAGCAGACGCCTTGCATTAGAGGGCTGGAGGCACATCCCAGAGACGAGGGGGTTGAAAGCAGGATTTCAGCTGTAGCCTGGACCGGAGAGGATCGGACCGGCCCCTCGGATTCCAAGAGAGACAGACGGAGGGAGCAACCTTCCTGGCTCCCCTGATTTCACACCTAGCAGCGGAAAATGTGCCAGGCAGGAGGAGGAGATACCTTGAGGAGGACAACGGAGCCGCCCTCCATTTCCAGCAAGGCCTCCGTCTGGGGTGGACACACATTGGATCCATTAATTCAAAAATCCAGACAATTTGGGAAAGGATGCTTGTATTTCAGGGGGTACCACCCTGTCTGGCCCTAAAGGACTGATCTTAAAGGATCTATTACAGGAGGTTTCTTGAGCTTTTTGGCACACCGGCCAGGTTTCTGATCCTTTCCCTCTTCCTTCCCCCTGTCTTTGAAATCTGATTGTTCGGCATTCCTGATCACCTTGTCGGTGAGACTTCTGGAATTACGTTGTTTGCAATTGTGTGTGTGCTTTAATCTCTCCGAAACCTGAGCCTGTTTGGTCAAAGCACAAGTATCCCCCCCCCCCCCCCGCTTGACCCTGTCACTTGTTTGCACATAAATTGGAAGAAGATTCACACGTTTGGAAGAATTAGCTTATGGAGGCCGTTAAAAAGTCTGAGTTTGTTTGCAAGTGAAAATAAAAAGGAGGCAAGATTTGAAAATGTTTATCTAACCCTTTTACCGTGCTGCAGTCCTAAACACACCTACAAAGGAGTAAGTCACAGTAAACACAGTAGGATTTACTTCTGAGTAAAAGCACATAGGATTAAACTGTAAGTTTTCCAGTCTTGAACTGCTGACAAACCCATCTTTCATCACATGAAACACTAACTAACAGAATAAAAGTTCCACAACACTTTTTAAACACACATTGGCTGAAATCTGGTTGCTTAGTGTTACAAGTTACAGCTAGAGTAGGCTCACTGAATTGGTGGGAATTCGGTAAGTCAACCTTTCTGTAAATTCTTTAATTTTTTAAAAATATATATGCAAAAAACAAAAACAGAAAAAAGCTAATAAACAAATATATAAATAGACAGTGCTAAATGTTGCCCCCCCCACCATTTGGGAGTCTACCCTTGTGGAGATCCATCTCCCTTCCAGAAGTGTATTGACTCTCGCGAAGGGCTTTGCCCCTTCTGCTTTATTAATGCAAATTTCCTACATTCTCCCCATATATCTATAATTTTATCTCTGCCTGTTTCCCCTCTCCTCTGCAAGGTCTATGGGCCTACTCTAGTTGTGTCTGGTTATGCTAAGCAACAGGACCTCTACCATAGTTTTAACATGTACTAAAACAGACTAGAGATGGGCACGAACTGCTAATTCGGCAGTTCGTGCTGGTTCGTTTATCCCCCAAACAGGTGTTCAGCACTTCCAAGCCCTGCCTCCTCTGGTGAGTACCCACTCAGAGGCAATGGCCTGGCTTCCCTGCCCCGCCTCCTCCAGGTGTGGCCTCTGAGTGGGCGGCTGCCAGAGGAGGCGGGGCTGTGAAGCATTGAACTGGTGGTTCGTACCCATCTCTAAAACAGACCAGCACAGCAACCTCTTTGAAAACTCATCCTGCAAGAAGACTTCGCAAGACATTAGGTGCTATAGATTTTAATTTGGAGCGATTTTTAAAATCTTTGATTTTGACTTGGAAATAGCTGCGGCAGGCATTTCAACAAAGGCTTAAATTTATTGCTCATCTTTGAAGCCGGGTGATCTGAAACTGACACGGCCTTTGGCATAAATTTGAAATCGGAATGAAAGTTTTGAATGCCAGTGTTGAGTCCTCTACAGAGATTTTTTTTTTAAACTTTATTTTTTTGGCCAAAGTAGGAGATATCAGAGGAGATGAGGAGAAGGACTAGGGAGACGGAGCCTGTGATTAGCGCAGAAAAAAACAACACATAAGTGTTGGAGAGATACAATTCAAGAGGATTTTCAGGTTTGAGAATTCAGGTGTCACCAGAATCCCAAGCTTAGGACCTGAATATCCATCACAAAACAAAACAAGCTGATCTGCAGATTACATGAGGTGAGAAAAAGGTCCTACTGTGTCCTCAGATTCTTTCAGAAGGAATTCTGCCTTCTAATGAAAGGTTATCTATATGGACTCTCTTTACTGTGAACCCTGAAATGTATGATTTCCTGAAAACGTATGCCAAAGCTTTGCAAGTCTTTTGCAGAGTTTTGCTGCATCTGCAAACTGGTGTAACTGAGACCAAACCAGAGTTCCTGGTTAACACCTGAAAATCCAGTGTCATCCTTTTTACTCCAAGATTAGCCCAAAGTTTTTCAGTTGTTTTGCAGTTCTGCAGTCCGTAAAAAATAACTCTTCCAAGGTCTGAGCGTGCTCCCTGGGGACAAACTGTTCTGAATTGATCACTTGCAGAGGGCTTTTCCAATGAGGCTCAGGGTGCGTGCGTGCTTTTCCACCCTGAATCAGAGGCTGTCAGCAGCTATGATCCATGCTGTTTAGGTGGAACCTCCAGGTTCAGCTGCAGTATATCTTGAACTCTCAGGAGCTGGGCAGACACAGCCAGGGGTTGTTTTTTTTTGCCTCCTTGCCAGTGAGTTTCCCAGGAGGCCTCTGGCTGGCTGCTCTGGCAAAACTGGTGCTGGATTAAAGGAGTCTTTGGTCCAATTAATTTGGTGAGGCGTTTTTTTTTTATTCGTACATTCCAAAATATGACTGAATTGCTTTTTGGAATCGCTTCTCTCTGAAGGAGTGAGGCAAGCGATTCAGCAACTGCCGAGGAAGCTAGGCAGTCTGTGAGGCAGGCAAGAGTTAAATGCACTCACGGTCTACAAAGTGAAAACCCAGATTCCTTACCCACTATCATTCCTGCTCCATATAATCATTTATGGTTTCTGCGAGGGGGAAAGAAATTGGCCACAAGAAGCTCTGGAAACCTCGCTTCCCTTTTTTCTTGCCGTCGCAACGCTGGTTCGGGAAGGCCGGGAGGCTGACCACGGACGGGCACATGTGAGCTAAAGCGCTAAAAATTCCAGTAAATGTTTTTCCTAAGATGAAACCAAGAGTGAATAAGCAAACTGACCTTCCCTGGAGACCTGCTGACCTTCCCATTACCTGAAGAGATTCCACTGAACTCCAGCTGCTCCTCTGGCTGGTGGAGGAGGAAGCGCCAGCCGTTCCCAAGGCTTCTGGCTTTGGGGTGGGGGTCGGGGAGTGGGGCCGTGGAAAGGCGGCGCCACGGAGGCTTTGCCGCAGGGCTGTCCTCGCACTCGGAGCTCCCCTGGGAGGCACCTGGAGGGCCCGCAAGTGGCCAAAGTGCATCTGACTGTGAAGGCACCTCTGGCCATCTTCCTTGACACAGGTCTGGTCGATGAGATGATGGCTAGCAAAAGACCTGGTGTCACTGGAGGGAAAAAAACGTTGTGAACAGCAGGAAATACACATTTTACTGAAGGGTTGTTTCTACCCTAAGAAAAACAGTCTTGGAACAACAATGAGTTCTCAGAGGTGAGCTTTCCGAGCCCCTTGAAGATATTTTTGGCTTCTCCTTGACCTCACCATCAGGCTGGCCATTTTCATGCTCATGCCTTTTCCAGGACGTTCAGCAGGGGAGGCTCAGCATCCCCCGGTCTGTGGCACATCAGCAGCCTGGAAATGTTGTTACCGAGGTCTTCATTCACGAGGCAGGCCTGCTGTTTTTATGATATGCACACTTTTGCCTTTCCATGTTCATTAGAAGAACTTCCAGTGCCTCGAGCTGTTTCCAATTAAGGGGGAAACCCTGAAGTTTTATGTTGTGCCGTACGCCTCTCCTCCTGGCATCTCCCAGGGTAAATGTCAGTGCAGCCTTACTGAGAACTTAAAGACAGCCTCACCCCCCCTCTTCCCTGCAACACTGCCAGCAGCTTCTCCTTCCATAGATTAGACAAAGTTAAAAGAACTTCAAAGGCAGCGACGGAAGGGGGGGGCACCTTGGCAGCAGCCACCCAAGCTTTCCTCTTTGCACCCCTTGGAGCAAAGGAAGGGGAGAGGAGAGGAGAGCGCAGGGTTCGCTTGACTTGGAAGCATCCCATAGCTGGAGCTCAGGGAAAACCTTGCCTCCAGAAATAGGGTGGGATGGGCCGAGATCATCAGAAGCAACAGCCTTCTGCCCTTTCAGATTTCTCCCAGTTGTGTCAAAGTTTGGGGAAAAGAGAGGTCTTCTGTGTTACCTAGCTTCATCCCAACATTTCAGGGGAAGCATCAATGATGAGGAGAAGGTCACCTCGGACACCCCATTGCTCATCTTCCGGAGCCAAAGGGGCAAAAGGTGCCCAAGCAAGGTCATTTTTGACGTGGGGTTCTGAAGAAACCAGAGGGCAATTGGTTTTTCTGCATCTGTTGTGGTCACCCCCTCCCTCTGAGGACAGTCAAGTGATGCGGAAGAGAAAACCTCCCCTCCATTCCCCCAATTCCGCTCTCTCTGTGTGTCACACAATTATAAAGTTGAAGGTGACTCCAAAGAGTGTCTTCCAGCCGCTTGCTGAGGATGGAAATCCCACCGGAAGCATCTCTGACAGGCGGCCCTCCGAATCCTGCTTTAAACGTCCAACGGAAGACAGTCCCTCACCTTCCAGGGTGGTTTGCGCCACTCCAACAGCGCTTCCCATTCGGAGGCTCTTCTTCCTACTGTTTTGTGAGAATCTTCTTCCTTGCTTCTTGGAACCATGAGTTCAGGTCCTGCCTTCCGGAGCCAGCAGAAACCGAGCTGGCTCCACCTCTTGCGGGAGATCCTTGGAGGATTTGACAAGTACCCTCGGATCACTTTTCGGTCTTCCCGTCTGCAAGACGAATGTGCCCGCAGAGACATCAAGCTCGTTTGGCTGACCCTTTGCAGGAATCAAGGCTTGGAAAAGTTACCTTTTGGGGTGACAACTCCCAGAATCCTCCAGACACCACAACCACCGCCGAACAACTTCAGGGGGTTCTTTGAAGACTATTTACTGTTTAAACCTTCGGTTGTTTATCTGAATTCCATTGCCCAGACTGGGATACCCAGGGAGAGGTAGTAGAGAGAGTGATGGAGTAGGACTCAGAAGACCCGAGTTCAATTCTCCACTCAGCCATGGCAACTCTCTGGGGGAGGTGGACCTGCTAAAACCACTCCTTAAAATACACCCCCCCACCTTTCAAGCCCTCTTAGCGTTGCTTGAAGTTGTTTCCGACTTGACAGCACATAACAAAGCCTCCAGACTGCCTGAGAATTCTGGGAGCTGTAGCCCCAAAACCTGTGGCTTCCAAGCGTTTCTCTGTGTGTGGTTCTCTCTCTCTCTCTCTCTCTCTCTCTCTCTCTCTCTCTCTCTCTCTGTGTGTGTGTGTGCCTGTGCGTGCTAAGCTGACACACAACTTTATTATTAAAAATGGTTTTACTGGACAATGTAATAATAACAACAATTTATTTATTTGTTTATTTAATAATAGCAATAACCTTTGAACTGCAGAGCTGGAAGGGACCCTATCGATCATCGAGTCCAGCCCCTGCCAAGGAGGCACCGTGGGGGAATCGAACTCCCAACCTCTGGCTCTGCAGCCAGAGACCTAAGCTGCTGAGCTGTCCAGCAGTTCAAAATGTAGAAATGAAACAACATGCAATATAGGCATTGATATGAAATGCCTGGAGATGTGCCCTGTGGGGGAGGCATGTGTATTGTTTCCTCCCAACCTAGAACTATGGGCTTGCTGAGTTATGTTACTTTCCTAGATGTCAATTTGAGATGTTTTGTAATGATCTGGAAATAGTAAATAGCCCACCCTAATCCATTCCTTTGTTACATCCCGTTTGGATTACTACAAGGCGTTCTATGTGGGGCTGCCCCTGAAGAGTGTTCAAAAACATCAGCTGATTCAAAATGCTGCAGCTGGGCGGCTGACTGGGGCTGCTTACAGAGAGCATGCTACTTCATGGGTTACTGGTCCATTTCTGAGCCCAGTTCAAACTTGGTGATGTTGCAAGATCCTGAAAGAAGAGCCTTGGTTGCAGGGAGCTGTTCTCTTGCAGATAAGAAAGTGGACTTGAAGGGCAGCCAAAGTCATTCAAACAGGTCCTGCCTCTTTCCCTCTCCCCCTCTCCCTCCAAGATCTGAAGCATCTCCTGTGGAAGGCCCCTGCCCAAATCAAACAGGCGTCCAGAGGCCTGGGGATGTAGGTACTGCTCAGGAACACTTCCAGTTTGAAAAAAGGCCTCCTGAAACAGGGAAGGGTGATGCAAAGGAGAGGGGGAAAGAGGAGGGACGACGCCTGCCTTCAGAATGTGCCTTTAAAGGCAAAAGCCGGGACCGCTTGGACACGAGGGAGTTGAAGACGGTTCCCTTGACTCCACATCTCCACTCCGCTCCGCTCTGCATCTCATCCTGCCCAGATTCTTATCAACAGAAAGACCTGTTTAGAATTTGGAGGATACTGTATTAGTTTGGCCCCATAGTTCCTTTGGGGTGGGAAATACAAGCCTCAGGGGCAACATGGGAAACTGCTCCAACATCTCCTGCGTGGTAGGCTATCTTCAGCACTTCACCCACCCCTCTCCGTGTTTGCCTAGAAGAAGTGCTGATCTCTTCTCAGCAACACCACAGCAGCATCAAGCCTTTCCTTGCTTGCCAAATGCCATGGCAGAATGGGGTACTCCTTAGAAGCCCCATGGCACAGTGGTTCAACTGCAGTACTGCAGTGAAGGCTCTGCTCATAACCTAAGTTGGATCCCAATGGGCTCAGGTAGCCGGCTTGAGGTTGACTCAGCCTTCTATCCTTCTGAGGTCAGTAAATTGAGTACCCAGCTCGGGAGTGGGGGGCGGGCAATATGTAGCTGATATAATTGAATTGTGAACTGCCCAGAGAGTGTTTTATGCACTATGGGGCAGTATATAAGCAGCACACATTGAACGGCCTCCTTGGTCAACTGTTCAGAATGGAGTCTGTGCACTTTGTGGGTGGGTGTCATCTGATGATCCGTCTTTATGGGTATTTTTCTGCTGCTCATTCTCCACCCTTCTCCACCCTGTGAATGCGGGGAAAAGGAGGCGAGAGTTATAGAGTGGGAGGGGAGAGAGCAGAAAAGAGAGAGAAAGGGAGATCACAATCTGTGTTGGGAGTGAGATGCCAGGGGCCATTCCAGATGTGTGTGGATAGGCGATACTGGGATGAACCAGTACATCCCAGTACCCTCAGCAACAAAAAGTGCGACACCCAGCAACAAATGTGTGTGGAGGACCTGCATATCTGGACAATCTATTCAAACCTGCAACAACAACAGCAAGATGCCAGAATAACCCACCACAATCCCAGAAGGACTGGGGGCAACACCACGGTGTGAGGATGAGCCTTATAAGATTTTTTATCTTCCCTTTCCTCCCTCCCCCCAGCAACCAGGTGGAAGGGCCAATTGGCTTCTTAAGGCACCCGCAGGGAAGGGAGTGAGTGAGGGGCTTTAAAAAGGCAATGGGGCACAAATGCTTTTTATTCTTAAAAGGGCAATGCAGGGAATGGGCCCTTCTGCATTCTTCACCTTTTCTCTTTGTCTCCCACCCTTCCTTTTGCTCTTCCTCTTCTTCTGAAATTAGTGGTGCTGCAGCCACAAGACTTTAATGAGTTAATCAATGCCTTTGCAGCCGGAAAGGCAAGGGAAGTTCCTATCTATGGAATAGCATACGGTCTCCTTCATCTTCCTTCGTTTTTTTCTCTCTTTTCCTACCTCTAGTTGTCCCCAGTGTGAAGCCCAGATTTAGCATGAAGGGGTCCATGGGGGTGCTGCCCTGTTAGCACTTTGGGGCTCTTAGCTTTGCCCCGTGGTTGCGCTGGAAACACACAGATATCCCTGATGTGGTTCATAATTCCCAGTTGGTCCAAAGACAGAACACACCTGGACTTCTTAGGTTCCAGCAGCACTGGCTGTGCTTTTTCGGCATCTTGTCCTCCGAGGGGATAACCTTGTTGCTGTTTTCGATCATTGGGTGACCAAGAATGTGCCTGGGGTCTCAGATCTGACCTTATTCTGGAGATGTATGTGGGCTGAAATCCAGTTCCACGTTGCAAGTAGAGGAGACCTATTGAATCAGTGGGGGTTTGGCATGCCACCTCCTCCACACGTTCTTTTGATCCAATGGGCCCGTTCGATTGTGACTTACGGCTGGATTTCCACCAGTGAGGCTTTGCAATGCTGCAGTCTTCTACGTGTGGTTGGTTCGGTGTTCCATGTGACACTAAAATGCCCCCCCCCCCCGATCAGTGTTGTGCCCATTTTGCATCAAAGCGGACGGAGGGGGGGAGAGGAAGCTGCTTCGATCCCCCCCCCCCCCCCGGTTGTGTCCAGAAGGCCACAGGGCTTCTCCTACCGGTGCCTTGTCTCTGTCAAGGATCCCCCCTCTCTTCAGTGTAACAGGTAACTTCCTCGGAGAGGGATGAACGTTTTCCAAATCCAACAGATGTTCAGAACAAGAGGATGGGAGGATCATCCCTCCCTCCCTCCCCTCCTTGCAGGCCACCTACAAACTCCTGTGAGCCTGAGCAGTGCGGCCCTGCTTCAGACGCCTCTCCGGCCAACCGTGTTGTTTGGCTGCCTTCTTGAAAGCCCGTCTCTCGGAGGCAGCTCACGAGTGTTCCCACTGCTTTACGGTTTCCCGGGGGCCAGTTTTGCTGCCTGCGCCTTGGCCAGACCCAGCCGTTCGGCATTTGATGTATTGCTTTATTTCATCCTCTGGAGCTTCTAGACAATTTAAAATGATGGGCTGGAAGAGAGTAAGAAAACATAATAATAATTCTGATGGCACAGAGGCGCTGGCTGCTTGTGGGGCGTTGTGAGCCGGCCGCAGAGGCAGCCTGATTTTCATTAGGAGCAAAGCGATGGAATGCTCTCACCAGCGCTACGATCCAGGCAACACGAGGCAAGTCCAGCTCCGCGGCTGCAGGAGAGCAGCATCCAGGCTGCAGGAACTCAGCCTCATTCCAGCCCGGCCCTGAGCCCAAGGCCACTCGGCCACTGAGGCCCGGCAAATGAGCACAAGTCCTAGTTGGCCAAACTGTGAAGTCCGCCCAAGTCAGAAAAGCTACTTCTTCAGGTCACGGTGCCCAGAACCTGAGAATTATAGTCCAAAAAAGAAACTTTCCTGAGCTCTGGCATAGTGAAATGTTCCTCTGATATAGAAAACTCAGACTTTGGACATTTAGGGCCCCTGCAGAGCCAGAGGTTGGGAGTTCGATTCCACATAATTATTATCATTTTTTAGAAGTATGGATCAGGGCAGCAAACATGCGCTTACATCTCTTTAAAGACCAAAAGGACTAGTAGAAAGTGAGTGTGTAATTTGACAGCAGGCCGTGCTGCCTAAAGACACAATTGCTTTCCATTAATCTTTTAGATCTTTAAAGTGATGCAGCGAATATTCACTGCCCTAATGCACACTCTTAAAACAAGTTTTCACTTCCTCTGCCCTTCCACGGAGCTGAGGATGTGATTCATTTGCCAACATCGTCAAGGGGCTCTCTTCTTAAGCCACTTCATGATACTGGCAGATGGACAGGAGGCTGGGGCCGATCATCGAGAGCTGCTTCAGGTCCATGTGCCATGTGGAGGCAAGGATCGCTCCGAAGGGCGTACTGGACCTTCTAGTGCCCCTATGTCGACCAACCCTCAGTGGCCAAAGCAAGCCAGTGGTCATCACAGAGTGACATTAAGAGTGTCATCGGTTGTCAGAGTGGGAGATCTGGTTCCTGGCCGCCACGTATTCCTCAGGAGAAAAGCCCCCCCTCTGTAGCAAGACTTGAGGGAAGAAGCAGGAGTTCCAAAAAGATGAGAAGTCTTAAATCCACCTTTCCTTTTCTATGAAAGGGAAAAACAGTGTTTCCACCCATCCTTAACATTGATTGAGAGGCTGAGATGTACCCATAGTATACACAGTTGGAATTGACTTCGGCTTACGCTTAAAAGACTGGGGCTGTGGGTTTCTCACTTTTCACTTTCCTTTCCATAAACTCTCCTAAAAGCCACATCTGTAAGGGAAATTGGGCCAGCTGATGTTCAAAAAAAAAATCAAGACGTCATTTCCATGCCTTTACCTGCTTTCTAGGACCTTGCTTGTTACTAAGCAAAGCAAATCTCTACTTTGCTTTTCAGAGTTTCTTTTTAAAGCCTATAGGATTGTTGGTGCTATTTCGTGTCATGCAGCTGCCTCCGTTTCTCAGCAAGAGAAAAGCCAGCCTGTGTAACATTGGGCCAGCTGCGTTTGTCTTTTTCTGCGGCTACCCTGAAAAATGGAGGCAGCTACATGGCATTTCTGAATACTCTACACCTATCGTAGAATCAACCCTGAGTGCTCACTGGAAGGACAGATCCTGAAGCTGAGGCTCCAATACTTTGGCCATCTCATGAGAAGAGAAGACTCCCTGGAAAAGACCCTGATGTTGGGAAAGTGTGAAGGCAAGAGGAGAAGGGGACGACAGAGGACGAGATGGTTGGACAGTGTCATCGAAGCGACCAACATGAATTTGACCCAACTCCGGGAGGCATTGGAAGACAGGAGGGCCTGGCGTGCTCTGGTCCATGGGGTCACGAAGAGTCGGACACATCTTAACGACTAAACAACAAGAATCATAGAATCATAGAATCTTAGAAAAGTGAAGTGAACTTGGAACGGGCCTACAAGGCCATCAAGTCCAACCCCCTGCTCAAAGCAGGAATACAATCAAAGCATATCTGCCAGGTGATTATCCAAGTTTTTCTTGAATGCCTCCAGTGTTGGAGCACTCACCAACTCCGGAGGTAACTGGTTCCACTGTTGTACTGCTCTAACAGTTAGGAGGTTTTTCCTGATATTCCACCGAAATCTGACTTCCTTTAACTTGAGCCCATTGTTGCGTGTCCTGCACTCTGGGAAACCATGGCAACCATCTGGCAACTAGGTTAAAGAAGGTACTTACTGAAATGATACATAAGGATCAAACAGGCTTCATCCCCAAACAGAAACTTATGTCAAATATAACAGAGGTCCCCAACCCCCGGTCCGTGGCCTGAGCCCCACCGGGCCGCGGAGAGAGACCTCCCCACTCCACCCCTGCACACACTCCCTCCCACAGCCTGTTTGCGCCTGCGTGCGAGCGTGCAAGCACCTGCACGAGTGCTGTGCCGCCCTTTGCGCATGCGCACAAGCGCGCACAAGCGCCTTAATACATGCGCATGAGCCCAGGGGGGTCCGCGGGGCTAAAAAGGTTGGGGACTGCTGAAATATAAGATCAATAATAGACATTTTGAAATATTATGAAACACATCCAGAAAAACAAATGATGCTGATCTTCCTAGACGCAGAAAAGGCCTTCGATAACGTGAACTGGGAGTTTATGCTACTGCAATTAAAGAAGATGGGGGCAGAAGGAAATTTTTTACAAGCAATTAAAGCAATATACACTAAACAGAAGGCTAAGATCAAGTCAATGGTCAAATAACTGAAGATATCCAAATCGAACAAGGCACGAGGCAGGGCTGCCCCATTATCTCCGTTATTTTAACACTAAAGATTTTGAATGGACAAAGAAGAGGAAATAATGGAATTAGAGGCCTCAGAATCAGGGGAGAAGAATATAAGTTACAAGCATAAGCTGATGACTTAGCATTGATACTGGAAAATCCCCTGGACAGTATGGAAGAACTATTGGGAACAATAGAAGAGTCTGGAGCTGTCGCAGGATTTAAAATAAACTACCAAAAAACGAAATTTCTGACTAAAAATATCAATAGAGAGGATGTGGAAAAATTGATAATGAAAACTGGTTTTGAGGAGGTACAAAAGGTTAAATATTTAGGAGTCATTATTACAAGAAAGGCTACCAACATGAATTTGACCAAACTCCGGGAGGCAGTAGAAGACAGGAGGGCCTGGCGTGTTCTGGTCCATGGGGTCACGAAGAGTCGGACACAACTTAACGACTAAACAACAGCAACAACAATTACAAGAAAGACAAGTAATTTGATGAAAGAAAATTATCTCTCAATCCAGAAAGAAATACAGAGAGATTTGGAAGATTGGAACAAGCTACAAATCTCAATGATGGGACGAATCTCGATAATAAAGATGAACATTTGACCAAAATTGCTATTTCTATTTCAAAACTTACAAATTCTATTGAATTATAAATACTTTAAGGACCTGGATAGCCTGATCTCAAAATTTGTCTGGAAGGCCAAAAAGCCAAGAATAAAACTTAGAAGACTACAAGACTTAAAAGAGAGAGGAGGACCAGGACTGCCGAATTGGCGATTCTATTACAAGGCCTGTGCTATGGTTTGGATAAAAGAATGGATAACATTAGAAAATCAAAGACTGTTGAAATTGGAAGGTCATTATTTAAAGATGGGCTGGCATGCATATGTATGGTATGGAAAAATCAAAGAACAGACACATTTCTCAGAACATATTGTGAGGAAAGCGCGATATTTAATATGGCAAAAATTTCAAGTGCAAACTTATTAGAAAATTCCAATATGGGTAGCCGCAAAAAAAATCCGTAGCCCCAATAGAGGCCTTTACATTAAAAGTGCTAAGTCAGGAGTTCTACTCACATATAAAGACTTGTTAACTACAGATCAAACTCTGAAAAATAAACAAGATTTAGAGGGATTGGGTCTATCAACAGACTAGTGGTCAATGTTGAAATTAGAATCAAGATATAAAAAGGATAAAAATATGGGCTTTTTTGAGGGGAAAGTTCAGGTGGATGAATTATGCATTTACACAAAAGAGAAAATAATAAAAAAATGTATACATATCTATTAGAGTATGGCCTGGAAGATGAGAGGGTAAAGGAAGTGCTGGTCAAATGGGCACAAAACTTTGGTTATAACATTGATATAGATGACTGGACGAAAATGTGGAAAGATAGTTATAAGTTGATTAAACCAGTTAATCTTAGAGAAAATATCCTTAAAATGTTTTATAGATGGCATCTTACTCCGGTAAGATTGGCAAAAATGTCAGAAGGGATCAGTAATGCTTGTTGGAAATGTAAAAAAAAATCCAGGGACTTATTATCATGTATGGTGGTCATGTGAAAAAGCAATAAATGCCACTCAGAGTAGACTATCTGTCTAGATGGGCGGGGTATAAATCTAATAAAATAAAAAATAAATTAAAAAAATAAATAAATAAATTTGGTTACAGGTTTGGGAAATGTCACAAGAAATTGTCCAGCAAAAACTAAGCTTTAAACCTGAAATGTTTTTATTGAATATAATGCCAGAGACTATTGATAAGAAAACAAAATATTGTCTACTGTATGTTTTAACTGCAGCTAGGTTGCTCTGGGCCCAAAAATGGAAGAATGGAGAGACACCAATGATGGAGGAGCTATTAAAGAAGCTATTAGACATTGCAGAACTAGACATGCTTTCAGAGGCATGTATATGTAGTATGTAGGTATCCTTCAGTCTCGAGAGACTATGGTAACATGCTCTGAATGGAGGACTTGGAACAGTGTCTAGTGTGGCTGAGAAGGCCAATTCGAGAGTGACAATCCCTTCCACACGGAAGACAAATACAATCGGTCCCCTGTCCAGCTCCCTGGTTTTGCTGGTTTCGGGACTGCCTCTTGGCCTCGGCCTGCTGGACAAGGGTCTCTTCAAATTGGGAGAGGCCGTGATGCACCGCCTGCCTCCAGGCTGAACGCTCAGAGGTCAAGGTTTCCCATCTGTTGAGGTCCATTCCTAAGGCCTTCAGATCCCGCTTGCAGATGTCCTTGTATCACAGCTGTGGTCTCCCTCTGGGGCGCTTTCCCTGCACTAATTCTCCATACAGGAGATCTTCTGAAATCTCATGACATTCTCACGACATGCCCGAGCCAACGTAGACGTCGCTGTTTCAGTAATGTATACATGCTAATAATAATAATAAAATAGATTTTTTTAAAAAGAGAAGGAAACCATGGCAAGGGTCACCAAAAATTAGCATTGACCTGATGGCACATAATGAGTTCATTAAAAGTACCCTTCAGAGGCAAAATAGTCCATGCCCTCCTGTGAGATCTGAAGTGAGTCGGATATTTGTGATGGTTGAGGTCACTGCATAGATATTAGTCCTTCAGTTTCTCCCTTTCTGGGCCCGGATGTCCCCTCGTGGTCCTTCCGTCACACAAGCATTTGCATCAGAGCTCATCCCTTGGAGATGGGCTAGCGGGAAGTAACAAGTAACACCACATGCTTTTTTAAAAAAATGCACTGTTGATGGGAGCAAGTTACTTCTGGGGGCTTCACATTCACGGTAGGTTCATAATATAGTAAATGGCTTTTGGGAAGCGGCTTTCCGAGCTGTGGAGGCCAGTCAACAAGTGCTGAACAAGCATCAGCGAACCGGCCCAGAAAAACCTGGCAAGCTGACAGGACTGCGTGAATAAGCAAACGCAAAGGCCATCCAAAGGGAGACGCAACCTTCGTGCTGGTTCCTTGAGCGCAGGCGAGGCATTTGGAGGGGCAGACGAAGACCCTGCTGGATGCTTTTTATGGGATTCAGCTGGGCCCCTCTCTCACCCGTGGCCTCCAGCCCTTTTTCCATTTCCATTTCACATGCAGCATCTTGAGGCTGGCCTCCGGCCATGAGGTGTATAAACAGAACGCCTTACATTTAATTAAAGCTGGTAGTAAAAGTCACTCACAGTCAAGAAATCCAGCGATTCATGCCAGCGCCTTGCGTTTGGCTGCAGTCTTGACTTCCTTCGGAAGGCTGCTTTCCTTAAAACACACACACAAGCACACGCACACACACAATGTGCTGAACAATTACAAAAGCTGTCTACATGGTATGGATTTCTGGAATGACTCTTGAGAGAGCCCCTCCATGCCAGAGGGGGCGAACTTTCTCCTCCCAAGCGCAGGCAGCTTTTTGACTACCCCTCCCACAACAGATTGACCCAGATGATCTCTTTGGAGCCAGCTATTTGTAAAGAAGCGATGGGGCTAAAGGGGAGGCATGCAGGGGGACTGAGCACTCTCGGATCTGGTGGCGGGCAGTGGCACATTTCCCCCCCCCCCATGCCCCAGCACTCTGCTACCTGGGGTAACCCCCTGACCCCTGCTCCTGGTGGTAGGGCTGGACGTGCTTCCCTGGAGACGCTTCTCCAACTCACCAGGGACCATGAGATGAAGCCAGGCAGCTTTCATGATCGGAAGGGAACATTCCCAATGACTGGGCACACAGAACTCGGTCTCATCTGTAGGGATGTTACCAGTGTTGGCCACGGGACAACTTAAATAAGATCTCAGGGTCTTGGCCGAGGAGACCCACTTGAGTTTAGAGCTGATGGTAGTTTCCGAGGGGGAGACCAACAGTAACGGAGGAGGACAAAAATGGGGTACTGCATTCCTCTGCCCATCTTGCCGTCCTTGAATTGTGGTGCTGGAGGAGAGCTGTAGGGATGCGATGGACCACCAGAAAGACAGTGACAGATTTGATAATAGATCAAATCAAACTTGCCCACATGCTAGAACCGAAAGGGACTAAAGCGAAGCCTTGGGCATATCGTGCAAAGACAGGAGCCCCTGGAAGAAGAAGCAAGCACACCAGGGACACCTGCTCCTGGGCTCCAACGGTAGCCTCTGGCTGGCCTCAAGGCAACAAGGTACAGGTTTGACCCAGTGCCTTCCTGCTCCCGATGCTCTGATGTTTTAGGGATGTGCCCAGTCCTTTGAGGCCCCATCAGCCCAGGTGAGAAAGTCTGCGCGGATTATGCTGGTCACCCAGCGAGGCCTGCCTGTTTCCAAGAGGTCCAAGGGCTTTGGCACATCTGGATCAACTCTACTTGGAAAGGCTGAAGGAGCTCTTACGGCCTCCTGCTCAGGCAGCACAGGAAAGCAAAACGTGGTGGCAGCACGATGCGGGAACAGCCGTGCCCTGTGCGGGACCAGGTCTCCTGCAGCACTCCTCTGGGAGCACATCCCGTTGTGCTCCAGAGCCATTGGGAGAACTCTGGTGTTTCACTCTCTGAATCTTGGCAAGCTGTCCTTGGCTGCCGTCCCTGGGTCTCCCCACGCTCTGACTTCTATTCATTTCCCATCCTTGCTGTTCTTCCAGTTCTTGATGCCGACTTACCTCTGGAGTGCAGGCTCCTTTGTCACGATGACGGGAGGCTGCCATCCACTTTGCCCTGAGCCGGCTCCTCTGTTTCCCATCACAGCCCCTTCCCTCACATGGTTCGTCTGGGCTTCCGTCAGCGAAGCCGTCCCAAGATGTAGCTGGTGGGAGAAGGGTGCTCCAGACTGCAGCGCTTACTTCCCTTTGTAACCTTTCGCGTATGATACCCCAGTGGCTTCAGCCTGAATCAGAAGCCACCTTAGCTGACCCTGTAAGGGACTTCCCAGTTTCTCCCAGTAAGACAGCTGCTCGGCTTCACTCTGGCCGCCACGTCTGCACACCTGTGGCGTCCAGCTGCAAGCCCAGGGGATCACACCCCAGCAGCAGCCACACCTGGAAGGCATAAAGCATTTACAGTTCAGAATGAGAGCAAACTCCCTCAATGAAAATACTTGCTGGGGATCTGTAGTCTTTCAAGCTCTTGATGCTTGAAAGACTAGGGAAAACTTTCTCCCTCCCTGACAGACTGGCGCCAGGGAGACCAAAGACCAACCAGCGCCTCCCTCATCCACATCATCTTTGCAGGCTCTCTCTGTTTAGGAGAGAGATGGGCAAAACGGCTCCTACGGGATCCAGCCGTGTGGACGGCTGGAATAGTTGTGCTAAGGAGTAAACGAGTTCTCAGCTGCACTGGGGAAATGGAAGTTCTGTGGTTTAAAAAAAGAGAGAAACCTTTTCCAGGCAGAGAAAGGCCCAGGAAGGTGAAAAACATTCTGCTAAGGGGGACATCATCACATCTCTCTCTGCTCTCGCTCCAGAAAAAGGGCTGCTGAACCAGCGGTCCACAAAGGAAGGCCGTCAAGCCTTGGCAATGAGAGGTCCTTGGGGATAGTTTGAGGGGTTTTGTCGCTCTAGAAACATGGACTCCATATACCAGACAGCTGACGCCTCGTCCCCCCCGAGTTACCTGTATAGGAAGGATGGAAAAACATGAGCCCTCTGTGTGTACGAACCACCTTTTTCCAATGGATGCACGGAGAATGCACACACAGCCACCTACAGAACCCACTACTGAGGTCTACTTGGGTGCCATCAATTGGTCAACATGAGAGGTGGGTGAAGTGCGACCTGTGGGCAGAATGGGGCTTCCGGGGGGGGGGGCATTTTGGAAGGCCAGAAGGCATTCTGGAGCATCCTGGGAAGCAGCCAATGCAGAGAGAGACAGAGAGAGAGAGAGAGAGAGATTGATATTGATTTGTTAGCTGCCCAGAGGAGTAGCTTTGCCACTAGTTGGGTGGGATGGATAAACAAACAAACAAACAAACAAACAAACAAACAAACAAACAAGGCTTCCAAGAATGCTAAGTTTTGCTCTAGGAAGTTAGGAAGTTTAGAGTCAACCACCACCACGATGCACCCAACCGCTAGGTAAAAGAAACTTGTGTTGCGCTGGGCAGAGAGGGCTAGCTTTGGCTAAGGAAAACCCATAGCTTGCAGGATGGCTTTTTGCAAGTGAGGGCTAAAGTGTGTTTTGCAGAAAGGAACTGACTAAAATATAGACAAATTAACCCTGGAAAGTCTAACAAAGACAATTCATCTTGGAATATATATCTGGCTAATGTGGACCTATGTGAACCAATAAAAACATTTGGATGTATCCTGGGTTCTGAACCTGACTGGAACACAGGCCGGGATAGAATCAATATTGAAATGGACCGTTCTCGGGGCTGGATTACAAAAAATATCAGGCCATGAATACAAAAATATCAGGCCATGAACTGGGCTGTCAACTTAAGTCTGAGACTGGATTCAAAATTAACCCTAAAGATGATCAATCTATTAAATTGGACTTATTGAAGCAATTATTAATGGAACTGGACTGATTGCTTTAACTTACTGGACATCTTTCACTTGGAATACAAGTACTTGACATCTTGGGACATAATGCTACAACAAGGAAAATTTTGGGATGAAACAAAATCTACCCTTCAAGCAATTTTAGAAATAGTGAGATCCCACAATGAAGAGGCAAAATTATTTTTTTTGAGCAACTAAGGAAGGACTATATTCAACAGGAGACAGGGAATACGAACAAGGAAATGTGAGGGTGGTGTATGATGTATGCCAACCAAAGGAAGGGCTGGAGGAAATTAGAGGAGAAAATTTAGGAGATTTAATTCTAACCCTGGAGCCGGGGAGAATCTTAGGTGTGCTAAGGGAAGATAAGGGGAGAGAATCAGCAGAATTAATTAAAAATAGCCTGGAAGATCTATTGGAGATAGATCAAGTGCATAAAATGATCTCAGACGATACAAGGGACGACAGAATTTTTTAGAGAGATAGGAATAAGAATTAGGAAAAGACAAACAAGAGAAGGAGTTACTTAGAAAAAATGTAAAGGAAAAAATATTAACGTGGCCCTCAACGTTGACACATAACTTCTGGAATTGTAAGGGGACATACCGTATTTTTCCATGTATAAGACGCCCCCCCCCACTTTTCTAACCCAAAATTTCTTTCTTTGCAAAAAGCTGCTTTCCCCCTTGCAAAAAGTGGAGGGGGAAAGCAGGGATCAAAGTGCTTTGATCCCTCCCCCCCTCCTTACTTCCATGTATAAAACGACCCTCAATTTTTCCTCTAATTATTTTAGGAAAATGTGTCATTTTATACATGGAAAAATACAGTATCTTATATATTAGAAAGGGAATTAAACTGAAATAAGGGATCACTAATCAGGGTAAAGGCATAACATGGTGGTTCTTAAGGTGAATTGAAGCTAGATATAAGAAAGAGGTAAAACAAATAGTACTTAATTAACATATATTAGATATGATATTGATATAGACATGACAGAAAATGTGGAGATAGAAATGGCTAAACAATTATATAAAGAAAATTATTGGTATACTGTAAAATATAAAGTTGGTCGGTTAAATTGCCTCAAAATTATATAGATTTGAAACCAGAATTGCTTTTATTAGGTATGTTATTAGAGGATTTTGAGAACATTGTATACTATGAGAGCAATATTTTGATAGTAGCCAATATGATACACTGAGATACACATATGATTGGTTTAAATGCTTAAAAAATGTATAGATTCTGAAGGGACAATTAAGAAGACATGAAGACGCAGAAACAAATAATTTTAAGCAACCCATGTAACACAATGTTTAACAAGCACGAATTGAATGTAGATATATTGAAAAATTAATAAAATGTTGTTTTAAAAAAAGTATGCATATCTCATGGACCGGGAAAGGGTGGGCGTGCGTGCCTTATTCCGAAATGTGGTAAGAGGAAAGGTGAGATGCGAAACAAACAGCATAATCTCCTCGGCAGGAAAACAGTTACTTCCCCTATGCCTATGCTGCTTGTGGAAAAGGAAAAGAATCATCTATTTGATCAGCTGTGTTTTTCTACAGGGAGATATTATGCAGCGTGGTTAGTTGGCCTCAGGGTGACTTTCTTGGGCCACCCTGGAGAGACTCAAGAGGTCTCCTGTCTGCACTTCTCCCAGCCACCAACACTACTGCCTCACAGGGTTGTTGTGAGAGTTTAAAAGGGCATAGACCAGACTCTTCACCTAATCCCCCTTGAACTGCTTGGAGGTAGTGGGTTGTGCACAGGGTGGTGGTAGTGGTAAGAATAGACAGACACAGGGATAATAGTACCAGCGCTGATAGAACGGTGTGATTCACAATTTATTACATGTCTGCCCCCACCTATCACTCCATGGCAGCATCTATGGCTCTCCCTCTCGCCAGTTTATCACAGCAACCATGTGAAGTGAAGCAGGTGGAGAGAGTGATTGGTTCAAGGTCACCTCGGGAGTTTGTGTCCTGGTGGAGATTTGAACCCAGGCCTTTCAAGTCCTACATCAGCCCTCTACTCACTGCACTGGGTGGCAGTGGAGAAGATTACACTGTGCGGAAAACTGGGGTCTTGTCCGGTTATTCCTAGAAATGGGAAGCTGTAGAATAACTTTTCAAGTGCCCTGGGGGGTGTTGTCCACCCTCCTTGTTAACGGCACAGATTTATTTCTGACATTCTCTTGATGGAAGCAATTGTCTTTGGAGGGTCTCTCTCAACCCTGACCCTTTCTCCACATCCCATCGGAGTGGTTTTTGCTTTCTTAGGGCCCTGCCATGAGAGCTGGATGGATCAGCTGTCGGATCATTCCTTTAATGCTCTTCACCTTATTTCACTGAATCAGAAAATAAAGTTGGAAAGCAACGGGAGTTTTATGGCAGGGCTGCCCACTGCGGGACCTGATAAATCTGCCAGACAATTTATTTGATCTTTGAACTCCTCGGTCCCTTGGAGGTGAGCTCTGAAGTCTGCAAAAGCAATCAGATAAATTTTTAAAGGGGGAAAAAAAGCCCTCTAATAAGACATAGGCCTGGTCCCCCTCCAGGTGAAATTTATAGCACTTGGTGGAAAATCATCAAGTTTTAAAATGTTACGTGCATAATGGGGGGGGGGGGGAGGCATGAGTACGTGCATGCGTGGGTTAGATAAATAGAAGAACCAGTTCACAGTGCAGGGATGTGAAGGCTGCAATGAACAGTCACCCATTTGGGGATCAGAGCAATGCTCTGGCCCCCCAAAACAGAGCTGTCGAGGACGGGCAATTCATGAAAAGGCGTTGACCTTTTCAATTGCATTTCTACCCTTCAGTTCTCTTTCTTGCTGCCTCCCCCACCACACCCAAACCACTTGCCCTGTTCAGTTGGGAGTCGGGGGGGGGTGCTCTAGATTTGGAAAACGGAGTGAAGCAGGGTACGTCTCTGTTTCTGAACCTCTCCAAAGCAGTGGGAAAGCAAGGAAGCCCGACATGTCACTCAGATTGGATTGCAGCCCTCTTGAAGAGCTGGACTTTGCTTCAGGAGGTGAAACATCCAGAGCAGCAGGTTTTGTTTCAGGGGATCTGAAGTGACTGGCAACAGTGCCCAGCTGATGCAGGAGGGGGTAATGGAAGGGCAGGAACTGGGCATGAAAGAAATTGCAGGGCTCGCAGTCAAAGAGAGAAGGAAGGAAGGAAGGAGGGAGGGAGGGAGGGAGGGAGAGAAGGAGGGATGGAGCTGATGAAGGAAGGAAGGAAGGAAGGAAGGAAACTAGTGGGGGCTTTGCCTGCACCCTAGAGATTAGCTGATAGTTGCTGGTGTAACCTCTATGAAATATTGGTTCAGCCCAAAGGTGTGGGACTACAAAAGAGCAGGGCTGTGAGTAAGAGGTTTGAATCAGAAAGAGCAGCAGAGCTAAAGAGGCTGGAGCTGCTGTTGCCACCTAGACTGCTAAGGCCCTTGCCAGCTTGGTCTAGGTGTCACTCCTGTTCCTGTTGGAAGGGTGAGTCCATGTCATGAATTCATGGATACGCAACTGAATTGATATTTTATTCTAGGACGATGCATGTGGAGCTGATTCGTCTGTGCTATGGATACCCAACCCAGTTGAGGAAGATATCTTAGAGATTTGTTTTGTCTGAGTTTGAAGGTCAGACGGACAGGCGAACTTTGCAGTTCTGCAAGCAGCTTTGGTATTGGTGCTGCTGCCGAGATCGTGGGTGCACAAATTGTAGCATGTTGTTGTTATAATTCCTCATGTTGTCTGTTATACAAGTGAAGAAGAAGAGACTTGTTTTGTGAAATTGTGTTTGCAAGATTCATCAACAGATATCTAAGCAAGCAATCAGCCCCAGAAAACTTTAAAGTGTTTTACAAGCATGGAATTTTGCCCCCTCTGTCCCATCCGAGATCAGAGCCCATTATTTTTTTCCCCATGTTCATATTTTTTTCCACTATTTGGGCCAATAGGAACACACACAAACACTTTTTAAATATTTGGACACAAATTGAACTGAACATGCTCACCTTAGCTTGAAGCAAATTGGTTGCTATTTGTAAGATAAATGATCTGGACAGAAGTGAAGCCAGTGGTGGCCACATAATCTAATTTCTGTCTAATTCGGCACCAGGAGCATAGTCGGAGAGGAGAGTCTGGGTTCTTGCTTGTGCATAAGGCCTGCCGGTAAATAGGGGCCTCTCCTCTTCAGACTCATCTGGGCTCATGAGGCAAAAGCCATGAGAAATGGGAGACTTGGCAGCCCCTCACGCTCCATGTCAATGAGGCTGGATCAGGTCACCAGCTGAATAAGGCTTGGTGATCCTTGTATATACCCGGATTCTTGCCACGAATGTGGCAATGTTGTTGTACCGCATGGCCAAACCCAATTCAGTTGTCTGGTAATGTCCGGAAGGTAAAACCAAGCCCTGTTTTGAGGCACTTCCTGGAAAGAAATTATAGAACCATAGACTCATAGAATCCTAGAACCATGGAGTCGGAAGGGGGCCTCTAAGGTCATCAAGTCCAACCCCCCTGCTCAAGGCAGGATCCCAAATCAAAACAGATCTGACAGAGGATGGTCCAATCTTCTCTTGAAGGCCTCTAGCACAGGATCACTCAACCTCCAGAGGTCCTTAGTTCTATTGTCATACTGCTCTAACAGTTAAGAAGTTTTCCCTTATGTTCAGAGCAATCAAGGATTGGTGTGTTTAGTGGCTCTCCCCATGGGAGAATCCACTGGGAACATACCTGGGCATTCCTTCCCTTCTGCAGGTTCTCAGCCTCCTTACAAGTTGCCCGTCTTGGACATCAAGATGGGGAACCAACCTAGCTCCTGCCCCCCACACCCCTCTGCTCTTGTGCTGTTACAGTCCCTGAAGGGTTTGCCAATCAGAGATTTACACCTCATCCTTGAAAGAATGTGAGTGGAAAACCAATTCCCAGAATATATTAGGAGCCTTTGCTGGAAGCTCTCCACCTTTCCCAACTCATGTTTTCCCTCAGCTCTTTTCTTTCTGGGAGAGCTGTTGGGAAATGATATCGGAAGACCGGCTTTTGTGACCCCTTCAAGGTGGACCCAAGCAAGAGGTGGGATTAGCAGTGAAGACCCTTTGCTTTCTATATGGAGGAAGGAAGGGAGAAGAAGCATCCCCTTCCAGATGTTGGGATGCCAAGATTTGTCTCCCCAGCACGCTAAGACCAAGCAGCTGGGTTTTAGGCTCCATCAAAAGCCAAGCCTGAGCTCTCAAGGGTTATTTTTTTAGGATCACAACATCCAGCATCCTCTTGGCTGCTCGCTCTAGATTTCACTAAGCTTGAGCAGCTTGCTTAGAGGATGCTGATTTGGCCATTAGAGAGAGATTTGCTGGCCCTGGAAATCCATTCTTTGCCTGCCAAGGGCCTGATCCTGATCACTTACTTAGGCCAGTGAGTATAAAGGACAGTTTTCATGCTGAGTTTGATCCAGCCAGTCTTGTGGGGGGTAAAATGAAGATTTTTCGAGTCAAGGTGTAGGAAGCATGCTTGGAAATTTACAGCGCAGCTGCGCTCCTTGGTAACTGTATATTTGGAGAAACAGATGGTGGAGGCACCTTCCCCTTGCAAAGCCATGTGGTTGGATCAGGGCCTAGAAAAGTTACATTTCTGGACTCCTGCTCTCCAGGAGCTGCACTTGAAGCTTGCAATGGAAAGGGCTTTGGCTCGTTAGTTGGAGCACCGGGAAGTGAAAAGAAAAGTGAAAGAAAAGAGATTCCATCTGAACATTAGGAAGAACTTCCTGACGGTCAGAGCTGTCCGGCAGTGGAATAGGCTGCCTCGAAGGGTGGTGGAGTCTCCTTCTTTGGAGGTTTTTAAGCAGAGCCTGGATGGCCATCTGTCGGGACTGCTTTGATGGATGTTCCTGCATGGCGGGGGGTTGGACTGGATGGCCTCAGTGGTCTCTTCCGACTCTATGACTCTATGAAGTGTGTAGGCTGGCAGTGAAGTTGCCCCTGGAGCTTCCTGTAGATGTTTGGTGGGTGGGGGATTGGAAAGGGCCCACGAAGGCTGGGGTCCGTCCTTTTTTCCATTCATTTTCTCTCCTTGGGACCCCACCCTTTCGACAGGGAGTGTGAATTAGCAATCCAGGCAAACTGACAGGAACCGAGGAAGATCCAGTGCCTTACAGGGCAGGGCGTGACCGGGGAACAGTCAGCAAATCCTTGGCAGGATCAGCCCTGGGAAAATGGGGAGGACGCTTCTAAGGTGGCAAAAAATAAACCAAGGGGACCTTTCCAAGTGTCCAGCAGGAAATCTGTTAAGACCAGCATAGGGGAGGTAAAGTTGTACACACTCCAGGAGGGGATGATGTTGTCATGGCGAAGAAGCAGAGAAAGCACAGACCAAACGGCTGCTGGATGTCACCCTTTCTGAACAGATCTCCCACCCACGGGGATGGATTTCCTCCAAGAATCATTTCCAGATAGCTTTGAGACCTGTTTGGGGCGATTTCTCCAGCCCCATTCATCCCAACTTCACTGTCTCTGCCTGGTTAATGTGAACCGGCCTTCAGCAAAACAGCACACTGGAAAGTCAGATAAATCAAACAAGGCTGGAGTTTCACACTCTGCACTTCCCTTGTGGAGGCTTAGAGTGTGATGACATTGCCATTTACTCCAGTTTGGGTGGGAGCTGGCACAGTTAAAACTGAAGTATTTATGGGCAATTACATGAGGCAAAGCTAAGCATGGGGAAGCCTGGTCTTTTCCCATGGGTGTTCTTTTCTTTTAATTCAGCCAGCAAGAGGTGGTTTATTTTGCACCAATTCAGCCGGAATGGCTTTTCTCATTTTTCTGGTGTGCGTAATTTCCTATCTTGATCCAAAGGGCAATTGCAAGCATGTCTGACAGTGATGTTGACATGGACTGCTTCAATGGGGCTTGGAGTTACAGCAGGATGATTCATTTCAACTGCCTGCCTGTTGTCTCTTTTCCTCAAAAGCCATTTTTCTTTTTTTTTAAATTATGCGTGTCAAATTTAGCATTGTATCAGATCAGTGCTATGTCAGTTTTGAGAAAAATATCAATATTTGAAAAAAAAAGGGCAAAGGGAAGGGGTGGAGCTATGTTTTCAGTGGAAATTGGCCCCTTTGGGGATAATTATCCTGATTTATCCTGATAATTAATCGTACCGGTGTGGACGACGACAGAGATTTTAGCATCAGAAACAGCCAGGGACCTGGTTTTAAAAACTTCAAAGCAGACTAGGTGTTCCGCCCTGTGTCGTTGCACCCTTAGGAAGGTCCCCCCTCCCCGACATAACCCTTTCAATGGGGCACATTAAATGGGAAAGAAAGTCCTTTGGCTGCATGAGGCTCATTCCTAAAGCAGCCTTAAAGCAGCCCTGCGTGTCCAGAAGGATCCAGGACAACCACTTGTGAAAACTTTGACTTGTGTCTCCACCCCAGCAGTGGCAGATCTCAGCATTACAAGACTGTTTCCTTCGGGTATCTTTCCACTTAGAAGAAAAGGCATGTCTGCAGACGTTGGTAGACCCTAGCCCACCACGTAATGGCCACTTTGGCGAGGCCCATTGGCTAGGAAGCGATACAAAGCCTTTGGCCAATAGATTTCTTTTTCACCCAGCATGGCACAATGAAATTTCAGTATCAGGTCTCGGGAGCTGAAGAAGTCTGGAAAGTTACTTTTTCAAATGACAGGTCCCAGAATCACTTATTCTGAACATGCTGCCTGGGGGATTCTGGGAGTTGTAGTCCAAAACCATAGGTTTTCCAAGCTCTGGCCATCTGCAGCCAGTTATCATGAGAACCTTATTTTTCCTGTTGGACACCCACAAGCGACCAGGGAATGAATGGGCTGCTTGAGAGCAGAAGCCAAGACCTGCTTCCCCTCCTGCAGGCTATGGGGAGTGGAGAGCTAACCGACTGGGGTCTGAGGCCGACGGGGAGAAGCCCACCAAGAGGACACGAGTTCAACCGCACCCTTTGGCCCATGTTTCCTCAGAACAGGTACATGGAGGCACGTATCCTTGGTCCCCAGAGATTTTTACTGGTCCGTTTCAAGAACTTCACAGCAGGATCAAAGCAGAATGTTTTGTATTTATTTTTAAGGGCAATGCAATTTTTTTTTTTAAAAAAAGACAGTTTCAGGGAAAGCGGCCATTGGCATCATGATGTGTTGAAGAGGCCCATCGTACCGGCTGCTTCCGCGCCTTCTTTGGCTATTTATATGCACATAATGGAGTTGCCAGGAGTCATGTCAGCAGCTGGAGATTCAGGGTGTTGCTGTGCTTTCCAGGTCTCCGGGTGAGAAGTCAAATGTCAGGGCGCTCAGCACGGGAGGAGAAGACCACTGGATTTTGGGGTACAAGAAAGCTCTAACGCAAGAACTCCCACCTCTTCCTGTCCCCATGAGCTGCTAGAGCTCACTGGCTCAGTGGAAACATGTTCGCACGGTGCGGGTGCCCCCAAGGGCCGGGAGTGAGATGAACCGGCTGGGGTGGGTGCTCTGAGGTGTCCAATTACTTGGGTTCATGGTGCCGTTGGCCGCAAAGCACAGAACTGAGCACCACCGCAGTGAGATAGAATGATTATTTCTGCTTCATTTCTAGGCCGTCTTTCTCCCAGGGATTAGAACAAGTCAGACTAAAAACATGATAAATGACCACATTAAAAACCACATTAAATGTACCATAATAATCTTTAAGCGTTCAAAACAAATTTAAAGCACACATTAAAAGAACACATGTATGAGGGATTCAATCTTAGCAGTTTCTGTTGCACAAGCAGACTTCGCTGTAGTGACACAAAGGACCCCCTCCGGACCCCCAACATGATAAGGGTGTAGCTCTGTGATGTCACAAGGGCCCTCCCCAGCCTTGGTTTCTGGCCCTAAGGTTTTAGAACCTGAGGAGATGCCAGCCCAGCAGCCCAGCAGAGGCACCCAATTTCATTCTACTTTATGTCAGAAAAGGTGGCGAAATACAGGACTCTCTCCATTTGGAAGCGAGAATCTCCTACGAGATGTTCCTCTAGTCTCACGGAAACACTTCCTTCCAACTGTCCTTAGATGTGTTGCATTCAAGCCTCCAAACTGCAAACTAAGTTTCTCTGTAGGCAGAATGTGGTGGTGGGACTGGCAGCTGTGTGTGCATGCAAACCCCAGTTGCTACCGGCGAATTTTTGCTGACGTTTATTCAAAATAATTCTGGCATCTTCTGATGCCTCTCCGATGTTTTGATCCAGCAGAGACCTCTGAGTTAGCTTTGGCTTTGGCTTGAAGTGGGAAACGGTGCACGATGTACCTCTGCAGGAAGCTTGTCGGGAGAAAGGTGAACTTCCTGCCCCCCAGGAAAAAGCATCTTTTCCAAAACAGGCAGATTTTATCGTTTTGCAGGAGCTGCTTTTCCTCATTGGCTTCCAGCGATTTGCTCAGATAGCTTCCCATTATTTTTGGACTTGGATGGCTTTGAGTGAGTGAGTTATTGGATAGAACAACATTCACTTCAGACTCGGGTGCTGGCCAATGGCCTCACCGTGAACTCGTAATCCTGGCCTCCAAGTAACAACTGTGAAAAATCAAGACCAATCATTTTCATTTTTCATACCAGAGGCTTTGGCGTTGAGGTCCCGTCCTCCTCCTCCTCTCGCTCCCCCTGTCCCCCTCCCTCATTTGTTTTCTCAGTTGCAAGAAAAATCTGTCCCGAAACATCCTGCCCTCCAGACCTTGGAAAGATGCTCTGATGATGGAGCTTCCCCCGGGGAAGGGGCCTAAACCGTACAAAGCGGAGAAAGCTTTCTGCACTCGGAGAGCCTCAAACATGGAATCACCTGCAAACATCTTTGGCTAAGCGCAGTTCTGTTGGAAACTCACTCCTGTGCATTTCTCGACAACACCGACTGGGGCGCCGTGGCAAAGCTCTCCCACAAATGTCAGCCAAGGTTTAACCATTTGTATCTGAACTGTTGGCTTTCTTTTTCCTTCCTTGATGTTCAGTTGGGAGACAAGGAACAGGCAGAAGATCTCTTACGGAAGCTCCATTGAAACAAAGTGTGGAGTTCTCACCCTTTCCAAGGAGACCTTCTGTCATGCAATGGGGTGGGTCCTTGCAATGGGACAGGCGTGGGGCATGGGTAAGCCAGAGGGAAGACCTGACTTTCCAGTGGCCAAGAAGGGAGCAAAACGCACCTGACAGCTCTTCCAGTTGGCCCCAGGCTTGCTAGAGAGGGCATCCAGCACACCCTTTATTGGCAGCATGTGCGACACATCACCGCCTACCGCCGACCTAATGCTGCTGCTGGGACTTGTGGAAGGCTCACCCCCAGAGAGACTCCCCACCAAATGTGTGCTGCTGTGTTTCAACATGAAGGCTTCTGAGTCATGAGGTTTCTGCTCCTCTCCTTGCCTGTCTCCATACAGTGCAAGGAAGCCGAATGCATGGGGCCACCGAGCTTCCTCTCTAGCTTTTCCTTTCATTCCTGGTTTATAGGTGTACCAATATTGCCCAGTTACAGCACCCACACAAACATCTCCATGCCGAGCCAGGGAATCCTGATACCAGCTGTGAATGGGTGGGGAGTAGAGATGGACATGAACCCCTGGTTCGGTGGTTCATGCCGGTTTGGCCAACAGCCCAACAGGTGTTCCGTGGTTCCAATGTGGTTCTGAATCCCACCGCCCTCCAGCAGGCATCCAATCAGAGGCCGCACCCTAGCTTCCCTGCCCCTCCTTCTCCGGGCGCTCACTCCGAGTGGGCACCTGCTGGAGACGCTGGGGCTCAGAACAACATTGGAACTGCAGAACTGCTGTTGGGTTGAACCAGCACGAACCGCCAAACTGATGGTTCATGCCCAAGTCTGGTGGGGAGTCATATAATCCTAGCATCATGGAGTTGGAAGGCGCCTATAAGACCATCGAGTCCAACTCCCTACTCAATGTAGGAATCCAAATCAAAATAGATCTGACAGATGGATGTTCAATTTTCTCTTGAATGCCTGCCGTGCTGGAGCACTCACCACTTCCCGAGGTCATTGGTTCCATTGCCATACTGCTCTAACAGTAAAGATATTTTTCTTCATATTCAGTCTAAATCTGGCTTCCTGTAGCTTGAGCCCATTATCACCTGTCCTGCACTCGGGGATGACTGAGAACAGATCCTGCCCCTCCTCTGTAGGGCAGTCTTTCAAGTATTTGCAAAGTGCTATCAGATCACCCCTCCGTCTTCTTTTTTCAAGGCTAAACATGCCCATTGCTTTCAGTCTTTCCTCCTGGGGCTTAGTTTCCAGTCCCCTAATCCTCCTGGTTGCCTTCCTCTGAACTTGTTCCAGTTTGTCAGCATCCTTCTTCATGTGTGGAGTCCATAACTAGACACAGGACTCAGGTTGAGACCTAGCCGGTGCCGAATAAAGATGGCTGCCCAGGTTCCAAAGCTATTTTGCACACACACAAAGAATTAAGAGGCGTTCCCCCTCTTTTGCAACTCTGTCCCTCCTACCTGAAGCAAGCAATGGCCTAAAACTGTGGCCAGTGCCCTGGGACCCGGTAAAGCGAGTTACGGACACATCACTCCTGATGAAGCTTCCTGGGAAAACCAGGGACTCTCACTAACGCCTCAGCTAGTCTGAGACTTTTGCAAAACAGCGGGAAGAGACTATCCACACACTCCCATCCGAAGCTCTGAGAAACTCTGTGGAGGAAGGACTTTGGGCGAGCCCTTGCTCTCGAAACCTCTGCCACCGTTTGCGAAGCGGACTGTGTTTCCCTTCCTGCCTTTTCGCAGCTTCCAAATGGCATTTCACAGAACGGTCCCAGGATCCAGGTTTTCAGGGTCACAAAGCTTGTCTCGAGCACACACACACACACACAGAGGCTCCAGGAGACCCTGAGATCCAATTTCCTCTCTAAATTCCCAGGATTTTCCATTCCCAGAAGTGGGCTCTGAAAGTATTTCTTCCAGCTTGGGCGATGGCGAGGCCCACTTTTAGCTTTCTCTCTCTCTCTCTCTCTCTCAACACAATCTCTTCTACCTTCCAGAGACTTGTCAAAGAGACTCTTGTTATTCTGCTGCCGAAGCTTCGGCTTTTACGGCTTACGGCGTGTCTCTAGATTTAATTTAGATCAGCAATAATTGGGAAAGGAATGTCAGAACCGGATGCTGCGGCCTGAGATGGCCGTTGTCTCGAGCCGTGGGTTTGGGATGCCAGCCTGGGTGCAGGAGGGGTGGACCATTGTGCATCACAAAAGAGGACACCCATTGACATAACATTGATAGGTACAACGTCTCTATGTACAGATGCAAAGCCAGATGTTCTCTTTTATCATTTAAAGAGAGCTAAAATGCATCTCATCCGGGTGGAGAAGACGGTGGCGAAGACACCTGTATGTCTTCCAAGTCTGCTCTCCTGGTGCTGCCAACTCTGGCTGGCCATCCTCAAGGTCCCTGATTCCCTTCTCTTGTCTTCCCTCCCTTGACATGAGCTGGAGGACTTTTCCTTCCTCAAAAAGAGCAAGTAGCCACCCGAACAGGAGCAGGACGAGAGAGGGAAGGCCTGTTGAACTGCAGGACACCCACCCTGGGAGTTAGGGCAGCTATGTGGCAACAGAGGCGAACGGCTCAGGAGCACTTTTAGAGGCAGTGTGATGAGTGGTTGGGACACAGGAGACCCAGGTCAAGATGCTCACGGAGTCATGAAGCGCATTAGGCCAAGATGGTTTCAGGGGTTGAGCTCATCCGGCGGCCGAGCCAGAGAGTTGGGAGTTCGATTCCCCACTGGGTCTCCTTGGCAAGGGCTGGACCCGATGGTCCATAGGGTCCCTTCCAGCTCTACAGTTCTAAGAGGATGGTGGTGGTGATGATGATGATCACCATCCTTTCTCTGAGTCTGTCCTACCTCACAGGGTCCTTGTGAGGATGAGATATGTTACCTTGAGGTCACTGGTGGACAAGCAGAATATGCACGGAACTGTTAAGTAGTAGTAGTAGTAAAAATAATAATTAAAAAATAATCATAGTCATCATTCAGATCTCCAAGGACCCAAAAGTGACCTCCCACCAGCCCTACTCTCAATTTTTTAAAACGTTTGGAGAAAAAAATGGTTTTAAAGCATCCCCTTATGCCCAGTGGAGGGCACGAGGGAAATCTAGTCATGTTTTGGGGGTCCTCTGACACCCCCAAGGCCTCCCACAGGCCTGGTTTTTATTTTGTTAAAAAAACTTTGGCCAGTAGAGGGCAGAAGAGGACCTTTTCAGTTTTTATAAATCCACCATTTTCATAAGACTTTCCCCCAGGGGTGGGGTGGGGTGGGGTCAATGGAGCAGGTGCCTCCCTGCAAGACCCAATCCTAACTAGAGCCCATGGTTGCAGGACACACAACAATGGGCTCAAGTTAGGGGAAGCCAGATTTCGGGTGAATATCAGGAAAAACACCCTAACTGTTAGAGCAGTACAACAATGGAACCCATGACCTCAAAGGGAGGTGGTGAGCGCTCCAGCGCTGGAGGCCTTCAAGAGAAATGTAGACCATCTTCTGTCTGATGTACTTTGATTTGTATTCCTGCCTCGACCAGGGGGTTGGACTTGATGGCCTTGTAAGCCCCTTCCAACTTCATGATTCTGGGATTCTGTTATAGGCGTGTGCCGCTCCCAGAACTCTGAGGTTGGTCCGCAGCTCACAGCTGTATAGTGGTGACTGCCTCTTATCCAGCTGTTGTATCTGGCGTTCCCTGTATTCTGGTCTGCTTGCCTTCCAGTTGAGTCTGGAGAAGTCTCGGTACTGCCACTGGGGTGCAGGCCCACTTTGCCACCACTTTCAGGTTTCATTGCCTTTACTTTCTGGCAACGGATCCAATACATGCCAGCCACACCTACAGCTGTTGACATCATTCCACAGAGAGGCGTTTTGGTGCAACGGCGTGGTGGTCACCCTTAGGGACTTCCCCCCCCCCCCCCCCAATGCAGATTTAATCACTACACACAGGCTGGAAATTCATGAGGACAAAAGATGCAGATCTGAAGAAGAAAGCTGAACAAGACAGATATGGGGAAACAAAGAGAAAAGGAAGGGTTGGAGAACAGCCACATGGCAAGGATCCCACTGGGGTGAGCCCTCGCATGCTGGTCGCTCCCAGAGAGGGGTGGTTGCTGTCTTGTTGGGGGGGGGGGAGCAAGAGGCCACCGCTGACATGGCCCCAAACTGTGGGCACGGAAAGGGTCAGGGAGGTGAGCCACCTACGTGGCAAAGGTCTGACCTTAGAGCTGCAGAGAGCACTGCAAAGCCACTTCCGTGGTCCCTGGATATGCCCCGCCTTAATACACGGGACACAAGAACAAACAAACCATCTATCTATTGCAGATAGGATGGTGGGAAACAGGCCCCATTTCCCAGCACGTTGCCCACCTCTGCCTTACAAGGGACCAGTCACTGGAAAAGAGAATTCCTCTCCAGGTTCTGAAAGGTGGTGGGATTGTCGCCTAGCAGGCATTTTTTTTCCTGCCTTCTGTATCTGGCCAGTTGACTGGCTTGGTTTTTAAAAACTGGTCATTGGGAGGTGAGGACAGGGGCTCTTGGTACCTGGGATGGCTCAGTCACATCTTGCCACCTAAGGGTACAGTTTGGGCCTGAGTGAGCCGCAAGGGGCTGCCTCTGGGCATGATGCTTGAACCATAAGCCTTCCAGTCCTTCCTGTCAGTGGAGTGAGCCCCTTGAGGCACCTGGAGCTCCCCACCCATGTCTGGAGATGCTGCCCCCCTGATGTTGTGGTTCCTTCTGGGAGCTTCTGGGATGACTTCTGGGATGACAGAGCTTCTGGGATGACTCCCCATGACCGGCAGCGATGGTGAGGAAGAAGAGGAGCAGAGCTGAAGGGACCCCCAGGGTGGGTCTTCGCTAGACAAGGGTGTCCACGGATGCTCAGCAGAGGCCGTCCTTGATGCGGACCCCAGAGGGCCAGGTAAGGATAGGAAGCTCAGAAGAACAGATTGACTCCCTCTCCCCATCGATGTTACAGTTAGTGCCTCCTTACAAACAGAGATCCCTTAAGAGGCCCGCAGCATCTGTTTATCAGGATAAGCTTGCTTTGGTTTGATGACGGGTCTCTGGGTGGGCAAAGACAGGCTTCCTTGGCAGGGCGATTTCCCCAGCGTTTCGAGAGACGGCGTGCCTGAAGGGCAAACCTGGCAAGGGCAGGAAACATTCCTCTCCTTTAGCATGTGTTCGGACTCTTAGAGCGAAGGGGGCGAGCTTGCGTGGCACGGAGTTAAAACAAAGCAGGTGAGAGCAAAGCTGCCGAGGGAGCCCAGAGGCCAGGTCCTGCCAGCCCATGGACAGCTTGATCCACGGTGATTGGAGAAAAGGATTCTTCCAGCAGAAATGGGAATGGAGGGAGAGGGGATGCCGTAGCTCACGGGGACACCAAGAAACAGAAGGGTTCATTAGGCTGAGAGATTCCTCTGTGGCAACCAGGCACCCCCTCCAAAAAAAATAAAATAAATAAGCCCGACAGAGCCTCAGCCTGGGGTTCCGAATGCCCAGCAGCCTTCTGTGCTGCTGGCGCGCAGCCCGCCACTGTTGTGGGCAGCAAGAACACACCAGAGAACTGTTGGGTTTGGGAAACGCGCAGGGAATACCTCATGCCCCTGGAACGCAGTGGCAAGCGCTGAGAAGGAGAAGCGCAATGCAATTTCTCGACGCTCCTCCTGCCAACAGGCTGCGGTTCATCTCCCCACCACTTCATGGGAAAAAGAAACCCAAATATGCTAAAAAGGCGGCTTAATAAGCTGCAGACTAGCCCAGGGGTTGGTTTTTCCCTTGGAACACCCTGCTCTGTCCTTCGCCGTGGCACCGGGGGCATCCGTCGTTCAGCAGCGATGCCTGGGGGGGGGGGGAGGAAAAGAAACCACTCGCCCATTCCGCCGTGCCAGGACCTTTTCCAGCCTTCCTGCCTCCTGATTAGCCCATAAATTCACACACTGTTTTCTGTCAGGCCGAGGTATCCCAGACCGTATATAAGCAGCAGAAAGTCAGTGGGCCAAAAAAGGCCTATAGGACTTACTTGCCAACTTCTATAAATTCCGGGCAGGCAAACATGGCGGAGCCCCAAACCGCAGAGACACTCAACCACAGGGAGCGTGGAGGGGAGAGGAATCTATGCTGAGCAGGGGCAAATGAGTTGATACCACTTGAGGGGCCAGGCATGTCCTGTCATCTTCATGAGCACGACGTTCCAGGTGAGATTAGTTGTTTTGTTCCTGCACAAAAGTCTGAGCCGGAGAGCGAGACGGTGACCTGTTTGGACTACATGCGCCTTGCTGCTTTTTCCTGTTACCCAATTTAAAATGCCAAAGCCTTGCACTAAGGAATTGCAACATTTGTGGAGAGGACCAGTCCCACAAAGACCCAGAGAAGGATAAACGAGCATAACAAGCAGGACCACGTGCGCATGTAAGGTTCCCTGGCATTTCCACTGCAGAGTTTTGGTTGCCTGAAGAGGCAAGCGGCTTTGGGGTTTCCATTTGAATGCAAGGGGAAGAGAGTTGCCTCTTTGACTCAAAGAAATGTAATTATCCCCAGTACCGTTTGCTACATATATGTTTGGTTACGTTCTGGGCACTGGAGTCCATGATTAGCGGACCCAACATGACAAAGAATGAAGCACATTTAACACTTGCAAGCAGATTATGTGAGAAGTCTCACCGGAATAAGCTGATTTGCCTTCTCAGATGATCCCTACACTTTCCTGGTACCAAGAGGGGAGAGCAGCCATATAGGAATAAATAACCTTGTAGAACTGGTGCGGGAGAAGAAAACATCTTGAAGAAACAACGAAAGCAGACATGGTTGAGATGCTCTTTTGAGTGACCGGTATTTGGGAGATGGGAGCTCAGGAAAATTGCTCATGAATTTCAAGGCCTTTCCGACGGAACCGGTTTGGGGAACCAGAGGCTGTGCCAGGCGATTTGGGCTGATAATGTGGAGATCCTGCAAGGAGTCGAAAGAGCCATGGCTCCAAGGCGTGGTTGGAGTTTGTGGTTCGGAGCTAGACCTCAACTGAAAACCACTTTTCATGAAAGCGAACCTCCTCCCGGGATGCTGGCGTTTCTCGAAAGGAAGGGTGTCCTTTCCTCCACATTTTTATCTTCACTGTTTCCTTAAATACGAAATTTGTAGACTGGAGGGACGGTTGGACCCGAGGACGCTTCTCCGGCTTGGTGCCCTTTGGGTTCGATGGACTACACTTCCCATCATCCCACAGCCAGGTAGAAGACTGGAAGAGACCAAGAGATTTTCCTAAATTGAGCCAGCGTGGATTCTGTCTTCGGTGGGGCTAGTGCATGCGCCCGCAGGGGTGGTGGTGGTGGTGGAATAAACACCCAGTGGGAGGGAAGAGGGGAGAAGATTGAGAGGGGTTTGGGCAACCCTTTCCAGACCTCTGAAGGGCTGTCAGGTGGGAAATGGAGCCGGCTAGTTCCCTGCAGCTCCAGAGGGAGCAACAGAACTATGAGAAATGAGGTTTTGAACTTCCTTCAGGGGAGGAGGGTCCGACAGCGGAATCAACCATCTGAGAAGCTGAGGGACTCTCCTTCCTTGGAGGCTTTAAACAGAGGTTCGGTGGCCATGGTGCGTTGGCTTAGGGTTGCATGAGATGACCCTTGAACCCATTCCAGTGTGACCATTCTGTGATTCCACAAAGGATCAAGGACGGCCAGCCTTTCTCCTTCGTTTTCTCCTTAGTTTTGTTGGGCATTCGGATCGGTGTGAAAAGTGTTTTGCTTTCCCTGGCCTGTAAATATTTCAAAACGGCCTCTGCCCGTGTATCTAGAGGTGAAAATGAGCTGATTTGACCCGGTGGCTCATTCCTCGCCTTCAGCTGGCCTTCCTTTTTTCCACGCCTGCCCTCAAAAACGTTCAGTGTTGAAGGCCAAAGGACAGCTGGGGAGGCGGCCGTCCAGCTTGTGGGCCTGCTCTCTATCAGACTGCTGACCTGATTCCTGCCTCCCCACACGAGCCAAACAGCTGGCTTTCCCCAGCATGCAGTTAACTTTTCAACTCCAAGCGGTGGGCGTGTGTTCCTTGAAAGGCTCCAGTTGTTGACTGGATGGGTCGGCTCGGGCCAGCAAGATTATGGCACATTTGTCCTCCATATGACCACTTGGAGGCCACCGTGCGACTTCAGACCTCTGGATTCCACTTGGTTCACGGTGTCAGATCCTATAAAGAGCAAGAATCTTTGAAGACAACCTGGTGGCCATCCGTGCATTTTCAGGGAATCTGCTAAGTACGGATTTATTGGCTGCGGACAATCTGGATGTCTACTGCAAGAACCCCGTGCAGTGCAAATGATCCTGGGAGATAATGTAAGGTAGGGGTGGGAAAGTCTGGAGGGGCAGAGACCTTTCCTACAGTCCCAGTACCTCCCAGGGGCTGTTTGCTGTTCTTGTTATGTGTCGTCAAGTCACCTCCCACTCTTGGTGACCCTATGAATGAGTGAACGCCAAAATGTCCTGTCCTGAACTGCCCTGTTCTCAGCTCTTGCAAACACAAGCCCATGGCTTCCTTTAGGAAGTCAATCCATCTCATGTTTGGTCTCCCTCTTTTCCTGCTGCCTTCCACCGTTCCCAGCATGATTGTCTTTTCCAGAGAATCCTGCCTTCTCAAGGTGTGCCCAAAGCAGGACAGCCTCAGTTTCAACATTTTGGCCTCCAGAGAGAGAGAGAGAATTCAGCCTTGATTTGGTCTAAGACCCCCAGCTCCTCTGGCCCCTCGCCACTCCGCTTCCCAACTGGTGTGTGTGTGTGTGTGTGTGTGTGTGTGTGTGTGTGTGTGTGTGTGTGTGTGTGTGAACCAACATTCCGACTTATTAAAAAGCAGCTGCTCTTGTTAGTGGAAAGTGAGCTAGGTTTGCGCCTAATGTCCCAAGAGAAGCCAGTGGTTTTTTTAAAAAAAAATTGCCTTCATTTGGACGCGGCGGTTCTCTGTTTTGATCTGACAGCCTTGCATGGGTTGCGCATCTGCAACAGACATTCCCATGCGAGCTGCGAGCTGTGCATCTTTTGGAACCCGGCTCTTCTTTGTGGTGTGAACTCTTGCCCTCTTCTGCCACTTATCATCGCGCCTGAGGCAGAGACGTCGGGGGAGAGCTGGCTGGCAAGCCTCCCGCACATGATAACATTTTCACACTAGCCTTGACTCGGGGAGGTTTCTTTCTTGTTAAGTAGGGCCAGCCCTTGTCTCCTCCTCAGCCGGCTGTTCTTTTGAGAGAAGGACCTGCGATGGTTCTGCCAGCTGCAGCCTCAGAAGGGAACCGTATCTGTAACTTCTTTAAACTTCACAATGTTACACATTCTGGAAACAGAAAGAAAAGACAAAGGACAAAGGACAAGGCGTCTTGCCAGCCTGGCGCATGGAAGACCTTGGTTACATGCTGGGGGTGGTGGTGCAGGCTTTAAAAAAAGCACGCCGGCTCCCTCTCTTTGCTTTATCTGGTGCCTAGTATTTCTCTGACTCCTTCCGATTCAGGTTGCTTTCTCTCTCTTCTTGTTTGTTTCAGTGGCAGCTAAAACAGGGGCTACAGGTTTTGTGGGCACCGTAGTTGGCTGACACTGATCAGGTTTAACTTCTACATTTTCCCGTGGCCTTGGCCCATGGTTCCCTCTTCTTGTCCACAGTAAATTCGGATGGCCTTTGTCTCAGGTATAATCAAGTACTTCCATTTGCTTCATCAGAGTTTGGGAAAGCTGCCGCTTGGACTCCAACGCCCAGAATACACCCAGCCAGGAGAAATGCTGGCCACGCCAGCTTGGGAAGGAGGGGAGGATTCTGGGTGTCGGAGTCCAAAGACTCTGTTCATGAAGAATTTTGACTTCATACCTTACCCACTCATCTTGGCTGCACTGAATGGGATCAGCTTTCTGGGTCTCTCTCTCTCTCTCACACACACACACACACACACCTCAGTCCCACCTGAATTTGACAAGAGTCTCACCTGGAGCCTTCTGGAGGGAGACGGGGGGGGACTCTTGGTGGCCGAGAACCTGTTTGAGTTGGCGCATAAAGTGAGGCTGCATTGGTGTGCCAGTCTTTATGCCAAGGGAGCCAGGAGGATCCCAGCGATTGTGTGGTTCACGTTGCCACTGCACAGTCAGTGGAATAATTCACGATTCACGAATGGATGGTGCAGCTCACCTCGTGATGCATGACAGCGACATGACAGGTCTGTGGGTGCATCTTGGACATTTTCTCCTACCACTTCCACAGCTTTCTGTAACCTACCTGCAGCTGGGCAGTAGGATTTTGGCCAACGTCCTGTACATGCCACCGTCTGGGGTGTCCCTACCAGGAAGGTCCTCCTTTGTATGGACACCCTACGGGGCTCCGCTCCCCTGGAGCACCCCTTCTGCCTGGAACTCTTTTCCACCCCCCGGAAGAGTCACGGCCCCTCTCTTTTCCTTCCACCCTCCTCACAGCTGGCTTTCGTCTGGGATGCCTTGGGCTGACTGATCTTTCTACAAAAGTGGAACGCTGTACACAAAGAGGTGGCTGTGCCGGGGGCGGGGGCGCGGGCGCGTGGATGTTGCCTGGTCAACAGCATCCCATTCCCTGTGATAGGCTCTTGTGGTGGGGCCGGAGATGAACCTTGGTGATGCCACAGGGTGGACCCTCCAGCCACAACCGGAAAACCATTGTGTGAGGGACAGACAGACCATGTCGAGATTCTGCGATGGATCTGAAGGCAAACATGTACGTTCCAGCAGCTGTAGAGCTCGCAAGAGCAAGAAAACGACCAGGCATGTCCCAATGAGCGTGTCCAAATGGCAGGACCTGTGGTTGTGAGAATGAGCCCTAAAAGGTCACCCAGAGACTCTGGTCCCTCTCTCACTGTGGAAAGACAGGTTGCAGACGCCTTGAGGTGTTTTTGGTGCTGCGCAGAAAGTGTGAACGTTGTCGGTGGAAGCAAAGGGCAAAGCTCCCAAGGGCTCCACTGTGTCGAGGTGAGGGCCGGCCCAACCGCTGGGCAGCCTGAGCAGCCCACCTCATGCTGCAGGTTATGGGTGCCACGTGAAAGGGCAACACATTGTCCATTCTTAAATTTCCTATTGTTGTGGGTCTGTTCTAAAGGACAGTAAGAACCACTTGCAGCCTCCAGATGTCTTCAATAATCTCATCACAGAGCCAAGCAAGGTCCTTGCAGGATACAGGAGGTGGGGAGGCTTGTCCCTCGGACTATCAGAGGTTTTCCGGCACATAAAGAATCCTGGTTCTAACGACAGAACATCCCCATCATATTAATTGGACCAAAGCAGCCCCTTATAGTAGCACCAACTGGGTATCAAACCAAGACAACGTGTGTTTGGAATGGATGCGAAAGAGGTCAGCAGAAGGGCAGTCCTCCCTACATGGCAGTCTTGGCAAGTGGAGGTTGCAAAGGATATTTCATGCTTTTGACAGCAGTCTGCTGTGGATTGGTGTCAGGATTACGACAAGTCCTCTGAACAGGAATGACTACTCTGGAGTCACGTAACTGGGGGGGGGGGGGGGAACAGAAGCCACATGTTTATTCCTTCAGGAAATCCATTCAGGAATAGTGCAGAAGAGCCCAAAGTTAGGTTAAGGAAACTCCGACAGCCGGATTCCATGCAAGGGGCTCTGCTCAGCCACTGAGAAGGAACTGTGACGTGCATCTGCCTAAGAGTCACAATCTAAACCTGGACTGAGAAAAGACAAGAGAGGAAAACAGAGAGTGACTGTAGCGCTCTCTATCTCCTCCTGCCCCAGTTTTGACTACTTGCTGGATTTTCCACTGGAGAACAGCTGTACATGGTGCTTCTAGAATCAGGGCCACTGTGATTCTGGATTAGCTGTCCTTTCCGCTGTTCTCTTCTTCATGCACTCTTTGTGATCCCTGGGAGGGCAGTTAAACTTGGGAACAACGCTGGCTATGTGGCAAAGCTACAGCTACTGTGTAATTACAGGCAGCATCTTGTGAGCTATTTTGAAGGCTCCACTGGGTTTGTTCGCAAATCAGGCTTAAGTGGCAGTCTCTGAGAGGCCAGCTAAAAATAGGGAAGGACTGCAGAAATCTCTCCCACCCCCCCACTCCCCCAGCACTCTCTCACCCACTGGAGGCCCACAGAATCTGGGCAACCACAGCATATGTCCTGTGTGGGACCCATGGAATCCAAGCAGTCATGAAGGGGAGCCCCGTGACGGATTAAGACAAGGAGAAGCAGCTTTGAAACAGCTGACTGTGGTCCCGGCTGAGGGAGGGCTCTTGAGATGGCTGCCGAGCATGCCTGGGTAGAGCGCTTGACCGCAATGAGACAAGCCTTGTTACCACAGGCCGGCCATGTTCCCCTTGCCAGAAGCCTTCCTAGCCCCTGTGGGATGTTTTTATGCAACTGGGGCTCCCGGTCATTGAACGGAGAGGCCAAGAGAGAAATTCTGGGGGTGGGAGCATTGTCCACATTTCTGGCCCCCCTTGAGATGACTCTCTGAAGATGCTGTGAATTTTCACGGGAGCACAGTTTGTCCTGTGCAATGCATTGTGCTGAGACGACTTTGCAAGGGCCGCCAACTCGGAGGAGGATTAGACAAACAGCTGGAGGAGGAGACGACCAGTGGCTTCTGGTCGAGAGGTCTGTACCTCGCCTCCAGGATCAGAGCGATGCCTCTTTAGATGAGGCCTTGAAGAACACAAGACCATGGGTGCAGCAGTTACCCTCCGGCATGATCTGTAGACTCCCCAGAGGCATTTTTTTTGGTGGAAGGGTAACTAGCCATGTTGGTTTCTGGGGCTTCTGTTCCACATTGCTTAAACTTGAGTCACAGCAGACTGGCATGTATAAGTACCCAGGGGACCAACGAATGGAATTCATGCATGGATCCGAGCATGGGATGGTCACGTTAGGGTGCGACTACACTGGTACCAAGTGCGGTGTAGTGGACAGAGTGACAGACGAGGACTGTGGAAACCAGGGTTCGAATCCCCACTTGGCCATGGAAGCTCACTGGGGGAGTGGAACTGGTCAAACCACTCCTTAAATACCTCACTTACCTTGAAAGCTCTATTAGCATCGCTGTAAGTTGGTTCTGACTTGACGGCACACAACAACAACAACAGTGACAACACTGGGGAAAATGCAGGAACTGCTATGGGTTTGGGGTGGACTGATATGCATTTTTCCATTGATTACACAACACAAAGGGAAATACAAATCAGCTTGGAGTTTTTCTCCCCAAATCTGTTGTTTTCCCCTCCGCTGCTGGGGCTTCTGCCCTTTATACATACATACATACATACATACATACATACATACATACATACATACATACATACATACATACATACATACATACATACATACATACATACATACATGTATATAAATGGATGTGGGCAACAGGACATGGACTGTTCCACAGCCCCAGCTGGATTTCAGCTGTTTACCTAAGTGAGCTAATGTATATTTTGGAGCAGAAGGTTCTGACAGTGGGAAGCAAAAGGATCAGGCATTCAAGATGCTTGAGGATGTAACCAGCTTGCCGATTTGGTTCTGTCGTTTTGCTGTACAATGGCAGCAGAGCCTTGTCTGTGTGGCAGGCCCAGGCTGTGCGGCAGTGGCAGCAGAGCAGAACAATCAAATGTCTTCATTAGAGAGAAATGCTTCAGCAGTCAGATTGGTAAAGGAAGGCCCTGTTTATTTTCCAGCAGGCAAGCGGACTGCATGGCTGAAACAAAGCACACTAAATGCAAGATACAGGGGGAGGAAAATAATGTGCTATGACAAACAGATGTATTTTATTACTCAAAGAGTGGGCTAAGCATATCATCTAGTTTAGCCTAACAGCTGGGGCGAAGCAGATCATCTAAGTTAACCTTACAGGGGAAGGTGGAAGAATGATCTCTCCAGAAGCCACTCACAAATAAGAGAACTTCCCCCGGACAGCCTGCCCACCTCAGGCAGAGATGGAACGACAGCTCACAACAGCCAGAAGGGGTATATGGCCCAAGCATCAGGCTGGCTGCTCCTCATTTCAAGGCAGAGGGAAAAGGGTTCTCAGGCCGCCTCCTGAAATACTGGGAAGCGTCGCTGGGCTGTGTTTTCCCCCTTCTCTGTATCTAGGCTAAAACATGCCAAAGATCTGTTTGTTGGCTGCCCAACACTGAGACGCAAAACATACAACGGCTAATAGAACACAGGGCTGTAGCAGAGAACTCGGCAAGCTTGGGACTCCAAGGACTGCTGGAGGAAGGCCATGTTCTTGGCAGAAGCGAAGCCCACCAAAATTTCAGTTGCTCACCAGAACGTCAGAAGTGTTGCTGGAAGTTTCCCATCAGGCTGGATTCCCCCGGGCCAAGAGAGTTCAGCAGAGGAAGGAGCAGCCAGGGCACAGCAAGACTCCGAGGCTGGGGTTCCCGACCTGTCCAGGACCTTAGGAAACCTTCCAGAGGAAAGTCAGTTTGGATCTTTACCGTCCTTAATGGCTGATGATGGATGACGGCAGGCTTTCGGGTCTTCTTCTTGAACAGGCTCTCAAACGAGGAGAGCGGGGAGATCTTTCCAGAGAGCTGTCAAGCAGTCCTGCACTGTGTTACAAGAGCGGGGTGAAGATCATGTTCTTGTCCAAGTGAAGGTCCAAGAGGCGAGATGCTACTCCTTGTTTCTCCAAGTTGTTGGGTCTCCTGAGACCTCTTACAATCCAGCCTGATCTGGAGACTTTACAAACAGAGTGAGAACAACAGGAGGGGGAAAGTTGGCTGATGTTTCATATCTCAGCTAAAGTTCGCTCTGGGTTCACCTCCCGTTATAGGCCCTGGTCCTGCTCACGGGAAGCACACACACAACCACACACCAAAGCAAGGCTTGGCCTAAACCCACCTGCTCTTTCCAGCTAGAGTCAACTTGCTGCCACAGTTGTGGCAGGTTAAGTCGTACTTTGCTAGCTTTTATTGAGTCCATGGACCGACTCCAGTTGGAACCATTGGCTGGATTCAGGCTGTGGCCATATACCTTGGGCTATGTCATTCTCTCAAATAAGAACAACACATGGCAGTCTCCTCACCCCACCCCGAGCCCCACTGGGTGTGATGACGAAAGGGTTTTTTTTTGGGCATTTTTCATATTTTGAATGGAATGACGTTTCGCACATGCAAAAAAAATGTTTTTTTTCTACAAAACCTTGTATTTTGTGTAATAATATTGTATATGTTTTGTACAAAATACATTTATTTGCGCAAAATGACAAAGCACAGGTTTTTTTTCCTGCAGAAAAGACTCCTTCTCCAATGCTGCGCACAAAACACAACTCACAGATCTTTTAATTTTTAATGTATTTGTTTTATTTACTGTATTTATTTGTTTTATTTCTATTTATCACACAAGAGCAAAAAAAATCATGCAGTGATTGACATATTCCCCCCCCCCCCATTTTAAATTATTAATTGCCTTGGGCCCTTCAGTGGGACATTTAAGGGATGTCCCTTAAATCAAAGGGACAAAGAAACACACACATTTATCAACAGCTGCTTCTTTTTCCCCTAAAGAATCTCAATGTATGGTTTTATTAATATTATATTTTAAATACATTAAAACTTGCTGTCTCCTAATAAATTATTTTAAATATTTTAAATTATTTTAAATGCATAGCTCAGTGTGTATGTTGGAGGAACAAGATATAACACTTGCCACTTATTGAAAGCAAATAAGCTAAATCAAGAGTAAGTCATACTATTATTATAATATAATTCATAGGTTATCATTGTAAAAAAACCTAAATCAAAACCATTTAATAATGATTTAAAACATAAGAAGAGGAAACAAACTATTTAAATTACAAGGCAAAGGCAAGAAGAGCTAGCAGCAAGAGAAGTGTCTCAAATATACGTACTAAGTACATGTTTACTCTCTTCTAAGTATGCATAAGATTACAGTCTGACAAATTTTTATTATGCCATAATATATTAAACAATAAACTAATTTTTTTATTATGGCTCACTTCATAAAGTCATGATAAAGCAAACTAAGTTTATGCTTCATAAGCTTATTTGTCTTTAAAAATACACTGGGTCTTTGTTCTTTATAATAAGACTAATGTAATACAGCAACTGCTTTGTTTTTGTTTTTGTTTTTATAGAGAGAGAGAGATGTTTCAGGTAACCAGAACTCAGAATAGGAATAACAGCTATGTTTAGCAGAGGAGCCATGCAAATCATCCCAGCTCAATCCTCAGCTTGAGGTCAGAGGCTGAGGTTGCTTCAAATGCAAACTGCTAAAAGTATTTCATAAACTAAAATATTAATGGGAAAATTGGAACCAGTAGTTTTCAGTCTGTACCAATGGCTTGTGGAGGTTGTGGATGTGGCAGGAAATTAGTTTCTCTGACTTGTATAGCTCTGTGGCAGAGTAAGGCTGGAAGACTGATGAATTTTTCATTTTAAAAAATGCTTTCATGGAGGGCTCCCTCACTAGAGCCTAATGAACATAAAGATTACCCCATCTGGGAAGCTTTTCAACTCCCACTGCAGATCATGGAGAGGAGAGTCCTTGGTTTTTTTCAAAAGAAAAAGTGGGCAGCAATGGAGGTAGGAGAAATTTTTCTGCAGGCATCTGTTTCGGGCTCCCACTGCCTGGGGGATTCTGGACAAATTATGGGAGTGGAGGTCCAAGAAAACTGAAAATCCCATCCCTGATTTTGAAAACTCTTGGCCAAAGTGATGCATAAGGGGTCAGGCTATATGTTAGAGCTATGCCAGATTTAGAGTTAAGATCACACTCATGTCCAAGAGAGATGATGGAGGCAGATTTTCTTGTCTGGGAAACTGGACTTGCAAAGGAAGAACATGCCTAAAATTCTTGAGCTCAATCGCAAAACAGAGCAAGATGATTTGCAAAGTATGGGAGATGGGGAAAACCTGTGGTGTGACAGTCACACAAGCAATCAGCAGTAAGCAATGGGTTCCCTCTTCTAAGGAAGAGTTCTCCATAAAGTTTATCGGGGCCCTCAAGCTGAGAAGTGGCAGAGCGCAACCTTTGTGTGCAGTTGTATCTGAAGTTCTGTTCCTGGTATCTGCAATTTGCAAACCTCTGGGGTGGTACAGTCAAAGTTACCTCTGCCAGCCAGAGTAGAAATTAGAAAGGTGAACTGGGAAAGCTGCCTGGAGCCCAGAGAAATTATGTTTTCCGACCAACGCTCCCAGAACCTTTCAACCAGCGTAGCAAACCACCATGGTGTGCAGGAGTCCAACAGAGTAACTTTACCAAAAATTGGCAGATAGTCCGCCCCGGATCAGAAAAACATCCTCCATTCCTATTGGCCTTTTCCAGTTTCCTTTCATACAGTTTGGATCGCATATCCCCTATTTCTTTATGGGGTGTCTTGGGAGACAGATATATGGCCACACTGTTCGTTGGGGCTATATTGCGAGGAATATGTAGCATAACATATGGCAGTTAATATATAGATCTGTGTTTTCTGGAGGGAGGCCTAAAAGCTAGAAGTACACCAGAATGTAGTTCCTATCTCAGACTCTAACATCTGGTTTTGAAGGAAAACAGGGCATAATTGGCTCACAAGGTGGAAACAGCAGAGTTTGGGAAGTTACTTTTTGGACCACAAACTTTCTGAAGCAAAAGAAAGGGGGGGGGGAGGGACGAAAGCTTTCCTTGCTACCCAGCAACTCTCTCCTGCCAGAATCCCCCACTGCCTGCACAGGAGAGCCTTCATGGTCTATCAAGGTATCGCCCATCGCCTCCCGAAGCCTTGCAACGCCAAGCCGGCCTTTCGATGGTGAGCCACTCGGTTTTATCTTCCCGTCTGGTCTCTCCACTTGGACGAAGGCTCGTTGTGTTGCTTTTTCTTGCCTACGGCCTCGAGCAAGGAGAGGGTGCTTGCGTGCCTGTGTGTGTAGTTTCTGCCCCAAAGTAAACACATAGATAAATATATCTCAGAGATGAGATGACTGATAATGTGTGCGAACAGCTCTCTCCAAGAGGACAAAATGCAAAGGAAGTCCAAAGGAAGGTCAGGCAGCCAACGGTTTCCAAATCGGAATGGATTCCTTTCCCCCTTTCCACACATTTGAGAATTTTTGGAAATCAGCTTACTATTTGAGTGATTCATGCCTGCTATTTTTCGGCCACGGCGGCGTGACCTGCTGCTACCCTTGGCAAAGGGGACAGAGCCTCCCTTTCCTACCACGTGGCGTGACCTCATAGGTCTACTCGCCTTCCCCTCTCCCGGCTGAAGCCCACACTTTGAAAGGCTGCAGGGGAAGATATATTCCTCTTGATATAAAAGGGAAGTGAAGCAAAACCCATTTACCTCATTAAGTAGAGGAGACTTAATTGGCCCAAAGCAAAGGCGGAAAGAGGGAACTACAACGATGATACCTACCTGTTGGCCTCCTGGTGCTGGCAAGACCACCAGTGCTCCAGAAAATGGGGAGAATTTATGGCAAAGTGGGAAAGAGTTTGTTTTTAGATAGTTTAATGGCAATATTGAGGAAGAATTTACAAGCATTTGCTGCTACTGAGTGGAAAAATACATTGGCCACAAAGTGAGAGCTGTTTGCCAAGGGTAATGATTCACTCCTGACTCATAAATAATAGGTCCCTAATGACCGGAGGCTATAAGAGCACATGTCTGTTGCCAACTATTTATTAGAAAATAGAGCTAAATCATTAGCTGGGAGCTCTCTTACTGGAAAGCCGAAACCACATCACTTTATGAAAGGTCATAAGCTATTTCCACAAGAATTTAGACAAAACGTTATTGCATTTTAAAACTTTCATCTTTAGCACCAGAGAGAAAAAGAGCGAGCGAGAGCGAGCGAGAGCAAGTGAGCGAGAGAGCAGTTCGTTTGTTTGCCAACGAGCACGAGAGACCTGATTCATTTTGAACCTACCTCTCCACAAGCAAGCAGAGAGACCATGAAGAGAACAGCATGTCACAGGACTTCTGAAAGAAAGTGAAAGAATTACCTTCTCCTGATGAAAACAATGCTTCCCCTCAATATATCCTCCCATCCTCTTAAAACAAACAAACAAACAAACAAACAAACAATTGCACAGCATGGATTATGGCATGAACACAACAGAGGACTATGGAACAAGCGAACAGGCTTGAAACGGCCTCACATCAGGAAAAAACACACATTGCAAAACTGATATTGGGGTTAAATAAAGTTCCAGATCATTCATACTTAAAGTACCAATGACCAACAAGAAAGATGTACATAAACCTGATTCTCATGGAAGGAAGGGAGCAAGGGAGGAAGGCGGGATTTTATGAACGGCTCTTCTCCATGGTATAGCAGTCCTAGGACACCATGTGATTGTATTTGGGATCTGAACAGTGCTTGGAAAAGTGATCTTCCACGAGCAGCTCCAGAGAGGCAGCCCTGTTGGTTTGTATCCTTGGGCATACAAGAGGGTCAGTGAACCCCCTGCCCTGGTTGCAGAGGCATCCTCCATATGACCCATCTCCTTTTTCAGCAGCCACACACATGCAGAAGGGGGTGCAGTGGAGAAAAAGGGCCGGGAAGCTCCAGAGAACAGCACCGGTTGATCTTCAGCCCATCTCTGAAATCTCTCCTTTGTTTCCCATGCCTCCTTCCTACCAGCCGAGTTGCTTGTCTCTCCTACCTAAGCGAACAAAACTGGTTCTCCTTACCCATCATAGTCAAACAAAGTCATAGAGGGAGATTTCCCAGCTGCTGATTTACCATTGGGGAGCTCTGTGTCTTTGGAAGATGACCAGACGCTAAGCCTCGGTGTCCTTAAAGCTCTGACATCTGACTGGATGGACAGGCTGGTTACAGGTGCAGGCTTGCATTGACATGGATGACGATGGTTGTGAATGTTGTGAAACAATTAAGATTTCAGCTAGCGGAATACAGTGGGCCAGTGCTGAGCTTAAAGACTGTAAAGCAGGAGTAAGAACTCTGGAGGCTCGTAGGAAAATGAAAAGAAAAGCTGAGGTTTCTTGGGATGATGGGACAGTGCTGGCAGAAAGAGCCCCACACTTAGTTGCAGGGGGATTTCTAAAAACTGGCTCCCCTGCCTGGAAGCATGCTTTTAGTCACCATGGTGGAAACTCTGTGTGCTGTCTGTCTCTAGCGAAGGATACGCTGACCATCAAGAAGGAGGAAGGGAACTCTCACAGTAGCAACTTGCATCCCAATAAGTGGTAGTTTAGGAGAGAAAAAACAAGAGAGGGCAAGATCTGTGAACCCCGATGGCTATCCATCGGCTCCTCCCCTCTCCCCTCACCGATTCAGGCTACCTGTTCCATGCATTGGTTCTTTGATTTCCAGCAACCATCTTGATTAGCCACGCTGGAACTGTGTTGAACGGCGTCTGATTACTTGTCCATGCGGCCCATTCTCGCCAGCTCTGGCTTGCAGGAGTGCTTTCCATGACCTCATTTTGAGAACAGGCATTCCAGTCCTGCGACCCCATCGTTTGCAAGCGCAGATGCCGGGGTTAAGAAGAGGAGTCCCTCCTTGCACTATTGCACTCCTATATTCATGACATTTTTCAGGCCACCGGTCCTCAAAGCAGCTGTAAATCATTGAAACCAGCATACCGCGAGACCATGAAATGACCCTATTGGACTCTACCTGCGTGCGTGCTTCAAAACCACTCTTCCCCAGTCCTGAAGCCAAGCTTTGGGAATAGAAGGGGACTCTAAATCAAAACAGATCAATAGACAAAACAACAGCTTTGGTCTTGCGGCACAGATGGACTCTTGTGATTAATTCTGCTCCAGTCAAGAGAGTCCATCCTTGTTCGGCCTCCATGGCCCCATGAGCACCTGGCTCCTTCGAGCTGTCCTCACATGGTGACTCATCTGTGGGGCGTCCTTCCAAGAAGCAGGGTGTTCCAGAACTGGGGAGACATGTTTTTGGAGACGCCGGTCTTGTTTATATTATTTCCTGTTTCATCCTGGGCCAGTGTAGCACTATGTCTTAACAGGCTGAGCAGGAAACCTGGAAACCACGGGTTTGAATCTCGTCTCCACCGTGAATGTGCTTGGAGTAAGCCCTCCACTTTCCCACTGGAAGGAAAAGCAGGAGGTGCTCTGTACGGAGTCAATCCATTGGTCCCGCTGGTTCAGGACCGTCTCCAGTGGGGAACTCTCTGTCCAGGGTTCTGGAGAGAGGCATTTCCCAGGTCCCTCTGGAGATGCTCAAAGGCTTAGGCCTGTTGCGTCTCACACTCAGGGTATGCATTTGGTCACCAAGCCATTTTATCAGAGAACCTCCTGCCCTCCAGGCCATGTCAGGCATGCTCTGGATGTGCATTTCCTGCTGGTTGATGACCCCTGGCTCTGCAATTCCATGGTATCATAGGATTTACTGCAGGGCTGTCTGAGTTGACTTTTGAGAGTCAAGGGTAACTCTCCCTCTCAAAGGGAAATCGGGGCCCTCGTGCTGCTTAGGTCCTGTTTCTTCCACGAGGGTTGCAGGCTCTTGCCAGCACGTGCAGGAGCAGCACTCATACTGGGGAGGCAGCTCCCAGGCGTCAAGACGGTCATTCTGCCGGTGGGCTAGCAGAGCTGCGGGCGAATGACCCCTCGCTTCTTTGCAAGGACAAAGCCTTCCTCTTTAGGAAGGCCACACCTTTCAAGCTGAAGCCAAAACCTACCCAAAGATTCCTGCTTAGGGCTTGTTGAGTGAAATAGGGAACTAGTTTAGGTTGCTTAGAATCGATCGAACATCACCTGGTTTTGTGTCTGTGTGTGCGTCCTCAGGGAAACTGCGCCCCCCCCCCATGGATTGCCTCCATGTTGTAAACAGACAGGGAGGGGGAGCGTCTCCCACCCTTCCATCCAGCAAAGGCTTCTCTCCAGCTGTGGGAAGGGTGGGCGAGAAGCTCCCTCTCACTCTGCAGAACAGCCACCCTGCTTTCTCCAACTGCTGGAAGCTCCATGGAGCCGAGAGGGAGGCCACCGCCTGCGTTACAGCAAGGGGAAGCTTCCAGGAAGAGTCCAGGGGCATCGAGCAGGGGGTTGGACTTGATGGCCTTGTAAGCCCCTTCCAACTTCACTTTTCTAGGATTTCTATGATAAGAATGGTGAGTTTTAGCGCAGCTGCAGGGGTGACAGTAGCATCGGCCTGTCCTCAATCTCCTCATGTTTTTTAATATTTAGGTTTTTTGAAAATTGAATTCGCATAGCGCTAGATCGATGCTCTGATAAAAGAGAAGTCGATTTTTTAAAAAAAGGAGAGCCCCAAACCCCATTGCACTTGGCACCCAAAACTCGGCAAACCTCGGAGACAGTTTACTCCAACACAGGCGTCCACACATGTCAAAATGAGTTTTTTTAAAAAGCATGACTAGAACAAATTTAAAATAGAGAATTCCCTCCTGTGTGTTTCTTTTTCTTTTTTTTTTTAAACTCACTTTCTGACCAAAAAAAATGTGCACTTAGCTGTACAACATGCAGGGAGGTATTTTTAGATCGATTTCAAGTCTGGTAAACCCAATGTAAAACGGGAAGTATTTCGATGTATAAATGAGCCCTTCGTCTTCCTTTCACCTTCCCTCCAGGAAGGGATGGGGAGTGAAGTTCTCCTTTCAGCATGGTTAGGTGTCCAGCCATCATCATAGCCCACATGGACAGTCCTTGCGTATGAGATTCCTTTGCTTCACTTTCTGTCAACATTTGTCATTTGCCGAGTGTGCATCCATCAGATCTGTGGCTTTCCGGTCCTGACACCAAATTTCACTGAGTGAAACACAGTTGTTGTGCCAGGAACTGCAGCACAGGGATGTGACTCTCACAGTCGCTTACGCTTTGAGAGAAATCCAGCAGCCGGCAGGGGACGTTTCTACTTATAATGAGATTTTTCTATTTGAGATTTGAGTTTCGGGCATATTTTCTACAGGATTGTTACAATTCCTACGCAGAGCGTCATCTCCCCTGCACAGCATTAATTGGAAAGGGCTTTAAGTTCATAGAATCCTTGAATCATGGAGTTAGAAGGGGCCTTGAAGGCCACCAAGTCCAACCTCCCCCCTGCTCAAAGCAGGAACCCAAATCAATGGATATCTGCCAGGGGGTTGTCTTGATTTCTCTGGGATGCCTCCAGGGTTGGAGCGCTAGAGGCATTCAAGTTGTGTAGAATGTGACAGTTTCCTATACAGAACAATGGGCAAAGTGGAATAAATGGGGGACGAGACCAGAGTCATGCTTTTCTGAAGAGCCAGGAAATCTTGCTGCTGCAGGAGAAGTTTTGGGAAGGAATCTTCGCACAGTGAGATTTGGAAAATCACAAAGATGAGAAAACGTTGTTAACCAATCATCACGGTTACAAGAAGCCTCCTAAGCACGCAGGATCAGGTTCTCCATTACACAACTCCAAGTTTGTGTGTTTGTTTTTCCATCACATCTGCATGAAGATTTCATGGTGTAAATGAAGAGATTTGCCAGAGTCTTCTTATGCTGAGCCACCAGAGAGTGACAGAATCTCAGCAGCATCTTTATGCGGCAGGTCCCTCTCCTTTCTCCTTGACCCCCAATCCCTCTTCCTCACCTTCGATCAGCTCTGAGGAACAACTCCTCTTGGGTTGTCCTCCAGCAAAGCTGCCTCCTCTGATCAAGAACACCTGATGCCGAAGCAAGGCTGCAGCCTCCGCCAGCTACTTTTGCAGATTGTGTGTTCCATATGAACTCTGCAGGAGAGCGCTTTCCTCCATTTTTCATACAGCCAAAAGTGTAAGTTTGGAACATACTGGAAGGATGGGGGTTAGCTAGACTGGAAGGTTCCTGCATCTGCACAGCATCTGGAGCCACTGAGGAGACAAGATGAGCAGAGTACCAAGTCGTGAAAAAGTCCTAAAATCTGCACAGGAGATAAATTGGTCTCTCTAAAATAGCATTTGTCTTTTTTGCAGCCACATCACACTGTTGGCTCATATTCCTTTGATCACCTAAAAGCACGATTCTTCCCTTCTTCAAAGGAAAGAGGCAAACGTTTGGTGACACTCTTCATGGGCTTAGGTGCCTCAGACCGAGCCACTCCACTGGCTCATTGAACTTGGTCCAGTCGTGGATGATCAGCAGGAGTCCTCCCAGGCCATGATTAGAGAGGGGTCTCTTCCTGCCTGACCACGAAAGTGGCAAACAAAACAAAGCACACCACCTCATATCATGCCAGCTCTCAATGCTCCTCTTAAAGGTGTCGCACCACCCTGGTTTCATGTTTGTGCTTGTCTTGAGTGGTTCTTTGGGTTGCCCTTGCCAGGCACCCAGCATGTGACTACGAAGACCAGAATCCCTCCACCACTGGCCATCTGGCTGGTGGTTTCCAGGAGCTGGGGTTCCATAAAGTAACTTTTCCAAGCTTTGAGCACAAGTGGAGGAGGATCCCTGTCCGCTGCACCAGTGAACAAAATTTAAATGCACAGTAAGCGGCGAAGAAGCCCTTCTGGAAGGCCCCTGGATTGGGGCACACCAAGGGGAGCAAAGGGACGTGTTTCTCATTATAGGGGCTGCGGTTTTGACTCGGATGGCTTCCTCTCATGGATGCCTGTGTCTCCAGGCAGCCAGGTCAGCGGCAGCACCTCTGAAGCGGTTTGGAGGAGAACATACCTGGAAAAAGCCCCGACTGCATGTGGAGAAAGCATCTTTAGTGGCTCGCAAGCATCTTTTAACTTTCTCCCGCTTTGCGGTTGTAAGATAAATGGAGGTTTGCTTCTGGGGCTGAAATGAGCTCACCCCCAAGTTGCGCCATCTGGGAGCTTGCCCCAGTCCCTCTTCCACGCCGCACATGGACTGCTACGCAGAAGAGTTACATGAACAGAAGTCGACGTGCTGAACTCCCCGAGTGGCCTTTAAAAAGGAGTGGAGAATGCCCAGACCGGAGGGCTGGAACAGTAACAAAGAGAAGGGCCAGGATGAAGGAGCCTGCTTTGGGAATACCCTCCAATTGTAAAATAGGATATGGCCATTAGCTGACATGTGGAAAACTCCAGATGCTGGCCTCGGTCGCTCGCCAGCTTCATGTTGATTAGGAGCAAAGAAACAGCTTCTTTGCTTTCAGGAATAATCGCTGGGGTTGTTAAGATGCTTGTAAAGCTCGCCTGAGTGGAGGACCTTCCGCGTTTGAAGTCGATGGGGAGGTCAAAAAAGGATTTTTCTTAAAGCCAAAAACGTTGCAAAGATCCAAAACAAGAATGGGGGGGGGGGGGGGTCAGGTACGCGAACCAAACGGCAAGGCAGAGGAAGAAACGAGGATGTGTCTTCAAACAAGGAACAAGGCCTGCACATTCTTAGCATTCTTTCAATTGGGTCCTGGTTTCTTTTCCAGAAGCAACATAAAGAAAGTTCCCCCAGATAAAAGCTATCGGCTACTGCCCAAACAAGGCATTCTAGAATGTTCCAGGCCCACGTGGTAGGTTGGTTGGTTGGAATGCTGTCCCTGGCAGCTCTCACTGGTGGGTCCCCTTATCCTGGACAGAAGGGACAAGGGCAGGATTCTGTCCTGGGCCCTGTGTTGTTCAACAACATCTTTGTGAATGGCTTGGATGAGGGCCAGGAGTGGACGCTCATCGCATCTGCAGATGACACCAAACTGGGAAGAGTAGCCCAATTGGGGAAGAGACTTCAGAAGGCAGAGTCAGAAATCAAGACGACCTTAAGGGCTCGGAGACCCAGGCCAAAACCAACGAGACGAGTTTCAACCTGGGGGGAAACAGTGAAGTTCTGCATTGAGGCAGGAACGACCAAATGTACGAAGATTACGGCTCACTTGGCAGCAGGACCTGTGAGGAGGCTCCAGGGATCTTAGTAGACCACAAAGTGAACACGAGTTGACAGTGGGATGCAGTGGAAAAAAACCCAAATGCAGTTCTTGATTGCATTGACAGAGGTATCGTGCCCAGGTCGCAGGAAGTAAAAGCACCATTCCGTTTGGCTTGGGTTAGACGTCACCTGGAACACTGTGTTCAGTTCTGGATATGGCCGTTTCAGAAGGCTTTCGAAAACTGGAATGTGACTGGAGGAGGGCGACCAAGATGGCAAAACCTCTGGAAGTTGGAGGAATAGCTGAGGGAGCTAAGATTCTTTGGTTGGGGTTCTTTTCTTTCATTTAGGGATATTGGGGAGGGGGGGCTCTTTTGTTTTCATCCATGGGCCCATTCACATAATATTTTTTTCTTTAGTCTTAGAATGGCAGGGCTGGAAGGGACCCAAAGGATCATCGAATCCAGCCCCTGTCAAGGAGGTGCCATGGGGGAATCGAACTGTCAACCTCGGGCTCCACAGCCAGATGCCTAAACCACTCAGCTATCTGTCGGTTTCTTTCATGCCTAATCAGCCAAGCGTTGTCCTAACACTTTTGGGAGCGGAAGGGCTTCCACAGTAGAGATCACAGTGTCCTGGCAGGTTTGAGATTCATTGCTGCTGGAAGAGAGAGAGAGAGAGAGAGAGAGAGAGAGAGAGAGAGAGAGAGAGAGAGAGAGAGAGAGAGTCAACGAAATGCGATAGAGTCTCTTGGAACCAGAAGGGACCCCCGAGGCCTCTACTGGGAGACTTTTTATAGAAAGCAGCTGGGCCAAGATAAGCTACCCGAGTTATATTTGTGCAGCATATTTCAAGTAATAAGACACCCCAGAGTGTATTATAACATGTTGGGATAACCCGGTGCTCCTTGCGGTCGCAAGACCGAGCGGGAGAAGCGGCCGACCGAATAGCATCTCCAGCGTCAGCTGTGTCCAGGGAGCCGCTCTGTCTCAGCAGGTCTCGGGGGGCTCCCCATTCCCTCCTCTCAAGTGGCTCCAGCGACGGAAGTGCCTGGTGGGAATACAAGGAGGGGTTAAGGTGCTCCCGAATGGTGACCGGTTTTTCCCTTGCAGTCCTGCAGCCAAGGCGGCACGGGGAGAAGTACCTCTCCAGATTCCTCACGCGTGTTTCCTCATAGCTGTTTCCTCCTATACTACTAGGTTTCCAAGCTTCTCTCAAAGATTCCTCTAAGAACTGTGTAATTATTCATTCTTTTGGGGTCGGGGAAGTGTTTTCCCCCACCCCAATACTACCCAGTCCGGGACATGTGTTCACCAGCAATTCCAGGATAGGGGTGCATGAGATGAACGCCTGACCTGGTTTGTACTGGAATGCTTGCTGTACAGAGAGCCCTGTACAGCGAGGCGGGGCTGAGATGGACTCTCAGCTGCCGGTCGCCTTCTCCTGTGGCCCTTCCTTCTTTTGCCTCCAGCAAAGTTCTTGTTTTATTTCACTTTTTTTTTTTTAAAATTCAACATTTCTCACCTCCCCAAATGCTGGAGCAAACTTTAGGGATTTGGACAGGTGGGCCACCCCAGGGTGCCAGACAGACTTTTGAATTGCTGATCCCTAGAGCTCAAATATCCCTCCTCTGCCTCCTGGGGAGTATTTTGCTTTGAAGGTGGCACGCTCCCCTCTTCCATGACCAAGGTGGAAGAGGTTGTTCAAATCTCCACGTTTGCTGGTAGGTTCAAAAGCTGAAAGGCTGCGGTGTACCGTTTTTCTGATCTGGCCTGAGGCAGCATCGTAGGGGGTGCTCTGGATCATAAATAGACTTCAAAAACAGAATTCTGCCAAATTGAATAAAATTACACTAACTAAACACACGAGATACTCTCTTGCTCTTTTGCTTCTCCCTCCCTCCCTTTCTATCTCAAGACATGAAGCTGGAGCAGCCAGAAGAAGCTGGTTACAGGGGCACCACTTGTGTGCCTGGTCATGGGTGTGTGTGTCTGCAGAGTTTAGCGCTATGGGCAGTTCCCTACAGGATGTCCACCTCCACAGCCAGAACTTCCCAGCCAGAGGACGTCAACTGTTCCCTAAGTACTTAGACAAAAGCTCCAGGACAGAAGCTCCAGCTGGGAAATAAATTTCTTAAATATTCATTAAAGATGTGTTTTGAAATTTTCCTGAAGAGAAACCATTGTCTTAGAAAAGTGGACTTTTAAAAGGAAATTTGGATGTGAATTTAAAAAGATACATCTATTTGATGGTGACAAGGAGCGTTTGCTCAGCCAGGAGCAGAGCCTCATTTAAGTTTCTGTTGCTATTTTATAGTTTTTATGTTTTGGGCACCACCCAGAGAACTTAGCTTGTTTATTTATTTAAAATATTTTTACCCCACCTTTCTCCTTGAAAAGGACCCAAGGTGGCTTACATTATTGAAAGACCAAAATGCAATACAGGAGCAGGAAACAAAGAAATTAAACTGCAACATTTTAACATACAAAATGAGGACCGATCTAGGACGGGGGGTGAAGGACCTGAGAGAAGAAGGGGACCGTTACAAAGAGGCACAGACCTTTTCAAAGAGAAGGCTTGCTTTTCGCTCTCAGGTGTGGCGCACGGCACGAGTCCTCCGTCATCCAGATGTCTCTTTAAAAGCCATTAGGTTGGCACGTCAAATGTTTTGCCCTGGTCAGGAAGAGAAATGTAACCCTCGTTATTTCTTTGAAAAATTATGGACCCTGGCATTTTACACCTGTAATTATGATAAAAGCTCCCAGGCGGAAGCCTGCCAACGTTGTTGAGACATAAATCATTGCCATGAGCAGCAGACGAGGGCAATAAATTACTTGGGAAGGAGCTGGGAGGGCAGCTTGCTTGCACCATGCGTAGCCCAGCCCGGCCTGATCTGGGCAGCATGGTCCAACCAGGCTGCTGTCTTGTTTGCTGAAGGAGACCGAGGCACTCTGGGACGAGCACCAGAGATCAGGGCCATCTTCGTAGGAGACAAAGCTGGACGTTCACACCTCACTAAACGAGAGAGAGGAAAACAAATGCCAGGGTGGTGTAGATGGAGTGACAGACTGGAGCTGCAACGATGTACCCGGAAAAAACAACAACACACAGGTGGACCGTGAAGCCGCTGATACCACTTCACATGCAAGCTCTAACGCAGTTTAAAATGGCACTCAAGGCACATCATTTTAGACCACAGTAGGGCTCTCTCTCTCTCTGCAGTCAGATGAGCTTGTTTGGTGGGTGGCTGGAGGGCAGCAGCCAGCAGCAGCAGTGGCAATACCTCTCCCTGGCCACACTCTTTAACTCCTGCTGCTGCCATCCAACCACAGCATTGGAAGAGACCGCCCGCCCTTCACAGCAAATAGCTAGCTGGCGCATCTGCCAGGCTTCCTTTGTCCTCTCAGCCTCTCTGGCAGGGCTGGCCTCTCCTTCGCTCTTGAGAGGGGGCTGCAAGCTGGGCCACAACACTCCCCTTCCAGCCTGGCCTTCTCTCGCTGAGACTGAACATCTTCCTCTTCCAAAGTTCAACCAGGTAGGTAAAGCTCATCCCCCCCCCCCCCCGGCCAAACGTCCTTGTTGTTTATCCATTTTAAATTCACTTGTTTTTGTTAACGGCATTGCCAAATTACAGAGACCCACCTTGGGAAGGAGAAAGGGAGGGCGGGTTGCAATCTTATCTTAATTTCTCTCCTACATGGTGTAGGTGTGTGGGCACAATAAAAATGGAAACAACTTTGTCTCACTTCCATCATCCGCATTCTTAAAAGAGTCAATGGCTGAAATCCTGTTGCTTAGCATAGAAAGTTGCAATCAGAAGAGGCCTATTTAAATCAATGAAACCTACGGAGGAGTTCACTCACCAAATCCTACCTGACTCGATGGACTTCCTCCAGTGGTGACTTATTCCACTCCGCAACAGAATTTCAGCCAACAGTAACCAATCTGAAGTTTGGTACACAGATTCATTTATCAAATGTGGCATCCTATTTAATTAGAAGGATCTAAGTCAGTGTTGAAATCCAAAACTATGTTTCCTCCCACTCCCCACCCCCAACAACCTACAAACACAGGAAAAAGGGGACTCAGTCACAGTTAACACTTAGAACAGCAGCAAATGTTGTGTTGTATCATAAACAGTGTGTAATGAATGCTCTCAAATTTTCTCATCCTCAATGAAAAAAAATGGTATCTCAACATTCAAGACATCCTTCAAAAACATTGTTACAATAGTAAGATTTTTCACTTCTGGGTTATTTATTTATTTTTGGTCAGCTTAATTTCATAAGTCACTGTGATGACTTGTTTTTAATTAATGAGTTAGTAGTCACATTTCTAGACACATGTCGCACTGGGTGACGTGTACACAACCAGAAACATCAGCCGGAACTCTTTAATTAATTCTCCCCTATAGTTTAGCAATTACACTTAGGCTGATGTAAGTCCCTGGCATGATTTTGGCCTGTGCATTTTGTGCAAAAACTTGTGTCTTGCAAAATACGTTTTGCGCATTCTACCTGTTTCTGCACAAAAATAAAAGGTTTTGCTCAACACATCTCACTTTCGCAAAATTTTTGAGGTCCCAAAGTGCCAAGGAAGGAAGGAAGGAAGGAAGGAAGGAAGGAAGGAAGGAAGGAAGGAAGGAAACACACACCAAAGACTATTGTAATTTCCCTTAGGAGGAAAAAAAATCATTCTCACTCTGATGATGAAATAAGCAAAGATTTACTTTCTTAGTCACAAACATGCACCCTCCTGCACTACCGTAGCTCCACACATCTGGCTTCTTGATACAACTGGACTCAGTTGAAAACATTTGTTTTCCATGTGGCATTTGGGTGATCCACCCACCATTCCTTCTTGCGCAGTGATAGAACGTGCAATGACACTTTTGCTTTGATGTCCGGGCACCTGTGCATACTAGTAAGGCAGAGGGGGAGAAACCTCTAGAAAGCTACAGGGCCAAGATCTGGTAAAAATCCAGGTGAATCAGAGTGTTTGGAATCACAGGATAAATTTGCTTTAAGGGGCCAGCTAGCTTTCCTCAGAGTTGTGGGGAGTTTGAAATGCACCCATTATACATGGAAAGATTTGCAACTTCCTTCTCTCTGTTATCTTTCGGACAGCATGGAGCCAGGCGACGCTACCTCTGGGTTAGAGCACAGATTTTCTGCCATCCAAGACCTAAATTCCAGACAGCCTCGGAGTCAGAATATAGGTAATTGCAGGGAGCACATTGTGTGAAACGGGAATTTCTTACAAGTCAAAAGGCGCCTGATTGTCACAGCAGAAGGTTTTGTCATTGGTAGGTGAGCACAGGGCTTGTCTGCAAGCAAGATTGCTCACATGCAATGGTCCGCTGTGATTCTGTCTTCAGCTTCTAACAACAGACTATCTGTAATGTATGATTTGAATTTCAGACTCCTCGAGACTCCAGCATATGACATAAATGATTGGAAAGTGCAATTTCTCCATGGAGGGGCTTTCTCCACTTTGAAGGACTTGTCATGAAAAATGTGGCTCCGTGGGGGGTAGGGCAGAGAGACTGATGAAGGGTGGCTTCCCTTGTCATTTCTAGAGGCTGCTTCCGGATGCCTTAACACCCCTTTTATAGCCAATGTTCCTATTTTCCCATCATTATTTATCCCTCCATTTCAGAGACAGCTTCCGGATTCTTGATTACCTTGATGCAAACTAACTGGGCATCATTTAAAGCTTTTGCTGTTTTTCTCCTGGCACATTTATTGCCCTGAAGCCACATGATGCTTTCCAGCCTCTCTCGAAGAGCTACACTCCTGCCGTAAGTCAATTGAGAAGCAGACAGGAGGTTAAGTGGATAATTTAAGAGCCAGGAACTTCAATTCAGACCGATGAGGAGCCTGGAATAACAGCAATAATTCACACTCGTCCCTCCTCGTGTCTCAGAGGGGAGTGGAAGAAAAAGAAAAGGAAGAATCGGAACCCAAAGAAACACAGAATCGAGAGCCAACGGCTGCAGGTGTACACTGGGAGATTGAAAGAGTGGAGGAGCGTGACCCTGAAAAGGGGAAGCCTCCCATTCCCTACCCAGTCAAAAGGACATTTTGCCTAAACGTTAGGAAGAACCTTTTGCCAGCCAGAGCAGTTTGACAGTAGGGTGGACCTGTGTAAGCTATGGTGGGCTCTCCTCCTTGAGAAGTTTTCATACAGAGACCAGGAAGGCCACCTCCCATCGGTGCTTTAGCGGCGGACTAGACTCATTGGGGGACGTGGTGGTGCTGTGGGTTAAACCGCAGAAGCCTCTGTGCTGCAAGGTCAGAAGACCAGCAGTCGTAAGATCGAATCCATGCGACGGAGTGAGCTCCCGTCGCTTGTCCCAGCTCCTGCCAACCTAGCCGTTCGAAAGCATGTAAATGCGAGTAGATAAATAGGTACCACCACGGTGGGAAGGTAACGGCGTTCCGTGTCTAGTCACGCTGGCCACGTGACCACGGAAACTGTCTATGGACAAACGCTGGCTCTACAGCTTGGAGATGGGGATGAGCACCGCGCCCTAGAGTCGGACACGACTGAACTAAATGTCAAGGGGAACCTTTACCTTTACCTAGACTCATTGACCCTTGAGGCCCCTTCCATCTCTAGTAGGCATCCTTCAGTCTCAAGAGACGATGGTCACGTGCTCTGAATAGAGGTCTTGGAACAGCATCTAGTGTGGCTGAGAAGGCCAATTCGAGAGTAACAATCCCTTCCACACTGAAGACAAATACAATCTGTCCCCTGTCCAGTTCCCTGGTTTTGCTGGTTTCGGGACTGCATCTTTGCCTCGGCCTTCTGGACAAGGGTCTCTTCAAATTGGGAGAGGCCATGATGCACCGCCTGCCTCCAGGCTGAACGCTCAGATGTCAAGGTTTCCCATCTATGGAGGTCCATTCCTAAGGCCTTCAGATCCCGCTTGCAGATCTCCTTGTATGGCAGCTGTGGTCTCCCTCTGGGGCGATTTCCCTCCACTAATTCTCCATCCAGGAGATCTTTTGGGATCCGACCATCAGCCATTCTCACGACATGCCCAAGCCAACGTAGACGTCACTGTTTCAGTAATGTATACATGCTAAAAATTCCATCTCGTTCCATCTCTATGACTCTATGATCCTACCGTCTCAGCTATGTCTACTTATGGTTACGCTATAAAGTTAGATTTTTTTTAAAAAGAAAAAAAATTAAACAAATTTCCTTTTTCTGAGGAAACGTATTCCCCCTTCTCAGAAATTAAAGCTGCACGTCTGCAGCAAGTAACAAGCGGCCAGCAGGGGTAGGTGGTAGGGGCAGAAAGGGCCGATGAATGGGCTGATGCACTAACAGGCAAAAGTTCTACAGAATGAATATCTATTATTTGGGTTTTGCAATGGTTCCATCATATTATAAACCTTTCCTCTTATCCCGCGGGTCTTGGGGACGGCTGTCGGAGCCATCCGGCGGATTGCCATCGGCAGGTAGGGATGTCAATGGTTGCATCCTGACACGCAAAGAGTTGGAGCCCCAGAAGGAATCCCCTTCCCCTGCTAGAGGAGAAGGCATTTTGCAGCCCTTCTGCCAATAGGAAAGGGGAGGGACAATCCTGGTCAAAACGGCGCACAACACAAGCCATGCAGAACTACATCCGCTGCCTCGTAGTGTGGGCTTTGAAAAACTGACCGCACGGGAGGCGGATCGTATGCCTTTGCGTCCAGATCCAGCCGACAGTTTCATGCTTGCTCCATGGATGCGCGCTTTCCTTCTCCAAGGCCACAGAAACCAGCTTTTTGCAAAGACAGGGACCTCCCTGTGAAAACGGAGCGCTCGTTGCCTCCCTCTTCCCAGAGTGCAAGGAATCTCGGGAGACACAGATCTTCCTCACGGAGGTGGAGTTGAGCCTGCTTGAATCCATGAGAACAACAGCTCTCCTCTTAGGTCTGTGTCCTCCTTCCCTGTTGAAAACCAGCCCATCCTTGTTTCCCCTTGGTGAGGAAGAGCTGGTTAGCAGGGAGGCCATGCAGATGAAAACGAAACATTTCCACATGGTTTCTCCCCACTAAGACAGCTCTGCATTTGTCACATTTTGGCACTCTTTTTGCGAAAAATTCGCAGAAGCACCTTTCAAGGGATCTTGTGTTTTGCACAAAATTTTGCAATCCTGGAACATTATTGTCACCACCAGATTCCCAAAGAGCCACGTGTTCTGCCGGTGTCCTCCCAAACCTGCTCCTACTGCTTGGTTCCCTGCAAAGTGCAGCATATTTATTTCCCGAGTCTATTGTTTCCTTTACAGCTGCTTGGATTATTGTGATTTTAATGGTTTTGTTGTTTACTGCGCTTTCTGCCTGTTTTTAATATGTTTGTACTAGGTGTATAAGACTCGTCTAATGATGGTTGTTAGCTGCCTTGAGGACTATTTTTTAGAGGAAAGGTGTGGTTTAAATGAACAAATAAATAAGATATTGTTTCTCTTTCCTTGCATGATTGTGAACGATGTCTGACTGTTTCTAATTAAGCAGTTTGATCATTGGGAAGAAGCTGTGTTGGCTCCAGTAATTCTGCAGCTTTATTTAGCAGCTCTTGGGGCTTCACCAGCTTTGCAAACACCCCTTCAAACATCCCTTTATCTCTATAATAAGAAATTATTATTATTTTAAAAAAATAAAACACAAAGAGAGCCAGTCATTGCCTCTTATTTTGGGTGTTTGGGAGTTGGTGGTGGCTAGCTGGGTGCGGAGGGAGAATCACTCTGTGCATGCTCAGAGACACTGTTACTTCCCCCGAAATAGAACTGGGAAGGGGGAAATGGTTGCAACTGGAAGCATGTTTTGCAACTGCTGCAGACAGGTAAGTTTTTGTTACAAGTTAAGTCTGGCTCCCATCCCAAACGGCTTCTTCTCTCACCTTCTTCACATCGCCAGACGGAGTATTTGGGAATGCATGGCCAGCCCTGGTGATAAATCATCTCATCCCGCAAGCTTTACTGCACGCCAGACTGCTTAGAGATTCAGAATCAACAAATCATCCCAATAAATATGTTTTTTTCCGATGGCATTTCATCAAAATACTTTATGCCTCTGACAATTCTGGGCTAGATTTATGACAGCAGGTGCTTGGGAAAAGCTGTTGGCCATCCTATTGAAATTCAGCCATTCTTATTATTTTGCTCCACTTCCTACCCCCTCCCCCGTCCAATTTTATATTGCAAGAAAAGTAAACTTTTCAGCCTCCACCCACAGTCTGCAGGTGGAGAAATCTCTGTACCTGGCTCAAGGTCACAGCCCTACGTAGAACCAGGATTGCACGGGGTCAAGAGGTCCCCTTTGGACCACCAGGGGCCCGCCTCTGAATGGGTGAGGCTGTCCCTGCAAGCACGAAATGTCCATTAGCTAAAAAAAACACAAAAACCTCACACGCTTGAATCCGGCAGGAAAACCCTGTTTCCCTGAAAATAAGACCTAATCTGAAAATAAGCCCTAGTATGATTTTTCAGGATGCTCATAATATAAGCCCTACCCCCCAAATAAGCCCTAGTTAAGTGAAACCCCACCTTCTACCACTGTGCAGCAACCAGAAGAAGATGACATGACTGTAAAATAAAACATCCCCTGAAAATAAGCCCTAATGCGTTTCTTGGAGCAAAAATTAATATAAGACCCTGTCTTATATTCGGGGAAACACAATTTTTGGTAGAATGAATGAAAGAAGAGTACGGGCAAGCTGGAGCATAGCCAGAGGAGGGCAACTGGCCTGGAAACCAAGCTCTGGGAGAGCAAGACGGGCAAGTTTAGCGCAGGGGAGAGAAGACTCGAGAGGGAAGCTCATTGCCATCGTTCAGTAGCCGAAGAGCTGACCCAGAGCAGGGTTATTATTTTTTTTGGCAGCCCCAGGAGGTAAGGGCCCTGACGACTGCCCTCAAGGGAGACACCAGGAGACCTTGGCGCGGCAGTAGAAAGAACTCTCGGACCGTTCGGAGCGGTTCGGCAGTGAGACAGGCTGCCGGGGTGGGGTGGGGGGCGGACTCTCCTGTAGAGAGGCTGGAACGCTCACCCCTCATCCAGGATGCTTGAGCAGAAAACGGAGAGGTGCATTGCAGGCAAAGCAACCTGTCGCTCTCGTGGCTTTCTCCTGCGCTTTCGGAGACTTGAGGGGGAAAGGTCTGGACAGGTGAGAATGCCCCCTAGATGCTCGCTCTCCGTCTCGGCTCTGGGACCTTCCCAGAGTCAAATTTGCAAAACGTTGAGTTCGGTCCGAGTGGCAGTGGCTCTGCAGGTTCTCAAGAGGCAGGGGGCTTCCCGGCCAACCTGGCGCTTCAAGTGGGAGGTGGAACCGTTGGCAGGCCAAGCATTTGCTCGACCCCTGCCCCCCGCATGGCTGACCCCACGATAAGCAATGCCTTTGTATCTTACCACAGAAGAGCCCTTTTCAGTTCCTGCTCTTTCTAGACATTTCAACAGAGAGATGAGATGCGGACTTCTGATTCTGCACAGATTAAAAAAAGAAAAAAGTCGCACCGCTACTAAATTATGGTCTTTCTTCTGAAGTTGCATTAAGAAAATGCAAATGCAGGATCCAATCCCGCCATCTTTCCGTTGGCCTTTGCATCCATTGGCGGCAAAAGCTGTGACCGTGATTTATGTGCCCTGTTGGCTTTTCGCAGAGCACTAACTGTTTATGCGCCTCTCCCAAAGCAATCAGGGCAACGTGTTTTAAAAAAGGAGAGGGAAAGCAGTATTTCTGCCACCCGGAGAGTCAGTGAGTAATTGGAGGAGATGGGCGAGCAAAGTAGATATTGGAAGGGTGGGACCTGGTCCCAGAGGAGGGGGAAACATCCAAAAGTCAGAGGAAGCCGTGTGAAGTGGGCTTCGGGAATGTGGAGGGTGTGTGTAACAGTACACCTCTTGACTTCAGAAGGTGAGACACCCAGAAACCCATGGCGAAATAAGGAGATTATGTTACTGATGGCCACACTTGAATCTGCCTCTGTACTTGATGACAACAGAAGGGTTTCTTTTTTCACAAGTGACAATATGAGCTACTGAGGAAATTGCTTGAGAGACCACATGGGCACCTGGGCAAAAACCTTCTTGAGAGGAGCTTGGAAATGATGAGTTGCAAGTAAGCACACTTACCTGCATAGAGTTACATCTGGGCTAATGAAGGTCTTACAAAGTTCCCCTTCTAAATCACTGTAACAGGTCGGAACAAAGTAACTTCATCAGTGTAGAGAAGAGAGAAAAAATATGGGCAAAATTCTTTCTTCTGGTTGATTTTGGCTGTCACAATATGATGGGAATCCTTGAAGATGAATTTTCAATCTATAGGAGGTTTCTCGCTTGCAAAAGAAAGATTTCCCCCCTTCCACCTGAAGCCCTCTGTAATTAGCACGAAACGTATCTTCTGTCTTTTCTGTTAGAGAAGAGAAACATCCACAACAAATGCAGAAGGACCGGGAGACAGACGGCCCACTAAGATGGGAACAACCCACTCTGTGCTTCAGATGCTTAAACCAAGCAACCCAGGTTTGGGCAGTTCATGCAACTCAATGGTTGGGTCTGTTGCACAAATTCTGCGCTATCACCAGTGGAAGAAATCTGCTGAGCATGCAAATTAATTCCTTGCTGTCCTTGTCAGGGTGGAGGAGAATGTTGTGATTTCTCAGCCTCCAATGTGAGGAGGAAGCACGGAAGGATTTCCATCCCTTGTAATTATTAACTTGTTACGTTTTCTATTTGCTTTTTAAGACAACTGTGAAAGACCACTGCCTGACAGTTACTTTTTAAACCTCATAGTGAATCAGAAAACTGACAAATTACTTTTCAAATGGTATGAAAAAAGCAACAGGAATCCATTCCTTTTTAAAGCTGTGTGGTTGTTCCTAGAGCTTTGGAAATGATCTTTTCGACCAGAAGTCCCCAAAGAAGGAACTTCTTCAGACGGTCCTGCAAGGGACTCTGGAAAGCTGCGGGTACTCAGAGCCCCCGGCCGTGCTGGCTGGGGAATTCTGGGAGTTGTAGTCCAAGAAATAGCTTTCCAAAGTCCTTGTTTTCCTCAGAAAATTGCACCCAGTTGGGGGGGGGGCAGGAAGGAGATTTCAAATCTCTCCTCACTCAAGATGCCTCCTTCCCAGTGAACAGTTCTTATTGGGGGTATGAGCTGAATATGTGCAGAAAAATGCAGCCTTTCCCCCAGTGGGTCGGTTGCTCCTCAGTCGCTCATTCTACTCAAGAGGTGCCATGTTACCTACCCCTCCTGAGGGGGGGGGACAGGGAGTGAAATAGGCATGCAAAAAGCATAGTATGCAATTCCATGCAGTTGTGTCTTTAACCCCAGACTACTCTGACTTTAAAAAAAAAACACACACACAAAAACCACTGGAATGTCTTTCTTTCCTTGAAAACGATTCCAGGGGTTTGAAAAGTGGCAACTCTTTGTCTATTCAGAAAACCCCACCGAGTTCATTGTGCCTTTAATCCCAAATAAATGCTCGGAAATATCAGCAGACTTAATTGGAGAAACCCGTTGGAGAGACAGGCTGTTTCAGAACACAGTTTCTCCTTGTATTAGTGGATGAATTTCATAAATTGTTGGTTGAATTGCCATTTGGCCCCAGCCCTGTCAGACTGCCTTTCCTCCTGCCTCAGATTTCTTCGGCTGCCACAAACCTTGGGCTTCCTTGTTTCCAGTGGCCTTGGGTAGCCGAGCATCCCCAGTTGACGGCGCTCTCGATTCTGGACCACTCTCGGAAAAGAGCTCCTTCGTTCAAAGGTGTCCTGTTTTGGAAGCGCTGCCCAGTCCACGTTCCGTTGAGTGACAGAAAGAGCCACACGGAGGGGGAATTGGTGTCCTCAATGTTGCCCACCATCCCCCGTTATTTATTTATTTATAGTTTATTTATTTATTTATTAGATTTATATACCACCCATCTAGAATGTGTCTACTCTGGGCGGTTTACATATAACATTAAAAAAAAACCAACCTAAGATAAAATCCAAGTTAATCACAGAGTCCAAGATGGGGAAAGGAAGAGAAGAAGAAAAGAAAGAAAGAGAGGAAAAAAAGGAAAGGGGAGAGAGGCAGTGACCGGCGGGCAGGCACCTGTCTCAGCAGCAACAGGCACATGGGCTTCCCCATGATGAGGACCATCTCCTTATTTGCTGGGCATGGATTTGAACATGGGTAGCTGTGACACCTTCCCAAAGGAGGGCAGAGGCTTGGATGACATGGGTATGAGCTTACCCATAAATATGGGTGCAGATTCAGACCTAATTGGTGTCATTCAAAGGTTTCTACAGGGCTAGCTAGGAAAAAGTCTCTGGGTGGGTAGAGGGTCTGGAACTTGGATTACAGAGACTGATCCATAATATTCATTCATTCATTCATTCATTCATTCCACAGCGGAGAAGGCTCTGTTCCTGTTGGAAGCTTGTTGAGCCTCTCCAGGAGCGGCTGGCCACCTACCAGAGCAAGGCTTGGGAAGATCAGGTGGGGGGAGCAGACGTTCTTAAATAGAGGCTCGTATGGAGTTAGTACAGTATGCCTTCTCACCCTCCGATGGGTTGGGTGCCACCTTTTGCCAGCAATGCCTTGTGAGCCGATGGCGGATCTACAGAGCCCCTATTCTGGGCCCTTCCTCTTGGCACCTGAGCCTGTGACTGTGACCAGGTGTGGTCAGAATACTCTTAGAATACAGGTACAAGCTCCTTCATGTTCTGAACTGACCTGGCCTGCATTGGGGGGTCTTTGGCCCTTGGCCAAAGTGTGCCTTAGGCAGATTGGACCCACTCACCCACACCTAGACAGTGTGGTCAGCTTGGGGATACGATGTGGGGAGGAGGCCTGCCGTCTGGAACTTGCCCGGCCCATCGCCCTGTCTTCTGTATGTTTTCAGAGACAAACGAGTACTAACACAAGAGCTAAACCAAGGGTGGTTTCCCCCTGCAGATTCCCATTGCAAGGGGAGAAGGTGGACCTGAAAGAAGGTCCTTTCTTTGTCTCTCTCTCTCTCTCTGTGTTTATTCCTTTGCCTATTTACATCTTTGCCTTCAGGTGCAATAATTCACAAGGTGGCTTTGCATATCAACAGGGTCGTAACAGCAACCATGAAACCATCATTTCAACATTACAAAAAGGAAACAACCCGTCTTTAAAAGCAAGCAAAACAGCAGCATCAGCAGCAATAAACCCCACTCTTATGGTTCACTAACAGTCCCTGGCAAAGAGAGCAGCTTTCTTCTGGGCTATGGATTTTATATGTATTTTTCAATATTTAATAAACAGTTCCATTCATTAGCTCTTTCTTCTAAGTACCTTCATGCAAGGCATTTGTTTCATACTTCTCACATGCTTTTCAGATTTGGGGGGTGGGTGGAATCCCTTTTTAGTGCCACAGTTATGTTCCCCCCCCCCGCAACACCTAATGGCCAGTGGCCATGCTGACTAGTGGGTACCGAGAGCTGTAGTCCAATAAAGTAACTTTTCCAGCCACTGCTCCGTCCTCAGCCCTGTCGCCAAGAAACAGCCTTTTTCTCAACAGGCCCTGTGTTCAAGGCTGTTGAGTCAAGGCACAAGGGCGTACGAAGGTCACACGATGGAAGGTCCTGCGCCACCAGGACTGGCAGCCTTCCCCTTGGCCTGATCTGGACCTGTGGCAACAGCCACCCACTGCTTCCTTCTCTAGAATTTGCTAGGCAGCCTTGGCAGGGGTGGGGGGCATGGGGCCCCAGCGGCAGGCTCTGCCCACGCCTGCCCCTGCAACGGCAGTGCTCAAGAGCTCCCTGGCCCCGACTGAGCCCAGAGCCCGCCACGTTTTGCCCCCAACACCAAGTAGCACCTCCGGGGCTGCTGCTCCTCCGCCTGGCACCAGGAAGCGACTTCCCAGGGCTATTGGCTTGGTGTGGGCAAATCTCAACTCCCCGGAGCTTTGTTAGCCAGGAATGTAGTTTTCCTCCACCATGGGGGCTGAGTGACTTGGATGAAGCTTGGGGCCCACCTCATTAGCCCCCGTTGCAATGGATCCGGTCCAGCCCAGGGGGACCGTTCCTCCCCTAACCCTGCCCTTCTAAACGGCCTCTTTATCTGGGAGAAGTCCATTAGCTCCCTTTTCAGGTCCTAATTTATGCCGAGAGTCGGCTCAGGACCTGCTCGAGACTGATCGGGTTTCTGGTGAAGACCTTCTCTTTCTTAGCCTTTTGTCTCGCTTCAGAAAGGCATCTTTATCCTCCCTGGCCTGTACTTTTAGCTTCTTTGGGTCCTTATTCAGGGACAATAAAGCTTCCCTGAGAACAGATCCGATAATGTCACTTCTCAGCCCCGGAGTTTTACGTCTCACCTCGGCTGGAACCCGAGGACGCTGGCTGCCCAACGCGAAACCACTTAGTGGCAACCCAGCCCTGCCAGCGGGTGTGTGTGCCTGCTTTGGAAGAGATACTTTGCGACAGAACAATGTGGAAACTGTTCGGACAGAACACACGGGGTCTATTACAACTCCAAGAGGGCTGCCTTTTCCTTTTTTCAGCCTCGTAAAATAGCCTCGCTGAACAAAGACTTAAGGACCCGGGCTATTTGCACAGTAAATCTATGTTTGTAGAAACAGATCTCCAACTGGCTGCTGACGCTGTGGGTGAAGTGTGTTTCTGTCTGTGTGCCTCTTTTTTTTTCTTTTTAAAAAAATCCTTTTCTACCCACCAGGGCTCCCCAAACGATGCGCCGTAAAATGGCACATGACATTGGAACATAGGAAATGGAAGGTATGGAAAACAATGTGTTCCTCAAAGGTATTTTTGTTGAATTGGCCCATTTGAAAAGTGGCACTGCTGGAGGAGAGTTGTATGGAGACCATGGATGTCCAGAAAGATAAATGAATGGGTTGTAGATCCAGTTGAGTCCAAACTCTCCCTATGTTGAAGCTCTTGTGCTTTGGCAGTATCCTGAGAAGACAAGACTCTATGGAAAAGATAATAATATTAGGAAAAGGGGAAAGCAACAGGGAAAGAGGAAGAGTAAGCGTGGGGTGGACTCAGTAATAAAGGAAGCCACGGCCTTTAGCTTGCAAGACCTGAGCAAGGCTGTTAATGGCAGAACCTTTGGGAAGTTGTGGATTTATAGGATGGCTGGAAATCAAAAGCAGTGTGATGACACATAACAATGAAAACAGACACCAGTTTTGAAACCTGTTCTAAAAAACAAAGGTTTTTTTGGCTGCCCACGAGATTCTCAACAGAGACTGGTTGCCATCTTCAGCGCTCCTGAATCTACTATGTATTATGCTCACCGTCCTGTCAACTGGCCTTGCACAACTCTTCATTTGAAAGAACCCTGCCTTTTCCTCTTCCACAATTTATTTGGACGTTGTGGTCAGGGATTGCAAAAACACTGCCCCAAATATGCTCTGATCTGCACTGCTCCGCTGTTCAGCACAACGCAAGGTGCTTCTTTTTAGGCCCGTAGACCTGTAAATGACATCCAGGGCTCAGTTGCCGGAAGAAGTCAAAAGGCGAAGCCTCACGACTGGTGCTCTGGAACCCATTCCCTTTGCAATGACTGCCCATCCGCATGGAGACTTTCCAGGCGTTCTTCGCAGTGGGAAAAGGGTGTCATCATGCCTAGCCTTTCTCCGTTCCCTGGCCACTCGGTCCGGGCATTCGTCCGGCACTGCCAGCATTTGGCCTTGGGCTTTCCTACAGGATTCGTTTCCCCAGTATGTTTTAAAGCATGAAGTTTGGGGGAAACATGCAATTGGAGAAACAGAGAAATATATTAAACAAGTTATGTGTATCTGTTTACTAAGAACTTAAATGGAAGACAGTGTCATGCCACACAATTCATACAGGGTTAGGAAGTCTTTGGTTTTCATAATTAAATCAAACCAGCCAAACTGTATTAAAAACCACTTCTGAAAGTCTGAAAGTCCTTTCGACTGGGGTTTAACAGCTGCTAAACCAACCTCTCACCTTGAAGAGGTGGTTTTGGCTTTTTTGAGGGGTGGGGGTGGAATCTGACGGGACCTTTTGTGCCATCAGAAAACCTGCCCTTTCCATTTTGCCCAGGGATCTTAACAGAAGCTAAAAAGACGTTTTTAAGCCTTAAAAAAAAAAAAAAAAATTCATGTTGCCACCTTTCTATGCCATCAAATGGCTTCGTCCTTGTGGTGAGTGGTGACTCAAAAAAAAAAAATATCTGCAAAAGGTACTTAATCAAGTCTAGCAACCTCAAGATCGTGGCTTCACTTTTGAGGTGCTGGCCCTGGGGGGCAGACACAGCCACCCCCCCCCCCACAGATAGACCTGATGGAAGGGAGAGTTGTGGTCCCAGAGATTATCCTCTGTGGTTGTTTGGCAGGCAGCACTGACTCCGGCCTTGGCCAGTCCCAGCAGGCATTTGAGGTCCTTGACCTTCTGAGGTTGCCAGCACAGCCAGCCTATGAGAACATGGGCATTCTTGCACCACGTCAACTTTTCTCTACCAAACCATCCTCAGATGTCTCACCGAGTCCCATGAGATAGGGTGCCACCCAACATAAAATGTGCATGGGGAGGAATGACATGGTGGACACAAGTCAGCTGGATGGTCAAATAGTCACGACCATCTGTCCAAAAGATTTTGGGAAGGAATTCAAGGAATTAATGGGATATACAATGGACATCCATTAACAACTTGTCAAATCGTGAATGAACATCAGCGCTGTATCTCTGGGTGAGAATTATTCTGATTATACCATGTTCTGTCCATGATCTTTCCAAGCATCATGTGTTCCATCCAGCAAAGCATTGTGGTCATGAAAACATTTTTCTTTTAAAGAACCAGAATTGGAAGCAGAATTCCACCCTGTCACTGAAACGTCTCACAATCTCTCTGTATGCCTCGTCCTGTGTGGATGTTCAGGAGAGGGTTAACTTGAACCCACAGTCTCTCTCTCTCTCCCTCCCTCTCTCTTCACATGGAGAGTAATAATCGGAAAAGACGAACCTTCGCAAGAATTTGACCCAGAACCCTGGAAAAACAAGGTTTCCGACTGCAGAGAGAGAGAGTGAGCACACAGAGTATGCTTTCTTCCTGGAAATACAGAATCAGAGTTGGAAGGGGCTTCGAAGGCCATCAAGTCCAACCCCCTGCTCAAGACAGGAATCCAAATCAAGGCAGGTCTGACAGACACCTCTCCAACTTTCTCTTGAAGGCCTCCAGTGCTGGAGGGCTCATCACCACCTCCTCTTGGGGGTCATTGGCTCTCTCCCTGTGCTCTCCATGCGGAGACAGTAATGATGGAGGGGAGCAGAGGTCTCCTTCCTGAATGCAGGAAGAAGGCTACTATCTGCTGTCTGTCTGCCCGTCTGCCTGTCTACCTATCTTTCTATCTAGAGTGCCCCACCAAGGGTTGCTTTCATGAGAACAAAAGACCAGATGGAGGGATGTTGGATTTCTCCAGCGAAGAAGCCCCGATGACTTGGAGCAGATAAAGACATTTCTTCTCTCCAACGGAAAGGAAGGACAGAGATTTGCAATGATGACAAGCCTTCCTCAGGTTTCTCCTTTTCATTCCCATCAAATGCCACTCTCGGGCCCCTCCAGCGCATTAACAAGAGTTCAGTGTTGTCCGTTTATCCGGAGGACGCAAACGGACAACGAAGCCTGTTCTCCAGGGCCTTGAGAACAGAATCTTCCCAGGCTGGGACCAGTAGGCCAGCTGTTTGAAACCCCCTTTTCACGGAGAGTCATTAGTGGGAGATAATGGTCTGAGCGGCTTAGGGTTTCTCTCGTCCCCTTGGCACCCTCTTCCCACTGCCCTGTGACAACGGCTGGGGCCATTTTTAATGGCCACTCTAATTGTATATTTCCTCTTATTGCTGCCGCTCAGAAAAAGAGTTAGAGAAAAGAGCCCCATTTTGACTGTTTTTATCTGATGAAACTGCCGAAGATGGCTTTCTTTCCCTCTCGGTCCTTTCTCTCCGTGACTAATCACCCTTCCGAGAGCAGCTTGTTTTCTTGGCCAACCCAGAATGGAGGCTCAAATGGAGTGGGTGGAGGCGTGGTGAAAGGGAGAACAAAGGGCACCTGGCCATGGTGACAAGGGAAATCACCCTTCCGGCTCGCTCTGAGTTACAGCCCTTGTCCAGGATCTGCTGAAGGCAGAGGGCAAGGGAAACCAGCCCTGTGTTTTCGGCAGCTCTGTTTTGAAACAGAGTTTTCAGATTTTTCGGCTTGACCTCCAAGCATCCCACAAAGGGAGTATCGAGGCACATCAGTTAGGATAATATCAGCAAACTCTGACTAGTTCTTCCATTCCTAGTCAAGAGACAAAAAGGTGCTGTCCTGGGCATCCGACCTCGAGGGCAAGACTCGGGGCATTCATGCGACTTTCTCATCGGAGGCTGCTGCTACTGGAGTTTGCCACTTATGTTTCTTTTTTTCTTCAGACTTTCTGCTCCTCTGGAGGGAACCAAACACACCAGAGTTTGGTTCATTCCAGAGTTTGATGGAAGGCAGATTCCCTTGCAATGTGATGGGTTGGATATAGAGGGATGGAGCTGTGTTCTTCTGATGTTGGCCATGGATCTGCCCATCACAGTGCAGAGGGGACAACAAAGATATATTTCAATGTAGCAAGCAGAAGTTAAGTTACTTTGTTTGTTTGTTTGTTTCCCACCCTAATTAGAGGCCACTAATCTGGGCAAAGGGACGTGGTGGCGCTGCGGGTTAAACCGCTGAAGCCTCTGTGCTGCAAGGTCAGAAGACCTGCAGTCGTAAGATCGAATCCACGCGACGGAGTGAGCCCCCATCGCTTGTCCCAGCTCCCGGCAACCTAGCAGTTCGAAAGCATGCAAAATGCAAAAATGCGAGTAGATAAATAGGTACCACCTCGGTGGGAAGGTAAACGGCGTTCCGTGTCTAGTCACGCTGGCCACGTGACCACGGAGGATTGTCTGCGGACAAACGCTAGCTCTATGGGTTGGAAACGGAGATGAGCACCGCCGCCTAGAGTTGGACATGACTGGACAAATTGTCAAGGGGAACCTTTACCTTTTACCTTTAATCTGGGCAGTCCTTACAATATCATGTAAACCCTGATCTAATGAGCAATGTTTTCTGCTAAAGTTACTTAAGGACCTTTTTAGATCAACTTTAGCATGAATTTTTCATTTAAAAAAAAATCTGTTCTGAGATTCTCCCACTTAAATAGGGAAGAGAAAGTTAAAAGAATAGAAAAAGGAATTGGCAGCTCTTTGGCAAGTCTCAGTAAACTATTAATTTTTGGAAGACACCGTTCATGTCGGATTTCTGGAGACTCTCTGGTTCGTCGCCCACTCCAAGAGGAGGGCTTTAAAATCCTAATTGACCTCCTGATCCAAGTTAATGAGTCCGAAGTCTCTCCCACTGATAATCCAATGAGGTAGACATAAAGGTCTTGAACCCTGTGGCAGGAAGTCAGGGGGGGGAGTGCCCGTCAGCCCCGCTCCCTTTAAAAAGTGGCCTCAGCCTCCGATAATCCCCTTGGAGAAAGCAGCACCATGTAGGAGGTTTCGGAAGAGGGGGAGGCCGCCGGAGGCATGGCTTAGGCAGCAGCAAAAGCCGTCATTCCCTGGCTGACCTACAGGATGATGGAAATAGCTGGAGGTCTAGAAAGGGACCCCATCCCTGGAGGAGGAAGCTTCAGGAAAAAGCCCTCCAGGGATTAAAACAGGAAAAAGGTGTTCAGATTCTGGGCACCTATGACAACCACTGCAACACTTTCATGACAATGCTCCAGGAAAGAAGCTTCAGGGCATGTTTTGGAGCTTGGAGAAGTTACTTTTCCTGGCTCTGAGTAACCATACTAGCTGGGGGATTCTGGGAAATGGAGTCACCCTCAAAGTGACACTTCCAAGTTCTGATGTGATTTGCATTGGTGCCTTTGCTGGAAGCCCCGCCATCGCGGTTTATAAGGCTTGGAGTAAAATGCCACCCTGTCTTCTTCCAAACCCGTCTGGGACATTTCTAAGGGGAATTTTGGGTCTCCAGACAGCAGTGCCAGTACCCTTTGGAGGCTGGCTCTAAGACAAAATCCACTTCTATGCCTGCAGAAGCTCTCTGCCACGTCATGTCCTTCATAAAAGGCGGAAGGCATGCCTTCCGTTCTGGAATTTTAAATTCTATCAGTAAACGATCATTCTTTACACTGCAGTCCTACACAAGTCTTTTCTGAAATGAGACGCACTGAATTTACAAAGGTTTAGTCCTATAAGGGCATGTAGTGTGGGACTCACTTTTATTAACTTATCTAGAAATAAACCCGACTTCTCTGTAAGACTTCCTGGGAGACACGCCTAGTTCTTCACTGTTCCCGCTCCCTAGATTGCTAGATGGTGGAATACATAAGGGATCTTGCAAAAGTCCATTTCTGTTTGCATTCTGGAACACGACAAATTATATCAGATTTTTTAAAAATTCATTTATCAGATAGAAATGCATGTTCCTGAAGGAAATACCCCATATTCCCTGCAGATTAGCAAGGTAAAGGGTACACCAGTGCAGTGGGAACAGCCTCCTCCAGAGAGTGCAGTCTTTTCTCTCCTCAAAATAATTTTTTTTAAAAAAATTACTTTTCCAAACTTATCACGGAGTCAGCTAAGTCCTGCAGGTTCACTTCGTATTATATCAATTCAGAGCTATGTCACTTGCTAATTATTTTTCAAAGAAGCAGGGAAGAAAACAGTATTAGTCACAGTGTGTGTTGGTGTGTGTGTGTGAGAGACCTAGGACCCTGGTGAGAAGGGTAATGATTAGAGGTATGGTGTGGACTCTTCTTGCCCCAAAAATTGCCCAGGAGAATTAAAACGCTCTTATCAGTGACAACGGCAATTTAATGACCATAGCAAACTTCAGATCCACCCAGGACAGCCTCCCTCTCTAGTCACAGCCTGAGTGGCTAAGAGCTGGAATGGTAAACAAGGAAGTTTTGGATTTTATTTTGGGCGCCGACTCATTAGCAGCCTCTGTCAGCCCTGAGCCCCTTTGTCTGAAATAGCACAGCAACAACATCTTCATCTCACCGTCGTTTAGGATCAAACACATTTGATACTGACAGTGTGGTCGGATCTGTAGCCATACGAGGAATGAGCACAGTCACCAGACACACGGGCAAAGCCAAAGTAAAACAGGGTACATGAATGATTCCAGGGGCACAGGGAAGAGTTGCCGGTCACCTGCAGAGTGGAACAGTAACCCCTTGCACAGATCCTTGTGATTCCATCTGGGATCTGTGGAGTTAAAAAGTTATTAACCCGAGATGCCCAGGAATTTAAACTGAGAAAATGGAAATGAGCTGCCAATACCAAAGAAGAGGGTGAGTGACTGCTGAACCTCCCAGTCAAGCCTAAGAGCAAAAGGCGTGCTGCTTATCTACCACCCTGTAGTGCTTAAAGCAGTCTCTGGGTGGTTTGCCATTTAATGATGCAGGCTACACATTGCCCACCTACCTGGCAGCAAGCTAGATACTCCATTTACCAACCTCAGAGGGATGGAAGGTTGAATGAACCTGGGACTGAGCCCGGGTAGTGAGCAGAGTTTCGGTTGCAATACTGCAGTTTAACTACTGTGCCACAAGGCTCCTAAGATCTCCTCACCCACCCCCTGGGCACTGCAACAATGGAGGTGCTAGGGAAGGCTCTGAGTGAGGTGGGTATACGATTGTCCCCTCTGGACCAATATAGGCAATCACACATGTCAGAAACAAAAAGACGAAGGGATGCAGCTGGAGCCACTACAAAAACTTGGGGAACATTGTCAGATTTTATAGTTACAAGGCCTAAGAAGAGCCTCATGGTGCAGTGGTTAAACTGCAGTTCTGCAGTCCAGACTCTGCTCATGACCTGAGTTCGATCCCGACGGGCTCAGGTTGCTAGTCCAAGGTTGAATCGGCCTTCCATCCTTCCAAGGTCAGTAAATTGAAGTATTCAGCTCGCTGGGGGGGAGTTGGGTGGAGGGGCGCAGTGTGTAGCCTGTATTGTAAGCCAACCAGAGAGTGCTTTAAGTGCTATGGGGCAGTAGATGAATAGCAGATGCAGGTGGCTTTTTGGATTCGCCACTCCATTTGTGGGAAGGCAAAGTGGGGAGAAATCCCCCAATATTTGCAGTTTTGTGAAAGTTATAGAAGTTACAGGAGGCACACATACCGTTCATGGGGATGAGGATGGGGATGATGGTGGTGGTGACAATCTATTTGTGATGTATGGCATCTTCTAGTGATTCTAGTGATCATCTACGGGGCTATAATACCATCAGGGGAGAGGGGAAGGGAAATCTAGGGGGCAGGAAGGCACTCCTTCATGCAGTCCAGGACCCGGGCGCCAGAGGGCAGTAGTGAGGAGACAGAAGGAGGGCAGGGGAGGGTAGCAAGAAGGAAACACCAGCAAAATAAGGGCAGAAACTGACGTTACAAATAACCTTATCAATAGAGGAGGAAAATCCTTAAAGTCTGGGTTGTGTGTGAGTGACAGAGAAAGAGTTTTGCTTATCTCCCAGCTTTTGCAAATTGGCTGGGTATGCTTTGCGTCTGGTCTTCAGAATGTAGCCACGGGTTAGGGTTAGTCTGATTGCTTGAGTGCGTGCCTGAATCATGTCTCTCCGACACCTACGTGCTCACAGCTCTCATGATGGGTTAGCTGCAGGGTCTGTTTCTGCCGGAGTTGGATGTTGCACCTTTGAATGTACCTCCACAAAAAGTATATTGCATGTTCCAAACTGAGGCTACACGGCTTTCACCGACGCACAGGAAAGGCGAGTGGATGGAAGTGGTTTCTCGACTCCTGCGGTTCCCTCCACGGCCTGTCGCTCACTCCTTGTACTCCCAGGTTGCCCACGTCCGTGTGAGAATTTCTGCCCCACAAGTTCAGAGGTGTAAAGTGCAAGTCAGAGGCAGGGCCGGTTTTGATCTCCTGGGTCTGTTTGTGCATGGAGGGTTATCTGACCTGACAGGTAACCCCATAATGACCTGTATCCCTGCAGTTACCCTAAAAAATATACGTTTGACTGAAACTCCTTCTGGGCCACTGCTCAATTAACATATATGACCTCCCCAGCTGGATCCCATGCCTAGAAATTGAGTTAAATTGGGACTCATGCTGGGGAAGTGCTTAATCAGATCCCTAATAGGGGAGACCTAGCCTTGAACCCTGCGCCTGCTGTGCTGGCACTCCCGAGATGGGTGGGGAGCTGGAACGCACCTTCTCACCCTCTTCGCCAGGAAAACTGGGGTGGGGGTCATGCCAAGAGGGGAGCTAAGCGCCTCGCAGAGAGCCGGAGCTTGCAAATGGGCTTTATTGGACTACATGTCCCAGTATCCCCAGCTAGCACGCTGGCTGGAGGGATTCTAAGATTTTAAGAGGATCTGGCCAAAAAAGGGAACTTTTTCATTGTCCATGAAGGCAGCAGTCACTGGTGCACATTGCGTAGCCATGCTTGACGAAAACGGTGCAGATCCCCTGCAGAGGCACTTACTCCTTGGCGGCCTTTTTGCCCTTCTAGGGACCAAAGCAAGTTGCAGGATGAAAACTGTCAGAGGAGAGAGGCTGTGAGAAGGCCAGGTCAGTGTGAGGTCCCTCATGGCCTGGGCAGACCCAGAGTGTAAATTCCTCTGGTGGGATCCTTCAAATCTTGGACCATGGTACCTCCTCTGTCTCTTTTTTTAAAGCTTTATCTCGGGTCTACCCTCGCTTTTGAGAGAGTTGCTAGGTGCATTGACCACTTTGATTTGTGCCCTGCCTCATTGTTTGGTCCAGGGGGGCATCTTCGAAAAGCCAAATTAGAAACAATACATAGAAGCCTGATTTAGGCTGAATACCAGGGAAAAAAAACTTCCTAACTGTTAGAGCAGTACAGCAACGGAACCAATTACCTTGAGAGGTGGCGAGTGCTCCAACACTGGAGGCATTCCAGAGAAATTTAGACAACCACCTGGCAGAGATGGATAAGTTAGTTCAAATGCAGAAGACTCACAGGTGGGAAGGAGAAACAAAGTCCCACAACCCAAAGGGAAACCAGAAGAGGAGGAAAATTCATAACATTCATAAATAGAGAATGCAGTACAAACAGCGAGACTCTGATATTCCTGGGGTGTGTGTGTGTGTGTGTGTGTGTGTGTGTGTGCAGTCGATTGAAAGGCTGGAGATGAATGGGAGGGTCCCCAGATGCATGCAAAGGGTCCCCAGATGCATTCCGAGCAGCATCTCCTGGCAGGGATGAGAGGAAACCTTGAGAGCCACTGGCCAGTCAATGTAGCCCAGAGCTTGCCAAAATTACCTTTTTGATTAATAATGGTAATAACGATTCTGCATTGTCAATAAATTCCGACTTATGGTGACCCTTTCCAGTGTTTTCCAAGTAGAGAAAACTCAGAAGTGGCTTCCCATTCCCTTCTTCTGGGTGCAATTCTGGGATTGTGCAGCTTGCCGAAGGCCACCCAGGCTGGCTCTTGTCTTGGGATGCACAGGGAGGAATTAAACTCCCAGTCTCTGGCTCTGCAAACAGATACTGAACTCACTCAGCTACCCAACCAGCTCTACGTTTTTCATTACAGCTCTCAGAATCCCTTAAATTCACGTTTAGGCCAAAAAGTAACTTTTCCAGGATTGAGTATGTATGGCACAGATTGATGATCTGAGCTGGTGTGCAGTAATTTCTTGTGACATCCCACTGTGGAGAGGCTGAGAGCCTAGCTGAGATTACTCAGGTGTGCCTTTTCTAGGTTGGGGTAAGGGGAGCTCCTCCTGAAAGCTGATCAGATTTCTTTTGGAAGTTGCAGGTCTCCTTCAGCGATGAAATCATGGGACACGTAGTCATCATTACATAGCCCACTTCAGGTATCCTGGTTTGCTGTGTCAACCCATGTTCATGAGATCCATCAGCGTCACATGTCTTCGATGGAAGGGCAGAGCATAGCCACCCAAAAGGTCTCTGGTTTCTGGGCATGGAACAGCTGTTGTGTATTTGTTTCTCTGAAGATAATTTTACTCTAACCTTCTGAGGTCACACATTTCAGGAAAGGCACCTTGCATGAGTTAAAATTACAATCTCGCTATAAAACCGCAAGACCAACCAAGTTCATGTTTATGTGTAAGAGAAGTCTTTGGTATGCACACCTTTGCAAAAGAACGTCTTGGTCGCAAGCACTTCCTCTGGAAAGGCGACAAGGCACAAACATGGTAGACGAGGGATGTGAGGAAGACGTGCCACTCTGAAGGTTCTCCGCTCTCTGGTTCCAGACTGTACTCTGCAGATTCATAGAATCATAGGACAGTAAGGGACCCAAGAGGTCATCCAGTCCAACCCTCTGCCAGTGCAGGAAACCCACAACTAAAATACTCTGTCCAACCTCTGCTTAAGACTCTCCAGGGAAGCAGGAGCACTGCACCCTCCGAGGCAGTCAATTCCATGAAAGCGGTCTCAGCTCCTTTGGGAAGCCAAGTCTGCCAGTGGAGTCCATGGGCTTCCCATGGTTTCTAAAAAAACATGCTTTGCCTACAGCTCCTGTCTCTTGGTCTTTTCCCTTTGTGAAAGTAAGCAAACATGTATGTGCATGCACCCACATCCAGGCCCACAACAGGAGAGGCTGATTGACCCTAAAGACATGAGCAACCTATCCAAGGCCACTTGGTTGCATGAAGCAACAAGCCAACAGTTACCATCTTTTTTTCAATACTGTGCATTTTATAGAAATACACACACAAAATCACACTTGTGACAATGTGAAAAATGAGAGGAACCAAGGGTACACTTGGAAAATCTGAACCCTCTGTCTTTCCTTTCCTTTCCTTTCCTGAAACAGATGATCACAAAATGTAACCCAGCAGTTGGTGAGACGCTGGCAGCAATGGCGTAACTCTCCTTTCCCCATGCAATGGCTTCTCCCTCTTTGCTCCTGGACAGCCTTTCGAAAGTAAAAGGGCTTCTTTTCTCCTACTAAAGCATCTGCTCCTTTCTTCCAGCTGTCCCAGTGACAGAGGAAACCGGCAGCACAAGCAGCCGGGGCTGGGACAGGAGCCGCCTTATGGCGCACGCACCGCGCCTGCAGCCAGCGCTTCCCACGTTGACTAGCTCTCCGTCTGCTGTGTTTTCACAAGGGTGGCTTGCATGTTTATTGTTTTATTTTCAGACTGAGCTCCCAGGGAGTTAAACCCAACCAAAAGATGGGCTAAATCCTGGGATGAGGAAAGAAAATAAACAAAGAGAGCGAGGCACTTAAAATAAGATTCTTGACCTAAAAACCTCCCCCCTCTGTTTCTCGGCCTCACGAAGGGGCATGGCTGCTTTGGCCATATGAGGGCACAAGTGCCTCGGATTTGACAGACCCGGATATTCTCCAGGAACGTGTCGTCTCAAGGAACTCCTGGTTAGATGCAGGAATGGGACAAAAGCCGAAGGGCAGAGCCCCTCGGGCTCTGATCTACAGATGTGTGTTTACGGCACTGTGCTTTGCTTCCACTGACTCGGAAACATCTTCCCCTTTAATCTCTCCAATTAGTCAGAGGATCAACAGAGTGTACTCAAGCCCAATCTTGCCTGACAACCCTGGCCAGAATTCTGTTGCTACATGTAGTAAGTTGCACTAGAGTAGGCCCATGGGGACTTAGTGAGCCCACCGTAGGTTCCATTGATTCAAGGGGAATACTCTAATCATAACTAACTATGCTGAAGTTGCAACTGCCGTAGGTCCAAATGAAGCAACAGAATCCATGGAGACGTTGACTTACAAGATTCCCATGGATTCCATGGGCCTGCTTTAGTGCCACTTACTATGCTAAGCAACAGGATCTGGGCCATTGTGTGTTTTGGATGAGATTGGCCAGGCTTGCCATTTTCTGTTGATTGGCTCTCTCCGTGTCATGCTGGGCAATAACAGCTGGCATGTTGGTAGAAACAGTAATTCCTTAAGTGATGGAAAGCACGTTTGCCATAGCTGAAGCTTTTCTCACCTCCTGTAGCTTGCAAATCTGTTTTTGCTGTTTTGTGATTGCCCATCTGCAAGGAAACATGGCGGTCATCTGCATGGCTGGTGACTTCGTTCAGAAATTCTGAGGAATCCTGCCTCTTGGATGCTCACACGCCCTTAGCTTCTGAATGGCCTCGCCTAGTTTAATCCCTGTCGGAAAGAGTTGGAGAGCCTTTGCTGTTTGAGGTCTTTCCGTCTGGGCCCAGATGTCCTCCTGAAAGGCCTTAACATTAGAGTTAAAACTGGCTTTTTGGGAATGTTTAAACTCTTGATATAAAGAATGTTTCTAACCTTTTTTTAAAAAAAATTAATTTCTCTGCTTTACATTACACAGTTGGGCAGAAAACGATAAGCAAATGCTTCCAATAAATAATGAACAAACAATTGATTTACCCAGTTCCAAATCTTTGGGTGTATTTCCAATTTTCTCCTAAACAAATGTTGAAAAAAAGCCTCTAGATGGAGAAGGAGGGGATCGATGCTTGAGTGAAAGAGATGAAACTGGCAAATGAAAGCAATAACGTAAAATGGTCGGGATAAATCATCATAATTTTAAAAGCCCAGTGATAGCCCGGCTGCCACATGGGAAGTTCACACAACATCATGCCCTCTTTTGCCAAGAAAGGGAGGGAGGGATGTGATCTGAGAATCCAGTCAACCAAGTTCTCTGGGAAGGTCACACAGGAATCCTATGGATTGCCAAAGTTTTGAACAGGGAAAAGATTACTCATGAATAATAAGAATTGTAATAAAGTCTTCAGTGAAGGCTGCAGGCCTGTGACTTTCCCTACGGACTCATGGAAAGAGGACAGCTCTTCTTCCTCTTCGGGGAACAATCAAACGAGGGTTTATTTGTTCCTTTTGTCCTGTTCTGTGCTGAAAGATCAATTTTTACAAATCAACAGCAGCAGGAGGAGGAGGAGGACCTTGGCTGAAGTTCTGGACCTTCGTCAACCTGGGGAGAGAAGAAGCAGAGTCATAGGAGCACAGCAGATGTGATTCAAGGGTGACCTGAAGAGTCCAGAAAGGCAGCCAGCCTTTTTCCAGTCCCTCCCCCCCTCCACAAATCCACCAGGGATCTGGGATGATTCAGGGGCAGAAATCAACCCCAGCCTCCTCTTGTTGCTGTTGTTGACGGTTGAGAAGCAGTTGGGATGGAGCCATGCCTTGAACGAGAGCTGGGAATGCCCGGCCTTTGAGTCAGAGTGCCCGAAGAGCAATATTTTTTGACAAGTGATTGATGTGGGGCCCTTGACGGGTCGCGCTGTGCCCGGTGATGGCCTCCCAAAGGCTATGTGGTAAACCAGAAATATGCTGCATGAATGGCCGAGTTCTCCTAAGGAATGCGCTGGTTTCACAGAGAGCTGAGTTCGTGGACTGTAAGATCCCTGTCTCGCCTCCTCTCCCTTCTCTCGGCTGGCCCGGGAACAGCCTTCGGCTCCTCTCAGCCAGCCAAGGACGTTAAACTCTCTCTGGCTCAGGAGTGGTGGGAGAGGGTTGAGGCGGCAGCGGTGATGGGAAGCATGGCTGCTCACATGATCCTGTGACATTGACTGTGGGTCCTCTCTGAGGCTATGAGATCCACAATGGCCTATTCCCCTTGTAAGCCTTGCATCCAAAACTTATCCTGTGATTGTGGAATGTGTGGTTTGCACATAGACACATCCTTCACTGCTTCACTGGAGGTTTGTGAACATCATCCATGGGTGGCCTCTGATGAACGTTTCTCCTTTAGCCTCATATCGTAAGACCCACCCTCATCTGCCACTGGGGGACCCATCATCTCCAAGGCTGGTGTTTGGACTGCAGGGGTGGAAATGCTTTCAATGCTTCCGGTGAACTATAGACTGAGTTTCTAAGGCTGGAAAATCCTGTGCATTAGGGGCCCAACGGAAGGTGGTGAGGCAAGTAAGACTGCTCACGATCCATCAATATAGCTGGCATCCCAGCTTTAAGTCCCTAAACATCCAAGGATTCATATACTCTTTGCAACCCATCACACGTTTGCCTGGGAGTCTGTGCAGCTCGCTTCTTCTGAGTATACATTATACGATTGCACTGTTCTTCTGTGCCACTTCTGGCTTACGGTGAAGCCCTCAGAATTTTCAAGGTATGTTCAAAGACGGGGTTGCTATTAGCACCACCCCGACGCTCTGTATGAGTTTCCCTGGATGAACAGAAGTTTGAACCCAGGTCTCCTGAGTCCTAGTTGTAGACTCTCCCGGCTACATCCCATTGGCTTTCTTAGGGTGCAGTCCATCAGTACTGAGTACTCACTGCCGGGGAGCCACACACCAGTAGGTTCTCCCACACGAATCTCACCAAAATAAATGAGAGTCACATAAGAACAACCATGAATGACATCTGATGATGATGATGATTTGTGTGTGTGTGTGTGTGTGTGTGTGTCATCCTTGCTCACTCGTTTCCATTGGACATGGAAGATTTCTTTTGAAAGTCTCACTGCAAATGCTCGAGCTGAAGCTACAGTTCCTAATTTGACATCAGTTTACTCAGGAACGTCAGAAAGCCCGATCATGCACATGTCCTGAAGTGTATCTTCATGCACTGATATTGAGGTCAACGATGGAGCCCTCCACATTGGGATGGGATGTCAAGCAAGGGCGGGGACTCAAGTCTCAGGACTTGCTGTCAAGTGACTTAACTCGGACTCGACTCAGGGTTTGTTTCCCCCCCCCCCCCCAATTACTCAGACTTGACTCACACACAACTCAGAATCCACCCTCCCCTCCCTTTTTTTCTGGGGGAAAAAAACCTTATTTTTAATAGGGACTCAAAGATGGGGCTTGGGACTTGGGAGTCGGGACCAAAGACTCAGGCTTGGGACACGGACTCAAAGACTGGCCAAGATCCCGGATGGCAAAGGCCAGACAGCTGGACCCAGTCGTTGGCAAAGCGATGGAAGGAAATGCTTTAGGGAATGGTGGCCCTCTTCCTCACCAGCACCAGGTCCTTGAAAATCCGATGGAGGTGGAAACAGTTCCCTGATTACCTTCTCCCAGATCCATGAAAAATGAGGGCAACCACATCCCATTAGGCCTGTCGTCTCCCTGGAGTCGTCCTAACTGGTGTGGTATGTGCAGTTTTGCTTCCAGGGATGCCAGGTTGGGGTAGAACACCAGAGAATCTGCCATCATCAGCTTCCTGCCATTGTTTGTTTGTTTGTTTGTTTGTGTTTGTTTGTTTATACCCCCCCCCCTTTCTCCTTAAAAAGGACCCAAGGCAGCTTACATCATTGAAAGACAATATTTAAAGTTGAAAACAATGAGTATACAACTGTGGTTTACATCATGAAAAGACAATATTAAAGATAAAACAATAAGTATGCAAATATTAAAAAGGAAAAAAACAACAACCCACCCTGAGAGATGGTAAACACAAGTAGTAGTTCTGTGTCCATGTTCTGGACCCAGTTCACAAGGCAGGGTTTAAATGTCATCTTTAGGACTAACACGTGCAGGCGGTCAAGACCATGATAGCAAACCTCTCTCTCTCTTTTTGCAGCCCATTCACAAGGGCGACTTTTTGACCCAAATGGCCACTGGGTGGTGCCCTCTATTTGTTTATTTCTATTGACGGCATGGACCCGGCTTTCTTGGCCACAAATGGACAGGAAAAACGGAACCAGGCATTGAAAAGATCAGTTACATTAAACAGCAGAGAGCAAATACAGTAGAAGAGCTAAGCCAGGATTACGTACCACCATGCAGGACTATTTGGGCATCGCCATGGTGACCACAGGGCAGAGCAAAGAGCCCAGAGGTGCTTGTAGGGTGGAGGGGCACTCCCCACGGATTCCCAGATATGGAATCTGGCACTTTGTGGAGTTGGAAGTGTTAGGATAGGAAATACGGGACGTCTAAGCAGAGAAGGACCACAGCAAACTATGGCAAGTCCTTAAAGAAATGGGAGTGCCTGACCACCTTATCTATCTCCTGAGAAATCTATACGTGGGACAGGAAGCATCAATTAGAACTGGATATGGAACAACTGGTTCAAAATTGGTTCAAAATTGGGAAAGGAGTACGACAAGGCTGTATATTGTCTCCCTGCTTATTTAACTTATATGCAGAATACATCATGCGAAAGGCTGGACTGGAGGAATCCCAAGCCGGAATTAAGACTGCCGGAAGAAATATCAACAACTTCCGATATGCAGATGATACCACTTTGATGGCAGAAAGTGAGGAGGAATTAAAGAACTTCTTAATGAGGGTGAAAGAGGAGAGCGCAAAAAATGGTCTGAAGCTCAACATCAAAAAAACTAAGATCATGGCCACTGGTCCCATCACCTCCAGGCAAATAGAAGGGGAAGATATGGAGGCGGTGACAGATTTTACTTTCTTGGGCTCCCTGATCACTGCAGATGGTGACAGCAGCCACGAAATTAAAAGACGCCTGCTTCTTGGGAGGAAAGCGATGACAAACCTAGACAGCATCTTAAAAAGCAGAGACATCACCTTGCCGACAAAGGTCCGCATAGTCAAAGCTATGGTTTTTCCAGTAGCGATGTATGGAAGTGAGAGCTGGACCATAAAGAAGGCTGACCACAGAAGAATGGATGCTTTTGAATTGTGGTGCTGGAGGAGGCTCTTGAGAGTCCCCTGGACTGCAAGGAGATCAAACCTATCTTTTCTGAAGGAAATCAACCCTGAGTGTTCACTAGAAGGACAGATCCTGAAGCTGAGGCTCCAATACTTTGGCCATCTCATGAGAAGAGAAGACTCCCTGGAAAAGACCCTGATGTTGGGAAAGTGTGAAGGAAAGAGGAGAAGGACAGAGGACAAGATGGTTGGACAGTGTCATCGAAGCGACCAAGATGACTTTGACCCAGCTCCGGGAGGCAGTGGAAGACAGGAGGGCCTGGCGTGCTCTGGTCCATGGGGTCACGAAGAGTCGGACACAACTTAACGACTAAACAACAACAACAAAGCAGAGAAGAGGGGGAACAAAAGTTTCAGGATTTTATAAGGAGGTACCAGTTGAGGAGACTAATAATTTTACCTGACAGTGAAACCTAGTGGTTAAGTCAGAACATTGCTTTAGGATATTTGGGTCTGTCTTTCTCTCCCACACTTGGGTTCCTCTTTTCCTTTGGGTGTAGAGGTACCATGGCCAAAGTTTCGAGGAGCTATTCATAAAATTAATAATCATTGTCTGTTCCTCCTCCTCTGCTTGTGTTCTCTGGGCTGGAAGTGGGCAGATTATTCTGCAAGAAATCATTCCGATGACAATGGGAAGGCCATTCATGCCAAATTATAGAAATTAGCATTTTTCTGTTTTCGGATTGGTTAGAGATATCTCCAAACAGTCATAGAGAGTTTCTCCTTATGGACACCGGCCAAATCCAGTGGCTAAAGCACAGGCCTAATTTCAAGGATCACATCATAGAAAATTGATGGCTAGAGATAGGCATGAATTAAAAAACAAGTTGCAAAATTAATCAAAAATCGCTAATTTGTTGATTCGTATTTGCCGAAATCGATGCCCCCTGACAAATATGAATCAACAAATTTTTAGTGATTTTGAATCATTGGGCTTTAAAATGGCCTTCCAGGCACCTGGAAACACCAACATTGCAGAGATACTTCCTCCGGCTCTCCTCTACAATCCCTCCACGTTTGGTGAAGATTGGGTTTTGTATGTCCAAGTTACACATTCACAAAGAGCCCCTCCCCTGGAAAGTTCCCTCCAGGTACCTAGAGATACCAAAATCACAGAGAAGCTTATACTGACTCTCTTCTACAGTTCCTCCCAGTTTGGTGAAGATTGGGTTTCTCCAAGCCAGCTGCTAAGGGGCACTTTCCTGGGGGGGGACCCACTTTGTGGGTGTAGAACTCGGACATCCAAGACTCAATCTTCACCAAACTTGCAGTGCTCGTAGAGAAGAGAGAGGGGAAGCTTCCCTGAAATTTGGTGTTCTCTAGGTGCTTGGGGGGCATTTTATTGGGTTTTAAAGGCAAAAATGAATTGAGAAATCAATTTGTTGATTTGTCAGGAAAAAATTTGTAAATTCAGTATTCATGATTCGTCGACTGTGATGAATCACGAATCAAAACTAATCACCATTTTTTTTCTCCAATTTGTGCCCATCTCTAATGATGGCATCTCAGTACCACCTCGGTGCCCTTCTCAGCATCCAGCGTTTCCTTCCTCCCTGCCATGGCCTCCCCCTCAACCTCCATCTCTCCTTCCTGTATCCCCTGCTGCTCCTCACTCAGGCCCGCCCCGTCTCCTTGCATCCGTGGGTCCCATCAGCTGCCTCCTCCTCCTCTGACCAGCTTCTGTGCTTGCTGGTTGGGCGATCTACGACGGGATCTCCACGGGGTGCAGCGTCAGGGCAGACCACTCCACATATAACAGGAGCTCTCAGAATCACAAGGAAATGGCTCTTACTTTCCAGGTAAGGAGTGGTTTTACTGGTTCCACTCTCCCAGTGAGCTATGCAGAAATTCGAACCCAGGTCTCTCAAGTCCTAGTCTGTCACTCTATCCACTACGTCACACTGGGTGTCTGATTTTCCTTACTCTCTCTCTCTCTCTTTCTCTTTCTCCCTTCGAGGGAGAAATCACTCTGTGACAACCATTTTATGTAGCCCTTAAAATGCCTTTGAAACTATTGTGGTTGGTGCTGAGGAGGCCCAAAGCTGTGTGTGTGTGTGTGTGTGTGTCTGTGTCTGTGTGTCTCTCTGTGTGTGTCTGTGTGTGTTTTTGCATAGACGTGTTCAGGCCCTGAGTAGACATTGTCTAGAAGGGCGGGATAAAAATCTAATAAATAAATAAATTAATAAATAAATAAAATAAGTTTTTCCAGCAGTCTGTTACTCTACTTAAAGGTCAGAAGGCGGGCATGACAGGAAGGCCAGTGGTGGGGGAAAAGACACAGAACTGCCTGGAGGTTGCATGTTTGGTGGCCTGAGAGCGAAGCCTCGACCGGCATTCCCACTCTGCTCCCCGGTCCTGCTTCTGCAGGTTACAGACCACAACGAATCAGAGGATGGGAAGTCTCAGGAAGCTTTGGGCTCTCCGACAGGCTGCACGGTGTGAGTCAAGGGCTCCCATCCACCAGGGCTTCTGCTGCAAAGCTGACAGATGAACTGACCGATGGAGAAAGCTGCCCCACCAGACCAAAGTCTGTAAAGATGGAAGAGGCTCTGATGTTTCGCTGGAGAGAGCCAAGGCTCCTGGTCGGGTGGCCACTTGCATGCCCTCAAAAACGAAGGAACAACAGGATGAGGATCGGCATAAAATGGCACGTGCTGGTTGTTGACTTTTGCCGATTCAAAATCAGGATGGGTTTTTAAACACCATTCCCAGGGAAGAGTCTGACCTGGTGACCTGCTTTTAAGCTGCTGATCTTGAGGTTCTGATCTGCCTGCTTAGGGTTCTACTGAGTCCAACGTGGAGTGGACAACATGGGTGGCCCAGGAGGAGCAAGGGGGTGGGGAGGACTGGCTTCCCCAGACCTAACTTTATTGTTATTATTATTTAATATATACCCCGTGTTGTCGTAGTGCAGTGTTATGCTAACGTGCCACCACATCGCTTTGTCCTATGCTGGGAAAAATGTCCCATGGATGTCCTTGCTTCCCACGCCCTTCAAATGGACCAGGCTCCTTTGACCAGGAGGAGAGCCAGGACATCACAGCAGACTGGGCCACGTGGGAGGAGGGGATGGGAAGAAAACACTCCCCTCCCTTCACATGGGTCAGTCTTTAGCAGGTGCTCTCTACTACTTGGCAGGCAAAGCGTAGGAGCAGTGGCTTCGCTTGGACTCCCTCCAAGACGAGAAGAAGGGGCCGCTGATCTCCCAGCGACAACGTTGCAAAAGAGGACATCGGCAGCCCCCGAAACGGGACTGCTGTTGCGCCTTGCTTCCCGTCTTGACGCGCGTCGAGGCAGCGCCAAGGCTGATAAGGAGAGGCGGGTGGCGTTCCACAGCCATCTCTTGGAGAAGGCCAAGGCGGCTGCTGGAAAGCAGAAGAAACAAAATAATTTCCCAAGTGAGCTCCTAAAGGAGCACGGAAAGGTCAGATGCCCGTCCCAGGTGCCTGATTTTTAAAGGGGAAAAGAAGGGCAAACTGGGTCACGATGGAAAGGTCCAATGGGATCAGACAGACCGGATTTTGTGGAGTGGGGGTCAGTGTCATTGGGGCAGGACATCTATTTGGAGACCCCTCCAAATAGATGTCCTGCCGTATGTAGGCAGGCCAGGCAGGAACATTCGTGGAAGTATGCAGATCCATGTTTACCATTTTTTATTTTAAACATGTATGCCCCGCCTTACCTTAGCAAGGGGAAGACGGTGCACTGAAAGCCTAACAACATAAGCAAAACCTGTGTTCACCTGCCAAGCACAATATCCTACAAGAATTTGCTTACACACTCTTATAATCTACTCGTGCCTGTTATAAAAATAACCGTCATGCATACAGTATGAAAGTTTATAATATAACAATGGCCGTTTGCATTCGTTGCATCCAGAGGGGTGGAATTTCGGAGATGCAGAAATGCCCAAATGCCAGCACGGAAAAGGAGTAGGGTCAGAGGCTCCCCGAAGGGCCGCGGGCTGGTTCAGACGCGATTCTGTGTGTCCTTCTTAAGGCACCGACTGAGCATATTGTGATATTGAATGAATCTCAGCTGCCCCTCGTAGTCAACTCCTTCGCCCGTCCCCAAGGCTAGTGGCAGAGCCGACGGAAGCTGCTATGAGCATATCTCTGCTTTTTTGATCAACCCAGTTCGTGCCTGATAGCCTTGTAACAACCGTCCCCGCTTTCGGATCAAGGAATGCAGGAGAGCAAAGACAGCTCCCCTCCAAGCCCTATCAGAACTTTTCACCTATCAGCTACTTGTGTCACAGAGCCAGCTGGTCTGTTACTCTTGGCACAGCCCTGCATACTGGACCCCAGTTCAAGGACAGTTTAATTTCTGAGACTGCAGAGAAGACAAGATAACGGTTACATTTTTAACATACTCACCATTCCTCTCTGGGCACACGGCGCGGACAGCAGCAGGCCTCCGCAGCGCACGGAACAGTTACTGCGTAGCAAGGAGCCTGACTCGGGAGGCTGCCCTCCAGCAAGAAAAATCCTCCCCGGCATGCTTGCCATGGCCCTGGTGTGCGGGGACAGGTCACTCAGAGGTCTGTCCTGACTCCTAGCGAGTTCTGCTGCGAGTTCTGCTGCATCAGCTCCTGTCCGAGGGCCAAGGAGAAGGGCATCTGGAAACCCAGCAGCCATGCCAGTTGCATGGGACGGGCGGGGGCCAGAGGGGGCAGAGCCTTTATTCCAATTCATGGTGGAGAGGTGGGCCTCTTTGCATCTGAGGAGAAGAGGCCCCAGAATGCCAGATGCACAAAGACAAAGCAAAGCAAAGCGTGCTGCTTATCTACTGCCCCATAGCTCTCCAAGCACTCTCTGGGCGGTTTGCAAGTCAATCATGCAGGCTACACATTGCCCCCCCCCCCCCCAGCGAGCTGGGTACTCATTTTACCGACCTCGGAAGGATGGAAGGCTGAGTGAACCTTGAGCCGGCTACCTGGGATTGAACCCCAGGTCGTGAGCACAGTTTTGGCTGCAGGAGAGCCGTTGAACCAAATGTGGCTCTTGATGGGAAACGCTGTTCCTAGCTGAGGGGTTGTGGAAGTTATAATCTGATAAAAGGAACTTCTCCAGTCTGTGGCCTAAGTCCAGCCTAGAAAGGCCCAGTCTCAGCTTCCTGCAGAGGCGAGGAAAGTGGGAGCCGTATGTGGCCCCCAAGCCCCTTCTACTGGAGCACCTTCTGGGGCCCCCCTGGAAAACACCATTAATCATCGGAAATGGTTTCCCCCACAGTTGGTGGGCTTCAGGCAGGATGGTTTTTTCCACTGGCGGGGAGAACGTGTCCTCCATCCTCAATATCAAACACAGAACCAAATGTCTGGCGGTGACTGGTTTCTTATTTTTACTATTTTAAAAGCTTTTCCAAGCCTGGTGTGGTCACAGTAGGGGGTTCTGGGATATAAATGTGGCCCCAACCCCCAAAAGGTGCCCCCCCCACTAACCACTAATGAACATCATCACGCATTTGTCCCATGTGCTGCCTTGGTTCCAGCTGTCACTGCTTATCACTCAACAATGAAGTGCAAAGACTAGGGTGCCTATTCTGGCCTACAAAAGTGCCTTCATTTTTGTGGACAAGAAACATTCCAGGTTGTGTTTTCTGAACTGTAGGGTGAGAACTGCTCAGCAAAGTGTTTGCCACATGGAAACACAGGATGGAAGAACTGTGAGCTTCATCTGGATTGCACCTGGGCATGAATCCTGCTTAGCTTTCATAACAATTAGAGAGGGACATGAATTAAAAAACGAATCACCACATTTGTTCAAAAATCGCTAATTCTTCGATTCATATTCGTATGAACCAATGCCCCCAATGAACACGAATCAATGAATTTTTTAGCAATTTTTGATTCACCAGTTCATTACACTATAAAATGTCCCCACAGGCACCTGGATACACCAAAATCCCAGGGACACTTTCCCTGACTCTCTTCTACAATCCCTCCAAGTTTGGTGGAGATTGGGTTTCAGATGTCCAAGCTGTATACCCACAAAGAGGGTCACCCCAGGAAAGTTCCCCCACGGTGCCTAGAGATACCAAAATCACGGAGAAGCCTCTACTGACTCTCTTCTGCAATCCCTCCAAGTTTGGTGGAGATTGGGTTTCCCCAAGCCAGCTGCTAAAGGGCACTTTCCGAGGGGGACCCACTTTGTGGATGAATAACTTGGACATCTGAAACCCAATTTTGGTGTCTCTCTAGGTGCTCGGGAGACTGTTTTTTAGAGTTTTAAAACCCAAAACAAATTATCAAATCAAATCATTGATTCATTGATTCCTGGCTAAAGGGACTGGGCAGGAGGAGGTGGTCCCCTTTGTCCTCCATCCCTGTTTGCCCCTCTGCGGAGGGGCAGAAGGTGGAGTCCCAATGCTCAACTGCCTCCTCCCATGTCTCCCCTTCCTCTGATGTGGCTGACAAGGATGACTTTGAGCCTGCAACTCCTGCCCTCTTAGTCCCACGTCACGTCTTCCTCCAGCTGTCTCACATCAGGCAGGGAAACTTCTTCTACCTGTGGTGGTTTATCCCTGCCAGCTAGGGTCCCAGGACACTCATCCCAAGGGATGTGGAGTAGGGCCAGACGGCCTGCTGGGGGTGCTCAAGATAACCCCCTCACGCCGTGCATTCAAAGGCCAAGCAATTTTTAAGAAAGAAAAAAATGGTCTAAATATTAGAGAGAACGTCTTAAGAGCAAGAACTGTTTCCTGGGGGAATGGACCTTGCCCAAAGGTGGCAGGCTCTCCATTGTTGGAGGTTTCTAAAGAGAGTTGGAATGGCCGTCTGCTGGGGATGCTTTAGGGTCGGATTCCTGCCTCGGCGGAAGGGAGCTGGATAGATGATCCTTGGGTCCCTTCAGTTCTCCGACTCTACATGCAGGTGCACAAACACAGAGACATACACACGGGTGGTTCTTGGCAGTGCTCCACGGAGGCCCTTCAGCCGCTGGGTCTCCCTGATCTGGAAGGATCGTAGCTGATCATCGGCTAAGAGGCCAAGCTTAGAGCAAGGCCAGAGGTTTCCTTTGCCTGCCTTCGCAGCCCTGATCGGGAACACCTTTGGCCCCTGTGGGGCATGAAAAGCCACCATCACAGAGGGATGGCAGGAGCGAGGGAGGGATGCCGTTGGAGAACGTTGTAGGCTTCGCTCCGACTCGGCCTCGCAGAGCAGCCCTCGACCCAGCTACTCCGCCGGGCTCTCCAGCGGGGCGTACCTTCCCCGTGCCTTGACGGGAGTCATCAATCACAGTAGGCTCAGGCGTCCCAGAATCCGGCTGGGATCCATTGCCGCAGCTGGAGAGCTCATCTATTATTTACCCCCTCCCCCACTCACCCCCCCCAAATGGTAACAGAGATTCTCTTGTATTAGAGCAGGGAGGGGGGAACCCACCACCCACCACCCTTATCCTCCCCTCCCTTCCCCCCATGATTCAATCCTACAAAAGTTCAAGCAGGGGGCACAGCCATGCTTCCTATAGATAGAATGGCACTTGCCCAAGTCTGTTGGACCGACCCGTGGACCACTCCCTTCATGGGGCTCTGGCTGTGCCATCGCTTCCCCTTCCGGGCACCACCACGGCTGCCTGTCCATCCATCCTTTGCCGGGCTTCCTTGCCCAGCCTGCCTGGGCCACCACCATCTCTCCCTTCTTCCGCTTGCCTTGCTGAGCCCCAAACGGACCTTCCTCAATGACTCTCCTTCTCTCCTCCTGCTCCCCCAGGTGCAGACACCCAGATTTAAAGACGGACATCCTGCTTCCCCTGCGTGAACTTCCTTTTGCAAGGAAGGATCCCCCAGGAGCAACTAAGCAAGCTTTGGAACCACCGGTCCACGGTTCTTGGGACAGGCCATGAGTTGCCTTTGTTTTTGAGCCAGCAGTGCTGGGTCAGGCCTCTTCGGAGCAAACGCCTCAGAAAGGACCCCACCTGTCGTCTCCAGGTTGGGAACCACGCTTTCCATCCACAGGAAGAGTCCGCGGCACCTCCCGCAAGAACGAACTGCAAGTAATGGGAGAGGTTCCGGCTCACCTTAGGTGTCCGGTTGGGGCCAGATGGAAAAGAGCTTGGGAGAGATGTTGTCATTGCTAATGTTGCTGCTGCTACTGTGTTGGATCATTTCTCCCAGAAATACCTGCCCAGAGGCCGTCATGCAGTGGGAGTGGCAGTCCCGAAACAAGCAAGAAACCCCCTCTGTTGCAAGGTCCGGTGCTGGCCATGGTTGGTCAGCTGGACCCTTTCAAAGAGAAGAGGACTTGCTAGTGATGCTCAGGAAAAAAACAGGCCCACCAGTAGTGCTGCCGCCACCCAGCGTGGGCTAGTATCCTACTGAAAGTGGACCCACTGATTCAGTGGGATTTACAGAAGTGTTCACTTACCATTAAGCCATTGATGCAGTGGATCTACTCTCAGGTTGAGACTAGCAGTAGGATCCTGGCCTTGGACTCTGGGAAAAGGCACTTGGTCAAGAATGAATAACTTGGGAAGATGAAGCAGCCCTTCTTTCTAGGCTTGGCAGAGTGGGATTCAGCGTGCCCCCACCCAACATGCAACCCCCCCGAGACATCTCTAGGGAACGTTCTCTCTCCTCTCGCCTTGAGGTCCGGAGGTCTGAGGACTGGCAGAGAAAACAGGGTCTCCTTGGAAAGGAAGAGTATGTTTGGCTGGGTTGCATGAAGAGGGAAACAAGGATTGGAGCTTATAGGAAGGCTAGACAATGAAAACCAGTCGCTTCTCCTAGGTGGAATGCCTTGGGCCAAAAAACCCTTCGCTGCCGGGTTTGACCCTTTGGAGAATGAATGAAAAAGTTTAGGAGCCAGGACAGATGGCCTAAGCATCTTGAGGAGTGTTGTATGGGAAGTTTAGAGTGGAAAGAACGGTTTTTCTAGTGTTTCCACGCACTGCCAGCAACCACAGTACATAAAAATGGAAAGGAACCAGACCTTTCACTCAGGTCTCTGCTGCTCCCTCAGCTTCTCAGGGGCTGTTCATCTGAGGCCAGCTCCTTGTGCCTGGAACCAACTGCTGGAGGAGGAATGGCAGCCAGAGTCTGGTGGAGGTGGCCGTGAAGAGGAGCCCAGCCAAGACGTCGGCTGAACTGGGCATTTCTTCTCCAAGACGTCTGAAAGGCCTTTCCTAGGGGGTTGCCCTTCCCAGAGTTCCCTTTGCCAGTTGGCTGAAAGGAGACGGTGGAAATGGTCAGAGAGTCTTGGTTGTGTGTTGTAGAAGGGGTAGCCGCATCAGTCTGTGCAAGCATTACAGGGGAAAACAGAATACAAATACAAGTTTAAAAAGACAAAAATGTGATGGCACCTTAAAGACTAAGAGAGCGCCAACTTCTACTAAAGACCTGCATATCCAAGACAGCATCATCACAATGTTTTACACCCACTGACTTTCTCACCAACCAGTCACAACCTTGATGCCATGTATAAATCTTCGCCATGCTGTATCTCCTTCTCTTGCGTCTGATGAAGTGGACTTGTCCACGAAAGCTCACATTAAGAAATATAAAAGTTAGTCTTTAAGGTGCCGCCACATTTTTGTCTTTTTTTTTTACTTTTATCTCGTGGGCGTGCATGTGCGTTCATGCAGAGGTTTATATGAAAAATAGTTCCGAAAAATTTGCAAAATCTTTAAACCGCTCAACTCATGATTCCATCTTCCACAGAGCTGAGGAAATTAAAAGAAAAAGAAAGTTGAAACACAGCTTCCAGAATGAGGAGAAACGGAAGGGGTGGCCTTAAAAGCAACATTCCCAAGTTCCAAAAAAGGGCCAAACTGGTGGCGGAGAGCATCTTGGAATCCCCCGGCATAGGATTCAAAGCTCCTCTTGCTGTTGTTTTGTGCTTTGAAGGCAGGAGCTGTGATCCCCTCCGGCCCTCGCAGGATAGGTGCCGGGGTTGAGGTGTGATTTTCTGGAAGAGCAGGGCTAGCTGTGTTATGAGCCAAAGAGGCTGCTTTGCTTTCTAAGTCGCCCATTCCAGCCTTTCGGGGCCTGGGGCTTTCCAGACATCCTGGACAACATCTTCCATGAGCCCCTGGCCAGCTACGGTAGCTGGGGCTCATGGGCATTGTAGGCAATCTATGTGGAAAGCCCCAGGTTGGGGCAAGGCTGACCGGTTTCCTTCGCCTCCTGCCTGGCCTTCCAGGCTCCTGACTTCCAGATGCTGATCTGTTCTCCTCTTGACCTCTCCCGTTCTCCTCTCTCGGCTCCCCTCACACCCCCGAAGTGAAATTAGCTTACTAAAACATGTTTTCTTTTAGGAATCCACTGCCTAATCCAGAACAAACAAAACACATTTACAGAAACCACCAACTGCCTGAACTTCTGCCCTCGCCTTGACCGTGCTGACGCTGGGCTTCCTCCTCCCCTCTCCGCTCCACCCACCCATCTCGGCTCCCCGGCTCCCCCCCACCCCCACCCCACAAGCAACAAGCATTACCATATGCCTGAGGTTTCCGAGGCATTTCTTTCCCCTGACACATACAATCTGCAGCAAGTTGGCGGCGCTTGGGGTGTGTGGGTGTGGGTGCGCATGCGTGCGTGCTGGCAGCCACTGGCGTTGATGGTTCATTCTTCCTTTTTCCTTCCATGTGTGCAGAATAAGACATGCCCCAGCGCCTGGATGTGTACTTGTGCGTCATGGACCGCCTGTCTCCCTTTTTAGGTGAGAGAAGTCCGAAAAAAAGAAAGCCGCTCCAGGCAAAGGATGACAGGCCGTGTAGGTCGCTCTCCCCGAAACCAGTAACATCCAAGTGATGACCGGGATTCTCCACCGTCGCACTGGTGGGACATGGCAGAACTCATCTTGGTAGGGTTCACCGTGGTCACAGCAGTACCAAGAGCTTGGAGAAGGTCTTCCTTCCTCCAACAATACTTCTTAAACTACAGTTCCCAGAATCCCCCAGCCAGCTGTAGGATGTGCAGTCCAAAAACATAGGAACTCTCCCAAGCCCCAGAGGAGAAAGCTAGAAGCTTCTCTTTTTGATCTTAGCCTTCAGGAAGCCGTTGTCTCTTGGTCTGAGCAGGAAGGGGGTAACTGCAGTTGTATACGGAAGCCCATGCAGCGTCAAAATGTTTGGAATCTATAAGTAAGATCCCTGAGCAGCCCAAAGTTCTCAGACATGTGGAACGTTGCAGTTTGCTCTTTCGAAACATCAGAAGGTGGCCATCACTGTGTAGCTTTGCCCAACTTATGCTGCCTTGAATGGGGACTCAGCTGGAGTCTGGAGCTGGAAAGGGCCAAGAATCTGGCACATGAGCTAGGACATTAAATGAAACCCAGACTCAATGGTGGTTGTTTGCTAGGCTGCTTGCATGACACCCGAGCCAGTCAACTTGCCATTTTTGTACATCTGGATTTGACGTAAGCCTGTAAATCTTGCTTCCTCCGTCTTGCACAATGTCGGGAGGTCTTGGAAACGTCCACAGGAAGTGACTCCACGGCTCGTTGGATGACCATGCCATCCTGTCTCAAGAAGAGATTTGACCATCCTTGAAGTCACTGGTCCTTGTCATGCTTGATCACCGGACTCTGAAGTCATGACCTTCTCATCCTTGAGTCAGCTCGTTAAATGCAGCCGCTGCCCCCTCCCACCAGGAAATCGAGGGAAGAGGTTGCCTGCCCTTTTGAGGACAGTCAGTGTCCATAAGGCTCTGGATCCTACACAATAGCCCGTTCTTTCATGCCGGCTCTTCTTCTGACCCAAACACACGTTTTTACTCCTGAGCCTAACTCTGCTTCCTGTTGCGATGCCGCGCTTTGGCTTCCTTTGACACGGAGGCACCAAGGGCTTTGCATTCCTCCCACTTGGCCATTGCATCGGTCTCTGTATGTACTGAGAATATGAAATTCCAACCCTGTTGACGGAGCTTATTTCTCTCCATCTACATGCTGTTGGTTGAGCAGTAAACACTGTTTGCAAGAGGGGTTAGAAGCAAATGCTTTCCCCTGGAACAAATCGAGGAGCCATGTGACATTTGGAATTTGATCTCCGGTCTTCTTCAGCTCAGACTTGGAGTCCCTTAATTCTTATAAAGGGGGCAGAGATGCTGTTTGGAGAAACCCTGGAGGAAGAACTTCTTATACCACAGACGTCTCCAATTCTCAGCCTCTGCAAGACCAAGAAATGGGATGTTCACGCATGTCACACACAAAAACTCGATGGCTGAAATCCTGTTGCAGAGGCACACATGCCTAACACGAAGCTACAGAAGCAAACCACACAAACCGCTGCACAGCTACGGCATGAATTACATTATTGGGAACCGCATGGCTGTGAATGGTGTAATTGATTGCAGAACTGCAATGTGAACCTTGCCACGGCAACGTGGACCACAGGGCCCATCATGCAACGCTGGCTGGCTGGCTGGGCGTGAGGACCAGCCCACTTCCGCGGGAATAGCTTTACTTTACACGAGCTTGGACAGGACATCCACCAAAGTCTTCCTCGGGCTTCAGATGACGGAAGGCATCATTGTTGGGTGCGCCTAGACAGAGACTGATGCATGCTTTGGCTTTGATTCTGCTCAGATGCCTGCAAAAGATCTGTGTGGATGCACTGTAGCAGTACGGCCCCCACCAAGCACAGATGGCAAACAGATTCCGTGCCCCCCTCCACGCACATATGCATCATTTGGACCGTCATTTTGTATTCTTCCAGGAAAACCGATTTCATATAACGCCATGACTATTACTCGAATGAGCGTATGAATAAGATTCGTCAGAAACCTAGGTTCCCAGGAAAGTGGAGTGGCAGCACAGGCTAGCTCAGAAGTTAATTTTCCCCAGAGATTTTTGCCACTCCCTGTACAGAATTAAATGGCATGGTGGTCTTTGCTGAACTTTCCCCAACCTTCTTCCCGCTCAGTCTTCCCCAATTCCGTTGCCTTCCAGATGTGCTGGACTCCGATCCCAAAGTTTCGGGAAGTTGTTGTCCAACACATCAGGAGGGCCCAGACTGGGGGAGGCTGTTCCACTTTTTCCCAGTCCCTTCCAAAGATCCTCCCCCTTTTGGGGTCTAGAAATGCCAGGGTGTTGCTTCTTTTCAGAATCTACCAAAACAAAACACGGTTCTGCACATACCCCTAATATGATTTGAAGTCCAGTTCAGGGTTCTGGAATGTAGAATCCTAGAATTGTAGAATCATGGAGTTGGGAGGGGCCTCTAAGGCCATGGAGTACAACCCCCCGCTCAAGGCAGGAATCCAAGTCAAAGCAGATCTGACAGAGGGTGGTCCAATTTTCTCTTGAATAGCTCCGGCGTTGGAGCGCTCACCACCTCCCCCTGAGGTCACGGGTTCCATTGTCATACTGCTCTAACAGTTCAGAATTTCTTCCTAATATTCAACCTAAATCGGGCTCCCTATAACTTGAGCCCATTATTAGGTGTCCTGCACTCTGGGAAGATCCAGAACAGATCCATGTATTCCAATCCAGTCATTTGTTTCCCATCCAGTTTGCTGGGTGCTGTGGACACAAATCAGTTATAAGCCTCCCATTGACTTGTAATTGGAAAACCAAAACAGTTACAACCAATGTGTATGAAATCTGGAGACACAATAGACACCAAAGAGGGGAGTAAACCAACCAATCTCATACAGCTAGCTTCCGGGGTTTGCATACAAACATTTATATGCCATCAAGTCAATTCCAGCTTATACGAGGATCACTGGCTGCCTTCTTACCTCTTTGGAAGATCTCTATAATTCCTGATGTCTTAAGAAAGCCCAAAATATTCTCAAAGATCCATCACACCCTGGCCATTCCCTCTTTCAATTGTTACCATCTGGTAGGAGATATAGGATAATTAAAACAAAGACAAATAGGTTGAAAAACAGTTTCTATCCCAGAACTGCAGCTACATATATTGAACTCCACTGTATAGTGCAATATTAATGTGTTGTGCAATGGGAAGGATGTGGATGTGAATGAGAGGGATGTGTTTTTTGTGTAATGTGCTATGTTTTCATGTTATGGATGCTATGTTCTTGTGTGTTTTATTATTATGTGTACTGGAGATGGTATTTAATTTCGTTGTACGGAAGTACAATGACAATAAAGTCAATTCAATTCTAAGTAGAGAATACTCAGAAGTGGTTTACCCTTCCCCTCCTCTAGGGGGCACCCTGGGACTGGGCAGCTTTTGCCCAAGGCCTCACAGGCTGGCTCTTCTCCCAGGAGGCAGAGTGGAGGAATCGAACTCCCAACCTCTGGCTTTGCAGCGAGATGTCTAAACCACGGAGCTGCCTAGCCAGCCTGTTTGCAAACTGTGGTTATTATATGTTTTCAGTTTAGAACCAACTTATAGCGACCCTAACAGGGCTTTCAAGGTAATTAAGATATTTAAGGAGTGGTTTTACCAGTTCCTCTCCCCCAGTGAGTTTCCATGGCTGAGCAGGGATTTGAACCATGTTCTCTAGAGTCCTAGTTGGTCACTCTCTCTGTTAGACTGTGCTGGGTGTCCTGTTTGCATACAAAGCACCTTTAAATTTGGCTTTTTTTCAAAAGAAAAAAGATGAGACGGCAAAGTGAAAAGGAAGGTTTAAAGCCTAGGTTCTTTACCTGTGGTTCATGGACCCCCTGGGGGCCCGCAATCTCCTCACAGGGGCCCCATGAAAGCTTGAAGAAATGTTATGATATTTTGCAGTCAAAATAGAAAGAAAGAATGAAAGCAAGAAAGCAAGAAAGAAAAGAAAACATAGAAGAAAATCTTAATTTCCCTTGCTTGTTTGTGTAAAACTTGGCATCATCATCATCATCATTGCCAGCCTCCAAAAACCCATGGGAACATCATCATCATCATTCAAAAACTCCAGGCACAGTCAATCAAAATTATAAAAACATTGACTGGTGTTATATAACAGATACAAGTTTTAACCAAAAACCTAAGTATCTGTTAAATATTGGCACTTTATGTCTGCTGTTCCTAATATTGCCATTTTTTGTAGTTCTGATGGTGTGATTTCTGAGATCTGCAACTGCTTATCGTACTGTGTGAAATTTCTTGATATTGGGGACCACAGAAGTGTGTTTCTTCCAGAGGCGAGATGCTTCGATTGCCAGGTCTCTGTACTTTGTTAGTTTTTCCAATTCTTTATTTTCAACTCCGGCATCCCCTGGAATTGCAACGTAGATGATCCAGACTTTTCTTCGTTCTATTACTACTATGTCTGGTGTGTTATGTTCAAGGTGTCTATCCGTTTGTATCCAGAAATCCCACAAGATCTTGACTTCCTCATGTTCTGACACCTTCTCTACCTGACGTTCCCATGGGTTTTTGGAGGCTGGCAGGTTATTGTTTTTGCATAATGACCAGTGCACTAATTTTGCCACTCTAGCATGTTGTTGCTGTTGTTGCTGCTGCTGCTGCTGTTGTTTTAAATTTGTATGGAATCATTCCAATCAAAATATTGTAATAGGAGTTAACAGATTAACTTATTTCTGCCTTCTTTCCAAATTCGAAGACCCTTCATGAGAAACTTAAAAAAAATATTTGATGCACTTTGGGGCTTTAAATCTTGGGGTCCAGGGCAACCAAAGATATTTAAAGGGTGTCTGTGGTCAAGAAAAGGTTAAGTACCGCTGGTTTAAAGTGATCTGTGCCCCAAACAATATGATTTGTTCCCCGAGTATACATTGTTCTCAGTTCATTCCAGTACTAAAACTGATATTGCAGTTCAATCCAGAGCTCGCATGTATACATTGTTCCAAATCAGGATGATTCATTTGGCCATTCCGGCTTTGTTGAAATCTGGTGTGCAGCCCCACAACAAAACCTTCTCCAAAGACAGCCATCCGCGCGCCTAACCAAGAAAATCATGGAAGGGCTGTGCTTTCCAGAGTTCCAGAGCCAAGTTATGGGTCATTCTGTATGAAAGAAGTGGGTTTCCATTCCTCATCAAAAGTCTTTGATCCTCCTTGAATTTGTGATCAGTTTTCATCCTTTATTCTTCCGATAAATGGTGTCAAGGCAGATCTCCCCAAACTTCCCTATTATATGGTTCTCATGTTTGTTTTGATGATCTGGTTTTGATCACTGTGATGATTTTATTGGGATTGAATAATTGCTTAATTTGTTTTTCATTTCTTTTGTTTTCATGATGCTTCGTGAATGTGCTTTTAATGATGTTTGCTAGCTGTTTTGAGCATAGTTTTTTTAAAAATGGAAATGTAGCCTTCACTATCATCTTAATCCCCATCCCCGCTTAACATAATCATTATTGTCTAGTCCAACACTGTCTACAATAGCTGTTTGCATCCTAAATATATATTTTTTTTAATGTACAGGCAGATGTACTGTGGTGCATTGTATTCTATGCCCAAGCACTGCTGGTGCCACCTAGGGTGCTATAAAATGAAAATAAACACATCCTTAAAAGTGAGGGGCTGAGGGTGTGGGGAGTTATACTTGACCCAGAAGAAAATGCTGTGCCTTGTGGTACAGTGGTTAAACGGCAGAACTGCAGTCAAGACTCTGCTCACAACCAGAGTTTGACTCCGATGGATCCAGGTAGCCACCTCCAGGTTGACTCAACCTCCCATCCTCCCATCCCAAACTGAGTACCCAGCTTGCTCTCTCTCTCTCTCTCTCTCTGTGTCTGGCAATATGTAGCCTGCATAATTTAATTGTAAACATGCACTCGTATAAAGACAAAAATAACAAGATAGGGCGTGGGTGGGGCCTGAAACATGTTTTAAAAGTATATGCAATCTGATGATCATGGTAAGCGTGCGCGCACACACACACACACACACACACACACACACACACACACACGGGCCTGCAGGCAGACACAGAGACACCCTTCTAAAACTGGTTGGGTAGCAGAACACGTGAACATGTAAACGTTTCTTTTTTCCAAATGTGTCTGGAGACAAACCATTCCAACACAAGACTTTTCTCCCTCCCGGAGAGCATCCCTTTGGTTCATGAACTTAAACATTTGTCTATGGATTTGGTCATCATCACACACACACAGCTTGCTCCCAGATGGTTCCACAAACTCCAGCTGGATGCCTCAAACTCTTCCAGTTTACAGCCTTGTTTATCAAGAGCTACACAGATGAGAGCCAGGTGGCACTTCTTCACACACCCCATCCTTCTCCCATAGAGAGACTATCCGTGATGTCCAGGGTGGGGGACGGTCCACTGACGGGCAGAAACACCGCCGTGCGGGTGACCTTCTTGCCTGCCTTTTGTTCCCGGCGTACATGCTTGGGCACAGAATGTGTGTTTACTCGGAATGAGGCTCTGATGTGGTTTTGGCAGAGGATCGCTTGCTTTGGGTTCGATGAATCCAGGCTCCACTGGTTGAACTTTGTTCCCATCAAAACGGATTAGAACTTGAATGTATTTGTCCCTTGAACCTTTTTGTTGTTGTTTAGTCATTAAGTCGTGTCCGACTCTTCGTGACCCCATGGACCAGAGCACGCCAGGCCCTCCTGTCTTCCACTGCCTCCCGGAATTGGGTCAAAGTCATGTTGGTCGCTTCGATGACACTGTCCAGCCATCTCGTCCTCTGTCGTCCCCTTCTCCTCTTGCCTTCACACTTTTCCAACATCAGGGTCTTTTCCAGGGAGTCTTCTCTTCTCATGAGATGGCCAAAGTATTGGAGCCTCAGCTTCAGGATCTGTCCTTCCAGTGAACACTCAGGGTTGATTTCCTTCAGAACGGATAGGTTTGACCTCCTTGCAGTCCAGGGGACTCTCAAGAGCCTCCTCCAGCACCACAATTCAAAAGCATCAATTCTTCGGCGGTCAGCCTTCTTTATGGTCCAGCTCTCACTTCCATACATCGCTACTGGAAAAACCATAGCTTTGACTATGCAGACCTTTGTCGGCAAGGTGATGTCTCTGCTTTTTAAGATGCTGTCTAGGTTTGTCATCGCTTTCCTCCCAAGAAGCAGGAGTCTTTTAATTTCGTGGCTGCTGTCACCATCTGCAGTGATCATTGAGCCCAAGAAAGTAAAATCTGTCACTGCCTCCATATCTTCCCCTTCTATTTGCCAGGAGGTGATGGGACCAGTGGCCATGATCTTAGTTTTTTGGATGTTGAGCTTCAGACCATTTTTGGCATTCTCCCCTTTCACCCTCATTAAGAGGTTCTTTAATTCCTACTCACTTTCTGCCATCAGAGTGGTATCATCTGCCTATCTGAGTTTGTTGATATTTCTTCCGGCAATCTTAATTCCGGCTTGGGATTCATCCAGTCCTGCCTTTTGCATGATGTATTCTGCATACAAGTTAAATAAGCATGTAGACAATATACAGCCTTGCTGTACTCCTTTCCCAATTTTGAACCAATCAGTTGTTCCATATCCAGTTCTAACTGTTGCTTCCTGTCCCACGTATAGATTTCTCAGGAGATGGATAAGGTGGTCAGGCACTCCCATTTCTTTAAGAACTTGCCATACTTTGCTGTGGTCCACACAGTCAAAGGCTTTTGCGTAGTCAATGAAGCAGAAGTAGATGTTTTTCTGGAACTCTCTGGCTTTCTCCATAAGCCAGCGCATGTTAGCAATTTGGTCTCTACCCTTGAACCTACCTTCAGTTAACTTATCCTGTAGATCCAAGTCATGGTTTCCCACTCAGAGTCCTCACTCTGAGGATATGAAAGAGAACAGTCACGTGCATTTTGGTGATGAACGGAACGGACTTTGATCTGAATTCCCGCCTAGCCCGGAGAGATCCTTTGGCAGCAGGAGAGTAGTCACTCTGTCTCTCATTCAAGAGCTTTGACAAGACTTTGGAAATGGCACTTGGTCCAAAATGCAGCAGGAGGAGAGAGCGCTGGTGGAGACGGGTTTTCAGGATCAGCTCACACCTGTCCTGTGAGGGCTGCGCCATTTCCCAGTTGGTTTCTGGGCACAAGTTGAAGTATGAATGTCTCCTTGCGTTCCTGTGACAGCCAAGACCCACAATTATTACCCTGGCCAGGGCCTGATAATTGGAACAATTAGCTTGATAGTCAATTGCTGACCTGCTAAATGAAATAATTAAGAGCCTGTGTTAACAAGCCATTGTCCCTTTGTCTATTAACTGTATCCTCACCTGGTCATGAGGATATGTATAAATATACAGGATGTGTATTAGTGCTCCTGTGTCCAAGGAAGTGGATTTTGATCCACAAAACCTCACATGAAATGAGACTGTTAGTTCTGAAAGTGCTATGTTATTTTGGCTTTTGCCATGTGTTGTTAAAGACCAAAGCCATGACCATCCACACTCTTGCATTCCCAGCCACTGTGTATGGGTGTGAAACCTGGACTGTGAACAAAGCTGACGGGGGGGGGGGGGGATGATTCATTCACAATGTGGTGCTGGAGGAGAGCTTTGGGAATCCCCTGGGCTGCCAGAAAGACCAACAAGTGGGTCCTAGATCCAATCAAGCCTGAACTATCAAAAAGGTTGAACCTGAGGCTGTCCTGCTTTGGGTATATCACGAGAAGGCAGAATTCTCTGGAAAAGACAATAATGCTTGGAAAAACTGAAGGCAGGAGGCAAAGAAGAAGACCAAATACAAGATGGATTGACTCCCTAAAGGAACCCACTGGGTTGAGTTTGTAAGTCTTTTTAATGACAGGACCTTTCGTAGGTCATTAATTCATAGCGTTGCCCTATGTTGACAACAGGTAACAATAACACCAGTAACCTAGGTGGGAGTGCCAAGTGGATCTGGGTTTTATGATTCGCTTCAACTGCTGTCACCTGTCCTGAGTGGGGTGTAAGCCACAGACAAGTAGGATCTCCAACTAAAATCTTGGCCCCCCATCTGGGGGGAAAGCGATGGGCTGTGGGTCGCAGGACGATTAGGGCATCATGAAAGGGCAGGACCGAGCCACAGGGAAGGAACAGACGTGTTCTTAGCTGTCGCTGTTTTGGGTTCCATGAGCGCTTATGCAAGGAATCAAACAAACTCTCAGAGATTGAGAAGTTTTAGAGCAGAATTAAACCCAAAGACCTAAACAGGTAAGAACATCTCCCTCCCTCCCTCTGTCTCTTTGTGCGTGTGTGTGTGTGTGTGTGCGTGTGCACAGGACTGGCACACCTGTCAAACCCATTCTCAAAGACTTCTTCCTGCCTCCAGGTCTGATCCATGCAAGTTCTGCTGCATGGATTTGTTTTTCACAAAAGGACTGATTTCTTGACCTGTTTGCAAATGTTCATATTAATTGGCATGCTATTCATTCATTCATTCATTCATTCATTCATTCATATATTGCCCATCCAGTGGCAAGCCACTACTCTGGATGGTTCACAACCAGTAAAAGAATACTGCCCCACCCATGCACACTGCCAAACAAAGAGAAACATATAGTTCAAACAAAAAACAACATCCCCCCATCACAACAGCTAAATGTTAATGGACAACCCCTGTCTAAACTGTCTCTGTGCATGTTTTAGAAATCTATGCAATGTTTTCTAAGCATGGTTCATGGTGGGCTTGGGACGTTTGGATGAATTTTTCATTGATTTCACAGAACGTTAACCAAACTGCAAATCTGGAAAAACTCCAGGTTATCATTTGCACCTTTGCCTTTGTTTTTAGATCATGTTTTATTATTATTATTATTGGTGGGATATTTTAGTGTTTTGCTTTGCTGCAGTTCAATTTTAATGGTTTGTAAACCGCCCAGAGTAGTGCTTCGGCACTCATGGAGCGGTAGATAAACGAAAGAATAAACAAACAAACGAATGAATGAATGAAAAGTTTCCATGTTTGGTCCCGGAGGTGCTAATCCCATGGGTCTGTGGGAATCAAAAAGAGATGGTGACAGAGTGGATTTCTCACACCTCCCCATCTCTGCCGGGCTGGTGTCCCCTGCAGTGTCTGAACCCTGTTGCCCGTGAGTGTTCAGTCACGGCTGAGCACACACCAAATGTAACTTTGTCAAAGACCAACCACCCTGCCCACTTCCAATCCAAACGTTAACACCATCCAAGTGGAATTTGAGTTTTATCGTCTGTTACGCTGCAGGTTTTGGAAAACAAAGCAAAACAAACAAAACAAAGCAAATGAAAATGAAAACCAAAGCCCTGATTTAAGATGGTCTGATTAACTTATTAGATCAGCTCAAACAGCCCATCACAGCTGGTTAAACTTTTCTCGCATATTCTCGTCTTGGCAGTTCCTATGGATCAACTGCAGTCAGAGAGAGAGCTTTCCTCAAGCTAATTTGATGCTTAAGTTCTTCTCCAACCAGCTGGAAAATAGGAACCTACTACATATTTATTTCAAGGCACCACAATTATAAGCAATGTCTGGATGCTGAACAATGTTCTGTTGCATAGTAAGGACTGGGGTTTTACTTCATCAATGGGAAAGGGAAGTCAGGGTCCATCACACATTAAGGCAAATGAACATTTTCTCCCTTTACAGAATTATCACTCCAAGCATGCCATTCTTTCAGGGCTCCGTGCATGAGACATGCCAATGAAATACTCTTCCAAGGGGCCGATCATGAAAGGAAAGCAAGATAATTGGCCAGCCATGGACCAAGGCAAGCTCCTGTCAGAATAAGAATAAGTGTCTTAAGGCAGCACTGTTTCCAGATAAGGAACCATGCTTAATCCAGTGAGACCTTCCACGTAAGGGCAATTCGTTTTGGACTAGGGACAGGGGCAGAGTCTTTCCGTCTTTCGAGCACTGCACGTCGTCTTGGGAATGGCGTTCAGGGTCCTCTCTGTCCGTAGACAACCACAACCATGCGCACATACACCCAAGAGGCTCATATAGACCCTGCTCCTTCCCCTGTTGTTAGCGGCAGCAATACCCTTTCAACGGGTGGCAATGTTAGTGAGAGAGGAAGGAATTTGGCAGCCACAGTGTGGACTAATCCAGGACGCCCCTGGGGTTGCAGAGGAGGTTGGTGCGCGAGCGCAGGGACACACACAGAGAGAAGAAGCTGCCCTACACACTGGCGGGGAGCCTGTTGGGTAACCGATGTCAGGGTAAGCAGAACTGCAGTGGTGTGTTCCCACGAATGAATCAGTCGCTGATCACATTACTGGTCACATGCCGGTCTTGTGGCTTGGTGCACGACCAGGAATAGTAGTGGCTACAGCTACCCTTTCAGTTGGTGTAAATAACTACTAGGATTCTGGCCACTGAATCAGACTCTTGGTCCGTCTAGCCTGGCATTGCTAACACTGTCTGGCTTTGTAGGGTTTCAGCAGGATCCCTTCCGAGTGCAACTGGGAGGTCCCAGGGATTCCCCGTTGGTCTCCCATCAAAGTCTTAACCAGGCCCAACCTTGCACAATAGAGAGAAAGGACATTTTGATGGCATGTTCCATGGAGAACACAATGCCATTGTCCAGGACTAGATGGGGCGTGGACCAAGTTTGCCCTAACCCTACACCACCTCCATCTGTCAACGGGGACTAACCTTGCTTTGGGGATAAGCCACAAAAGAGCTGTATGAATGATTCACAGTTTGTGGAAGAAGCCCTCGTGACTTTGTATGAGAATGGGCAAAGAGAAGCAGCCGACGAAACAGGCTTTTGCTTCCACACTGTTTTTTTTTTTTTTTTCTATCCCCAAGTGACAAAAATGTTGGGCTGTGCAGTGCATATCCCCCCATTTCCCAGAAACCCTTCTGAGTTGAAAATCTTTTAAGAGCCAGATTGATTTAATACTAATACTAGTACTAGTAGTATTAGTATTAAATCAATCTGGCTAGTAGTACTAGTAGTACTAATATTAGTATCACTAGTACTAGTACTAATACTAATAAATACTTGAACACCTGTTAGAACCGAAGTGGTTTGAGAAGAGGAGGAGGAGGAGGAGGAGGAGGAGACGGACGAGTCGAATATCAAAAGGTGAGGCATGACCTTTGTCTAGGGCAGCCGTTCAGCGTCCTTCCACCCCGCCAGCCTTGCAGACAGAGAGAAGCGGTGTGTCTTGTAAAGCCAAGCAAGGCAGCAAAACTGTGCATGTTTTTATCCAAACTATCTTGGTGGCACTGAGTCTTGGCTGTGATCTGCGCCCGGGATTTAGTTCATGAGACACGGAGGCACCAGGAAACAGTTTGGAAGGAACTTTTTTTTAAAGGTATTTTTTTTCTATTAAGCCAAAGGATGGAAACAAATTATTTTCTGAAACCGGGAACCTTTTCAGCGTTATTTCTGGCCCTCGGCTACTTTCCAAATCATTCCCTTTCAAGGTGGAAAAAGTAGTTTCTTTGAGGTTTCATAACACACACTTGGTTGTCATGCCAAGGGCACAAAGAAGTAAATTCAAGCGGCAGCGCGCATGAGGACCATAAAAGGATCAGTGAGGAAGGAGCCCCTCCATGGGTCAGGGTCGGCAACACTCAGGGTTACAGTCTGTGCAGGTGACCTCAAGGGCCCCCCTCTCTGTGACCCCAGGAACCCCGGTGAACACCTTAAACTACACCTTAAGCCTCAATCCTCCATCTGTAAACTGGGACTAACCTTGCTTTGGGGAAAAGCCATAAAAGGGCTATAGGAACAAGTCATACTTTCTAGAAGAAACCCTTGTGACTGTATCCGACAACAGGCAAAGCGACGCGGTCTTTCCCACCATCATTTTGATTTTGCTCACAATGACAAAGGCGCTCCATAAGCGACGGGTTGTCGTAACTCAGGGGCAGAGCCAGCGACGGCCTGTGGAAAGAAAGAGCTTAAGGACAGCGAGGTGTGGCTGAAACGAAAGGGCAATTTCCTCCTGTTTCCCCGCTTGGGTTTCTCAAAATGATGGAAAGATTTGTGTCAGCTTTGTCTCGGAAAAAAAAAAACACCTCGCGGCCATGCGTGGCTGTGCAAAGCGTCCTTCGCTCCAAGTGTGACATCGCCACGAACTCCGGTGCAGCCGGGATCAAGGCCGGGAGGCGGCTGGAGAGCTCTGGAGCAAAGGAGAAACGAGGTGAGAGAAGCCCTCGAAGGGGGATGCTTCGCTGAGCGCAACGTGGAAGGAGTAGCTGGAAACAATTTAGGTTTGTCAGGGGACCTTCCTCGCTAGCCAGATCAGCAGCTCTGGGCAAGCTTCCAGGTCCGGCATAATAGGAAACAGCAGCCCCTGATAAGCAAAAGTGATCATGCTAATGGCGAGGGGAACAGCAGAGGACGGCTACCACTCTGGCAGGCTCAAGCTTTCTGGAGGCTGGGATGGAGGCCTGATCTCTTGCTCTCTCCCTCTCCCTCGCAGCCGTCCTGTGAGGAAGCAGACGCAGGCAGGCAGGGCCCAAATGCACCACCTGAATGGCCAGAGGAGGATCCGAAGACTTACGTCCAGAACGTTGCTGCTCTCCTGAAGGAGCTTTGAAGGACGGCTCATGAGAATCGCCGCTCTGGCTCACAGAAACAAACTCCCTCTTTCTGCTGTTTGTGTCAGAAGCACCACATTACAATTAATAAACGTCTGAGATAATTCTCCACCACCACCACCACCCCATCGCTAAAATCCTGCCGCTTAGCGTGGTAAGTTGCACTAGAGTAGGCTAGTGGGAAAACCCCCATTTTCTTAGCTTCATTTTGGTTCTGCCAACTCCAGTCCATAACCTACTACATGGCTTCCAACTGGCCCAGGTCTCCAAGCGAACAGGTTGCTAAACGTCTTTGGGGACCCATCCATTTTAAGAGGTGGGTAGTTCTTGATTTACACATTACAGTTCTGGTATTCTCTGCAGTTCCTTCAAGATTCACAGATGTTCTAAACTCACTTTTCCTTTCTTTTCATCTGGGATGGGCAGGAGACAAAGAGTGGGTGCAGATTTGATGTAGTTGCTTTGAGGCTTCCACTTTTAGCATCTCCTTCTCTCTGTACTTCACTGCAAGAAGCACAACAAAAGGCAAATATCTGGAAGGCTTCCACCAAAAACAGATCACCCACCAAACAGGGAACAGCGAGAACAGAGTCCTCCTAGTTTTGCAACGTGTGTTTAATAGCTATTCAATTTAGTTGTGGAAGGAAACCCACAGTCGCTGTTGACATCTGAACGAAGCACAGGCTGATACATCCAAACATAGGAATTTTTCCCTGACCTCTACCTTTGAAGCTTCTTTTGTTGAAGATCAGCAGTCAGTGGTCAGAGAGAGGAGTCTGTTCTGAGGTTTGGGGGTTAAAGGCTCACATGCCTCTGTCTTGCACTGTGTTTCAGGAAGGGTTTGGAAGGCCTCCAACATTGCAGAAACCACCCTACAGAACTACCAGGAGAACACTCCATCTTGGTTTGGGTTTCAGGTGGCTAAGGTGCATTACTTGTCAATGCAGTGAGACGTGGGGGGGCTTCTGCCTAGCTCCCACGCCTTCTCTCATTGCCATTTGCTCTCCAATCCCAGAAACCATCTCTTGTCTTCTGACCCGAGCAGGTCTGAACTGAGAAGCCCTCTGGACCTGTGCCTGCTTGGCCTGAACGTCTGTGGAGGCTCAGCTTGTATGGCTGAAGCTAAGGCAGAGCGTCAAACCTGACACGGTATTGCCTCTGGTTAACCTGTTGACCTTCCCATGGCAGAGTCTCCTTCGGGTTGGCTGCCTCAGCAATCAGACCTGCACGCATAACCTTGTTTACTTTCTGTGACCAATCCAGAAACAGAGCCCACTGAATGTGAGATGTGTAGGTGCATAAGATCATGCGCTGTGACAAACAGATGCCGTTGATCGCTCAAGGGAGGAACTCTGCAAAAGCCACGCAAAACAGATTGTCTAGTTTGACCCAGAGAGAGAAAAGGAGAGGGGAACGAGCTTTCTGGAGGCTGGGATGGAAGGCAACTGATGAGACAAAAATGTGGTAAAAGGCAAAGTTGGTTGGTTGGTTGGTTGCATTTATAGTCTGTCCTATATCATAGGATCTCAGGGGAGAGATCCTGAATCATGGATAACATGATTTTAAAACATAAGATATTTAAACCATTTCAAAAGCAAACAGTTTAAAACATGCAATTCAAACATTCAGAGATTAAAACCATTGTAAAACTTTGTCCAGGTCATGGTCTTCAATCCCCAAAGGCTCTAATAAATAAGTTTGTTTTGATTTGGAGCCAAAATGATGCCAATGTTGGCATCAGTGGAGCATCTGAAGGGAATGCTTTTCACAGTCAGGGTGCTAGGCCTGAAAACGATAATTATAACACGAAAGCAGGAAAAACACATTAGCCAGAATCCTTTTGGTCCTCATGGAAGATCTGCAGAACTCGCCACTGCTAATTGCAGCTAAGTGGTGAGGTGTTAGGCCACGTCTTGGTCATGTGCCTGGTCATACACCTCCATCCACAACCAAGATGTGCCCTGGCATATTTGCTTCCATTAGATACGACAGTTGTACAGGGCATATGCAAACACCAGCAAGATTCTGGACATTCATCATCATCATCATCATCTTAGAATTGCAGAGCTGGAAGGGACCCTACGGTTTATTAAGTCCAGCCCCCTGTCAAGAAGGTTTTCCCAGTTCCACTCCTCCAATGAATGTCCGCAGCTGAGCAGGGATTATAACCCAGGACTTGTAAATCCTAATCCATCACTCTAACCACTACACCACACTAGGTATCAGTGGGATGCTAGCATGGGGTGCTACAGTACAGCACATCTGTCTACGCTCCTTAAAATCATAAATAAATTTAGGATTACAGGGTGTGAATTGGGGAAAGCTTGCTCACCTCCCAGCCGACTCAGCTTCTGTCTTGGTCTTTGATGCACTATCTATTACATGATGTCAAGCCAGCTGGAAAAGGCGGCCATCCCTGTAAAGATCAACCAACGAAGCTCCCCCAGTGGCAGTGGGGAGAAACGTCTCCCCTGAGCTAGGGGAGATAATGGCCCTGGATCCAGGAGCCTTTCGGAGCCTCTCCTATCAATGGGGCCGGTGTGGCACAACCGATCCCCAAGGGCTGGGGGTCCGATGACTTCATCTGTTATCCTTAGAGGTGCACAGCTGCCGGCAAGCGGGTTTGGCTCTCAGATCTCCTTCCCTGTTCACGATTAGAATTATTTTCTTTAGCAAAGACTCTCGTGGCCATTGCGGGCTCATTTTTCTTCCCCTTTAATCGAGGTTACTTGATGAATGCACGCTGTAATCTCTTCCCTGAGTTCCTGGACATAAGTCACTCGTTAATGAGAATTTGTGGCAAAGAACAGAGGAGCCCACAAAGAAAGGGTGGAATGGGCCAACGGGGAGATGTCGGCTGTGCTTGTTTCCCCCGTTTCTAAAGGGGCAGCAGGAACCCGGCTGATTCCGTTCCATGCTGATAGCTCAGAACATAATAAAACTTTGTTTTGGTTCTCATTTTTTTGGAAACGGCAGGATCATGCATCACACATATTTACAAGCTAGAAAAGACATATATTTTTCCCCCTTCAAAATTATGCTGCTGTTTTCGGCAGGCATGGGCTGAGGATATAGATATTCCTCTCCAGCCTGCACCTCCCACAGAACAGGACTGGCCTGTGGGGGAGAGGCTGGAGGATGCTAGCCCCAAGCCAGCCCTATATCAAAAGGCAAGGTTGACTCAGGTGGTGAATTTGAGGGGGCCGCAACATGGCACCTAATAGCGGCATTCTTAGCCTACCTTCTAAGCCCACTGCATCATTTACTAGGCAAGCAAAAGCCGGTACGCAGCTTAGAAGTAACTAGATGCAAGTAATATGGTTAGATGTAATTAGTTTCTTTTTGGGTAATTCTAATATAACTAGTAGTTACAACATTACTTTTTAAGTGTAATGATTAGCATAAAAGAATGTGTAGAACCTAGTTACTTTCAAAAGTCACTTTCTCTGGGTATTTAAAGATTTTTTAAAAATAGGCATTTTCAAAAAATTTTCCCCATTTTATGCCATTCTGTTATCAATCCCAAGTGGCACACGAAGTCTTCTTTGGATTAGGTTTTCATAGTTTTATAAATATTTTTCCAAGGCATTAGCAGATTCGACCACTAGAGGGAACCAAAACGTATTTCTCTGTGTTTTTCTGGACTGTTGGTAGTGACAATGAAATAGATCAACAATATGCAGTGGATTCAGTTACTGTGGAAGATCGGAACAATGGCAGCAGCCCAGCTGTTGAGAAGTAATGAGTAATGCAGCAAGTCCCCCTCACCCCGTGTAAACTAAACACAGATGAATGATTAAGAAGGTACTTTTCCAACAATGTGTGTTTCTTGTTTTCCCCTTTTGTTGACCTGCATGACTGGTGCAATCTCAGGGCATGGCCCTGGTTGTTTGAAAGAAAGAAAGGAAGGAAGGAAGGAAGGAAGGAAGGAAGGAAGGAAGGAAGGAAGGAAGGAAGGAAGGAAGGAAGGGAGGGAGGGAGGAAGGAAGGGAGGGAGGGAGGGAGGGAGAGAGAGAGAGAGAGAGAGAGAGAGAGAGAAGGTCTTTGATGTATTGTTAATATTACCATTTTTACAAACATTGATCCAAGACCGCCTACATGAAGCGTAGAGAAACTTTCCCTGCTGGTTCTTTTCTTCCACTGTGAACTGAGTGAAATGTTGTGTATTGTTTAATCCTTTTTCTAGCATCATCAAGGTTATTAGAACAAGCCTTCATTCTGGGCATTTCCTTCTGCATTTTGAAAGTGTGTGCCTTTGTTTGAGGGCAACCTTCACCTCTGGTTCCCCTGCCTGAAAACAAAGAAAATACATGTTGAAAATGGACGGACGCATTGGTCTGGCCTCCAGCCACTTGGTGACAGCTGAAATGCAGCTGTCAAGAGGCTCCCACACTGGGAAGGGCCCTGTGGATCCCCTCGTCCAGCCTCCAGCCCAAGAAGGAGGAGGTTTCCTACACCTTAGGCGTCCCTGGAGGAAAAGAAACCTCCCAGAACGAAACTTGCATTTGTTCCTTATTCCTTTGATCCATTTGCTTACCCCCACCCCCCACCAACTCAAAATGTTTTCCAACAAGCAGAGAAGATAAGGCATTCGTGACATAAATAGGTGGCTTAAGTTCTTTGTCTCTGTCTTCTGATGCTTCGTTGAGTGCTCCTTCTTTCTTGCTGTGGCTCTGTTGGTAAAGTAAGGGCTTCCTGGAGCAGAATCCTGTTGGTAAGCTATGCCAGCATCCTGCCAACTGCAGCAGCAAATTTCCACTGGTTAATGACTTGCTGCTTGTATTCCATCTCAGGTGCCAGTCCCCTGACTTACCGCATGATAAGGAATAGCAGCAGCGATTCATTAATTAAACAGCAATTTATCCCTCTGCACTTCACGCTACCATAAATAGCCAGTTGGATTCTGGCCATGAATTACTATGGCTGTACCAAACTTCACCAGTGTTAGAAACCCATTAGCCCAGAGGCTTAGGCCTCTGACTGCAGAGCCAGAGGTCGGGGGTTCGATTTCCGCCCCAAGGGTCTCTTTGACGGGGGGCTGGGCTTGATGATCCATAGGATCCCTTTCAGCTCTGCAGTTCTAAGATGATGATGGTGGTGGTGTGAAACATCCAAATTAGGGTTCAGCAATTAAGCTGGCTGGATAGCTCAGTGGTTTAGGCCTCTGACTGTGGAGCCAGAGGTTGGGAGTTCAATTCTCCACTGGGCCTCCTTGATGATCCATAGGGTCCCTTCCAGCTCTGCAGTTCTAAGATGTTGATGATGATGTTGATGATTGATCCGAACCCTTCCCCAGTGCTCTCTCCCTCCCCCACCCCATTTCCCCCTTGTTCTGCCCAGTATTTGCATACTCTGTGTCCCAGTACTGGGGGACACTCAGCCACATTAAAAGCCCACGTGTGGCACCCTTTCTTTAGCGCCACTTCTCTTCATGCCTGCCCCTCCCCAATGCTTTCTTTGGCACTGGGCTCCCCAGCCCTATTGGGGAGCATTCAGTCAAAGGGTTCCTCTTAACCTTTTCCCAGCGGGAGCAGGTCAGTTCCATCCCCTCCACCTTCACTCTTCGTTTTGTGGTGGGGATCAGTCATGAAGCATGGAGCATCTGCATAAAATCAGGAACCCTGGTTTTTCAAGTTTTCCAATCATGTGGCGAGAGCCCGTGGTAAGAGACTGCATCTCTCTTCTGACTTAGTGGCCCAGCCACAAGACCTAGGTTGGAAAGGCTGAGGTTAGCCTTCTGCTTTGTTCAGGGGTTAAGAGGAGCCTTTTGATCGAATGCCTCTCTCCATCTTGGCACTTGTACCAGCATTAATGGCAGAGCCTAGCAAATGCTTAATGATCAGGTGCTAATTATCAGCGGGTCCAGGTGGGAACTGATTTAGAGAGAGACAACCATTCCAGTTACTGAAGTTGGGAAATCTGTACGACCTGGTCAAATCTTTGTGTTTCTAGTTCTTATGGTTTTGGGACAAACAAACAAAGAAATAGGGGTCAAGGTATCCCACTTTTGAGAGGTAATCAATCCAGTTCTCTAAGTTAGGAAGTTAGCTGTCCCCGTGCTAAGGCTATTACTATTTTGAAGCTTTTTTCAAATCTTTTAGGAAAAAGAAGCAAAAAGGGCCCTGTGAAAACTGATTTCAGTACGTAACCAGTCATGTTCAGGAAATTAGTTCTATCTGTGTTGAAATTTTTCATTTCTAAGTTTCACCACTTTGTATATCTCTTAGGACAAACAAAAGGGGGCTCTGAGGAAACTGATTTTGAGACATAATGAACCCAGTTTGTTAAGCTGAGAGATCAGTAGAATTCATGAACAAGAGCATGTTTCTCGCTCATATCTTTTTGGAGATGGTGGCCTGTTCTTTCAGGACAGACAAAACTAGGGGCTCTGGTTGATGCTGATTTTGCAACATAACCTATCCATTCATTTCAGTTGGGATCCTCGGTTGGCAATATATCCATGCCAAATTCTGTGGTTTTGGCTTTTACCATTTCGGAAATATTTGAGGAATCACAGTTTTTGGAAATATTCATGAGATACCTATACACGGGGAGTGTTAACACCACCGGCTCAGCTCTCCCTAAGGGACGTTGCGAACAGCCAGCAGAGTTCCCAGCAGGCTCTTGGTGGTGGCCTCGGAGAAGACCCAACCACTTGACCTTTGTTGTCATTGAGTCAGTAAGGGTCCTAAATATGAAAGAAGATCGCAGCTCCCCTTGCTGTTAGTGGACGATGGCATTTGTCACCAATCACATCAGTGTCATCATAACCAGTTCTTGTATGCAGAATCGTACAAGTATCTAGCTGGAAGGTATCCCCCCCCCCCCCCAAGGCTCATCAGATCGCACCCCTGGCCAAAGCAGTCCTTCACTATCGTGGCATTTGCCATGGGGTGAGTATTCAAGGCTGGCCACAGTCACACAGCTGTCCCTGAACCTTTGGAAATTCCAGCTGCTTTTACTAAATGTGCAGGGGGGAGCTGGTGGGGTGTGCACACCGGGTGATACTAGTTTAATCTTCTAATTAACTATATTAAATATCTGAATGGCACCAGCAGCCCATGCAGTGAGGAGAGGGATCTTCATCCCATTATGGTGGGCAGAGAACCACCTCATCAGTCTGTATCACAGGCTGGGCTATCGTCCCCTGAAAATGAACACATTTAAACCTGGTAAAGTCTCTGAGAGAAAAAAAAGTACTAAATGTGCAGAATTTGCTTCATGAAGAGGAGGCTCTCTTTTGGCTTTACTTTTCTTTACTTGGGCCTCTCTCTCTCCTCCTCCAGCTGAATGTTCTTCCTTCCTTCCTTCCTTCCTTCCTTCCTTCCTTCCTTCCTTCCTTCCTTCCTTCCTTCCTTCCTTCCTTCCTTCCTTCCTTCCTTCCTTCCTTCCTTCCTTCCTTCCTTCCTTCCTTCCTTCCTTCCTTCCTTCCTTCCATCCATCCATCCATCAATCAACGCCTTCCTTCCTTCCTTCCTTCCTTCCTTCCTTCCTTCCTTCCTTCCTTCCTTCCTTCATCAACTCCTTCCCCCTCCCTCCCTCCTTCCTTCCCTCCTTCCTTCCTCCCTCCCTCCCTCCCTCTCGCTTTTTTATTCTATTTTCTTTTCAGTTCCTCCTGCCGGCTTGCATTTTGACATTTCCAAGTGTGTGAGTCTGACTCTTTCCCTACAACCCTTCAGATTGATAGACATTTGAAGGGAATTTGCTGCCTCTCTCTCGCCATGTGTGTCTCATTATAAAAGAAGTTCAGCAACAACATCATGAAAGAAGGGCTACGATCCAATCAATGAAAGCTTGGGCCCACGCTCCCAAATGTTCTTAGCTGGCTAGTAGGTCTCCTCTTCCCCTCGTACAGAAATTCTCACAGAGACAAGTTTGGCATTGAATGGAACTGTTCCACCACCACCACCACCACCAAGCTCTGGAGTCTTTCCATTTCCTGTCCTTCTCCTTCTGCATCCTGAATTATTCTCCTGGAAGGGTTCTCCCAAAATGGAAACTCTCTGGTTCTCAGCAGGATGGTGCCAATAAGAGCAACATTGCCCGGTTGCAAGTAAATAGTGTGGAAGTTTGCGGTTTAAAAAAAGAGGGTGGTTATTTATTAAGGAGAGCTTGAAACAATATGTGTCAAAAGGCAGAGCTGGTTTCCCACACAAACCCTCCTCCTTCATCCATGGAGGACCATGATTAGAAACACACAAGTTGGATTCAGTGCCTCAGAATCTTGGAGAGATTCCCCTGGCGGAGGTTCTTGCGGGAAAGAACTGGGAGGCATGGCCCCGGTGAAAGTTCCTCGGTTCAGGAAATGATGATGGCAAACAGAAGAAGAAGAAATGCCATGGAGGTTAATCACCCACTAAGGGGAGAGCAAGGAGGCCAACCGTGGCCGAGAAGCATTTCCTCCATAGGACAAACCCTTGGAAGGAAACAAGGAACAGGCATGGCTGTGAGTAATCAAGGCAGGCAAAAGAGCTGTTTGGGAAGGTCACAGCAAAGTCACCAAAGGGGAAGTTGGAGTGGTAATCCCAGATCTAGAGTTTTCATATATTTCACTTTCAAAATCCAGTCCCAAGGGACATCTTTAAGGTCCATGCCGAACGAGGCATATCCATCCTTCTCGTCCGTTTTTAAGGAACAATATGAAGCGTCACGTGTCCAGAGCCCAACAAACGGTGGAGGACCACAAAGGTCTGGTGGCAAACATGGAGACCTTGCCAGTCCTCTTCATCCAAGAAATATGAATATAGAATTTGTGGGTGGGGAAGGAACCAGGTAGTCCAAATATTGAGCCAGATGCAGCGCCCACTGCTCTAGAAGGCAGATGTCTGGCAAAGCCAGATTGGACTTTCTGGCTTCAACTTGAGAAGGAGCTGCTGAACTGCCACTTTGCAGTCTTTTTCTCTGGGGGGTAAACAAAAACCATATCTAATGACTCCTACAAAAACATTGGCAAAAACCATTGGACATTAGCCCTTCCGTGGTCTTTCTGGATTTATTTGTTTCTTTCCTTGTTTGTTTGTTTAATATATTTTTACCCCATCTTTCTCCTTAAAAGGCCCCAAGGCAGCTTACATCATTAAAAGAACAGTATATAAAAGCTAAAAACGATAAGTATACAAAAATTAAACAACCTGAACATCCATGATCTCCCTCTTCTCTATGATTCTTTAGCTTCAGGTCTGACTTGGGCTGGCTGGGCCCTCAACAAGAGGCCATTTTTTGAGATGAGGACTATCCTTCGAGAACTCTTAAAGTGGAGGATTGCTCCTCTCTTACAAGCTGGCAACCTAGTTAATAAAGAAAGAGAAGACTCTGGAGAGCAGGTCAGACGATGCAGAATTTCCTGGGTGGCTCATGTGCTTGCGTTGTTCCAGTGTTGGGACATGGGAGTTTCTAAGATGGGTGTGCATGCGTGCACGCACACACACACACACACACACACACACACACACACACACACACACACACACACACACACAGAAAGAGACAGACAGAGAGAACACATGAGCTACTTAGAAAGCCCTTGTCTTGAGTGTTTCTACACCCTCATTCACTGGTGCATTATTTATTTATTGTCCTAGAAAAGCCCTAAGACAGCTCCCAGACGGTCGGAGCCCTTCACCCAGACCCCTGCGCTGACATCCCGCTGACCCCCTCTGCCTGGGTGCTCACTTCCGCTCCTGTCAGCTTGCTCTCCTCTACAGGATGTTAATTGCAGGCCTCGTGCACACAAGCTATTTTAAAGAATACACAATGGGGCTGCCTAATTTAAACATGAGGCCTATTTTTCATGGTGTACTGTAAACTGGCGAAATGACTGCAGAGTGACTCACTCACTCCTTTGTCTTCTAAACAAACCCCTGGCTACACTTTTGGCTTAGAAGCGCTTGGCTGCTTGTGGCTCGGTCGGGAAATGCGCCCGCCGGAATGAGAGAACCCGGGCTCCCATGTCCCCAGCGTGCAACTTGCAGAAGCCCATCAGGCTACACCACAATACGTGGCAGTTTCAGGAAACCAGCGATGGAGATTAGTATCGCAGGGTGCTGTCAGACATCTTTGGGAAGGGCTCTGCTTCTTCAGGTGGAACGATGAATCTCAAGGAAAGCAGTGCTGGAGAAGGAGAAAGACAGGTTGTGTGATGTTGCTTCAAAGCCCAGGCACCCATCTCCTCCTATTGCCAGGAGTCATGAGTGTTCGGTGCCAAAGCAGAAAGGTGTCTCTGAATGTGTCTTGTGCTTGTGTCGAGAGTTGGCAAATGCTGGCCTTGGGCTGATGATCAATGTTGCAGGAAAACAAGGGGTGGGATGGTTTTTGCCTATTTCCATAACCAGCTAGTCTAGTGATGGCTGGTAGTTTTAGGTTGAGTGGGTGAATCCACTCCTGGTTTTAGTCAGAGCATTACAGGAGCTCTCCAAGGTGTGACCCATGTCTAGAGATGGGCACGAACCTTGGTTCAGAGTTTCATGCCAGTTCATCAGACCGGCACCACAGGTGTCACACATTCCTTTCCCCCACCCCCCTAGCCAGATCCCCTACTCACTAGCCAGCATGCACTGGTCTTCTCTTTTTTGGCATTTGACTAGTCCTGGCAGGAGCGAGTGCTCCTGTGCCTCCTCTGGCAGCAGCCCACTCAGCCTTTGAGTGGGCGGCTGCTGGAGGAGGCGCAGGAGGGAAGCACTTGCTCCAGCTGGGACTGGTCGAATGCCCAAAGAGGAGGAGAAGAGCAGTCCACACTGACTAGTGAGTAGGGGATCTGGCCAGGCGGGTGGGGGAAGGGAACACGTGGCACCTGCGGTGTCGGTACAATGAACCAGCAGGAATCTCCAAATCGAGGTTCGTGCCCATCTCCACCCATGTTCTCAAAATAGGTTTGGTACCTTGGACAATGGCTGCAAAAGTTTGGGCTAAAGTCTGGAGCTGATTCTGTGCCCCCAGGAAAACTGGAGCCACCAGTCTCCGCCGCATTGGCCCATCTCAACTCCTGAGCCCCATCTCAACTCCTTGCCTGCCCCACCTCATTGGCTTCCCAAGAGCTGCTGCTATCACATCACGAAGGTGCCTTCCCCTGACCTCAGGCTTTGAGATGCTGCTGACCCCACAACCATGGCAAAAAGAGCAAGAGGTCGGGGAGCAGTCTGGGCGAGGATTGGCAATTGAGGCATCTGACAGAGGATCCCTCTGGAGAAAGGGAAGAGGAAGCGGCACGCTTCAGGAGCCATCTGCCTGGAGCCATCCAGAGGCTTTGCACTACCAAGTCCCATAATCATCATGACTATTTGCACCAGTCGCCGGGGCTTATGGGTTTGGCGTCCCACACACTATGGACTAGGCAGGGGCTGAGTGGGAAGATGAAGAGAAGGGAGTGGTGGTTGGGCCGGGCTCAAAACATTCTTCCCACACAAAGACTTGCAAAAAGAGCCTGGAAGGTTTCGTGGCTGAGAAGTGGCCAGGTCCGGTATGGCTCATAGTTGGAAGTCCCCCCACTTTGCAGCCCTGACTGCTCCCAGACTCTGGAACTCCCTCCCATGGGAGGCCCGGCGGGCCCCAACTTTGCAGTCTTTCCTTGAGCAGGTAAATAGACCTTTCTCTTTCCGGCAGGCTTTCCCTGAGTGAACGGCAGCCTGAGTGGGTTTTTCAAAAATGAATTGTTGTACTCTGTTGTTTTTACGGTATATGTGCTTTTGGTATTGACTTCATTTACTGTTTTTAATCTAAGATTTGTTTAATTCCTTTTTAAATATTTATATACTAGCGGTTAAGTATTGTCCTTTAATTGTTTTAAGCTGCCTTGGGTCCTTTTAAGGAGAAAGGCAGGGTAAGAATAAACAAACAGACAGACAGACAGACAGACAGACTGACTGACTGACTGACTGACTGATTGATTGATCGATTACTTGCCAGGATTCTGAGGGGATTTATACTGGCATAAATGCAACTGAATATACCTTGGGGATAAATTGTCATTAATTAAAAGACCCCACTCATAGGCCTCAGTGCGCTCTTGTCCCCCAGGCATGATGTGCAAGAAGGAATAGCAGAGGCAAGGCAACAATTGGCATCCAATCATGACTGCGCTTTATGCAGATACACTTACATTAGCGTAAATCCCTGATCGGATTCTGGCCAATAACTTTAAGGCAGGTGAGGGGCTGCTTTGGAGGTTCTCAGGCAAAAGTGGAAAGTGGGGTACAAATATTTCGAATAAGCAAAGAGCCACCTCTGAAGCTGCCTCGTACCAAGCCAGACCAGTGCTCGTCCCAGCCGGGAAATGGGTTTATTATGACACATCCACCCATCTAATCTGATGACATGGAGGCTAGTCCACAGAAATGTGGGTCGTGGTACATTTGCTGGTCATTAAGGAGGAACTAGACGGTTCGTTACTTGCTCTGACCAGCAGCAAAGGCTCTCCCTGGTCTCAAACAAGAATCTATTCCCAGCCCTGCCAGGAGACACCAGAGTTTGAGCAAGAAACCGTTCTATGTGCCTGGCATGTTTTGTTTCGGTCCTGCTCCACAGGAGACCTGCAGCTGCTTCCCCAGCATGGCGGCTCATCCTCTCCATGACAGCAGCTTTCCAGGCTCTCAGGCAAACGTCTTCTCCAGCCTTCCACTTGAAACCTTCAAGAGGCACCAGCCGCTTCGCCTAAAACCACGGGTGTACAAAACATGCGTTACATCACAGAGAGATGGTCCCAGCTCGCCCTTGGTTGCCCACTCCCTGGTTTTGAGTCCGTTTCTTTGCTGCTTAGCTGGGTCACTGGGGGAACAAGAGCCCACCCAACCCGGAGTGGTCCCAGCCATCGGAGTCTTCCCATTTGGCTGGCCCTTCTTCTCCCCTCCTAGGACTCCGGTGGTGCTTTCATCACTCCGCTCCCCATGGCATCTCCCATGGATTTATGTGCCCGTTGCTTTTCTTCTCAGGCGGATTTTCTGTGTGTGGTTGCAACGCGTCCTCCTCCACTGTTAACCCACATCCAACTTTCTGAGCTCCCACACCTCCTTCCAGAATCCAATCAGCTTTGTCCGATCGGATCATACTGCAGGCCCCTCATCCCTGTTGCTGGCTCGGGCTGGGAGCAGCCAAATCGTATCTGTGCTGTTAAAACTCCAGCCAGTCTCTTTTTATTCATTCACACCAGCCAAAATAGCAAAGGCCTGCAATTAAGTTCTGTCTGGGTTCCAAAGCTGATGCTTGGTGGAGTTTAAGAGAAGAAGCCATGTGGGTTTCTGGTGAGCGTTATGCGTCGAGGTGTCTTCCAGAATTTTCAAGGTACCGTGAATGCTACCATTAAAATTAAAACTAAATTTTGCTCTTTGGGTTTCTCATTAGGCCAAGGAGAACCGCAGCCAACGGCACACCATGGGCCTGCTCTTCCAAGACAAACCCATCTGAAAGAGGAAGGAGAGGTGCAAGGGGTTCCCACGGAAGGCTGTGAAATGGTCGTTCCCCCCCGACACACACACCGGTTTAAAGAGGCGGGGAGGTGAGTTACGACGGCTACGGATGAACTTGGTTGGCGAACATGAACCTCAGAGCAAAGTCCAATTAGGACATTTTTCTGGGTGTTCCAAAAAGTTTAGTTTAATATGTTTGGCAGCCATTTTCCAAACACTCCACTTCCCCCTTGGCTTTGCTGCTAGAAATCTCTGCCAGGCAAAGTCACTAGGCACAGCCGTAGGCTACAACCGGAGGAGGAGGAGGAGGAGGAGGAGGAGATTTCCTCGGGCTGATCCACCTCGAGTCTGTCACTCCTGGACAAAGATTCCCAGCCCCTGCTTTCCCCAGCCAGAGAGGTGAGCTGCACTTTCTGCTCGTGCTGGAGCAGCTTGGAACTGCGGACCTCCGGAGCTTCTCCTCCTGACCTCAAGTTCAAAAAGAGATGCTCTTCTTGGCTCAGATGTTCTCCAGACCCAAAGTCTTCTTCACGGATCTTCATCTGAACCAAGCGGTACATCCCTCCACAGTCCGATCCCCCGTGGAGGGACGTACAGGATTTCCAGATTCATTCACCCAACGAGTTCAGTCATTCGGTCAGTCACATCGCATCCGCTTCCCAGCGGAAGCCAAGTCGTGCCTTGCTTAAAAATATACACCCAATGGCACCCATGGCCTTGCAGAAACAAGGAAGCAGGGAGCATACCTTTTCAGCGGAAGGCAGGTGTGACGGGGCCTGGGGAAGAGTTGGAAGAATGGAAACTCTTGTGTAAAAATCTGAATTTTGACATTTTAAAATTCAAATCTGAAAAAAATCACGAAGTAGCACTTTCCAACAGAGGACATTAGGGCTGCAGTTGTATGGACACTACCGTAGCTGAACAGAGTACAGTTTACTTCCAGGTAAACCTGATGAAAGACATGCTTAACTATCTGACTGAAATAGCACGCCTTAAAATGATTAAGTTGGACGGAGAAGGCTCTGCAGTTTTCGTTCTTTCTTCTCCTGTTGTGCACTTTTCATTGTAAACACAAAGAGAGGATGATTTTTCCTCCTGTGCTTGAAAAATTATGCAACAAAGCAAACTCACCAGCTGCTTCCCATTCGAATTCAAATTTCTTGTAGTAGTCAGGATTCTAAGGATTAAATGTCAACCTCCAGTCCATTTCCACGGGGGTGGTGTGGTGTGGTGGGACACCTGAGGGGTTGGCTTTCTGTCCAGGCGCTGGTACTTGGCCATCATCCTCTTAGGTCCTCCTCTAGTTTTCTCTGGTATCTGAGACGCAGCAGGTGGTTATTAAGTGGACGTTTTCTTTGGGTGTGTGTGTGTGTGTGAAACCCCAGCTTTTGAAAACTCCCACCAGAACAGGAGACCCAGTGGCATTCTAGCATCCGTGCAGAAATGAGAAACTTCCTCTTTTCCCCCTGTTTTTCTGCCCAGGAAACATCCTTTGCATTTCCTCAGATGTCTTGTTCTGTTCTATTCTGCCTTATACAATATGTTAAACAGATTTTATAGATTTGCTTTGGCAAAGTTTCATAGATTGTTTTTTCTATGCTACTTATTTTATTATTTTATTTTTTCTTCTGCGCTAGTTATTTTATTACCTTCATAAAATTGTATTGTTGTAAACCCCTCTGATAATGTGATGGAAAGCTGGGATATAAATTTTAATTTGCTGCTTGTTTCTAAGAAGTAAGCTTACTTAATAGGAAAGTCCTACTCGCTATGCTCCCTTGCATAATGCAATTAGCTGGCTGGTGTCATTCTCTGGTGGAGTTTGATTCCCCACTGGGTGCCTCCTGGGAGGAGAGCCAGCCTGTGTGGCCTTGGGCAAGCGGTACAGGAATCCCAAGGCACCCTGAGAAGAAGGGAAGGGTCAACTGATTCTGAGTGCCTAACAAACCCTGAAAAGGGTGGCCATCGTTCAGAATTAATTTGATGACAAGTAAAGCAAAGTGTGCCGCTTATACACTGCCCCATAGTGTTTGAAGCTCTCTCTGAGCCATTTACAATTCAGTTATGTAGGCTACACTATGCCCCCGCCCCCGGTACTCAATTTACCAACCTCGGAAGAAAGGAAGGTTGACTCAACCTCGAGCCAGCTACCTGAGCCTGGAATTGAACTCAGGTCATGAGTAGAGTCTTCACTGCAGTACCGCAGCTTAACCACTGGACCATGAGGCTCCACAACTAATAAAGACTAATAATAATTACTTGCCATTGAGTCAATTCTGACTTACAGCAACTCTTTCCAGGGTTTTCTAGGCACTCAGGTCTTTATGATACCATGTCTGGCTGATCAGTTCAGTGGTTTAGGTCTCTGGCTGAGGAGCCAGACCTTGGGAGTTTGATTCCCCACCATGCCTCCTGTGAGTAGAGTCAGCCTGTGTGGCCTTGGGCAAGCCACGTGGCCCCAGGGTTCCCCCAGATAAGAAGGGAAAAGGGTAAACCACTTCTGAGTTCTCTCTTTCTACCTAGAAAGCCCTGGAAAGGGTTGCCATCAGTCCGAATTGACTTGACAGTACATGATCATTTTTAGCTGCCGGGAGAGCTCAGTGGTTTAGTTATCTACCTGCAGAGCCAGAGGTTGGGAGGTCAATTCCCCCTTAGCGCCTCCTGCAAGTAGAGCCAGTACCTGGGTGGCCTGGAGCAAGCGGTACAGTTTCAGGGCAGCTCCAGAAGAAGGGAATGATAAACCAATTCTGAGTATTCTCTACCTGGAAAACCCTGAAAAAGTCAGAATTGACCTGATTGCCCATTTGTTTGTTTGTTTGTTTTGTTGGTTGGTTGGTTGCTTGCTTATTTATTTATATCAATTTGTGTGATTAATTTTTATTTTTATCTATTTAAAAAAAGAAGTGTGAATTCCCATAAGTTAAGAAGTCACTGGCTCTTGCGGACTAAGTCACCTGACAGTGTGAACCAGCAAATGGCTATGCTCACTACTCAACCTCTGGCAATTGATCAAAGAGATTTATTGTGTTTCCATGGTGCAAACATCCAATAGGATTTTGGCCTTAATGTTTGACTGTTACAGCTTGTGTTTTGAGCTGTGTCTGCTTTTAATGCATGTCAGCAAGCCATCTCGGATCCTGCAGGTGGAGTTAAATTAAACTAAGATTAATCAATTAGTTGGTTACTATTTGGGCTACATTGTCCAGCACACCCCTCAACCTTGTCATTGTCATGTGGACTGATCGATGGCTGCTTTGTGTGTGAGATGGGCAAACCAGAAAGGCACCCATGTTGTCCATGTTGACGTGTCATCCTGCCGGTGTTAACATGCCAACATGCCAGGACATGTGCTAAGAAGTGCATTGAAACATGCACAAGTGCACGTAAGAGATTCCTCAGAGTGCATACAGTACCTGGAATAAATCCATTCTAGGCATGATCAGGCAAAAAAAAAAGTGATAGAGTGGCAGCGGTTAGATTGGAGATTAAAGCTACCAAAGTTTCAAACAGAGTTTTCTGTTCCAGTTAGCGGACCCACTGTTACCTGTTCCTTTTTGCAGGTAATAAATATTCACACCTTAAAGACTTAGTTTATGGACTCATTTGTTGTAACAACTGTATGGTAAGAAATGGGTTATTTTTATACATATCTTGGAAAGCCTTCATACTTTCTTAAGAAACAGCTCTACGTAGAAACCTTATTAAAATTCCATAGAAAGAGTGAAGAAATTTCATGGCGACAAAAGTTGTTCTCCATTTATTCCCAAACTTTTAACATTATTCTTTAGTTTTCATAGGGCTATCATCACCTCTTGCATGGTTTGATTTGTCTTGGCCCACTGGGCCCGATTTTCCTCAACAGCCCATTGTAAAAACAAGCCAATCATTCATGGTTAGGCACTGCAATTTTTCCTTTATCGGTTCTCGTATACAAAGTTTTAACCGTAATCCTTGCTCGTTGTGCGTGTGGCTTTTAAAAAGAACAATATCCTCTCATAAAATTTTAGGAATTGGCCTCGTGTTCTGCCCTATGGAATGCAGGGAATATAAAACTCCAGCTCCGAGCAGGGCTTCAGCAGATGCTGTATAGCTAAATCCTGGAAAGGCTCCGAACGATGGCAAGCCAGCAATTATTTGTTTAAGAGGAAGAATGCAATTCATTGATAAGGGGGAGCCCGGAACGTAAGCCTGAATCCCAAGTCAGTTGATTCAAGGAAGATGGTGGGAAGAGCTCCCAATTTCCTCACAACCACCGGAAGCAACCTGCACCCTCAGAAGGTCAGGGTCCCCAATTCGGAACAACATCGGATAGGGAATGTTGACCTGCTGCTGTGGGAAGATGAAGTCAGCCCAGACGGGACTTTCCAGATAAGGCAATGTTTAAACTCAAGCCAACGCCCAAACGGGTCTTTCTGAGCCTCCGATTCCTCCCGCCATGTTGTTCCAGGCCAGCCAGCCTTGATTTTCCCAGAAAGGCTTTTTTTGGTGGGTGGCGGGGAGATGCATCTGCCTTCAAGGGAGGAGGGTGTGGGAACGTTTCTTCCTTAGAATTTCTTTCTGTGAACCTCCAATAAGACCCAACGGAGAATTTTTTTTCATTACTATTATTATGCAACTTAGGAATTCCCATGAGTAAATAGGTTTGTCATTGAGATAGTCCCCTCCTTTCCACTACTTTAAATATAAAACATCCAGATCAGAAAGTGAGTCAATGGCCTATGGTTTGGAATGGACTCCCTCAAAGGAACCAGAACAAGAAGAAAAGAACCACGTCAATGGCCAATAGCAATATTTTGCTGAAGGAGCTTTCTTATGGCCGTGTCAAACACCCCTCCCCCAAGCAATGCAGTACAGGCACCCTTATTATTACTTGCCATGCTGTACTTCCAAACCATATATACTTGCATTTTTCCTGAATCAAAGCATTGGTCCATTGTACTCAGAGGTTGTCTACATGGGAGTTTAGCCCACTCTGTAGCACCCCCTTCCTTGCTGGAATGGTTGAGATCTCTCTAAAAGTGTTGACTGCATGATGGTCTTGTTAGAGCATTCCAACCCGTCCCTCATGGGGACCAACCCATCCCAGATTAGTCTAAATTTGGAGCCTATTGTTTATATGGAACAATTAGGACCGGTCTCAATAAACACAGTTTTCTTGCTGTGACACATACAACACAGGCCCCATCACCCGGTGGGAATACAGCTCATGGACGCAGTGGCAAAGGTTCGTTCGTAAAGGAATGAGTGATCAGGCTGTAAAGAATGTCAGTTTTCAGACTACCAGGTAACAACATCATAGTTTTCACAAGGGGCAAACGGTGTGAATCAACGTAGCCTCTCACACTTGGCCAGGGCTTAAGAACCTTTGATGGATGCTCTCAGTCCTTCTAAGTGGGTCTCCCATACTCTCCGTATCCCTTGTTTCAGCTGTTTCTCTTTCAACTCTTGTTTTGTCATCTGCGTGCATTCCCCCCCCCCCAGAATAGTGATTTTTTAAAAAAATTATTTATTTTTAACAACTAGGGATAAGTTAAGGGATACAGAAGGTAGAAGGGGATATGGGGGGAAAATGGGGGGTAGGAGAACACAGAATATACAATCATCCAATCTGTTCATGTTGCGATATCAAGTCGACTTTCCGCCTTTCTACAATTTAATTGCCCTCCAGGTTTCAACTTACAGTTACATCTTAGTTTAAATCTATGTTACTCAAGCACTATCTGGGGACTCAAGCCATTTGTATAATAAATCCCATCGTTCAGTTGCCTTTTGTATTGGACAGTCTTTCAACACTTCCGATAGAATATCCATTTCTGCCGCTTCCCATATCTTCTCAATGAGTTCCTCTTGTTTTGGTATCTCCGATTTCTTCCAATTCTTCGCATAAAGAATTCTGTCTGCAGTGACTATATATATAACTAGGTAACTCTTTGTCTTATCTATATTGTCTGGTATAATGCTCAGTAAAAACAATTCTGGGGTTAGTGGAACATTACAAAGCAATATTTTTTGTAACAGAGTATGTACTGCTATCCAATACTGTTTCGCTACTCTACAAGTCCACCACATATGATAAAAGCTTCCCTCTTGTGCTTCACACTTCCAACAAACATTTGACACCTCTGTATAAATCTTTGACAGTTTTTCTTGAGTCCTATGCCACCTATAAAACATCTTGTATATGTTCTCCTTGAAATTTACCGATTTTGTGAGCTTTATGTTATTTTTCCATATTTGCAACCATTGATCAATATCAATATTATGTCCTAGCAATGCAAGATGCCAAACAAAGAGCAGGTTTTGGTCTTCCAGATTGGGTATTGTATTATAGATCCTGTGTACTAGTCTGGATAAAGGAATGGATAACTTTAGATAATGATAGACTACTCAAGCTGGAAGGACATGATTTACAGTTCGGTTGGCATGCTTTTCTATGGTACAAAAAAGATAAAGAGCAGAAAAGTTTCAACTCGCATATGATAAGAAGAGCCCTATTAGGGACTTGGAAAAAGACTATCCAGCAGATTTACCAAAAAACACCAGTCTGGGTATCACCTATAGAGGCCTTTACATAACCTAACCTCATGACAGAAGCGAAACTTTTAAGACATCGAGATTTATTAAAAAAGGATTGTGAGTTAAGGTCTAAAGAAGAGTTAGAGACACAAAACATATATCTAGACTGGTGGTCCAGAGCACAAGTGGAATCTAGGTATAGAAAAGATAAAATAGAGGGTTTTTACCCAGAATTCAGAATTCAGAATAGTGATTTTTTAAAAGTCGCTCTAAGAGTGTCCAGGTAGATTGAAATGTTCTGAAACAGTTTTTTTTTTTATATGGCCATTCCTGATATCAGATTTATGTCCATTAATTCTTTTGCACAGAGATTGGGCTGTTTGTCCTACATAGAGTGCAGAACCGAGGATATCAGCCGAACAACAGGCCCAGAGTCCGGTGAGGCCAACCTTAAGATCTCTTACCATCCTGCCAAAGAAACTGGAACCCACTGTGATTAAAAACAAATAGCCCACTTTTTCTGAGAAGGGCATTTATTTATCTGTTTACAGGTAATGGCCAGGATCCTATAAGTTACACTCAGCAGTATAATGCCAGCAGGGTAACTTTGGTATACGTTAAAAAGTCTATGCAATTCCTTTTTGGACACCAATTGTGCAACTTGGCTTGCAAGAGGAAATGCCTGTCCTGTCTTCCCGACCTTTCCTAGCCACTGAGATTTATGCCACTGGCACTATGCCATTAGAAATATACAGTAGCTGGAACATCAGGTACAGTCAGTTGTGATTAAGAGAAACACTGTATGTCTAATATGTGGCTAGCATGTCAAAAGTCACCGATGGATAATCTACAGCAGATTGTTCAGCAGGAGACAGCATGTGATGTTTGTAAGAAAGACACTGGGGCCGAGAGAGAGGGAATTCTTGACGACTGTTATGGACCCGGTGTGCTCCATGTAGTCTGCTTCTGTGTTCATTCATTCACTGGGACACACCCTTCTGGTGGAGAGCCAACCTTGTAGGGAGATCCTAGACTACAACAGCCTTAAATGCTGCACAGCCCACCGATGTAAAACAGAGGTGAAGTTGGAAATGAACACCTCGTTGTTAGCCATCAAATGTTGCTAGCTAGTCACTAAGAAACCAAGCCGGGGGGAACATTTTTGGACTGGAAGAAATGAGGACCTTCCGCTGGTAACCTCAGCCTATAGACTGTTGTTACAAAAACAGAGTGCATGTTATCGTTTGTTGTTCTTAAGGTTTGTAGTGTTAAACTTTTGATAAACACACGGTACAGCTGAATTGACAACTTTGACATTTTCCAAAGAGATGGGTGCAAAAGAGATGGTTGTTTTTATCCTTGGTCTGATGGGCTCACTTTGGATTTTAATGGGGTTACCTTACCCTGCAGGACTTTTATTAATGGTGATCTCATCGCCATCAAGGTCTTAATTTTTTAAAAAACACATTGTCTTAAAGTGCCTTGAAAACAATTGTTTCAGAAATAATGTGGGAGAGGGCCTTTCCATTTTTGCTTTGAGGCAGAGTTCTCGTGCTAGTGGTTGCTGGGGAGCCCAGAACAGTTTATTGGTTTGGGTTCAGATTCAGACAAGGGACACTTCGGAAAAGGAGCAGCAGCAGGATCTGACTTCAGCCCACTGTCAGAGCCCCTTGGACAACCATGGTTGCTCAAGGCAGACTGACTCAGAATACTAAATTTTTAAAAAGTGCTGATGAAAATTCACCAATACAAAGCGAGAGACACTCTGCCATGGGTAGCAATGACACTGCAGGAAACCTTGTGGTGTAAAAGACCAATCATCTGTCTAGCTCAACCTCCTGTCTCCCTTTTGACTTCTTGAAGGAAACTTCATGATGTTTCATGGTTTAGCCAGAAATGTTCTGGGCATACTCCATCACATCTAAAAAGGACACACAAATTTACTGAGACGGCTGAATGGATAATAGAGTGACACCATGCTCCCCCTTTTCCCAAACAGTGATGCCTCTGGGTCCTAGGCACACCTGGGACCTGTAAGTCTTCAAGAAGGCAACAGACTGGCCTTTGGCTGGTCAAAAGACAGCATAAACTATACATCCTAGCAAGGATACTTTAACACCCATCGTCTTCAGCAGGCCAGTGTTCTGGACTTGCTGTTTCTTCCCCATTCCGTATTTTTTGCCGGTGAATGGGGTCTGCCAAACCTGAAAGTTCACACAACCTCTGTGCCAATTTTGCAACATCTCTGTGGCCCTAAAAGAAGACGTTGCCTTTCTCTGATTTCAGGATTCATTTATGGGCCACAAGGCTGCTCTGTTCTTCCCAAGTTCTGAAAGGGTGTCGCACAAATGGGTAGAGAAAGTCCCAAGGTTGGCTGAAAGCCACAACCTTAATTACTGAGCAGTTATTTGGTGTCCTTTGTGGGCAAGATGAAGCCTCTAACGTGGATCACATCATCCGCAGGGGCGACTTCCAGACGGCCAACATTGGGGTTTCTTCAGCCACTTTATTTTAACCAAGGGCCATTTTGCAAGTAGTTCCTAATTAAAGATGAGCATGAACTGGGAACCTGGTGGTTCGTGATGCTTCGTGGTTCGTTGTTAGCCACAAACTCTGAGAAAAAGGAACTGGTTTGCAGTTGTTGTTTTTCCAGTTTATGCCTGGGAGGGGGCGAGCGGCTCCTGCTGCCTCCCTTGCCACCGTGGGCACGTGCTCAGAGGCAGCGGCAGGCTCCTGGCAGGAAAAGCAGTCCCACTGCCTCTGAAGATGGCACCCGCTGTGGTGGCGATGGAGGTGGAGCAAGTAGGCGGAAGGGCAGTGGGAAAGGGGCGGGCGGGCATCCCCCTCTGCCAAAGCAAACGAAGCACCAAAGGGGGGGGGGGGAGTTTGGCATTTTGCTTCGGCAAAACATGATCCATGAACTGGGTCGTGAAACGAACCAGGAACCACCCAGGTTTGTTGGGCTTTTGTTGTTGTTGTTGTTGGTTTGTGGTTCGTTTTGTGCCCATCTCTATTCATAATACACCGTACAGTTTGCTAATGACTGAGGCTAGAAATAGATAGATTTCTCTTTCACAGGTACTTAATTGTAAGTTTCTCCAGTTCTCCTTCTCCACCATGTTAATCAAATCCGGATGGAAATTCACACACGCTATATACTCCAAAAAGCTTTTTCTCTCAAACATTATGCAATGTTAAACATATTTTTTCCCCCATGAAAACAGACTTTTGTATGCATTTCGAGCTGTACACTCTCTTAGAACGTTTTGGCAAGTCCAAAATGCAGGAAATATCTGTGTTCTGCTCCCATATGTGTTGGTCTGTGAAGTGTAGAGCAGATGAATTTGGATCAGAATTAACAATGCTCAGATCCAGCCACCTCCCTGTTAGTTTCCATGCTCAATTTAAGGCAGTGGTTATATAACCTATAAAGCCGTTGATGGTTTTGGACCTCAATATTTGGCGGCATGTCTCTCCCACAAAAGAGCTACCTGTCCCACATGCTCTTTGCATTCCTGGGTGTTAAGAACTGTAACACCAACCCAAGGAGGCCAAAAAAGTCAACACAAAGAACAGAGCTTTGTTGGTTGTGGCTCCTTCGCTCTGGAACAAGCTTCCTACCGAGATTCGCCAGGCACTATCCCTCTCGGTTTCTAGGAAGCTAATTAAGACATAATTATATTAAGCTGCCTTCTACTAGTGGTTAATATTGTCCTGAGATGTTCAAATGAGTTTTAATTTGTGTACTTTTTTTAAATTGTTGTTCAAAAGTAGTTTTGGCTAGTGAGTGACAGCTTTTATTGTATTTTTAAAATTTATTATATAGTGTTTTAGAGTAGGATGATATTGTATATGGTGAACTGCCCAAAGGGTGGGCAGTTTAAAAATGGAAATAAATAAATACATAAATAAATAAAGCCAGATTCCTCACTTTCCTCCAGGGACAGGGTGGCCATGTAAAAAACACTAGAAATGAGGAGATGCTTCTTCAAAAAAAGAGGGTACAGGAGGTCCCTGGTTTGTGAAAAATGGCCATGAAAATCGGAAGCTACAAATACAAAGCTAGGAATGACCTTTATAATTTAAGCAGAATGCCAGGGACCAGGGTGGCCTGTGACCGGGTGGCCTGTGGGCCCGTTGCTCCCTGTGGATGATGGGCAACTCCTTCAGGGCTCCTCATCTTTTCTTCTTATGGCTCTTTATTTTTAAACCATCCTGGGGATAGACAGCGGTTCAAATGGCGGACACTTGAAAATGGAGGCCACCCCGCTAGCAGCCATTCCCATGAAGGTCTGTCCTCCCGGAAAAGAAGATGCAAGGCCACTCTATGAGTTATGTTGACCGGTCTTATAATTTCTCTACCCCTTTGAGGTACTGCTGGTCTTAGGTTCTGGGTAAGATTCAATCAAATGTGATTCATACAGAACGTTGCTGGCTAAGGGGGCATGGGGACAGCTTTGTTTGGAAGGATAAAGGATGCCACCGGGCAAGGCATGGACCAGGAGGTTGACATCAGGTGGAGGTTCTTCAACTCAAAGAGGGGACTATCCTTGCCCCAAAAGACACAAAGAATGCAGGTGGAGTCTACCTGTGGGCTTCTTCCTCCAAGTGGCTCTGTCCTCCCATGCTTTCACTGGGAGGTACCGGGAGGCACCTTCTGGGTGACACCTGCAAAAAATAGTCCAAGTGGCATCTGAGAGGATGGACATGCAGGTCAGGACCTCTGAAGCAAAAGGGTGGGAGATGGAGAATCAAGAAAAGGAAGCTCCTCTTCAGCGCCACCTCAAATGATGGAATTTATTTCAACGGGACATCATGGTGGCCCTCAGCTTGCATGGCTTTCTTTTCAGATAGGATTAGAGAAAGTCAGGGACAAGCAGGTTTTCAGTGGCTGCTAATCCGATGACTGTCCAGGGCCTCTGCTCTTGAAGGCTATTTGCCTGTCTCTGAAGGCTGTGGATGGGATTGGGAGCAACCCAAAAGGACTGAGCAGATCAGCCTGATCAGCCTGATCAAATTGTGTGAGGCCTGGATTGGAACAGATCCAGCTCAATTGGATTCTGGAGCAAAGTAAAGCAAATTTTGAAAATTTTGATTTGCATCTGGGGCACAAATCCAAACAAATGGGGGCACAAATCACTTCGGGTCTTTTCCCCCCCTCTTTTTGAAAGAAGTCAGTTTAAAAGGGACTAGTAGGCCAACCACTGAAATTTGGAAGAAGCACTCCCCTCTTGAAGGTCTAACATGCCTACCAATTTCAGCAGCATCCATGCAAAAACGACAAAGTGATGGCCAATTCGATTTTCCCGTGCAGGTCAATGGGAGGCTTAAAAAACTGGGGTCTAGATCTGGGCTTCAGAACATTCCAGATCAAACGGGGATCTTTCCAGAAGCCTCAAACCGGCCTCCAGATAAGATCTGGGCCCTGCTCCAGGTCTGTGTCACGGAAGGACCCCAGCAAGGGTTTTGCGATCACCCTGACCAACGTCTTGCCTGCTTCCTGGAGAGGCACCTTGAGGCTGAGACAGAAGAACAAGAGCTGCACCATTGATGTCACCCCCCATGCCAAAGGGTTTGGGCCATGGGTGACCACTCCACCTGTGCTGGGAGGAAGAGAGGAAAAGCTCTGGAACCCCTGCAGCCAGCAGCAGCCAGCTCTGGTGGCCCCGAATCCCACCCCTTCCTGGGGCAAAAAGAAGGGAATTTCCTTTGTAAGCCCTGAATTCCTAGCCCATCCGTATCCCTGCGTGACTCTCTGAAGGAATGAGAGGGGGAGCAAAATGCCTCACCAGTGAGGTGCCCTCTCCACGCTGCGTGTCCGGCTGCAACTCTCCACCTGCTCCCACCGTAGCTGGCCCTTTCTCTCTCTTTCTCTTTACAGGTGCCCAGCACTTCCTCTTAAGACTGGGATCCTCTCTGGGGAGAAATGGTCCCTTTCTCTCTTTCGCTGGTGAGCCGTCCTGCGCAGTGTTCAGATGTCTCCGAAAGGCTCCCAACACAGCAGACCTTTCGAAGAGCCCTGTCTTGCCTCTTGTTCCCCCCACACCTCCTCCTCCTCCTCTTGATGCCCTTGGGCTGCCCCAAGCATCTGGGCTCTCTTGACTGAAGGGTGCCTCCGTGAGCTTTGTGTTTGTTTGGGTTATGATGACGCGGCTGTTGACTTTATCCCCAGATTGCATCCTATGCGGAACATGTGTCATTTCCTGGTGTATGTGCTGCTCCTCAACGGCCAAGGAGGAGAACATCGGCCACTTGTTTTTCTCCGGCAGCTGTGCCATGCCATGAGCGCTTAGTGCAGGACAGACGACGGGTGCATCACAGCCATTTGTAAATAGGGTGAGTTGAAAACACCACCCAGAACCTTGGACTCATTCTGACATCATTCATTTGCAAAGCAAGTGACTTTGGGACTGGCGCTAAGGCCCCCCCGATCCTCATCTTCCTCCAGCCCTCTGATTGCAACACCCTTGTGAGAAACTCAGAAGCCCGTCTGTTTTTGAATCCTGACATAAACGGACGAGAGCTGCAGCTCCAGGGCTCCTGACGGGCGAGACAGGACTTCTCTGGCTTCTGGGATTCCCAAATATTCCAATCAGAGCTAGAAAAGTTACTCTTCGGGATGGTGTCTCCTGAATTCTCCAGCCGGCACGGCCACGAGGGTCCTGGGTTGCTTTGCCAAAAAAAGAGGAACTTATTGATTTGTTCATTGAATTTATATCCTGCCATTCTCCCCAAGAGGACCCAAGATGGCTGTTCCATGCACCAGTTCTCATCTTGTTTACCGCCCAAATACATTTTACGTGATACCTTAAGATGTATATTTTGAGATGAAAATAAGGATTTTGAGTGAGAAGAGATAAGGAGCTCACTGAAATGTGGATTTTCACGCAGCTTTTAAGGACTGTTTCGAGATGAGCATGGAAGTGCAGTGGAACCGGGGCGAATAAATGCAAAAGTAACATAGGAAGGATTGGAAGTCCATCTCCAGGGCTTGGCACTTTTCAGGGCTGTGTGTATAAAAGGATCCCACATCCCATCTTCACCTCATTTGGTAGAAGTTCACAGGCGCGTAGGCTACACGGGGTGAACAAGGGTCCTCCAGTTGCCACAGAGAGGGGTCTTCAATCCAGACAGCCCTCTCCCTAACGTCAAGTGTTTTGCTAAGTTTGGGAACACCTGTTGGGACCATCCCTAAAACGGAAGAGCTGAAAGCACATCAGGGTCAGACCAAACTACAAAGATTATAAAATTATAATCTAAGATTATCAGATTGCCACCTGTCCTTAGGAGCGGGGATTCCTTAAATGCTGAAGATTGCCCTCGGTCAGGTTTTCTCACCTCCCTTCAAATTTGTTTGTGTTGTGATTCTCACTGGAAAGGAAACCCAGCCCTTGATTGTTGAGGTGCAAAACTCCGTAGAATCGCTACCAGCTTCTATTGCTGTTGTCTGGTTTGAGCTGCGGACACAGTTGGGGAAGGACGTTAATGGAGGAGACAAGATGTCTGAGGGGGAAATTTGTGTTACTTACAAAGTTTAGGAAAATAAAGTTTGGGATATTTTCCTACTAAGGTGTAGGGGACATCATTTACAACCTCTGTGGGCTTCTAGTGAGAGAACTACCCTACTGGTCTCCCTTCTTCTCTCCTCAAAAGGATGCCAAGGCAGACTCCTTGCAGAGCTGTGACCTGTTACTTTCTTTCTCTTTTTTTGGACTACAAGTCTCATGTTGAACTGGGGCATTCTGGGAGCTGAAGTCCAAAGAGCAATGCTTCCGATCTCTGATCAGGAGCAAGGGTTGCATTTCTGTACCAGAGCAGCCCCCTCCCCCCTGGCTGAATTCTGCACAAAACAGAGCGGAAGGACCAAAACGTCTCTTCCTCCTTCCTCAGGAAAGGCGAACTCGATGAAGCATCAGATTGGCCACTCCAATGAGCCTCGTGGCTCAGTGGTTAAACTGCAGCATTGCAGTCAAGACTCTGCTCACAACCTGAGTTCAATCCTGACAGGCTCAGGTAGCTGGCCTGAGGTTGACTCCACCTTCCATCCTTCTGAGGGTGGTAAATTGAGTACCCAGCTTGCTCAGAGGACAAAGTTTTGTTTGCATAACTATGTTATAAACCATGCAGAGTGTGCTCTGCTACTGCGGGGCAATATATAAGTCAAAACAACAACAATACAACTCATGGAACATTCAAAGTCTTATCAGCATGCATTTCTGTGCTCAGAGATACTTCATCTTCTTCTTTTTTTCTTTTTCCTTGAGTAAGATTGATCCGTTGAATGGAAGAGCAGAACTAGTAATGGAAGACCCCAGTCCTCCAAGGCCTTGAGATGTCCTTCTGACCTCCTCCAGCTGATAGGGATGAGTACCTTCACTTCAGAATGCTCCCAGTAGAGGGCAGCAGCGATATGCCTTCCCACCAGGCACTTCGTAATATGGAAACTTTTAAAGACCTTCTCTCTCTCTCTCTCTCTCTCAATCTCTCTCTTTCTGAAATGGTTGATCTGCTATACTTGATATTTATGGTGTGCAAGGCATGGGCTCGGGTTGGGCAGCAAAAAAATGGAACATACTATTAACCACGTCTCAGATTGAGCAAAGAGGGGTGTTGGCTCCTATGCGACTCCTCTGCCCGGAGAATGCATCTGTGAAGTCCAAGGTGCAGCCGGAGTGGCTCCCGGTTTCTCAAAAACAGTCGAGTAGTAAGCAGACTGCTTGTTTCCTTGGCACACCTTGTGAAATTGTACACTTCTTCACTTAAACTGCCCTCATGGACCCGCTCTCTTCATAGAATGCAAAAAAAAAAAAATATATATATATCCAGCAGGGGTTACCCATGGCCGCCTTCTGCACAGTCCTAACAAAGGTTAGCTGAAGTCTCACCACCGTTGTCTGTGAACGGTCCTCTGCCAGCGTCAGCTTCAGTCACAGCTGCTGCCCAGGACCTGCCCGTTGGGAACCTCTGCGCTTGTTTCCTTGGCATTCCCTGCAGGAATGACCCGGCCTCTTCTGCTGATGCAGACGTTTCTCCTCCTGACAAGGGGCGGAAGCTTCTTAGGCTGGTACCACCTCAGCTGTAACCGTTCCGCCTTGGGTGACCCTGCCGGAAGTGCAGTCCGGCCGCCCGACGGCATCGCTCTCACACACGCAACCCCCCCCCCCCTTACCGTGTTCAGGTGTGCGTCCAGGAGGAGGAATTATGGTATTACCTGAGCAATATTTACAGGGAGCGTTTCTGGCTCTTCTTTGGTGTATGCCACGACACTGTGCCCTCTGAAGTATTCTGGGAATTATAGTATTATAGAGTAGACCTTTGGTCTAGATGGGCAGGGTAGAAGTCTATAAATAAATAAAATAAATAAATAAAATAAATATAGGACAACATGTAACTTGGAACAGAGTCTAGCCTCCTGATGGGATTGTACTCGGCTTCCCTGACGCACTTGTCACCATGTTACTGTACAAATCAGGGAGTGGTTGGCTAAACTGTCTAAGCTAACGAACTTTGGACATATCATGAGAAGATAAGATTCACTGGGAAATTTGAAGACAGGAGAAAACGAAGAAGAGCAAATACCAGATGAAATACGAGATGACTGAGCCAAGGAAGCCATGGTTTTGAGTTCCCAAGACTTGAGAAAGTCTATTAACAACAGGACCTTTTTGAAGTCACTCATTGACTGGGTCGCCAGGACCCATCCCTCTCTGTTTTTAGGAAGCTAAGGAAGACCGAATTATATAAAGCTGCCTTCTGCTATGGGTGAATATTGATCTGTGATGCTCAAATGGGTTTTAATGGGTGCAATTCTATTTAAAGGTAGGTTCGTTGTTTTAGCTAGTAAGAGGGTTTATGGTACCATATTGTATTTTTATTGTCATTGTTAACTGTGTTTTTTGTTGTATTACTTTAATGTCTCTTGTGAACTGCCTAGAGAGTCATAATAACACTAATGAGGCAGTAGACACGTGGAAATAAATAAACAAACAAACAAACAAACAAACAAACTAGCGTCTACAAGCGATGAGCTGGCATGTCGGGAGAGCCTGTTCCAAACCACCCATTGTGCGAATGTCAGTATTGTGTAGCTCAGGGATCATCCTCCTAGTGAAGTAGGTTTGATATATTCCGTATGCAGGCAATTCTGTTTGTTTGTTTGTTTTTCCTTCAGGCTTCCCCTGTTAAATGTTAACTCTGTTCCTGGTTGCTTCTACTCGTCTTCTTTGATCTTTAGTCAATCACATCTCTTTAGGGGCATCATTTTTTACTCCTTCTCTCCCAGGTCCCAGCCTGCAAAGGTCCACTGTCTGAAAATTCAAAAATCATAGAAGAGTGAAGTTGGAAGGGGCCTCTAAGGCCATTGAGTCCAACCACCGGCTCAGTGCAAAGGATATCTGCCTGGTGGATGTCTAAATTTCTCTTGAATTCCTCCAGCGCTGGAGCGCTCACCACTCCCCGAGGTCATGGGTTCCTCCATCGTACTGCTCTAAGAGTTAAGAAGCTTTTGCTGATACTTAGCATAAATCTGGCTTCCTGTAGCTTGAGCCCATTCTTACATGTCCTGCACTCTGGAAGGATTGAGAACAGATCCTGACCCTCCTCTTTATGACAGCCTTTCAAGCCTTTGAAAAGTGCTCTCACATGTCATAACGTATGAACGCCTTGTTTATATTCTACTAATCCAAGAAGCCCTCCTTTCACTCCGGAACTGGTCGACTGCCCTCAGTGGCATCATTATAATCCGATAGCCAAGTCTGACTGACTTCCGAGAACCACAGGGTCACACTTTTCATAACGGCGATCTCAAATTGGCTAGAGGGAAGAAGGGGCCACACTAAGGAGAAGTGGGGAGACCGTGTGCTAAGGCAGCAGCAAAGGGGAAAACCAGAGGAGGGAACAGGGCAGGTGAGGGGAAAATGTGTTCTCAGAAAATATTGTTCCCTTCCAAAAAAAACAGTGATTGCAACCCAAAGCACAAGAAAAGGTGTGATTCTCCTGGGCCATTCACCCATGTGAGCCACTGCCTGGTGTTGCCATGGATGGCCTACCACATCATGGGCGTGTACCCCCTCCTGTTCGCTAGGCCAGTGGTTTCCAAACTTTTTTGACTCGCCGCTCCCTTGACTTACTGGCCACTGGCCATGGCTCCCCCAAAAGGATACTTTGGGGGTGGGGAAGGGGGAAGCACGGCCTGAGCAGTACTTCCGCAGACTCTGTGGAAGAATTTCCAAGGATTCTGTGGTGCCCTGACTGGGTTTGGTGGCACCCTGGGGTGCTGCAGCACACAGTTTGGGAACCACGGCACTGGGCTGTTCCCTTTGAGATAGTTCCTTCTAAAATGGCAAGAGCTCACTTCAGAATCCCTTGCTTTTCCACCCTGTAAAATATTTCACCCCTCCTACAGCTGGCATCTTGGCACCACCTTTCCCCAGAGCTCCAAGGGTGGAAGCGTTAAAAGGCAAGGCCAGGTGGCCAAAAGCATTTGCTTGACGTGGAAACGGCAAGAGACCACATCCAGACCTTTTGGCGGTGGACGTCTCCTCACCTTTTTGTTGTTGTTTAGTCGTTTAGTTGTGTCCGACTCTTCGTGACCCCATGGACCAGAGCACGCCAGGCCCTCCTGTCTTCCACTGCCTCCCGGAGTTGGGTCAAATTCCTGTTGGTCACTTCGATGACACTGTCCAACCATCTCGTCCTCTGTCGTCCCCTTCTCCTCTTGCCTTCACACTTTCCCAACATCAGGGTCTTTTCCAGGGAGTCTTCTCTTCTCATGAGATGGCCAAAGTATTGGAGCCTCAGCTTCAGGATCTGTCCTTCCAGTGAGCACTCAGGGTTGATTTCCTTTGAAATGGATAGGTTTGTTCTCCTTGCAGTCCAGGGAACTCTCAAGAGTCTCCTCCAGCACCACAATTCAAAAGCATCAATTCTTTAGCGGTCAGCTTTCTTTATGGTCCAGCTCTCACTTCCATACATCGCTACTGGAAAAACCATAGCTTTGACTATGCAGACATTTGACTATGCGGACCTTTTACACCCCCAATTTATTCAACTGTCAACATGCTTCTCTTTCAGGGTCTCTTTTGGGGCCAATGCCTGCCTGCCTGCCTTTCTCTCTCTCTCTCTCTCTCTTTCTCTTCAGCATGTATTTCCTTTCTGACCCTTCATTTGGCAGCAGGAGAAAAAAAGGAGTGAAATTTGTTTGGAGCTGCTGGGAGGTGCAGGAGGGACCGCCCGCTGCGTGAGCTGGCTCTCCTTCGTGTCTGGATGGGGGCCTTCCATTCATGAAAGAACAAGGAGGGGACACTTAATCATCGGTTTGACAAGCGCCCTTCTAATCCTCCACCAAAATAAATGAGCAAAGCGAGATAGCCTGAGAAGTGATTGGGGCCCGCTTTAGCCAGGCATTGCAGCCGAGGTATTTTTAGACTGCAGGAAGACATCTGAGAGCTCTCTCGGCCTTAGGAGAGACTGGGAACTCAACTGGATAAGGGAGAGAAGAAGTCTGGCAGGAGCCTTCACTGCCACCTCCCCGCCTGCTTCCCAAAATGGGTGAAATGAGAAGCAGGGTTGCAAACAGCAAGCCTCCAACCACTTGGGGCTTACCTGTAAAAATGCCTCCCTCCTTTTCGCCAGTTCAGGACCCAGCCATGCAAGAGTCCTGCTTCTCCATGAGATGCACAGCTTCTTGAAGGGTCCAAAAGTTTTGTTTATCCAAGCATGAGGTTTCCACCGTCTTGCAAGCTGCCAATTCGCTTGGTTTTTGCTTGATGGTTACTCACGACCTGGGAGGTAGGCAGCTTTGAATTGTGTCTCTGGAGGGATAACATTTTACCCCTTTCTAACTGTGAAGTTAGGGTTTCCTAGACTTTGGCACTAAGACCCCGTCACAAAAGAGTTTCCCTTACTCAGGGCCATGGGCAAGGTGTGTGAGCACCTGGACCACCACGGTCTCCTTTCCCAAAACATGTAGGTTCTCATCCCATGCATGACTACCTGGAGAAAGGTCCAGCAGGACCTTCGTCAAAAAAGCCATGCATCAGGTGGTTTAGTGGAGAATCTGTCACCATTCTCATGGGGTCTGGCAAAGCCTGGAACACTGACGCTTGAAAAGGATCTTTTTGCATTACTGACTGCTTCTCGCCAGTCAGGGTGCTACTCAAGTGAAAGTCTGGCTGTGGGTCAAGAGACGCAACTCAAAGCAGTGGGGTGGTGGGGGTGGGTGAGGTGATGCTTCCAGGGAGCTGGGTCGTTTTGCTCCTGAGCATCCGTTGGACCACGTCTGATGGTGGTGGAGGCGCAGGATGTGGTTGCCTTTGTTCCCTTCATCAGGATCAGAGTTTCCCACTCCAGCCCAAAGCTGGCCTCTTCCTAACCGCGTGCCCCTTTTGCCTCTGATATGGCCGCAGAAGCTGCAGGAGGTGTGTTTCACTTTCTCCACATTTCTGTCGCTCCTCCTTCTTATTGCTCTTCTTTCATGAGAACATGAACCCATCATTTAATTGTGGTGAAGCTGCTGCTTCTGCTGAGAAAGTTTCCCTATTTAAAGCATCACTTTTAAGTTCCACCCAGAGTGGCCTTAGTAGCCAGATGGAGCAGTAGACAAACTGAACGAACAAATGAACGAATGAGCCAACTAACTAACTAACTCTGCCACCCCATAAATGCATCGGATACAAGCAGAGCCATGGCAGGAGGCTCCGTCACACTCTAGCCAAACCATGTGCTGGGGGGTTAGGGTGGCCCCTGCAACATACCAGCGAAGAGGACTGAAAAGTGATGCTGATTGACATGGAACTGTGTGTGACAGGCAAACGTGGAGATGGTGTTTATAATTTATACGGAGCCACCATGCCTCTCACCCAGGTGTGGAAGACGGTGGCCAGGTGACCCTTCTGACTGCTGCTGTGGGTGCTGCCCAGTGGATGATGGCCCCCTTCGAGGTCCTTTGCTCTCTTTCCCCCTTATGGGTTGGCCTTCTTGTCCAGGAGTGTCAACCAATGTTCCTGTCAGGACATGGAGGCTCCACAGACTGGTGACTAATGAGTGCCACTAACATGCTGGTATGTAAACCCTGGTCCTATGATCGTCTTGTGTTTGTTTGGACGGGTCCTGATGAGACACCAAAGAAGGAAAATACTCCCATGGCACGGAGTCATCCATCCGGTCATCACTCCCATCCTGGTCCTCATAGCCTAGCTTGATGCTCTCAAGCCCCAAAGATTCCCCCCCCCTCCAGGATGGCTGGAGATGACTCAGGCAGCAGGATCTGTGGCCCATCCCAGGGGGTGGGGTGGGGTGGGAGGGGGTAAGGGGGAGGCAGGATGCCACAGGCTCCCCCATCGCAAGGATGACCACAACTTTCCTGATGTTCGAAACCCAATGTTTCCCTCTCCCATCCCATGACCTCAAGCCCTACCGAAGAACATGAAACCTCTTGTGTGGTATTGGTAACGTAGGCTAATTCCCCCCCCCCCCTTGATTCCGTCCTTTCACATTCAGAAACTGGAGTAACTGGAGAATCTGGTGCTCTCTTTTTTTGGTGTGTTTTGTTTAAATCTCAGGCAGCTCCAGAGGGCGGGGGAGAAGGAACCAAAGGATGCGTGAGGAAATGAAGAAAATCAAAGAGAGGAAGAGCATGCTTTTTCACCAGGGAGAGTGGTGGTGGTAACCCTTCAAAGACACACACACACACATCCGTCTGAGGTCTCGCACAGAGGGGGCTCCCAGGGTTTGGGTGGTTTGTAGACTTCCTGCCTTCAGGGAACCCAGCTTTTGCACCAGCTTGGCCATCCAATCCTCTGCATGGGGCAGTTTCTTTAGGGTGCCGGGTGAGGTGCCGGCTGGCCAGGTCTTTCAAGCCTTAGCATAAAACCACTTGCTCTGCAGTGTCTATTCCTTAATTAAGCCAGTGGGCAATTAATTCATCCTGCCAGTGCAGCTTAGAAGCCTACCCCATGCACAGCTGTGAGGCTGGCAGCCTCCCCTCTCCTGAGGTTTCGGGGCTCAAGCTACCCCTCCCTCAGCTTCTCTGGTCTCCTACCTTCTTCGCTCACACTGCCCTGGTGCCTGGGGGTGGCAGAAACTGCCAGGTGTGCCAGGGCACTGCCCGCCATCTCCGGGAATTGCCAGGGACCTGGAGGGCCCTTAGGCCAGGAGGAAAGAGCTCGGGGTCAGGAGGACCTCAGGGGGAGGAAGAGGTTTAATTATGTTTCTCTCTCATGCTCTCCCTTGTGCACAACCCTCTGTTATTTTGCACAGGATCTTACCTCCTATGGCATCCCAAGTGCTGGTCTCTGGTTCTGACCCTGGGAGTGAAGGGAATACTGGAAAAATTAGGGAGAAAAAGATTTCCCTGCAGGGGGAAGGTGGTTCCCCAAATCATTCTCCCTCCCTCCCTCCCTCTCCGTGTTTCTGGACCTTCTATAAGTTTCTCCCTGTTTAACCGAGCTAGTGGGAGGGGCTGCTCACTGGGTTTCTGTGTCCAGAAGAATGATGGCCATGGTGAACAGGTTCAGAAACCTGGACCTGCCCCAAGGAAGATTGGTTGTTGTGGTAGGGCAGCCATCTTACAGGCAGGCCCAGGGAAAGGATTTCAGTGTTTGACACATCCACATTTCTACCCCAGCCTACATTCCAGAAAACTCTTTTCAGGAGCCCACCAACCTCTCCAGGAACCTTCATAGAACGGATGCCTTTGGTGAGGGCAGGTTAACCAGAGGAGCCTCCAGGCTGTTGCACACACCACAGAGAGAGATTTCCTCCCGATCTGCTGCTGCATCTGCAGCCCTCCTCCTGCTTTGGCGAGAATTGTTCTGCCGTTCTATTGGATCTTCTTAACATGTTGGGTCTCTGAACATCCTCGTGGATGATGGACAAGTCAGGAGCGCAATCCTCTCTTGCCATGCTGCCTTCTGGTCTCCGTTCACTGGAGCTTTTCATTCAGTCCCAACCAAGCTGATTGCGCAATGCCCTTTCCACGCGAGGCCTCTTCCAGAAGGTGGCAAGAACCTCAGAGGTGGCCACACCTGGTCAGAGACACCGTTTGTCTAGCTCAGGACTCCATTTGCCCCCACAGTGGCCAACTGGAAGCCCAAAAGTGTGCATGCAAAGTGTGCCAGAATTGAGATTTGAAGGAGGTCAGAGGGTTTCCTCCTCAGATAACATACCAAGGGTGGAGTTGCAAGCTGAGGTTCTGGAGCTGGGAGGCGTGCTGCCCTTTTGGTTCAGCCTGGGTCACATGAGGAAAGGACCCAAGGAACAGAGAGGAATACCAGAGGCTGAGCATGCCGTGTCCACCTGCGTTCTGTGCTACCCCTGTCTGTCTTGGGTCTCCTTCTGAAGACAGAGGACCAGTTTGAGGCAGACAGGAGACACGCTTAAGGACGGTGTGTTGGCGTCCTTCCACTGGCAGGCGACTGAGCCAAGGCTGCAGGTGTCCCACCCTTGCTCTGGCCCTGGTTTCAAGGGAAGCTCAAGGAGTTTTGGCAAGCCTAGCAAAGCGCCTCAGGGAAGTTCTGCCCACCTCTAGCCAGAGAGAAGCCGTGAGAGAGACTAAGGTCCTTCTCCTCTTATGTCAGTCACCAGGACTGAGTAGCAGTCAGGGGTCCATCATAAACCTTCCCCTAAAATGAAAGTGTTGGACTACAACTCCCATGCTGGCTGGGATGATGGGTGCTGTAGTGACAATTCTAGAGGACTCCAGTTCGGGGAGAAGCTGATCTTGGCTATCCCATCACTGCTAAGGTCCCACTGAGCACCCAATTTGCGCATGGACCTTTTGGCCTTTCCTCCCCAGCCGGCTTCCTTCCATCGCCACGGCTGACCGAGTGAGGGCCACTCGAGGCCCCATCCTTTGCCTAGCCCAGGACGTTCCTTTCCGTGGGGTTACAGCTGGAATCCGACCACATATCAGTAAAAGAATGAAGGTCATGCTTTGCATAATATATTTATCTTGGAGATTACTGTTTTCTTCAAGCTATCCAAGAATCCAAGTGCTGAAACTAACCCTAAGTCAACAGCACTTAGAGTAATGAAATAAATTCTTTTGAGGAATCCAGCAGGAGGAGTTGATGAGGGGTTTCGGGCAGCTTGTTTTTCTTAAAATTCTCTCTTTCTTGCAAACCGGCATTGTCTGTGATTCTTGGATGCGGCCATCGTGAAGAAAAAGTGCAAAGTCTACCCGTGAGTTTATTTAGTCTGCCTGCCTGGAGCAAAGGAAAATAGAGTGCTTAATAAAAGATTTCCTTTTGCGGGAGACCCTGCAAATTGCAGATTCTAAGATAAGCGTCCTCTGTAGTGGAAGGTATAATTCCACAACTAAACAAGGATGGCCTTCCCCGGTTGAAGCTGAAAGGAATATATCTTGAACACTCGGTTAACCACAGCCCTGACTCAGAAGCCGCGAGAATCGCAAGCTTAAACAGTTCCTAATTGTACTGTAAAACTCTAAGGAAAATATTTTCAATACTCTGTCCTCTTTAATCTAAACATGATTTAATTTCAACTGCACCATTCACCTTATGCCACCAAGGAGCTCAAATTTGTATTTCATAACCTCGCGTAGTAGGCCTACGGGAGGCTTTTTTCCCCAGAGGGCCCAAAGGGAAATGATGGAGAAAGAGTGGAAGGCCCACGTTCTTCCGATCTGCCCCTCCTCTTAGCTATGGGCCACGAGGGTGCACAGGAGGGGCGGACAGGATGAAATTCCACGGGAGACGTAGCACGTTGCTTTAGATCAGGTCCGACTCTCTGCCGGTCTTCTCTCGTTGGGAAGCAGCTCTCGTGGATCTCCAGCAAAGACTCCAGCAAAGACGTCTACTCCATCTGAGCCCCTCGTTAAGAGCAGGGATTGAAGATGGGACCGTGGCCCTTTCCTTCTCCACGGTTCCGTTGGACAGAAGAAGGAAACACACCCGCTCAGTCGCATGGCTTCCTGGCATTGCCTCCCTACCCCATGGGAGGGTAATTCAGTGGGAAGACTTCACTGGGGAGGGAGACTGCGCTGTCCATGGTGCGCTTGGACAGTCCCTAGCAAGCAGCGGGATGGAGGGGTTTTTCCCTTCTTCACCCCAACTGATGAACATGAAATCTGCCTTCTTCCTCCTCCTCTTCCATCCCCAGAGATCTGCCTGGGGGATTCTAGGTGATTCCTGAAGCCCTGGAATTCTGAAAATTCGACCCCTACAAAGAATCTCAGTCCAGGGTGAAAGGGGAGGGTGCACGGGAATGGCATTGACATCCAGCCAATCAGCGCTTGGCGCAGCTCCTCCAAGTAGTGTTAACCCTAAAGGATAGATAGCCACACAAGGAGTCTCAAATGAGTAGACACACACACTGTCCCATTTAGGTCGAATATCAAGAGAAACGTCTTAACTGTTAGAGCAACACGACAATGGAACCCATGACCTCGGGAGGTGGTCAGTGCTCCAACACTGGAGGCATTCAGGAGAAAACTGGACAACCCTCTGTCAGATCTGCTTTGACTTGGGTTTGGACTTGGATTCCTGCATTGAGCCCGGGGGGTGTGTGTGTGTGTCTGACTCAATGACTGTAGAGGCCCCTTCCAACTCAATTATCCTAGGATTATTCTATGATTCTATGATATATTTTAAATAAAACACAGTCTTCTTGTGAAGTGTCAAGGACACTTTTGCTGTGAAATTCTTAGGGATGCTTTAGATGTAGTAAATGTAAAGCATCTTGCAGGTTTGCGTTTCTTGTGAATGTCCTGCTTTGTCATCGGGTTAAACTTGATGAGACCCTTGGTTTCCCTTCCCTACACTTCTTTGATTGTAAAGGACCACCACACAAGATGCATGAAGAGAGTATTTTGGATAAAATGCAACAAATGTGCAAGAAATATAAGTATAATATCAGATTTATATCTTGACCGTGTGTCTCTAGAGCATCCTCTACTTAAAACACAAATGGCAGCAAAACCAAACGGCCAAGGAGAAAAGAAACTGCCAGAGATAAAATAGCAATTAATATGAATTTGGAAAGCAATTCGGCCAAGGGCGGCAGTGAAATGAAAGGCAGACATTTAGAGGCAGGCAGGAAGAAAACCTATAAATGAACGCATAAAACTTATATAAGGACCATTTCAAACAGACCAACCAAACATCTATAAAGCTTAAATTCTTAACTTTAAAAGCCTGCACAAAATCATACCTATAGACCAATGGGTTACCAATTTTGACCCCCATACGATACTTAAAATTTACTCTGAGCCAACGAAAGGACTCTTGAAGAACTGAGGCTACTTCTGAAGCTGGCTTCGTCATATTTGTGTTCCACCTTGAGTTTATCCCATTTTATCTGCACAACAACATGATGAGGTAGTTTTACTGGAGACTTTGCTCGAGGCCACATTCCCAAAAGCTCCTTCACCAGGACCAGCCCAAGATATTACAACAACTGAGTCCATGAAAGGCAAGCTGTGATCGAAGGACAAATATTTGGGGCGTTATAAGAAGAACCCTTTTGTCTTGCCAAGGAAACACAAAATGACCACCTTAAAAGAACTCACCTCAAATAAAGAAGACTTAGACCTCCAAAAGGAGGTGGTGAGCAGTGCTCCAGCACTGGAGGCCTTCCAGAGAAATGTAGACCACCACCTGGAAGATCTCCTTTGATTCGTATTCCTGCATTGAGCAGGGGGTTGGACTGGATGGCCTTGTAGGCTCCTTCCAGCTCCATGATTCTATGATTCTATTGTGAATAGCCGTGCTCAGGCCTTGCAAGTTTAAAGCTGTGGCTTCCTTCCTCTACACTTAAAAGAGCAGACCTTTGGTCTAGATGGGCGGGGTAGAAATCTAATAAAAGAAATAAATAAAAATAAAATAATCAACCCCTCTCCTATTTGGTCTTCCTCTGTTCGTGGTGCCTTCAGTTTCCCCCCAGTATTATTGCCTTCTCCAATGAGTCTTGCCTTCTTGTGATACTTCCAAAGTAAGACTGCTCCAGTTTAGTCATTTTGCTTCTAGACGAAGTGCAGGCTTAACTGGACCGCACATCCACTTCTTTGTCTAAGTGGTGGTCTATGGGACCTGGGAAACACTCCACCCGCAGAACATTATCCACACACCCCTGTCTACTTTATTCAGCTTCCACATCCATGCACTGGAATCAGAAACACTGTTGTATGGATTGGATATGTGTAACTACCATCTGCTTCAATTTGATTCCCATTATCTGTTTTCCATTTCTGTTGTCATCGAAGCAACCAACATGAATTTGACCAAACTCCGGGAGGCAGTGGAAGACAGGAGGGCCTGGCGTGCTCTGGTCCATGGGGTCACGAAGAGTCGGACACGACTAAACGACTAAACAACAACAATCTGTTTTCCAAATTGCAACTGCTTCTCTTTCAGTTCATTTGTAACTGATCTGATTTTATTTGTACCTCAATATTGCAGAATATTTGTGTATATTTGTATTTGCCCAAATAGTGAAAAAAACATGAAATTAAGGAGAATAAAGGGCTATGACTGGGAATGTGCACTGCAGAAATGTTCATGTTTGTTTCATTTCATGTTCTTTCAGATGGTGCCTCTTTCTTTCTTTCTTTCTTTCTTTCTTTCTTTCTTTCTTTCTTTCTTTCTTTCTTTCTTTCTTTCTTTTCATTCCTTTTTATTTTCCCTTTTAGTGTACCGGATCTTTTGTTTAACATGAAAGGGACTGACCTTCTCATTTTATTTTGTTTCATTTTTTCTCATTTGTGTTTTCCGAAAGCTCTAACCAACCCTTAAAAACTACTCCAAAAAATAAAATAAAATAAAAAGCAGGGACAAGACAGGCAACAGAGAATCAATCTACTCCAAAAGCAAGCAACAATACACGAGAAAGAAAAATCATCCAAAAAAATCTCACCAAAATATACACTTTTAACAGACTAAATACACAGCCAGTTAACCAAATAACAATTTTAAAATATCAGTCTAACAGGGAAAGCACCCCTTCCCCACACAAAGAAGCAAACAAATACTACAGTTTTACAAAGCACACACACACACACACACACACACACACACACACACACACACACACACACCTCTCCTTAAAACTATGCAAAGCAAGCAAAGAAATAAAGTCAAAAATCCAAAACTAAAAGGTCCCCCCCCCCAGAAATCCAAAACTAAAGGGATTTTTCTCTCCCCCGCCACCATTTGATGCCTGGAGGCAGGCAGGCCAAGTAGCACCAGGAACTAGCTAGCCCATTGATTTCCTCAAGGATGATGGAACCAAGGCATCCCCTTCACTGGGTTCTAACCAAACCTGGCCCTGTTCCAGGTTCAAAACTGGGAACAGTGTGGAGCAAATGAGTGGAGAAAAAATTCAGGGCAATTTCCATAATACTTGAGGCCACCCAAAATTGAATAAAACAAAAATAAAACATTTGGGGTATATAATAAGAAGGAAAGAAGAAAGGAACAATTCTGTTACGTAGAGGATGTGCATCTCAAAGCAAAACGGTCACAGGAAGTGGTGGAGCCCCATCAACGCCCTTAGGGGCTTACAGTCAGGAGTTAGTCCTGGGCTGGCGTTCAGCCATAGCGCTCAGCCTGTCACTCTTTGGCCTAAAAGCCGCCACTGCAGGGATGCTGTGTGAGCAAAAGTGGCTGCTCTTCCCTCCTCCATCATCTTCTCGAGCTAGTGATTTTCAGTCACTCACCCTCCCGTGGCCTCTCTTCTTTTCTCAAATCTTCCATGTCTTTTATAAGTGACAGACAAGCTCCTCAGCCTTCGAGGGCACCTCTTCTGGACCAAAAGGAAGTGGAAAAGAGAGAGATTGTGTTCCAAGCATTTGAGTTTCCATAGGTTCCTGGACTGTGTTGCCACATGTAGTCTGACCCTGTGAGGCAGGTATGAAAGGTTCAGCCTTCATTTGTCACCTCTATCCAAACCCTCACCTGCATTCTTGTCCTGCCCTTGTTTTATATCCAGCTGAGACTTTGGGGTTTATTTTAATGCATTTTCACATATGTGTTTTGGTATGTATTTTCCACATTGATGAACCTATGTTGGCATCTTTTAGCTGCATGCATTTTAAAACCGTATGCCTTTTTGAGAAGAGAAGACTCCCTGGAAAAGACCCTGATGTTGGCAAAGGGTGAAGGCAAGAGGAGAAGGGGACGACAGAGGACGAGATGGTTGGACAGTGTCATCGAAGCAACCAACATGACTTTGACCCAACTCCGGGAGGCATTGGAAGACAGGAGGGCCTGGCGTGCTCTGGTCCATGGGGTCACGAAGAGTCGGACATGACTTAATGACTAAACAACAACAAGCCTTTTGCTTCTCCAAAATGCAATGCAAGGATCACAGTGGTACAGATTTCAGAGGCAGGGTGTACTTTGTCTCATAATTAGAGATGGGCAGCAACTGCTGGTTTGGTGGTTTGTTCATCATATGAACAGGTGTTCAATGATTGAAAACCCCTCCTCTTCCAGTGGGCACCCAATCAGAGGCAGTACCTGGAGGAGGTGGGGCAGGGAAGCCAGGCCGCTGCTTTTAAGTGGGCACCCACCAGAGAAGGTGGGGCTTTGAAGCATCGAACACTTGTTTGGCCGATAAACAAACCAACATGAACTGCTGAACTGGCGGTTCGTGCCCATCTTCACCCATATGTTTTGGGGAAATCAAAATCAAATTGTGACCCAAATTCTTGCTCCTCCTCGTTTTAAGGTTACATCCTGTAGCAAAAGGAATTGCTGTTGCCCACAAAACTCCCAATGGTTCGGCCAGCTTGTCCTTCGCTTTGGTTTGGTCTGCTGGCTTCCTGTGGTCCTATCCTTCCAAGTGCTGAGCAGCTGATGCTGGACTTCTCCTACAAATGGGAGAAGGAAGAGTGTGCGTTGGCCTTTGGCAGGAAGGCCCCCCCAAGTGCTGCTTGGTTTTGGGAGTCCCTCCCTCTCTGGTCCACCCAACTGCTTCCATGTGGGGGGACCATGTATGACCAGAATGGTGGAAGTGGCCTCCTGTGTGTTAAAGATTTCTTAGCACACGGAGTGAAAAGCGATCTGCAGGGGAGGTCGGAGCAAGAAGAGGGAAGGGGTGAAGGACGAACCGTATCTGGCTGCCTTGCACACACCCAAGCCAGGGCACACCGTGGGATCCGCGCTTTAAACAAATGCCGGCTCTTGTTGTAGGAAAGAGTGATGGCCCTGGAAAGGGCCGTTGAAGTCAAAAGCTGTTGTTCAGGGACTTGGAGAGCAGGCAACGTCGCATGAAGGATTCGAGCCGAAGGGAAGGGGCGGAGGATATTAATGGTTATATAATGGGAACCAAATGCTGAATATCAAAGTTAAATCCTTAATAATATACAGTCACTTTAGGTTACGCCAGGCTCCAAACAGATTGTTTTTCAAGGCAGAGCATTGTGGGTAAAATGTTCTAAATTCCCAAGGAGGCAATATGGTTGGGATATTTTTGGCTGCTCCGAGCCCACTCCCCGCTTCCCCCCCACCCGGCCGGTTCTCCTGTTCTTTTCCACGCATATAGAGGAGTCCTTTCTTTATCATGGCTCCCCAGCCTTCACTTTGCACGTTGACGGCTGATCCTGTTGACAGGTGGCTGCCTGCCATTTGGAAGTTCTTTGTCCATTAAAGTTCTCCTAGCGAGAGAGAAAATAAGTTTCCCCAGCATGGCTGGGCCAAAGGTTTGGTATCGAGAGCTTCTGTACAGCAAAGGTGGGCCAGCTCTCAGAGAGAGACCCACGTGGGCCTCGTGATCAGTCGGCCGCCCTTCGCAAGAAGGAAAAAGCCACCGCTGCTGCTGAAGAGGCTGGCCTCTCCGAGTTGCTTGCACAAACTTCCTACCGCTTGATGGAAGAGGGGGGCATCCTTAAGGATCCTCCATCTGTCTGAAGCACAGTTGGGACACACGCCTATCCAGGCCGGTTCACATATCTCTAGATGAAAGTGACTCAAGACAGAGAAAGTAACCGAACACAAAGAGGTCAGCAACCCCTGGGCAAGGATTAGCCCTCAACACTCACCGTATGCTCCAGAGCATTGCTTCTCAAACTTGGGTCCCCAGAGGTTCTTGGACTACAACTCCCAGAAATCCTGGCCAGCACAGCTGGGGTGAAGGCTTCTGGGAACTGCAGTCCAAGAACCTCTGGGGACCCCAGTTTGAGAACCCTTGCTTCAGAGGACCCCATCCCTCCCTGTCCAGTTCTGCACCCCCTTTTTTCCCCCTAGCACATTCCCCACCCCGCCCCAGTTCATTCACTGAAGCTCCTAGGATGCATACAGCAGAGGAGGGGGCTAGGCGGTGCCTCTGCAGGGCTGACTCTGGGCAAAGGTTCTGCACCTTCCATGGATTCGGGCAGCGAAAAAACCAAGAGGAACTGCTCAGAGTCTTCCTCCATTGACGGACGTTCTTTGCAGACGGGAAAACTGCACGGATAACAACTTGGTAGTAGAGTTAGCTGTTCTGCATGGGAGAGGCCCTGGGTCCCATCCCTGGCATCTCCAGCCAGGGGAAACCCACGGGAAGGCTAGGCACACCCACCCGTCACTTCCTGAACCTCTTGGCTGGGTTCTAGCATTAACCGCCACCCGCAGAGCCCAACGACTCCCAGCAGAGGGGGCTTTGCCTGCTGGTTAGAAGAAACACTTGCAAAGGTTTGCAAACCTTTGTTTATTCCAACTCTTGGTCCACTATATGCACCTCTGTGAGGAGATCCATGATTTGGAGCCAAGAGCATTTGGATAAACATTGGAAGAAAGAGAAACAAGAGTGGCGTGACTGTGCATGTATGTGGAGGGGGGGGGGACAGGTGTTCTATAGGCCTCCTAGCTAGACTATGCCCTCCTAGATCAGATGACCAACCCTTCAGAGAGGAGAGGCACAGTAATAATGGGAGACTCCAGTTACAGTACCCTGATATCTGCTGGAAGTCCAAGGCTGCCAAGAATGGGAGGACCAACAGCTTCCTCACTGGCCTTGCGGACAACGTCCTCTTCCAGAAGGTGGAGGAAGCATCCAGGGGATCGGCTCTTCTGGAATTGGGTCGCAGGAACAAAGAGGAACTGCTTCAGTGCGGTGGAAGAATAGCAGCACTTGGGCTGGGAGGGACCTGGTTCTCTTACAGGACTACCTAAGATGGCTGCTTTATTTATTTATTTATTTATTTATTTATTTATTTATTCGATTTTTATCCCGCCCTTTTAGACAGAGTCTGTGACTGTGTTGCTTCTGTTTTCCATTTCTCAGAGTGGTATCTGTTTGTTCCTTTTAAACATTTCTATACTTAGTGGTTTTTAGCTTTAAATATTGTCTTTTAATGATTGCACACTCATGGCTCTGTTCTTAAATATTGTCTTTCAATGATGTAAGCCACCTTGGGTCATTTTCTAACAAGGAAGGCAGGGTAAAAATATTGTAAATAAATCATAAATAAGTAAGATGCTCCCCACACAAGCATTCTGGCCAAAGCTGCAGGAAGTTGGTGTCCATCTTGTCTTGCCTTGATGTTCCTTTTGGGTTGCCAGGTCAGAAGACTCCTCCTGTCCTTTGAAGTTTCAAGGCCAAAACCTGAGATGAGAGGAGAGCTCCTTGTGCTTTCACAGAGGCAAGACAGGTGAGGTTTGGGAGGAGCAGGAACTGCTTGGGATCCAGAGGGACCCGAGGGAAATCCAAATAAATCCATTCAGAAGCCAGGGTGGCGGGGAGGGAAGGGAAGATCCTTCATGTCTTCTGCCGGAGCAGGGTTTTTAAAATATTACATCTTGCAGTGTTTTTAATTGTGGCTATTGTGTTGTTTTAATTGATTTTGAGCTGCCTTGAGCCTGCTCTGAGGAGGAAGTCAGCTTATTGAATGAATGAATGAATGAATGAATGAATGCTCTTCCATGTGACAACCATTCAAGATATTAGAATATGGCCATCCTCGTATCACCTCTCCCTCTTCTCTTCTCCAGGCAAAACACGCCCAACTTCCTCAATTGTTCCTCCTAGGGCTTGGTTTCTAGATCTTTTTGACCGTTTTGGTCTCCCCAGCTCCGGATGCATTTTGGCTTGTTGATTTCCTTCTGATATTGATGTGGTGCTCAGAACTAGACACAGGATTCCAGGTGGATTCTGACCGAAGCTGAGTGGCGCTTTTACTTTCCTTGACCTGGACACCTGCAGGTCTGCTATTGCCTTCCTTTCCGTTGTTGCTGCCTCACAGTGTTGACTCATGTTTACCTTGTGGTCTACTCAGATGCCAAGATCCTTTTCACACATCGTACTGCAGCGAAGCCAATTCTCTCTCATCCTCTGTTTGTGCATCTGATTCTTCCTGCCTAGTAGTAGATATTTTCCCCGTTCAAACTCATTTGGCTGCTTCTGGCACACTCTGAGGACAGGCTTACCTCAGTCACCAGCCGGCAAATAAGCTTCCTGTTGCCGGCAACGGGTCAGTTGGGAAGTGGCGTGGTTTTGTTTGCATGCCTGCTGTCTCAGGGTCCACAGCCCACCTGGAAAATGGACCTGTGGGGTCTGACCCTGATTCCATCTCTGAAGGTACCTGTGGGGCAGCTCAGGGGCAGCTCAGGGGCAGCCCAGTGTTGAGGGCTTGTAGCTGAATCCAGATTTAGCTTTGGGGAAAATGTATTAATTTCTAACTGGTGTTTAGATTTTTTTTCCCCTCCCTGTTTTGGGGGCATTTGTTTCGCAGTTGCCATGGCGGCTGCTGTTACTCCTCAATGGGAGGTGTTTGTGGATTGTCTAATAACAGTGTACGTTGATGAGTGCGTCCCAGCTTGGGTTTTTGTCTACTGTTCTGTTCTTCGCTGCTTTCCCCCTCACCCAGCTGCTCCCTGCGACTCTTCATCATTTTGCACTTGCAGAGTTAGCCTCCTCTCTCGCTCCCAAGAAATGCTGGGTCTGTTTTATTTTACTGCCAGGCCTGACCAAAGGGAAGAAAGAGTTCCACTCTTCCTGAATGTGCTTCATCCCCCCCTTCCCGAGCCCAACCCACCCCCCACAATATCAGCTTCCTGCAAGCCAATGGTCTCTGGGTCTTTGCCAGAGAACCTTAATCAATGTCGGCTTGTCAGGGGAGAGAAAGTTTTGGGGGTCTTTGTTCTGCAAAGACAGAAGATCCTCTTAGACAATTGGGATTATGTGTGATTGATGGACCTGACATGGGTTTGTCCCCATCTTCCTGCATTCTTCCCATATTCATGCCTACAACCTGGAAATCATGGCCATCGGGGCCTCTGTCTCACCAAGATCCAAACCATTTGTCCACACTTTCCTTCTGCAGGTGGGCAGGGCAGGACTCATTCATGAGCCCCTGGCCCAGACCTCAGGGTTGTCCCTTGGCTGTTTCCTCCTGACGGATGGCGAAGAACCCCATTTGTGGGACAAGACCTTCTCCACGGCTGCAGAGAGGCGGGTCATACATTTTTTTTAAAAAAAATTAACTGTGGCATAAGTGAATTGAAAGAACATTGATTGGGGGCTAGGATCAAGGTGGAAGTGGGTTGGGTGAAATGGTGTAGGATTTTCAAGAGCATTCCAAGGGGAAATGTTCTAGAGGGTTGAGGTGTGAGGGGAGGCTCCCAACTGTGGCTGAAAGGCAGCTTTAGGAAAATCACTTTGGTTCCTCTTCAGCATCGCATCCTGTTCCATCAGTCAACCATGGAAATGTATTTGTACTGTACACACCACAGGGTACGTGGACAACAGCCTTTACTCATCATCATTACCATAGGACTGCAGAGTTGGAAGGGACCCTATGGATCACTGAGTCCAGATCCTGTCAAAGGAATCAAACTCCCAACCTCTGACTCTGCAGCCAGAGACCTAAACCACTGAGCTATCCAGCCAGCTCAATAATAATCCTAGCATTACAGAGCTGGAAAGGACCCTATAGATAGTTGAGTCCAGCCCCTGCCAAGTGGGGAATCGAACTCCCAACCTCTGGCTCAGCTGCCAGAGACCTACACTACTGAGCTATCCAGCAGTTCAGAAATAATCTTAGCATTGCAGAGCTGAAAGGGACCCGATGGATCATTGAGTCCAGCCCCTGCCAAGTGGGGAATCGAACTCTTGACGCCTGACCTAAACCCCAGGGCTGTTCTTGGTGTTGTTCAATTTTCAGAGATGCCCTGCCTAGAACTTTGAAGTAAGGAATCACAGGCCATGCAGCTACCTGTCATGAAATACCCTATCTGTTAAAAAGGGCCCAACCCTGCTCCATTTCAAAAGAAAACATAACAAACGGGAAAGATTACTGCGGCCATGAAAAGTAAGGGGGAGATTTTGCTTATTAGACGCTAATCAGCAGTCCTTTTTGGTTAGTTTTGAAAGTTTCCTTTTAAGTTAAGAAAATGTTTCATGCTTTTCTGTCATTCTCTTTGCGGTTCCCCCCCCCCCCTTCTTCCTTCTCCTGTTTCAGTAACATATTGTAATGGAAAAGACCTGAGGAAACCAAGGAGTAACACTTTTACTTTGTAAATGGAATGCATTACTTGTCCGATCACTATAATGAGGAAGAGAAAGGGATTACTTTTAAGCAGGATCTGTAAGCAGGCGCTGCTGATTTTTACGACTGTTATGAAGGAAGGCGTGGGCATTCTGCGGGCAAAGGTGTGATGAAGCAGGAAGACAATGTTTTTGGGAGAAAGAGCAGGATTGAGGGATTACTTGCAGCACCCTCATTCTGTTCTGCCTCACGAGCAGCCTCTGTGCAGTCCTGTCTCCAAGGAGTGACACCCTTGATTTAGTACAAATGCAGGTGATACCTTTAATTGACCATTAAGAATATAAAACAAAGAAACAAACAAACAAAAAAACAGCAAGTTTTCGATGACCAATCCTCTTCTTCAGGGCTGTGCACCGAGTTCTCGTGGGCTGTTCCAAACTTATGAGCTGTTTTTAATGTCCCAAATTCACCTGGCTGAGGGTGTAGAGGCCAGGTAAGAGTCTTAGATGGAAATAGCTGCAGTGGGGCATGTCGGACTAGCAATTTGGAATTTATGGTCCATCTCTTAAAACAGAGGACCGTTGCAGACAATCTGGGGGCCCCTTCTTCTCCCTTTCTGCCTTTTTGAAGCCCGGAGAGTTTCTCTTTAGCTGGGGGAGGGAAGGCTGCCCAATTAACATGGCCTGTCTCTAACAGAGTTGGGATCACTAAGTTAGTTAAACCGCCAGGAACAGTCAATCTAAGCCAAATTAAAGCTAAATAAATAGTTTTACCTGGTGGACGCTCCCTTTAGCGTGCAGGACTGCTTGTTTAGTGTCAAGAGTCCATGATGTCCAAGAACTCATATGGGACTTCAGTTGATGCCCTGATCAGCCATTCTATGGCATCTTACAGTTCAGTACAAATCAGGAAAAGGCCGTATGGTCATGGAAACAATAAAAATGCAGGAGCAGGTGATACCTTTAATCGACCCTTGATTTAGGACACAGTCCCCCAAGACGTTCTTCAACTTAAGGTCTCGCATAAGCTTCCGTGCACTTCCCTGATCATTGTGCACGAGAACTTCCTGGAAGGGTTGAGTCTTGGCCCTTGAGAGAGCTTGGTCTAAACTAGAAGTTAAAAAGACAAACTGTAATTTTGTGACTTCACGTGGCTAGTTTTCCTACATACAGGAAGGGAAGGAAAATATATGCCTTCCCCAAGAATTACAAGAATGAGTAGTCACCTGGATTTCTTTCTTTCTTTCTTTCTTTCTTTCTTTCTTTGGCTACCTCTCCTTCTCTTCAGTTTAGCTGCTCTTCTCCTCCTCCTGCTTAACACGAGGGAGCCCCAACCTTCCCCAGGGAAACTTTGTGAGGAATAAGAGAGTCTCATGGGAAAGAGCAGAAAGTTGGACTCAATGGCCGTATAGGCCAAGGGCCAACTCAGCGATTCTATGATTCTACGAAGTGTCTGCCTGCCTGCGTCTCTCGCCTACCTTCCCATCTCTTGTCCACCTTTCGCAAGATCTTTAGCCAAAGCCCTGCATCCCCTTGTCCAAAAGGCTGCATGTCACAGTATACTTCTTTGCACGCTTACTTCAGGGTAGGTCCTTCTGCATGCAGTGGGCCTTACCCTCTTGCAAATGTATTCCAGATTTCAGCTGGTAGGCTGCCACCAAGCCTATGGAGAGAAACCTGGTGGTGGGTGGGGGAGAGCAGGGAGGACCCTATCATCACATTGCTTCTGTTTCCTCTCACTTTTTCCCTGCTGTGTCAGATTTTGGACCAGAGGTTTTCCGGAAGCAGGCAGGGCCCTGTTTTCCTGCAGTCTCTCAAAAGTCTCAGCCCTGCTGATGAAACTTGGCTGCAGAAAATAAGAAATCATCAGGGCCACGACTGGTTTTCTGTGTTAAGCAAAGGACCGTACACATGCAGAAGCACCTATACCAATTCTCTGAGAATATGTGGTGCATGGACACACAATAGCACTCGAGTACAAGAACTGAAAGACAGGCTTAAATTGTGCAAAGCTATTTTCTGACCAGTGAATGTACGTTCTTATAAAACAAGTCTCCAGAAAGACCTCCAGAAATTCTGTCCCTGAAATGGTTTTTCTTAAATTGGATGCTGGAAGTATCTCCCGGTAGCCAAGGAACAATCAGCTGCTGGCTGAAGCTGAGGGAACACATTGATGACATGATGGTTCCCCCCCCCCCCCCGCTCCACTCCCCATCATTGATGCTGAGAGGGCCTCTGGAGCAGGACTCCAGGACTGTCTTCCAGACGCTGCCACGTTCGAGAGAGCGAGCGAGAACAAACTCTCATCATCAACACAGCTTGCACTTAACATTCACTGCCTTCTTTCCTGCTTCCGCTTAGGCAAAAAAATCTCTAGATTTAGACTGCGACTAGGCAGCGAGGGAAATGCGAATTAACTCACCTTCCCTTGCTGTGAAGTCACGTTGGGGCATTCGGTCCTCTCCGACATAAGTGGCTGTAAGAAGCAGAGGGAGGGGGGAAAAGCCTTCCACTTGCAGTTCCACCGGATGGTGTAGTCGGCCTTTTAAACTGAAGGGAACCCATGGATCAATAAGGGAATGGAGATCAATTCACCCCTAATTTATTAGATACACCTTCATTAGTGATGGAGGGTGCAGCCCAGGCATGCCAGGAAGCAGCTGGATCTGGGGGCTGCTGCCCAGTGTGGCTGGCTACTGAGTGGCAGAGGGTGGTTGCCACAGGCTTTGTCCACCCAGGCTGGCCGTTGGATGGTCCTGGGCAGGAAGCCATACAAGAGGGCTCCCTGTTACTCTTGGTCTTGGACTGGGCAACACAAAGCCTGCCTTGGCAACGTTGCGTCCCTTTCTTTTTATGGCTTGGTTCTTCTTTGGCTCTGGCTTCCGAGTTGCCCGCTGGTCCCTGGCTCCCCCCAGTTGGTTTTCAGCCGTATTGCAGTTAAACTTGAACCAGCTTATGAATGGCCGACTGTCCTGGTGAACCGTTGAAATAATGGAGGGCTTAAAAGCAGTCCTAAAAATCGATCTATTCTTGCATTCCAACAAAAAGATGCCATCAGCAAAAAGTCAGTAAGTAAAGGCACGGAGATCACAAAGCTGTCCAATGGTTGAGGTTGGTAGCTGTTCATGTGTTGAAGGTCAGGAGAGAGGAGCAGGTGCACCCGGACACAGAATTTGTGGGCAAGGCCAAGATGTGAACTTCCCCAAGACCTCACCCACGGCAGGTGTTCCTCCCCTAATACGAGTTATGTTAAAATATCTCAATTATATCTCAATTAAAACGTGTCCTGGAACAGGACGGAGGCGTGCTTTCCAGGGCATTTATTCCACTGGTGAACTTCTCTTACGATTAGGGTGGGATTGGAACCTGTCTAACCTGCAAGCTGCAGCGGCTTTCGCATGTTGCTGTTGTTAGGATTCCCCAGCCGTAGCTGTGTTTACGGCCGACCGTCCTATTCCTTGACCCCCTTTTTTAGGCTTCTGATGTACAGAAGGAAAGGTGCAGCAGACACTCATCTAACGCCTTCTTCTCTTTAAGTAGAAAAAGGACAGGGAGGCCAGGAGGCATGGAGGAGGAAATCGGTCTGGAGAGAAATTTATTCTGAAACGTCCAGTGTATTTTGTTCTTGCCTCGATTTTTCTTCTTCGAGGCTTGCTCCTTTCCAAGATCGGCAGAAGGTTCTTTTTTAAGCCTCTCTTTGTCTCCTTGCATCTTTTTCTGCCCCCCTCCCCTTTGCTGTTCCAAACAGAAGGAGCATTTAAGTTGGAACGGGTCACAGATGTGGAACCGGCAAACGAAGGCAGGCTCCAAAGACCGTCTCTTTCGTGGAGTTCATCCAAAGGTCAGGAAACTTGGCCGTGGGACAACTCAGAATGGAGGCAAGGGGAAGACAGCCAGCCAGCCAGCCAGCGAGGATTCGAGAGGACACCCCACCACCACCGCCTGGGTGTTCTTCTGCTTAAGGGCAGCGTGTAGGAAAGGGCAACCCGGCTGAAGGTGCCACACAATGGGCACCGAGAGCAAGCGCTCCACCCTGACCAGAGGTTAGGACGAGGGGTGAACGGCCTCGGCGGGGTTATCCTGGAACCGACGAGGGAAATCGAAAAGGCAGCCGGAGGGGTGGGTGGAAGCCAGCTGGAAGCCTGGCCCGTCCTCCTCAGCCATCCACACGCTGCTATCCAGCTGTTGGAGAGCAGGGCCTGCTCTGCCAAAGACCATCGGAGATGCGCAGCCCCGGGGAGGCTGCCTAAAAGCCACCGAAAGCAGGTGGTGGGATTTGGAGAATGGCCCCCACTGGACGAAACAACCCTGTGGTTCTTTCAGGCTGTAGGTTTGGGGTGCTGCCACTGAAGACGTGCCCTGACCAGCTGCCATTCCTCTGTGGGGGTTCCCCCCCCGATGCCCAGCTGCCCACTGGCTCTCTCTGGGCCCAGTTTGCAGAACCACCCTGAGGGGGGAGAGGGAGGGATGAGCTGAGGAGGAGGAGGAGGAAGAAGAGGCTACTCCATCGACTGAGTCTCAGAATGGCATGCATGCTTTTTTTGGGGGGGGGGAGCAGAAGGACAGTGAGGGATGAAAAAGTGGAGGGAAACAGAAAGGGTGGAATCACAGTAGGCTCCCCTTCAGCAATGCACCCCCCTCTGCAGAGGCTTCCTGATGCCACGGGCGATCATGGGTACCGGAAAACTCAGAGATATTTCAGTGCTTTATGATTTGACTCTACCTGTAGGACTTTTATCATTTTGTTTTTGTCCCTTTGGTTTTATCTACGGTAAACTGCCCAGAATAGTGCATTGCACTCATGGTGCGTTATACAAATGGACGAACAAACAAAGAGACAGACAGGATACTTGTGGTGCCTTCTATCTTTTTGATTTTTTTTTTAAATTAGCCTTACCTATGGAGTTCTCCATAGGCAAGAATTCCTTTTTATGGAGGGCTAAATCCAGACCTCAGCTCCCTCATAGATGGCTAAAAGTGGTCCTGTCCCGAAACAGGTACCGCACACCTTCATGGACCGTATGTTTCCTTTCCGCAGAGGCCTACTTTTTTGAACCCATTCCCCCCCATCATGATTGCTGTATGGAGTTGTGCTTGAAGCTGGCATTATTCTGGAGAGTTCTGTGGTGCCGATTATGCCCAGGTTTGAATAACAGAGACCTCCCCCTCCTGCCGCACGGGCCTGGGTCGTTCACTTTCCAGTAGGACACCTGTCCAGGACTTCACCTTTCGGGTCACCGTTGAGTGCAGGTCCCAACACCTGGCCAGGACTGGCTGCAGGAATTCAATGATGCCAAGATGGAAGCGTTCACCGTTGATGCTGCCTTCCGAACCCCGTTCAGTGGCCTGGGCCGGCATTTTTAGAGGGGGACTCTTCTGCACAGTGAACTCCCCTACACTAGTCTAGTAGAATCGAGTGAGGTTCTGCTTCGCTCTCAGCCTGAGCGCCCACAGAAGGAAACCTCTGCCATGGAGCCTTCCATAAGAAAGGTCTCCCAGTAATGGCCAGCCACAGTCTGCCTCTTGGAGCCTCGAGGCCACTGGGCTGGGAAGCAAACTGGGCTCTACGGGTAACCCTGATTCTGTTGAAAAGGTGTCAGTACGTCAGAGATACGACTTCAGAAGACTTTTGTGCTTGAGAGTTCAGACTTGCAGAAAAACAGCCTAAAGATCAACCACTATTTTTTTTTAAGTAAGTTGCTGGATATGGGGAAAGTTCCTGCTGTAACAATCAGATGATTTCAGCCGTTAGGGAATTCTTTGCTCTAATGATGTGCTATCAATAATGTATAGCCTGGACTGCAATGTCTCCATGGTGTTTTATCAAGAGTCTGGAGACTGGTGAGCTACCTACTGTTTTTATAGAGGATAAATACGTTGGCTGCTTCATATTAGGATTAACATTTATTGTTGGTTTTCTCTGGATTGCTTTGTGTTCTGGCTCTTAGTGATTCATCATCAATGTTTGTGGACATGCTGCTGCTGTTTTTCTTGTAAGCTACCTTTGATCTCAACAGCAGGGCAGAAAAACTAAATAAAAGAATGATGGAATCTTTGTAATGACATTGGGAGAAAGCCACCGAGAAGCTTCACCCCTCCCAAAAGCAGTGTATGACAGGAGGCCTGGTGGTTTCACATTCTCAGGCTCAGATTATGGGATGCCTTGTGTAACCTGGAGCTGCTCTGGAGACAGGTTACTTCATGGTTTAAATGGGTGAGATGTAGCTGGGTGAGAAATCTGCATGATATGCTTTGGTTTCGTGCCTGCTATCCGAGCCCTAAGCACAGAGTTCAGTGAAGCACCTGGGAATTAACAGGTTGGCAGCTCTGTTGACCCCGATATCCCATCATCCTTGCCAGTGGTTTTGGAGGGCTCAAGATGTCTTAATGCAGGCAGTTCTACTTTGTTTTGTGGGGCTTAGGGTCCTGAGCAACAGAGCTCTGCCCAGGCAACGTCCACTGAAAGGTGTACCCCACTGCAAGAACACACGGGCAACCTGGGAAGCAGCCCAAGAGTTGAGCCAGGGTCTTGTGTCCATCACGGTGAGAGTTGTCCATGGCGGCCATGGATGCTCTTCAGAGTTTTGTGAGCTTCAAGGTTTCATGGGCTGCTCAGATGTCTCTCCTTAGCCCCACCTGGAGGTGATGGGGAAAGAACTGGGGACCTCCCACATGTAAAGAGGGGGCTCTGACACTAAACTCTGCTCCGCTTTCACCATGTAATCTTAAAGTTTCACGAATGATTTGCAGTTGTGACACATGAATATCTCCCCCTGCATCACCTTTGATGCTAGCTAACTTGAGGCTAGCAAGCTTGAAGATCACAAGAATGCAAGCAACTCCTTGATCTGTTGGGATCCACTTAAAATGTGGAAGATGAATGCACGAGAGCCTGTGATGTATTCTGCCCCGGCTAGAGATGGGCACGAAGCTAAAAGAAAGTCAGGAAGTTCGTCAAAAGTTGCTGGGTCCTTGGTTCGGGTCGGTTCGGGGTCATCCAAATTAACGGTGCCATCTCTGCACAGGCCCGGCTCCGGAAGGGAAGCCAGCTGCTGTCTCTCAAGGTGGCCATGGAGGAAGAGGAGGAGGAGGCGGCACAATCTAGGGATGTGATGGGGGTAGTGAGAAAGGGAGGGGGGAGCAGGCTCTGTGGGTGGAATGGAGTTTAGTTCCCCCTCTCCCCAGGGACAAACCTTTTTTAAAAAAAACCAGTTCATGGTGTTGTGGTGTTGTTTTTTTAAGTTCCGAAAGTTCGTGGTTTGTGGGTAGCCACGAACCACCATTTTTGTGGTTCATGCCCATCTCGGGTCCTGGCTCTCCCTTTTATCCATGGCTACCCTTCTAAGAAACAAACTCCCTCTGCCCACTAGGCCATTGCTTCTGGATTATCCTTTCCCCTCCTTGCTAAGGAAAGAAGACGGAAGGCCCATTCCATGGGGCACCTTGAAGTCTGAGGGTGGGGCCACAGGAATAGCTCAGAACGACCAGCAGGAGGACAAAGCAGAGGACAAAAATCCCTGGGATCAGGAACTAGTGATGGTCCTTGGGCCCCCAAAAGCCGAGGTGAGGAGGAGCCACTATAAGCAGTGCACTGAGCCCTCAAAGGAAGGGAGTGCGACAACCAGGGCACCATCATACACAAGACCCAAAGTTGGGTTGGCCCCCAAATTTGGGGAGTCCAAGGAGAGCCACATCCTTATCTCCTGGTTGGCTTCCCAGGCTCAGAGCTGATTTCCTACTCATCCATCATTCTTTAAAGCACCAAACCTTGTGGTGCTGAATAAGAAGGTGCAGTGGTTCCGAAATGTCAGTGTTTAGCCACAGACATCTGCCTCTTTCACCAGAGAACAAAAGAAAATGATAAAAACAGAAGTATTGCAGCAGCTTTAAGATGGACAGATTTCTTTTAGGGCGAGCTTTTGTCCACTTCTTCAGATACATGGAATACAATATTTAGCACAGAGGGTTATATGTGTACCGCGTACATGGTGTGGAGGTAGCACCAAGTGGAATGGAAAACAGCTGATGAAAAATGGAATTGAACTTTGAAAGTGACAGCTTTGGGGGAACTGTGGTTAAAATAAAATAAATTAAAAGGGGTTTTCTTCGAATTTGTTTATTCTCTTAGTTAGCAGAGCATGAAGCCGAACACAGAAAACAGGGAGATATGAGCCCAGTCTCAACAAACACCCTCCTTGATTTGCACACCAAAGCTGTCACTCTGTAACGTTTAAAAAAATCACTCATGCAAGTTGGGGGGAAAACATATCTTTACTTACAGTAATAATCTGTAGTTACAGTCAGAGGGAAAAGGGCAGAAAATGGAGTCTCCTGCATGCAAGAGCTCCCTGAATGCTTGCTGCTTGGAGGATGATTGGAAGAAAAGAAGAAGCTATTAATGAAACAATGGAGGCAAAACAAACAAACAAACAAAACAGGAAGAGGAGGCGGGGGGGCTTGCCTCAATTGCCAAAAGTGGGAAAAGAACTTTACCAGTCAAGTGAGTGGCAAAGGACAATCACATTAGTCTGTAAAGCCCATCCCACTGATACTGAGTGCTAATACATGCAAGATTGCTATTATACCAACAATATCAGCATTTTTAACAAGGATAAGGGGCGTTCGGTGTGTTGAGAAGATAAACATGCTAGCAGTAGGCAGAGGGATGAGCTTGTCTGTTGGACTGATAATGGTTTGGCTGCAGTTGGTTGTGCTGTGGAGAGGGTTTTGCCAAAGAACTCAATATTCCATATATCCATGTGCCTGAAGAAGTGGGCGGTATTCCAGAAAACCCATGCTGGAAGAAGCCATGAGACTTTTGTGGGGGTGGGTGGGTGTCTATTTATTTCTGCCTGTTCTGTTTGTGCACCAGCCTTTTGCCATTTCCAAAAGCAGGAGATGCCGGAAGCCCAGAGTTCAGTCCCAATGCATCTCTGGTGTGGAATGCAGTCTCTCCCCCCCCCTTCCTGCAGAGCCAGGGGTTGATACAGTTTAAGCAGCACTCAAGCATCTGGCCTGGCTCTCATTGTCATCTGGGAACAATTCAAGATGCTGTTTCGGGGTGGGGGTGGGGGGGAGGGCTGGTAGTCTGAGTCCCACATACATACCTCAGGTGCTGCTTCCTCCCCATCTCCCTTGAAGAGTTGTCTAGATGGCCGTTGTCAGAACGATTCCCTCTCGGTGCCTAATCGATGCAATGAGGGCAAGCAGAGACCTATTCTTGGACGTTGCTTTGCGACTCCCTTTTGTGGAGACTTGCCGAATTTTCACCTTTGGACATGGAGTTGGGGACGACGGCATGTTAATTGAACACCCGCCTCATTGGTCAGAAGCTAAACAAAATATGTGTTCCTCTGCACTCTAAACAGACGCGGCCACTCAGCCCTGGCCAGCGTAAAGGCACAGGTGAAGCCAAAGGTGAGGGACTCGGGTGCAAACCGTGAGTTCCAAAGAGACAATCTTCTCTTGTTAAAAGCAGAGCCCCTTCAAAGGGAGCGGCACCGGCTTTTCCTCGACTGAGGTGTCTCCGTTCTGCCACTGGCCTATTCACTTGCCTCTCCCTGATGATTAGTCCCTAGGAGGTCAGCTCAGGCTTCATTTGCAAATTGGCTGCGCAAATGAAGGACTTGGAAGGATGGTGTCTTTGGAGAGGAAAGGTTTTCTCACCCTCTAATCGTGAAGCTGGCCTCTGGGCCACCGGATACTTGTGCAGACTCGGGGATGGCCAGAGATGGGCCTCCCCTTGACTCAGCGACAGCCTAGGGTGTTCTGATCCGAAGGCCACCTCTGTCCGTGAGCCTCAGGGCGGTGGAGAAAGAGCCGCAGGGGTGTCCCGAAAGGGTGGTACGCCCTCGGGGTCCCTGACTCTGTTGTGTTTCCGCTGTGCTGGAAGGGCAAGAGCAGAGGTGGCCAGCGTGAGGGTGGGGGCAGAGGGGATGGGGTGGGGGTGGGTGACCACTACCTGGGAAGCAAAGGGAGGAGGCTGGCTGGTGACCAGGGGGTTTCAGGGGGAGGCCTAAGGGTGGGGGCAGGGGCTCTTCTCTAGAGTAAGGTGGAGAAGCCCTCAGACCTTCTTTTGGCCAAAAATAAAAATAAAAATGGAGAAACAAATGGAAACAGCCCCCCCCCCCAAAAAAACCACAACGGATGCTCCAATTACTTGCCGCTTCCTCTGGAGGGACCGGAAGGATCCCCAAACCCCCGGAGCGTGACTTTGAAAATGGGCCTAAAAGAGCCCTGGATGAAGACCATGGGAGAGTGATGAGCTCCCTTCCCACAAAGGAATGAATGGGGCACGGGGATGGGGGGGGGGGAGAGGGCACTCAGGAGGCAGTGATGTCCAAAGGTCGGAGTGGCCCTGCCCGGCAGCCTCCCCTCCCACCCCACGGCCAGCGCCCGGACTGCAGGTGCCTCCCCCGATGGAGACGTCCGGGAAGAGTCCACCGTGGGAAGGTCCCGTGGAAGGGAACGGCTCCTGCTCAAGGCAGAGCACGAAGAGGTCTCTTGCACAGGTCCCGGCTCTTCTGCAGGAGACTCTGCCCCCCTTGATCGGTCTCCTGTCTCAGACGTTCCCCGTGGGTTGTAAAGACAAAATATAAAAGAAAATGTGGTCCTGAGCATGATCTCCACACACACACACCCAGTAAAGTAAGGAAATTCTGGCTACGCTCCTCTAGGGCAAGCCTGTTGATTAATCCAGAATTCCAGAAATGCCACTGCTTAACAAGCCCTCCCTCACGGGGGCTGATTTCATCCGCTCTTGTTAGCCACGTTTTCTTTTTTTAATTTAATCTCAGCTCCATTCCCCAGCCCACACCACAGAAATCAACCCCCCTCCCTCCACGGCTGGTGCCTGTATCTTTCTGAACCATGGGGATCATTAGCATATTTCCATATTTTGGGCCACCCGATCCTTTTTCCAATCAACGGGCGCGTTCCTCCCTCCCTGGCCATCTCCGAAACTGATCCCTTCATAAACACAGAATAAATGAAGTAATTAGGCAAAAGGAGGTAAACAGGATGAAAGAAGCCCTTTCTTTGCCCCTCCCCAGCCCATGTGGGCGAGGACGGGGCGGGGGGGGGAAGAGGAATACAAAGTTAACAGGGAGTTTAAGTTTCCCCAGCAGAGAGAGAGAGACAAAGATATTGTCCGTTCTTTGTGTAAACTAAAACTACAAGCTCTTATTAAATTACAAACTAATTCCTTCTGTCGGGGAACAGAGGGGAAAAGCCACCTCTGGAAAACATCAAGGCCCTTTGGTTGACAAGCAAGTTGGTGTTCCAGACCCGCCCCAGGATGCTGCACCTGGGATGGGGGTGCGGGGGGGGGGGGTTAGCAATGGTCGAAAGGCAAAACATATCAAGGTGAGGAAGGTCCCTCTTCCTCCTCCTCTCCATGTTCAGAACCATGGCGTGCCGAATAGATCAGGTGCTCTACAGGAAATGTAAACAGAGAAGGGCCCCCCCAGAGGATTTCCAAAGTGTGTGAGCCTCCAGGAGACTGAAACTCACAACCTGAACTCCCTTGGCCATTCTTTCACCCGCCGGCCTCTGGAGATGGGCGTCAGGCCCTTCCGAAGACTTGTCCAGCTTTCTCTTGAAGGCCTCCAGCGTTGGAGCGCTCACCACCTCCCCCTGAGGTCATGGGTTCCGTTGTTCTACTGCTCTAACGGTTAAGAAGTTTTTCCTGATTTTCAGCCTAAATCTGGCTTCCTGTAGCTTGAGCCCATGAATAATAATCTCATGCTGTCAAGTTGTTGAGGGGAGGCTCAAACGGGGCAGGTCAACTCCATTGAGTCATGACACTGAAGACCAGGTCCACCTAGCTGTCTCCCTGGAGGGAGGGGGTGTCCCAGATCTGTTCTCCAGCAGAGTCCAGCCCCCACCCCCACATCACCGGGTCCACCTGATGCTCTTTCACTGGAAGTGGCACGGCTGAACTCCAGGTGCCCACCAGTCCTCGACTTGAAACACAGAGCTCTTTCTGATGGTTTCTTCATCTGGAAAGGCCATTCCACCCATGTCCGGTTTTAAAATAAAGAACCAGAAGGATGGACAGCCAGAGCCTCAACATGGTCCATCGTCCTCGTGAGCAGCACATGGACTGTGGATTCAGCAGGAGGAACACGGCAGGTTGCAGTCTCTTCCCCTCTGGGTGAGATGCATTCTCAGCTTCTTAGGAAATTTTGCATCTGCAAATATTAATTAACATACGTCATTTTATGCAAAGTAGGCTTCTCCTTCTTCTTCCTTATTTAAAGTGATATGTGAGTGGCCACCCTAACTGAGCTGGTTCTGGTGTGTCTGAGGCAGTGGATTTTGGTCCCCAAAAGCTCATGTTGAAATAGTCCTTAAGGTGCCACAACATTTTTGTTGTGCGCTTTTGTCTGGATATTCTGGGACCGCCTTCTTCTCAGGGTTGTGCCTCACCCCTGAGCTTTGGTGGCCCCCTTTCCATATTTCTTACCGTACTTCCTGTCCCAAACCAGCAAAGCTACAAATGGGATCACCCTAATGTTTATGTTGCAATAACTTCATTGTCGTAGGAAATATCTCTCTTGAACATTACGGAACGCTGTTCATCATTTGCAAGTGCTCATTAAAATAATTCTGCACCTGAGCTTGCCTTTACGAGGGGAAAAAGAAGTCTGCTTCTTTGAAACTCTGTATCATCTTCCCCTGTTTTTAAGGGGAAAGGAGGATGCTAGCTTGGGATGTTTTGCCACTCCATCTTTTCTCCTTCTGCAAGAAGATCACCAAAACCTGTGGGATTTTCACCGTTATTAATGTGGTACCTTGTGGAGCAGAAGAATATGTGGAGAGCTGCCCTTGCACTCTTGTGAAATGAGGCCACAAAGCATTTTCCCCTCACTCTTCTTGCAAACTCAACCGTCTTGAATTTTGCTGTTGAAAGATACATTTTCTAAAATATGCAAAATGAGAAGAATGTATAAAACTGAAGCAGCCATGTATTCTCGAAGGCTTTCACGGCCAGGATCCGATGGTTGTTGTAGGTTTTTTGGGCTGCTTGACCATGTTCTGGAGGTTTTTCTTCCTAACGTTTTGCCAGTCTCTGTGGCTGGCATCTTCAGAGGACAGGAGTTAGAACTCTGTTTGTGTTTTGGTGTAGTGTGTGGGATGAGTATTTGTAGCTGTGGGATCAGCTGTCCTTTTCAGGAGATTGGGTGATTATGGTGATCAGGGTGTTTTTTGTTATGGGTGTCATCTCCCCCCTTATCACAACAATACACCCATAACAAAAAACACCCTGATCACCATAATCACCCAATCTCCTGAAAAGAAGTCCTTGTTTTTCTCTCTCCTGAATCTTCCGCTCTCGTCCATCCCTACAGGAATGGCGAAGTTGGCAAATATAGGGACCTTATGCCAGGTGGTGGGAAAGAACTCCTAGTGGTTCTGTTGACCGGCTGGGTTTGGAAGAGGGCTATTGCTTGAACCAGCGCTTTGGGGGAGCTCTTTCGAACCCAGATAAGTGGTGGTGCAACCAAAGAAGGCAGGAGCTGGGCGGAGTGCTGGATGTAACCCAGTCCAATGTATGAGGTGCCCGCTGAGCCTCATTTCCACGGTGAAAGCATGGTCTGTGGGCTAGCTGTTGCAGGCCACCTATGATTAGAACCAGAGATTCCTTAAGTGATGATTGTATGTGATCGTCACCTTCCCTACCTGCCCCGGTTTGCAAATTAGCCTTCTCCATCTTGTGATTGACCTTCAGGTCTTAGGCATGTCCTTACATTTGAAATCTGCTTTCTCAGCCATAAAATGCTATCTTGGCTATATCTCTTGAATGCTGATATGACTTCCACTCTAAAGATATGTTAACTGCAACTTATGGGTTTGGACCTAAGCCTTGCAATTACAAATGCTTACTTTTTAGGTGGGCTGTGCCATACTTTTTCGGACCAACAGATGATCGGGGCAGCCTTGTTGTTTACTAACCTACCATCCTCATCCTCGTTGGAACAACCCTTTTGGACCTCTTAGCCCATCAGAAGTGACCACTGTGCATGCTTCCGCTCGTCTCCAGAAGCATGCACAGAAAGGTTTGCAAGCAGACATGAATTGGGAGAAGGTACTAGAGGAATTCTCCCAAATTTCATTTTCCCTCTGAGCCCCAAACTGCATCCTTCATAAACAAGGTACCTAATCTTTCAGGGCTTCCCTCTGTCTCCCAGCTGAACATTCCGGTGTGGGACACATGCAGTAAAATAAAACCACATGGGCAGATATGGGTCGTGGTCTCCATTAGGGGCACATGCATCCACTGTTTTTATTTACTCCTTCGGAAGATTTTTATCCCTTCCTTCATCCAATGATCCAATGTTTTCCGAAGATAGCGCCAATACATCCCGGAGGAATTCCCCCCACCCCCCATTTATCTGGCTGTAGATGGGAAGCCTCTACTTTTTAAAATGTATATTTTTTTCTGCTTCACTGGAGCATTCTAAGCCAGCTGGGTTTACAACAAAGAGAACTTAAGTGAATCAAAATGGATGTTAAAATGCTCTACTTTAAATCTCCTCATTGCAATATTTTCCACAGGACCGGAAAAAGATCATCAAGAAACTCCAGGGTAGGTGTCTGTTACAAAGGGGATTTAGAGGCACATCTTTTCAGAATCTGTACTAGACGCAGAGAGTGTTTGTTTACTGAAAGAATATCACATAACTTTGCAAAGGATGCCATACTTTAAGTGAATGATAAATACTTCAGGGTTTAAAAAGAGAGAGAGACTTCTCCCAGTCACCCCTTCCTTTTTTGCTTGTGTTTAATTGGATGCAAGTCATACTCCAAGAGACCCTTTTGCACCCATGCGAGGTCTTGCAGGCAGACGCCACCTGGAGTCCTTGCCACCCCACCCCACCCCTTGACACGTGCTCTCCGAGCAGTCCCAAAGGCTGCTTCTGAGCTTCTTGGGAGTCTTGACGTCTCAGATGGTGTGGGATGTGCTTCAACGAGGCATGGAGGTGAGCCGCTGTGTAACCCTCCACCGACAAGTGGGGTGAAATGCACTCTGGGTGTAAGAGTGGGTCAGAGTAAAGGCTTAATGAAGAGCCATGAGAGTTGCCATGGCTGTAGAGGCAGAGTCTGAACCCCCACTGAACTCAGATGGACTCAAGAGAGGCCATCTGAGTTCCCTTGGCATGTGTGCGGCGGATGGAGTTGCGTGCCCTGCCACGTGTGTGGCCGTGGGCCGTCTGCCTGTGTCCCAGGAGGGCCATGGGAAGGAAGGGCTCCTCAAACACATTTGAGTTTGAGGACTTTGTACTTAGGAAAATACAGGGACAGGGCAGGGACGAGCGGTTCACTCTACGTTGGAACTAGCTTAGTGGCACATAATGTCGTCAAAGGCCTGTCTAGTCCAGCTGTCTGTCAACCACTTGCCAACCACGACCCAGCCGTCTCATCTGTCCAGCAAGAGTACTGACTCCCTTGGAAGGCGTTGGGCTCTCCTTCTGGGCAGGGGTGGGGGCTTTTGAAGAAAGACTCGATGGCCACCTGTCAAGAACCCTCTAGTTCTGGATTCTCTTCCTACTTCACCAGGGAGTTTGACTTGAGGACCCTTAGGGTCCCTTCCAATTCTAAAACTCTGTGAATTTGTCCAAACCTCTTCTAAAAGTCTTCAACTTCGTAACAATTGCTACACTTGGTTGGTAGTGAATTCTACTGTGTTAGTTTGTGTTCTGTGCGAACAGGCCTTCCTTCTGACTGTCTTGAATGGTGCTGGCTGCACCCTTTCCTGGTGAGCCGGTCTCTTCAGGCTGAGTGCAAAAACCACCCAGGGCTGGTCATTCCTGTAATTCCCAGACCTCAGCACCACTTGCTTTCAGTACCACCAGCTAATTAGGATTCACTTCAGTGACAGAGTGGATGGGCTACATCACTGGCTTTTGGTGGTTCAAGGTTTGCTATAGATTTTCACTGGATTTGGAAAAATTACTTCTCGAGATGATTACCTCTGTTTTGAGACTTGCAGAGTGAAAAAAGTAACTTTTCCAAACTCTCAGCTCTCACTTGATCAGGTGCTCCACTTTGTAGGCTTTCCTGTGGAAAGTATGCACTCTTTGGAGGGATGCTGAAGGAATTGTGAAAAACAAATACGTAGGATGGTATTATTGTAGTAGCGGTCTCTATTTATTCATTTTTTAAAGTTTGCTATTTTTATCTGTTTATGCATTATGGGGATTTTTCAGACCATCCGTTCATTGATCAATATTATATCAAGGACTTGTTTCAGCAAATCACACAGTCTTTACTGACACGTTCTGTTTTCATCATCACTCACCAGAGATCAAATTTGCTGAAAGTTTAATACAAGAGGAAGATGGAATTTAAGATGGACTGACTCAATAAAGGAAGCCACGACCTTGAGTTTGGAAGACCTGAGCTGGGGCAGTTGATGACAGTCTTATCTATATTCTGTTTTGAAATCACTGATTCATAGGGTTGCAATAAGTTGAAGGAACTTGCTGGCACATAGCAAAAAGCAACACACACTATACTTAACCTCACCATCTCTCATCCTCTCTCTCTCTTTCTGTAGAGATCGGGAGGGAGACCACATGGCTCCTCAGTCATGGAAGAACACCAAACCTTTTCCTCTGGCTAAAAGGGTTGGGTGGGTCCAAGCATGATCTGTTTTGCCTAGTCTGGAGATATAGATGTGTAAGGTGTGCGCGCGCCTTGCTTTCACAAAAAGCTAAGAAATCTCACTGGTGCCCAGGGAAGTAATGGCAGAAAGCCTTGTCATGGTGAGACATGGGAAATCACCAATAAGCAGGGATTTTCCAAGTATTCTTTACATTCCTAGTGTAAACCTTCTAGATGCTTTGTCGAAAGGTGTTCTATGAATGCTGCAAGTAAACTTCCCCTCCGATCGAGCCCTGTAGGGGCAACCCTCATTTCTTGCAGTCCACGCCGGGTCTTTAAAGTCATTCCTACACAGAAAGTCCTTCATTGTAGTGTGCATGAAATCGTTCTTCCAAGACTCACTCAAAAAAAAGTTGGTCCCAACTCACATTTGGTGGAGTGGTGGGCTTGTCCTCCACATTCGTAGGATGGAAAACATTCGTCTCATCCACAGCATGAAAGGCTGCCTCATGGTTCACAAGGAAACTCCTCCAGGCCAAGGGAATTCCCATGGCACAGGCCAGTTGAGGAACAAATGTGAAGAACTGTTGAAGGCTAAGAAATGTGGGAAAGAGTTAGGAAGCAGTAGAAGATAGAATGCCAATATTATAAATAGCAAATATGAGATCAAAGTGAGCAATGGAAAAAAATGAGCCATCCCCACGGTAACCCGGCTAGAAGAGTGTCCCAGAGGCAGAGGTGGAAACCCCATTCTTTAATCTATGTCAGATTGGACCCTGGGGGCAAGGAACGAGTCTGTCTTGGCCAAGGGCGGGGTAAAGTCAAGATGACCTCATAGGTCTTTTCCAAATTTCCTACTCATGACTTGAGGGCAACAGGACTTCGCCTTGCTCAGAGCAGCCAAGGCAAACATTATGAGTGCTGCGTGACAACCGTGGTTGGACAGTCCACTGGTTGGCATGGAGATGTGCTGTACAGGCCTGGGTGTTGCCTGAGCTCAGCTACTGGCCAGCACGCAGCACTTGGATGATCAAGAGCAACTGGAGACTCCTGTGTCTGAAGAAGACCAAAATGGTCTTCCGTTCCTTGCCTCCACCAACCATGGTCATCTGTCCAAAATTCTGTTTGATGGAGGCCCCCTGGAGATGGAGGCGATGCATGGTCACCAAACCTCAACTGAAGGGAACAGAGCCTTCCATTTCCAGTTTACAAGCAAGGTAGCCATGTTCATCTGTTTCGGTGCATAGATCAGAAACGAAAGAGTTGTAGCGCCTTAAGGACTAATTGATTTACTTCAATGTGAGCCTTTGTGGGTTACAGTCTATTTCCTCTGACACATGGATGATAATTTTTAGGCCACCCGTTTATAGATGCAGACTACATGGCAGAGGGGTAGGGACCACGTGAAATGGGAAAAGGATGATGACCATTACATAGGTAGTGGTGAGCTTTTAAAAGGACAGTGGCACCAGTAACAATTATACCAACGTCCCTTTATCAGCAGCTAGATAGTTGTGCTGAGATAGAGATATGTCAAGGAACATTTGAGTACCAATGAATTTGGAAAAACCTGGACCATTGATCTATATATTGTGCTAAGAGTCCCTGATCCTTATTTAAACCTTCCAGCATACACTGAAATTTGTGAATATAGTCCACTCAGTCTTAAATCTTCCTTTGGACTTTCCTTTTCTCCACAGCAGTTACTTTGAGATCTGTAACTGAGCATCCTGAGAGGCTGAAGAAGTGGACTTTTCCACAAAAGCTTTCATTAAAATAGAGGAGCTAGTCTTTAAGGGGCCACCACATTTTTGTCATCTTTTTTTGTTTTGTTTTGTTTTGTTCTTGCCTACCCTGAGAGGCCGGAGTGTTCTGAAATGGGCTTTTGTCCGTGGCCATTTCTGATGTCACATTTGAGTCCTCTTGCTCAGAGAGTCTCCTATAAGACGATGTAGATCACATGAGCAGATCAACATCTACATGAGCCCCTGATGTTGTGAGTGACATTGTCAGGAGCATGATGGTGGTGCCAGAGTGGATGTGGCATCTGGGTTTTAGCAGGTTCTTATTCTTGTCCCCATATCTGTGTCCTGGGCTCTGTTGTTCTGTCAATAGTTGTTCAACATGGGGGTGTTGTGTTGTGTGTGGAGCTGTCTGTAAGCGAGTACGGGCCAAGCACCCAGAGCATGGGAGAGAGAAGTGCCATTGTCCAGAAGGGGCTATAGATTGTAGATGAAACATTGGGGTTGTCTCTGTTGGCAGCCGTAGTTGACTACCACAATGTTGTGTTGTGTCATTTTCTTTTTTTTAGACGTGTCTTGCGGTAGGCAATTTCTGGGAACTCATCTTGCCCAGTCAATATTGTTCTTGGTTTTGTCCTTCTCGTTTGAGTGGATACTGCAGTGTACGAAATATGTACTCCGAATTACTTTTGTATATTCAAGAAACATACTTCTTTGTTCCCCACAGCCGAAGCTTTGTACAGTATCTTCCCTTAGTCTTGATTTCGATTAGCTTCTTAGTCTTCTTCCTGACCTTTGTCTTGGTCTCCTGCCTTGGATCTGATCTTGGCTTCCATCCTGACTAATTCTTGGTCTGAGTCTCCTTCCTTAGTGGCTGCCTTCTGCCTTCATCTCGGTCTTCTGCCTTCGTCTCGGTCTTCTGCCTTCATCTCAGTCTTCTGCCTTCATCTCAGTCTTCTGCCTTCGTCTCGGTCTTCTGCCTTTGTCTCGGTCTTCTGCCTTCGTCTTGCTCTTCTGCCTTCGTCTTGGTCTTCAGCCTTCTGCCATCCTGGATCTACAAAGCAAAACCACCTGCTGGAGCTGGTGCAATGTGGTGGCTCTTTGGAGCCTGCACAAACTGCTTGTGGTTCACAGGATGACCGCCCAAGTGTCCCCTGAGAGGTCACGACCCACAAGCAAGTTCAGGAGATGGGCCGGCCTTGCTTTAATAACCACTTGTGCTTCCAAACAATCAACAGACTTGGACTGAGGACGTGTAACTGTGTCTGATACATTGTGTGATCCTAAAGTGAACTCACACAAGGCAGCCAGCGAGCGGGGGCGGAAGGAGGGGATGCGGTATCACAAGCAGCAGCACACAACACTCTCCGGAGGACCTCGGGATAGTTGAAAACAGATGAAGGCTGCTGGCAACTGGGATAGGATGGGATGGGATGACTTTTTGCCTTGCCTGCTTTCCTTCCTCCTGAAGTTCAGAAAGAGAGCGGCTGTTCTGATCCCGGCAGGAGAGCTGCTCCCGGGGCCCCTGATAATTGACCTTGGGATGGAACAGCCAAATGGGATGCAGCCCATGGAACGAAAAAGGACCCCCTGCAGTGCCACAAGGTTGACGCCCCACTTCTCTCACTGGCGTGTATGCAGGAGAGGTGCCTCTGCAGCCATGGGATCCTGAGGAAATGGTTAAAGATCAGAGAAGCTGGAAAAGTTACCTTTGGGGGCAATGCCTCCCAGAAACCACTGGCCAGTAGACCTGCTGGCTGGCCAACTGGGAGATTCTGGCAAGTTGTAACCAATGGAATCAGAGAAAAGTGGAACAGAGAAAGTTCCCTAAGGGTCACCATTCCGCAGGTGTCTGAAAGTGGCCATCATATTCCCATGAAATTTTTCCCCCTCCCAAGTTTCCAGGTTCTTTTAAGTTCTGGTCACCCTCCTGTGGCCCTGTTTCAGACTGCCAAACTCCTTCTTAAGCAGTGGTGCTAAGTAAAAAAAGTAACTTTTGCAAGCCTTAGATCAACAAGAACAAAACAGCACCCTCCCATCCTCTGCTGGCCGGAGGAATTGTCCCAACTGAGGAAAACAGGAGCGCTTCCTCCGTAGCAGTTAAAGGTGGCAAGCTGGAGCTCTGGGGAGAGGGGCCTCCTGGGGGCCACGCGGCCCATGCAGTCCCTTGCTGGCATCTCTCCTCGTCTTCCATCTGAGACGAAGACCTTGCTTTGCCTCTGGGTAGGGCCAGCCATGGCAGAGGGAGAGGCTGTGTGACTGTTTCTGCCCAGGGACCCCGGGAGGCTGCGAGGGTCCCTCCTGCAGAAATCCTCCTCCTGGGGGGAACTTCCTTTCCTCCTCACTCATCTCAGATGAGTTCCTGCAGATGCTGTTTGCTTCCCGAGCACAAACGGGAGGGTTTTTGTGTTTTTTTGCTGTTCAAAATGTAAAAATAAACAAGCAGACCACGGAGAAAGTGTTCCTCCCAGCCCGGTGAAAGGGGCCACTCTTGGTGCTTCTTAACACCCATTTCCTCTATTTAAAATCACCTTCAACTGTTGCGGAACAAATCCCCCTGATCTTAACTCCCCCCCCCCCATTCCCTACCAGTGCAAACCTGACCGTTAAAATTTGCCTCAAGTTTCACCACTGGTGAAATTTGGGGACAGGACTCCTGACTCTGGAGGTCAGGGCAAGCACTTCGTCCTGAGACCACGGAGGGCCAAAAGGAAGCGTGTGCAGATGTGAGCATGTTGGCTGAACCGTCTTCTCACCTCATCACAAAGCGGTGGGCAGGCTCCCTGTGTTCTGTTCTTGCAACAAGCTCCGCAATGGCCTCCAAGGGCAGGCGGTCAGCCCACCTAAAGCGTTTTCGGTCATCCAGCCCCACCATTGGGAAGGGCTGGCAAAAGCCCTTAGGTCTAGGCACTCCATCTTGCCGCTTTGGGCAATGCAAGTCACACCGCGGTGCCATCGATCCAGGATTTTAAACCAGATTTGAACGTTTGATTCCACTTCTGGAAAACTTGGCCATTTGGTTTGCATTAGGGCTGCATATAAAAGCTCCCTCTGTGCAAGCGAGTGACTCACACACACACACACACGCATACAAACAGATTCCTGCTCTCCCTTTTTTGCTTTCCGAATGGGCTCCCGGTACATCTTCGAGCCGTTTGGAGTTTCCTCTGCTAATTGGTAGCAGAGCTGAATCTTAAACACACGAAGGAAGATCCTTCCCTGACTCGTTTGCAGGAAGGGCAATTTAGGGGGCCCTCGCCAAGCAAATTATAAGAGGTGAAGAACAATCCCCGCATTCATGGCAGCCCCAAAACGCAAGAAGCTGAAGGGCCACCTGGAGGGGAGGGGATGCACGCTGTGGAATGCAGCCACACCTCCCCCCCCCACCTCCTGTTGTCTTCTTTCTCAGGGACGCACCTCACAAGAGCCCAGTTGTTGAAGTCATCCCTTCTAAACACTACACGTTCTTTCATTTTTAACATGTGCCTTCTTCCTCTGAGTCTGCTTGAGATAAGGAACCACCATGGAGCGACCACGGTGGGACCCATCAACCAGATTCACGGCTCCTATGCTGACATTTCAAGGGAGATCTGGAAGCGTTCAAGTATCCTGAGTTTCATAACATTGACATTTCCAGCCCCATGAATTTCTCTGACCTGGAAGCCTCAAGGACTCCTCTAAGTATTTCCACCAAGGTCTCCAGGGTTGAAAGCAAATTTAGATCACCAGAGGCTACCTTTCGCCTCTTGGTGTGGACGGGCAGGTGGTTTCAATCCATCTGCTTCTTCACTGGGGCCAAATATGCAGCAGGCCGAGCCCACCCTACGATGCATTGATGTTTGCAGATACTTTGCTCTTGCTGAGATTCGGGGATCAATTTGTTTCAAGGGGACCTCAGGGATTCTGGAGTTCACTCCCTACTTCCCACTGGAAGCAGCAAACCCAGGACTGCTGGCTTAGCAGTTGAGCACGTGGTGTACATGTGGAAAGTCCCCAGTGCAAATCCTACCTCTGAAACCTCGGGGAGACGGTGCTGATCAGTCTGGCCAGAAGACTGAGCTCTGTGAATCCATCTTGGTGTCTACGTCAGCTTCCTCTGTTTGTAGAGCATGGTTCTCCATTTTGTGATTGCTGTTGCAGGAGCCTCCAGTGTGCCTGGAGAAGGTTAAAACTTCTCTTAGAAGAACCCCCGAGATTTTGGCCCTACAAAGCACCCTACAGCCAACATCCACTCTGTAATAGATGCTGAGTTTTATTTCTCGCTCGGCTGCTTTGCTTGATCCTTCGCACATTCTGATGCTCGGTGGGTATCCATGTCGTTGTTTGCCAAGCATCCGAGGCAGCTCTGGCCAGTGGGTGCCGGACAAACAACATTTATTATGATTGTTGCAATGCCTTTCCATTGCCTAAGAACACATTGCCCCGGAATGCAAAGTATGTGCACTATTTCAGGACTAGGAAACGCACAAATAAATAGACTTCACGGAGGCTCAAAGCTCCTAAAACAAAATATAGTTACATTTTGATTCTCTCTCTCTCTTTCTTTCTCTCTCTCTCATCTGGGCAACATCTGCATGTATTTAGGCTCGTGATGTCACAGATAACCATCTATTACATGGGCAATTTTCAATGAATGTGTTTCTAATAATCTGACGGTATTTAACATATTATTACTGTCACCTTAAGCTGAGAATTAGATTTATAAGAAAGAGTGAGAGAGTGAAATTTCTGCCACGTGTTGAGCGAAGTACTGGGGGATGATCAAAAACAGTCTGGCTAAAGCTGAAATGTGTATTTTATTTCACCCACCCTGCCCACCCCCACGATTGTGCACAAGCCTGCTTTTAATAATCATCCTTTCAAAAGAAACAATTACCATATCATCTCGTATAAACATGCCGCCTGTTTGTTTAAGGCTTTGCAGGCATTATGCTTGGTTTTTAAAAGCTGTGGATGTTACTGTGAACATATTGGGAGCTACAAGAGGTCAGGACTGGCTATGACGCGGCGGAAACGGAGGACCCTTCCATCACGGAAGCAAGGGATGCGGCAGGACGGGGGATGCTGGTGGTGGAGATCCCTTCCGATGGAGAAGAAATTCAGCGATTTACTCTTAAGGATACTAAGCAAGAGCGACGCTCACCTGTCACTTTGTTACCTTCCTGATTTTAGTCCTGGGCAAACGGTCTGAAAACACAGCATACGCTGCACTGTGCGAGGAATGGGTCAGGTGCACAACTAGCTGCCTGATCTCCAGACAGGAGTGAGGACTCTGCCCACACGGGAGCCTTTGCCTAGCCACCATTGAGTGGGTTGGCTTGGGACGCAGGATCCATTTTTTGTTGTTATTCATTACGCGCTATCCAGTTGCCTCCGACTTTTGAGGTTCCTATGAATGCGTGACCTCCAAAATGTCCTCAGCAGCCCTGCTCAGCTCTTGCAAAACCCTGGGTTCCTTTAGGGAGTCAATCCATCTTGTATTTGCTCTTCCTCTTTTCCTGTTGCCTCTAAACTTTCCAAGCTTTATTGTCTTTCTCAGTGAATCTCGTCTTTCATGATGTGCCCAAAGTACAACAGCCTCATTTTAGTCAGTCTCATGAGGGTTCAGGCTATGACCCACTGGTTTGTTTCTCTGGTGGTCCAAAGCTCTCCTCCAGCGCCCTTTTCAGGGGTGCATTGCGCCTATTCAGAGCCTACATGCCAGAAAGGCTTGAGGAATCCAGTGGAAGCAGCCAAGTGTCTGGAACGTGAAGTGGGAAAGTGTTCCCCGTGTGTTCAACAGTCTCAGTGAAAGTAGCTTTTTTGAGATCCATTGTGAGAAAGGGAAAAAAAATCTGTTTTCCTGGAGAATCTGCAAAATTTGCAAGGATTTTTTCAAGAAACGAAACTGCACAGAACTATGTACACATTTTAAAATCCAGGGAAGGGAAGGCAAAAAAATGCATGCAGTTGTGAAAATTAAGTACAATCTAGCAAAAGCCAATGCAGGAAAATCTGTACATGAGTCAAAATGCACAAGTAAATGCATATGTCGGGGAGAGAAATCAGGCAAAATATGTGTAAAAATGCAAAGTCTCACAGCTTCATAAAAAATGGGAGGCAAATACGGGTGACATTCAGAAGACCAACCACATTGAGATAGAAAGATTTCTGTGGCCCTGCTTTGAATGTTGGGTTGCCAGGGCAGCTTTCAGGGAGCTGAACCACTGGGGGAAGGGGGAGGGAGGTGGGCCTGATCCCGGCTTTACTGCTACGCTCAACCACATCATGGCCAGATACAGTGCTGTACCTGATCAACAGGACAGACTGACCTATAAACAGTATATGTATACGATATAAACGGTGGCTGCTTTAGGAGGTCACTCTGGTTCTCATTGTGCCCCAGAGTCATATTAGTTGGGGCAGAATGAGAACCTCAGCGACATTTGGTCCACATCCATATGTTTGTGTGCACATTTTTCAAAACCTATGCATTCTGGATGCATTTGTTTAAAGGAATGGATTTTGTTTATTAAATCTAGGGATGCTTACAAATGATTTCTCCATTGACTCAAACTGTTGAGGCACATTTCTCTGAATGTACGCCCTTTTTACGTGTCATTGTCTAATTCTTCCAAACATGCTTCTTTGCACTTGTATTTTTTTTCCAGATGTAGGCATTTTTGGGCACATATTTTCGAAAGGACACCTGTTTGTCCCCCCACCTGACTCACATGGCAAGCTACTGAAAAGTACAGCTTTGAGCTATAGGCATGCCCCAATTCTTCAGGATGAATTCATAGGAATTAATTCCTCCCCCACTCCTAACCTGGCCCCTTTGATCTTCATTTGTGGCTTTGGATCTTGACTTGGTCTGAAGGATCATCTCACCTCCTCCAGCCCTTCCCACTGACCACGAGCTGACCTGACCTTTCAGACCCCGGGCATTTGTGCAAGTCTTGCATGAGCGGGCTGCCCATCCAGATCTGTGGGTGGACCAGCACACCCTCTGTGCAAAGGAAGGCACAAGGCAGAGGAGTCTGTGAGGCTTCCTCTCCCAGCCAGAAATAAACCATCAAGCAGTGGAACAGCTTGCCTCCTGATGTTGCAGGTTCCCATGTTGCTGGAGGTGTTCAAGAAAAGATGGGACAGCCCTCTGTCCGGGATGGTATGAGGTCTCCTGTCTTGGGCACGGGGTTGGTCTAGAAGACCTCTAAGGTCCCTTCCAACCCGATGACGATTCTATGATTCTATGGAATAGCTACCTCAGAACTAAGTCAGGTGCCAAGTATGATGTTCATTGCCATGTTAAATGCTCATGAGCTGCCAGGAAGGTGGCATTATCTTACTTTGGAAAACCCTCATATATTCGAGCAAGTTGCCAAATAGGGCTGAAGAACCAAGTGTGATTTGGTGGTTTGCTGGCTTGGAAATGCTCATTTCCCGAAGGATCTCCTGTACCAAATAAGCTACATTGTCTTCGGGCATCCCACACCTCAAGCGGCAGTATGAGCGGGCAGCACTGTGGTCAAATCGAGAGAGTGAAGCCAACTCAAACCCGAAACTGCCCCTTTAATCCCAAGGAGGTTAAAATGGCTCATCTCCCCCATCCCCTGGATTTATTACCTTGGATCTGACTTTTAGAGAAGTCTAAAGGGCATAAAATGCTGGAACATACGTGGTGGTAGTTCTAACGGCAGATCTGTGGGTGGGAGAGACAGGAGCTCAGGGGTCATAAAGGCTCCTCATGAGTAGTCCTGGGGGGAAACTCTCTATTTGGCCCTTCTTGATCCCAGTCTCTCCTGTTTGCCATATCTGGGATCAAGAAGGAGCCCCCTCCATCCTCCCCCTACTCTGTTTTTCACCCTTCCAACATGGCCTGCTTTAGCCTTCTGGCTGTGGATGATTCAACGGGGAAGGATTTTGCTAGAACAACAATGGCTTGACAAATCCTTGATCTCTGAAAAAATAAATATTATTTTTAACTGATCTTAATGATTAAATATGTCCATTTTCATTAGTGTTTTGAAAAGCTCCATCCAAACTATTTGACCTCTTCACCACAAAGCCAACAAAGTCTTTGACTGGCAACTTAGAGTTTGTAAGGGATGGGGAAAGAAAGTAAAGACAGCATTACCCCCCCCCCCCTCCAAATAGTGTCTTTTTCAAACTTTCCTATTTCCTGCAGGTCTTGGGGATAAACTGACAAAATAATTGCAATGTGACGGGGTGATGAGAGAAAGAGAAGGCCATGCTCCATGGTGGAACTCTCAGAAATGATGATTACGCTTTCACCGACTGTCACAGTTTGGGTTTTTAAGGGCTAATGCTCCCAAATGTCACTTCTACCTCCTGGGGTCACACGTCTCCTGCAAAGGTCAGGTCTGGCCCCGTGTGCGGCAGTGGGAACTCCATTCAGGCAAAACCAGGGATCAAACGGTGTGACAAACGTTGAACTCTGTCGTACTCTTGTCCGCTCCCAGAGACATGTACGCCACCGACTTCATGGCTGCCGTTGGTCACCGTCTTTTACCAAGTCTAAGACTATGTTGTAAACAGCCAAGTTTCAGTAGATTTAGAAGGTTAGGATCTGTCATGAAGGAACTGACATTCCAAGGGGAAGGGGGCTTGTCCTGAGACAGAAAGAAGATATGACCACCAGAGGCACCTTCTTGTAAACGCCTACCTGTTGGGAATCACTCTTCCACTTCCAATTCAAGCAACCACCTCTCCTAGCAACTCCTAGGAGGCTCCCACATTGAAAGGACCCACCACCCTTCCAGAGGAGATATCAGCATGGCTACCTGCACCCTCTCTGCTGGGCAAAACTTTCCACTAGAAGTTTGGGGGCAGGGAAAACACTTCCTGTGGCCTTTATGAGTTTCCTTTCCTCGGAGAGAACTGAGATGGTGAGACGGTCCAATAAGCCCAGACACCAGAACGTTAGCTCCTCTGGACGGTTTCCTCCACCCTTCAGGAACTGTTCTTCTCCGGCTCATCTAATCACAGAATTTCAACATTCTTGGTGGAGCTGTCACTGATTTTACTTGGCCCCAGACTTTGAAAGGGTTGGTCTCTGTGGCTATTGTACCTGACCATTACCGGGCCGCCTCCAAAGTCCAAGAGAAACATTTGCTAGGAATCCAAGTAGCTTTTTTACGCCCCGTGATCAAAATGTCGTCTGTCTCGGCTGAGTGGCTTTAGACAAGGGGGGTACCAATTCCAGAAGAGGGCTGGGGAATTGGTCCATTCTCCATCTGGATTTCTATTTCTTCAGCCAGGCCTTATCAATGGAGAAACTGAAACCTAAAAGTTTGATTGCTGCAGTTCAATTATGTTGGAAGGTGCTTCAAGATGAAGGCAGTTTGCAAAAGTGGAAACTCCTACAATTTGCAGTCAGAGGGTCAAATTACACATATAATGGTTGTTGTGGGTTTTCCGGGCTGTTTGGCCGTGTTCTTAAGGTTTTTCTTCCTAACGTTTCGCCAGTCTCTGTGGCCGGCATCTTCAGAGGACAGGAGTCAGAACTCTGTCTCTATACATATAATTTCTGACACAATATATGGACTGTGAGAGGAACGAACTGCTGTGAGGTGGCTCCAACATTTCCAAGCATCATGCATCTTCTTTAAAATACACACAAAAAAGTGACAGCCATTTAAATTTTCTAACACAACAAACAGGAGGTGTGCAGATTAGGCTTTCTGAATTTCAATATGGATTTCCAAATTTCAGTTTGATCTGGACTCTGCCTCAATGCACAATAATTCAGGCCTAAGCCTGGACCCTTAGTCTGGGTTGTACATTGAATCAAGGGACTCGTAGACAGGATGAGGAACAATCATAATGATGCACTTGGACATTTCAAAGCAGGGGGCCAGCAAACAGTGGCCCGTGGGCAACTGCAGCTCAGGGTAAGCCGTTCGCTCCCCTCTGTGGTCCCCATGGAAACACTGGTTTCAAAAAGACTGCAGCAAATTACAAATTGTCTGCTGCCTGTGTTTTAAGTTGAGGTTGATAAGAGTATTATTTTACCTTTATTAAAATCAGAACTCTTTCTTTTGAGTCAATCGTTAATCCTCTCCTTGTAGGAATCAAATTTCCTGTCTGAAAATCAAGCAACTTAGAATCCTAGAATCATGGAGTTAGAAGGGGCCTCCAAGGCCATCAAATCCAAACCCCTGGATTAATGCAGGAACCCAAATCCGAGCAGATCTGACAGACGGTGGTCCAATTTTCTCTTCCAGTGTTGGAGCGTCCACTTCCATAGACAGTATGAGGCTGACGACACAGGTGTATAGTCCACTCATAGAGCAGTGCTACCCATACTTTCCTGGCCCCTGTCAGGGGCTTCTCCTTTTTTGGTGCTGATAAGATCTCTCAGTTTCAGTTCATTTCCAGCATGTGTGATCGCTGGAACTGAACCAAATGCCAGGCTTCCTGTCAACTGCCCCTATCAGGAGGTGGCTAAGAAGAGAGCCACTTTAGGATATTGACCAATTATATACTGCCTCAGCTCAACGGAAGGGCCAAGGGAGTGAAAAACAATTTTTAAAAGTGCATTAGGGTGCCACAAATATATTTATTTATTATTTAAAAATAATAAGTGTGGATTTCGAGCTCATAGATCCACCACTGACATGGTATTCTCCCTCAGACAGTTGCAGGAGAAATGTAGGGAACAACGACAGCCACTCTTTGTGGCCTTCATAGATCTCACAAAGGCCTTTGATTTGGTTAGCAGGGACGGCTTTTTAAAAATACTTCCCAAGATTGGATGTCCACCTCGACTCCTTAACATCATCAGGTCCTTTCACGAGGAAATGAAGGGCACTGTAATTTTTGATGGCTCAACATCAGATCCCTTTGACATCCGAAGCGGAGTGAAACAGGGCTGTGTCCTCGCGCCAACCCTGTTTGGGATCTTTTTTTGCTGTCATGCTGAAGCACGCCTTTGGAACTGCAACAGAAGGTGTCTATCTCCAGACTAGATCAGATGGAAAGCTCTTTAATCTCTCTAGATTGAGAGTGAAGACCAAAGTCCATCTGAAATGCACGCGGGACTTCCTCTTCGCCGACGATGCAGATGTTGTCGCCCACTCTGCTGAAGACCTACAACAACTCATGAATCGCTTTAGCAAGGCCTGCCAAGACTTTGGATTGACAAACAGCCCTATGTTCCTGTAGACATAGGGATGAATATAAAAACAAATTGTGATATTCATGGGAAATTGCTGATTCATCACATATTCATCACTTTGTATTCATCAATTCCAGAGACCCCGACGAATACGAAGCGACAAATATTTATCTTTTGTTGTTGTTGTTGTTTTGTCGCTTCGGAACAGTGGCTTCCCTCTCTGCCTACGCCCTTATGGATCAGCTGTTCCTCGGACACATAGGCTGCTGGAAGGGAAGCCACCACCTCCGTGTGGCAGTGGTGGAGGAGAATAACTCAGTAGTACAAGGTAGGGAGACGGCAGGGGCAGGGGGGAGGGGGAAGGAGCAGGCTGTGGGAGTGAGAGGCTCAGCTTTTTCTTCTAGACAGCCAATGGCTGTCTAAAAAAAAAAAGCAAGTACTGACAAACCAACAAACCGATTCGTGGTTTGTTGGTAAAACATTCATAAATTTGTGCTTTGGGCAGTTTGTCCCCATCTCCTGCAGCTCCACAAGGTACCCTGATATCTGCAGACAGATTTCCACCTCAGACCTTCCAGCTCCAGTGGTGAGGCCTGTGAGGTTCCCATGGCATCTCCTGAGAGCTTGGTCAAGCAGAGGTGGCAGAATAGATGCTTGCCATTCAAGGCTGGACACCAGCCGATGAAAGGCACCATATTAATCAACCCACGGAGTCTTAAATATTAATCATGCCTGTTCTCGGGAGAGAGGGATTGATGGAACGGAAGCATAAGCATAAGCGTGCTTCCGTTGTAATTTGTCCTAGCAGCTGCCCTGCCAGGGGTGCTTAGTCATAGGAGGGAAGAGCCTGGAATATCTAGTGTCAGACACACGATGCCGGTGGTACTCAGCGACAGAGCCACTGGCTAGAGCCAGTCCCGGGAACAAAACCTGAAACGAGCCCCACAGTGTTCACACCATGAAACTGCAGCTGGACAAACCAAGGCCAGGATTCCAGACAACCATCAAGCAGAGACCGTTCCAGCCCAGGAATCAGGCAGACGGAGAGACAGAGGGGCTTCAGGAACACAGAGGAAGGATGGGGCACCCAGCAAGCAAGAGAAGCATGCCGACCTAACTTCAACGGGCAGCCCCACCAGCTGGGAAGCATGCCTGGATTTTCCAGGGGGGAGAACATCAGGATCTGGCATGCGCTGAGAGAGGAAGAGCAAAAGGGGCTTGTCACAGGTATCCTTAGCATATGGTTACAACGCACACACACACAGAGAGACCCCTATCTGAAGGCACAACCTGCCTGCCCTGAAAGGAGCTAACCATACAGTTGCAGGGTGCCTATGAAGCATCTCCCAGGTCTCTCTCGGCTCTGTCTGCTTCTGCTGGCTGTTGACTCCTGGCTCTGGGCAGGAAAGAGTATCATGGACTTCCTTTTTCCAAGTGGACCTCTCTCACAGGCAGAAGGCCCTTCTCCTGTTTTTGGGTCTTGATTTTCAGTTCCAACTCCTGCCTTGCTCTCCAGCCCGGCCTTCTGGTTTCACCGCTTGCTTGCATTTTGGCCCTCGCTCCCGGTTCCCTAGGCTCTCTCTGCTGACCGCCTGCCCTTGCTCTGTTGGGAGAATGATGAGAAGAGACTGTCTTGGATACTCCATACCACCGGACAGGGTGGAACGATGGACGTTTTAATATGAGCTATTACCAAAAAGAAAAAAAAAAGAAAAAAGAAAAAAAAGGCATATCCAGACAAAAACAAAACAAAAATAAAAAGCACAGACACAAACAGAAACATAACAGCACCTTAAATACGTGGTGCTGGAAGAGAGTTTTGCAGATATAATGGGCCACCAGACAGATGATCAAGCGGTTCCTAGATCAAATCAATCCTGAGCTCTCCTTGGAAGCAACAATGACAAAACTGAGGCTGCCGTACCTTGGGCACATCATGACTCACAAGACTTCCTGGAAAAGATAACAATGGTAGGAAAATCTGAAGGCAACAGGAAAAGAAGAAGACCCAATAGGAGATTGATTGACTCCATAAAGGCAGTCCCATCCTTGAGCTGAGCAGGGCAGGACATTTTCATGGGTCACCGTAAGTAGGAGGAATCTGGTCAGCGTGTCGCAACAATAGGAACCTTAAAGACCAATTATTATATTCCTGTGTGAGCTTTTGTGGATAGATCCACTTCAACAGATGTATCAGAGTGAAGAGAAGCCACAGGGCTCTATTGGGTAGGCACAGGAAAGTGACCCTAGCAGTATGGACACAAATCATGAATGGCAACAAGGCTAAGTGCGCTCACACAGCCTCATTTCAGTGGATAATCTCACCCCTGCTATGAGGTACCAAGGCAGCAGGAGGTTCATTTGACTCTTATGGGCTGTGGGTTTTCCGTACCCCCGGGTGCTGAGATGTCCTTCTCCAAGCTTCACACTGATGAAAGCTGGGGGGGGGGGGGGGGGGAGCCAGAAGCCCTAGAACTCTGCACTGATGGCAGGATGCTAAACATGTTTGGGTTCAAGATGGGGACCAATGAAGAAGTCCTAAGGGGAATGAATAAAGATCAAGAAATGGCAAGCCAGGTGCCAGGCTGTCACGCCTAGTAGAAAGCTGGAACCCTTTAGTGGCAGGATGACATTGAGAAGGAAGAAAAGACGGATCCCTGGAGCTTCTCTTTGCCGGGTGCGAAATAACCGGGCGGAGAGGCAGCGCGGGAAGGCGAGGTTGGTCCCGGCCGGAGCCCCTGGGCGGGAGGCTCCGTCGGAGGCGGCCCGGCGCGTCCTCATGCACCGCGGAGCCCTGGCGCGGTCGGTATGCCGGCCTCCAGGAGCAGGGCGAGGAGGGACCGAAGGGAGTCCTGCCAGGCGGGCGCTCCCCACTCCCCGCGGCCCGGGCAGGGGTGTCGTGCCCTCGCCGCCGCCGCCCCGTCGCCCACTGCCTCGGCCGCCGCGGGCGCTGCGTCTCCGGGAAAGCGCGGCGGCCGGCCGGTGGCTCCTTCAGCCGCCCGCCCGCCGGCCCGCATCTCTCCCGCCGCGCTTCCAGGGGGCCGGGCCGCCTTCTGGGATGATTCGCGCGGCGGCCGGGCCGGCGGAGGGCGAGCCGCGCCCGGGAGGCTTTCCGCGCAGGGCCCGGACGGGGCGCCCCGGGATCAGGCCGGGGAAGCCCGTGGGTCGCGCGCGGAGCCGGGAACCGATCCCTCCCGCTCGTGGCGCCCGGCGATCTGGGCGGGACGGCCGCCTGCCTTCTCCCCGGAGCCGCTCTTTCGTGCTCTCGGGCGCAGAACCATGCGGGGTTTGAAAAGCAAACACGCGCGCACAAAGAGGTCGCGTGTTCACACCAGCAGACGTTAATAAGACTTTGGGCTTTGGACCGCGCGGCGTTTTCTCTGCCGTCGAAGCGGCGCGGACTCACGGGCCCGGTTTCTAAAGGGGGAGCGCAGACAACGGGACGCGTGCCTTGACGATCGCGGTTCCGGGAAGGGCCGTTGGAGAGATAAAACCTGCGGGGTTTTTTTTTCATCCTGAAGCCAGAGGCCGCTTTGACACGCAAAGAAACCCGGGCTCTTAAAAAATGGGCAGGGCTTTTGGAATAAAACGGGGGCGTTGCATCAAAAACCTTGAATTTTGTACAGAATGCAAGGTTTTCTGAGCAAAAGGCAAGGTTTTTTGGTGCCAAAAATATTACTTCCGTAAGGTTAATTTTTTTTTTTTTTTTTTTTTTTTTTTTTTTTTTTTTTTGCAAGAAGAGGTAGAAATGTACAAAAACTCACCGGAAGGAAAATATTGCCTTTTTCTTTCTTTCTCAGCAGCAGAATTGAAATGAGCCAAGATTTGTATCTAGCCGTGTCCTTGTGCTGCAGCAAGAATTTTTGTGCCATCTGAAAGACTTGACCCTGTTCCTTGGGTGCAAGCTGCCCAGCCAAACTTGTCAGGCTCTGAGCTGCCACCAGGCTCTGTTTTGCTGGCCACAGTGTGTTTATCGTGGCACAAACACGGCCCAGCCGACGTCTATCCATCTGTATTGGGCCAACTAGGTTTGACGCATCTTCCCTCCCTGTCATGATCATTCCCTGCTGCACCTGAGATTTCTCTTTCTTCCAGAAGACAAGAAGGCCAAGAAGCCACAGAGAGAAACCATGAAGGCTGGGAGGAAACCCATGGGGAGCTTCCCAGCTCCTTGGGTCATCCAGTCCCAGGATGGAGTGTCCAGAGAGAGTGTGGTGGACATTCCTTCTTACAGGCTGGGCTACCCGGACAGGAGGCAGTCAGTCCTTGGCTGCCTTTGAAATGGGCCTCCTAAAAAATTTCATGGGATGAGAGTTATTTCTACCCATTCAAGGAAGGCCCTACCGCTCAAAGGATGCTGGGATTAATACATCTTGGAGACATATGGGCGGTGCTCCTGCTCAGCTAAGGAGTGTTTGGACAGGGCCTTGCAGGACTAGATGTGCCCCTTAGGACCAGGGTGACACCAGATGTTCTCGCTGTGGGGTCATCTCTCCTTCCACCCTGCTGATTCTTGTTCAATGCTGTAGCACCACCTCGGAAGCTTTTCTCGAAAGGAGACCTCGATTTGTCCCTTCTTTCTGCCACTCATTCTGCCCTCTGGCTGCCTCCACCCTGCTCACCTGGTAACTGGGTGAAGGGCAGGCTGTTCTTGCTCCAGGTCTGAACTCATCACTCACTGAGGGCTCCTGGAAACTAGACTAGAAGCCACTTGTAGCTTAAGGCTAGGGTGTCCACACGTGTCTGTTTAACAGGATGCAACAGGACAGCCCTCTTTTGAATGTTCCTCTAATGGAAGGGCCCTCCTGTCCAAGTCTATTCAAAGACAAGAACTCTACGAAAGAGGGAGGGCGTGGGGGGGGGCGGGGAGAGAGTCTGGAAGTTGCCCACCTGGACAGCAGAGTCAGCAGAAGGCACATTGGTCTGGTTGTCATGGTCTTCACTCTAGCGAAGCCTTGTCATTCTCTTTAAATTATACAAAACAAAGCTACACGTCCCAGGGCATTGCCAAAAGAAGGGAATGGGAAACCACTTCTGAGTTTTCTCTACCTGGAAAACCCTGAAAAAGGGGTCACCATAAGTCAGAATTGACTTGACGGAACATGGTTATTATTGAACTGGCTGGATAGCTCAGTGGTTTGGTAGCAGAGCCAGAGGTTGGGAGTTTGATTCCTCCGCTGGGCCTCCTGCGAGTACAGCCAGCCTGGGTGGCCTTGGGCAAGCTGCGCAGTCACAGGGCGCCCCCTACAGGAAGGGAAGGGTAAACCACTTCTGAGTATTCTCTACCTCAGAGGTCGTCAACCCCCGGTCCACGGCCCAGTGCTGGTCCGTGGCCTGAGCCGGACCGGGCCGCGGAGACAGACCTCCCACCCCCCCGCACACACTCCCCTCCCCACAGCTGCTTTGCGCACGCACACGCATGCCAGCACCGGCGTGAGCGCTCCCCCACCCCTTCACACATGCACCCAAGACCCCGCGTGAATGGGTGGGCGGGCGCGCGGGCAGGCGTGCAGGCGCTCCTGCGCATGTGTGAAGGGGTGGGGGAGTCCTCATGTTGCCGCTGGCATGCGTGTGCATGCCCCCCACTGCTTTGTGCATGCGTCCGAGAGAGAGCGTGCATGTGCCCGAGAGCACGCGCACATGTGCCCAAGAACACGAGCGTGGGGGGTGCCCCGCCTTCCTCAGAGGCTCAGCCAGTCCGCGGTCCCAAAAAGGTTGGGGACCGCTGCTCTACCTCGAAAACCCTGAAAAAGGGGGCACCATGAGTCAGAATTGACTTGATGGCACATGGTTATTATTGAACTGGCTGGATAGCTCAGTGGTTTGGTAGCAGAGCCAGTGGTTGGGAGTTTGATTCCTTCACTGGGCCTCCTACGAGTGTAGCCAGCCTGGGTGGCCTTGGGCAAGCTGCACAGTCACAGGGTGCCCCCTACAGGAAGGGAAGGGTAAACCACTTATGAGTTTTCTCTGCCTGGTAAACCCTGAAAAAGGGGTCACCCTAAGTCAGAAGAACTGATTTGATGGCATATGATAATTATTTCTTATTATTTCTAGTTTTGCATCTGTGTCTCTAGATTAGCCAATGTTGTCTACTGTAAATAGCTACTCTGTTGTTGTTGTTGTTGTTTTGCTGCAGTGTGTCTCTTTTCAGGGGTCTGTATAAGTGGCCAGCCACCTCACCCATAGTTCACAGATTGCCTACCTCCTCGTCGTGACAATATAGGCCTTTCAGAGACTGAAACCCGCAGGAGTACATGAAGCACCTTTTACATACCTCTCGCCTGTTCCTTGCAGAGTGGTGCAGCGTTGTCTTCTTGGTTTGTGGATGGCCTTTCCTTTGGGGAAGCCAAGTTTTACTACCAAACAATACCAGACCTTTGCATGCAGACACACATTCACTTCCAACAGAAAGACTCTGGAGCCTGCTCCCTTCAAAGGAGCCCTGGCTGTCAGCGGAACCTCAGGAACAACGACCAGGTCAATGACTTTTTTAACAGATTATTTTCTATCTGCGTCCCCTGTAACAAGAGAGATGCAAGGATGGGGGTTGCCACTGGCACACGTTTAAGGCGGCGCGTGTATATCACAGGCGAAGCAGGGAATAGAGGGCCCATTGTGTTCTCCGACAGACGCAAGAGCCGGCAGCCAAAAGCAGCAAACAGACTTGTCATGAAATGGATGTGGAAAGGAAGCAATCACACGGAAGGGGGGGAACAGGCGGAATAGTTGCTTTTTGTGAAAGAAGAAAAGATTTGGATTGATCTGGAGGAGTTCAAAGGTGAACAACTAGCAGAATAGTGGTGCAGATATTTCCGTAATAATTTTAAGCCAAAACCCTGCCTAGACTATTTTTTTTAATGGCTTGATCCACGGCTAGAGGATTTATTTCCAGCTCCTCAGCTAAGTGTATAGGCAATCGTGTTGTGAAGGAAAATGTGTGTGTGCTTTACCTACACATGTAGTTTCATATCAAACAATGTGGCCACATCTCCCTTTTGCCCTCCCCCAGGCCGCTTCGAACTAAAGTTACACGATGAAACCCTCCGGAAGCGAGCTCCTATCAACGTACAGGTACAGCTGGAAAACAGACACACCTGGACTGGTGAACAGTGTTGAAAACATTGCTTTACACATCCTCCAAGGTCACGGTTGGTAGAAAAGGAAATTAGCAGAATAGAATGGAACAATGTTCTTTGGCCGCCCGTCTGTTGCTTCACCTCCAAGTTCTGAGATGCTCATTGGTGCGCTCGGGGGGGGGGGGGAAGAGGCTGTCTGAATGGGCAAGGAAACTGGTGAGGGGGTGATCAGATGGCTGCAAAAGTGTGCTCCTGATTGCAACAGAAATGGTCACATTGGCCAAATGAACTTGCTTTTGGTTTTCGATTGGTGATCAGGAGGTAAACATTTGAAAGTCTAATTACAGTATGAAGCAATTGCATGCCTAGAGGGGAAACATTATAACAGCAGAAAAGGCACATTTTCTTGAATGTGTGGAATCATCCAGAGTTTCATACTATGAAGCATTTGTTATTTCACTGGTGAGCTATAGTATCCATAGAGCAGAATTAGCTCAGTGGGTTTCATCACCTGGGTGTTGTTAGGAAAGATTTGGCTTCCTGGACCATGGTCTGCATGGCTGAGAAGAAATACTTCTGGCAGGAGGTAGGTTGAACTTCATAGGACTTAAGAAGAAACCATTCTGTTTCTCCTCATTCTGTCTTATCAGTAGCTTTTTGCAGGATAGGCATCAGGACAATCAAGTGCTGGGGCACACCCATTTCTTTCAGAACAATCCATTGCTTCACATGATCCACATCTTCAAGGTCCACAAACTGATTTTCTTCTGAGATTCTTTGGCATGCTCCAGTCCCCAACATATATTTGCAATATAATCTCTAGTGCCGCTTCCTTTTTAAAATCCAGCTTGAATATCTGGCATTTAATGCAATGGTCCTATTATTTATGACAGTTTCTACTATCTCTTTTTTTGGTGGACTGAATGTACATTGAGCATTTCTAGTCTGTGGGCCATAGTTTTGTTTTCCGTATGTGATGGCATATGTCAAGATTTCAATAGATTCAGTCTCCATAGCTTGAAATAGTTCTGCTGGTATCCCATCTACTCTTTGTGATTTATTTCAGAGCAGTTTTCCCTTCAGTTTCTACAACTGTAGATTCTTCATCAAAGGATTCTTCTTTGAAGACATTTGCCATCCTTTCATCTCTTCTGTTCGGCTCTTCAGTATGGGGTTGCCATCTTTTCTTCATTTTAACTTAATCAGACTGATATTTCAGCATCCCTAATTTTTGGTTCACATTCCTTGAATCTTATAGATCAGTTCTCCTGCTCTTCGTTTGGCTGTCAACTTCTGCATCTTTGCAAATATTTGTCACCTTTGTCACTACATGGACGTTTCTGAGCCATTGCCTTGGGTACTCTGCCCTGTTTCCGTCATATTTTGTTTTTCTTTCTTGCTTGTCTTCAACAATTCTGATTTCCTCAGTCATCTGTTGATGCTTTCCTTTTGACTTTCTTTAGTCTAACCCTAATAATATCTCCAGGATTCATGATGAATGGTTATGGTTTATGTAGTAATAGGAGCAGGAATATCTTATATTCCCTTTACTGCACAATGAAAGCGCGCACACACACACACACACACACACACACACACACACACACACGGCATCTACCAGCTTAAGTATTTGCTCAGACACTGCTTTAAGATTAAAAAGAAGAAACAGTTCTTTACTCACTGGAAGTTGTAGACTTCAGTTCATTACAGTAGTGTTCGACAGAGTACAAGCTTGAGAGGTTTAGTAGAAGGAAGGCAGAGAAGATTGAAAAAGAGCAAAGTGGGGTCCCCTCAGCCCACATGGGCAAGAGAGAAAATGGTGGGTGTGAGGCAGAGATGCTTGAAAGAGAGTCTGTGCTCTGTGGAGTCCCAACAGATAGCAGAAACAGGAGATGGGTCATCTTGGCCTGCCAAAGAGAAGAAGTCAGTTAATTGGGGAAAGAGGGGCGGTTAATTGGGAAAAGTATGCAGTCTACCAAGCATGTTAGTCTGACAGGCACTTCCTTCCTCTCCTCTCATCATCATCATCATCATCTCAGAATTGCACTGCTACAAGGGACCCTTCATTTGCATGCTGAATTGCCCACATTCCCAACAAGTTTCTATCCATGGTTCTCCTGAACTGAGTTCAGTGATGTAACTCTGGAAATCCAAGTATCGGGAACCTTTCCTGTGTTGGAGAACAGCTCCCAGAATTTGGCAGGTATAATCTGGCCAAGGAGCATGTCGGCCGGCTGGCCAGTTGGCTGGTGGATTCTGGGAATTGTCACACAAAAACAGAAACTTTCCACCTGGTTCTCTTGGAAAGCAGAGAGAGGGAGGACCGTGCCTTGGAGAGACATAGACAGGCTTTCCTGCCACCGATACCTGGGAGCAATTTGCACCCCCCTCGTTTCATGCTCCCTCCGCCCCCACTAACGAGAAATGCACGGGAGTCCCTCTGAGAGCTGGAGCTGCAGTGGGGGGGGGGGAATCCATCTCTGCTCGGGGCATGGCTCACCGAGTCAAAGAATTCAAGACACATGTGAGGGGGTGGGGGTGACAGGCTGGCTTGCCAGAATCTCATCTATTCTCAAACTCTGTTTTTAAAATAGTGTTATGAGCAAGGAGACACTGAGGTCCCAGTAACCAAAATAAAAAGGACACGCAGGTCTCTGAAGCTTACTCAGGGTAGCCAGGGAATCAAAACTCTAACAGAGTTCATGGCCTTGGCAGCCATTGGCAAAACTGTACTTGTTGGAATGGTCTGGCAAAAAGCTTCTCCAAATCCTCTTCTCTCCCCCCCCACTGCCCCACAGAGAACACACGGCCTCCACCAAGGGCTAGAGCCATAGATCACCGAGGCAGAAGTCCTGGAACAGCACAGAGATTTTCGGGAAATATACAGGGAATTTTCAAGCTGGCCCAAGAGCAGGCAGGCCTTGTATCAAACCTTCCTCTGTTTTGCTTTGTATGCATGGCCAGGCCATCACTGAATTTGGGAGCTCTGTAGCTATGGTGGAACCTACTCAGAACGGGTCCACACGGCACCATTACATACCAATAAGCAAGAGGACGTCCATCCACAGTAAAGGTATGTCCCCCACTTGTGCCTTCCTTGCGACGTCCAAAGGCAACCACTCCCCCATCTCAACAAAACTCTTTGGATGGCTAAACGAGATTTTTGGCTCCGTTTTGACAGCCAACGGGGCAGAAATAGTTGGCTACTTTGCGCTAGGAATGCCAATCTTTGCTTATTTTGTTCTTGCAGGTGCAAGATTATGAGAGCTGGGATTATTTTTCACATTATGGGGAGAAGAAACCACAGAGAAACATTTGTCTGAGGTAAAAACATGCATTTTGCACTAACAATATTGTATTTTGTGTCGAATCAAAGCGTCTTGTGGTGTGAGGTGGGGGTGGGGAGAAGCCCAATTGATGATGAGAAAAATCCCTGATCTTTTCCGCCAAATGTAGGAACAAGCAAAATCTCACAGCATTTTCCCTATTTTTCAACAGGATGTTTCAATGTGTCCAGACACTCATTGTCATCACAGAGAAGAAATAATGTCTGGATATACATCACATCCTTATGGTTGTCTCATTCCGCAGGCACAGCACCATTTTCCCTCCCAAAATCAAAATGGAAGAATATGTGATACTGCTTTAATTTTCTCTTTGCTTCCTGAAGTTGGCTAATGTTACTCATGCAGATGTAAACTCAACAGCATATGCTTTATTTTCCCCATAGAAGGGGAAAGTCCCAGCCCTTTTTGATTAGAATTGATTATCCATCATTCATAGGGACTGCTTCTCCTTTGATAACCCCTGAAAAAGAGCAAAATGCTCCTCCGGCATGTGCGCACACACACCATGAGCCTTTCTGGAGCCGGTCTGCCTTTCCAGGACTCTAGTTGGCTGGAGCCCCCCCCCCCCCCCCGCGTCTGGCAGGAGAAGCTGTTTCTCGTTGGCTTTGTGAGGCAACCACTGAACCTATCAGCGTGTCAAGGGACATGGAGGCTCTGGGCCTTCCGACCTTTCCTTCTGAGATCGCTACAGATGGAGCCAAAGACTATGCGTGGTAAACTAAGCCAAGCATGTGGGGAAAGGAACGGAGCCTTCCTGCTGAGGGGTTGCAATCCAACAAGGCTCCTCCAAAGATCTGGAGATCGTGGCTCAGCCCCAAACCTGAGGTCAAGAGTTCATGATTTGATAGCTGATGTTTCCTAGGGAGGTTGAAAAGAGGGTGGCTGAGAGAGCTTTTGAAAACCCAATTGCCGTTTTCCTTTAGCAGGTCTCTAGTTGGGCTAACAGCTCTTGAGTGTCCCAGGCAGCCAGGGGATGTTGACAATAGGCTTAGAGGGGGCAATAGTATGACCATTGTTGAGAAAGCCCTCTTTGGACCCTACTTGGGCAAGGTGTTGGAGCGAGTTGTGACTTCTCAGCTCCAGGGGTTCCTAGATGTGATGGATTATCTAGATCCACTTCAATCTGGCTTCAGGCTTGGTTATGGGACAGAGACTGCTTTGGTCACCTTGGTGGATGACTTACACCGGGAACTAGACAGGGGGAGTGTGTTCCTCTTGGTTCTGCTGGACCTCTCAGCGGCTTTTGATACCATCAACCATGGTATCCCTCTGGCCCATCTCTCTGGAATGGGACTTGGAGGCATTGTTTTACAGCAGATATGGTCCTTCCTGGAGGGGAGAACTCAGAAGGTGGTGCTATGTGGTTCCTGTTCGACACCCTGGCCGCTGGCCTGTGGAGTCCATCGGGGTTCTGTTTTGTCCCCTATGCTATTTAACATTTCTGTGAAACCACTGGGAGAGGTTGTCCAGAGTTTTGGGGTTCGGTGTCACCAGTATGCAGATGAGAACCAACTCTTATCTCTCCTTTCCATCTAAATCCGAGGAAGCTGTTTCAGCTTTACATCAGTGTCTGGTATCAGTAATGGAGTGGATGAGGGTGAACAAACTGAAACTTAATCCAGACAAGACAGAGGTGCTCCTGGTCAGTTGAAAACCAGATCAAGGAATAGAGATGCAGTCTGTTTTGGATGGGGTTCCACTCCCTCTGAAAACACAGGCTCTCAGCTTGGGGGTGCTCCTGGATTCATCCCTGAGCCTGGATGCTCAGCTTTTGGGGGATGGCCAGAAGTGCTTTTGCACCGTTAACACTAGTGTGCCAGCTGTGCCCATTTCTTGAGAGGTCTGATCTGGTCACAATGACACATGCCTTAGCTGCATCCCGGCTGGATTACTGTAACATGCTGTATGTGGGGATTGATCCAGATGCCTATATTTTTGGACTCTCCCTGTGCAGGATGGCTGGCTATGAAGACTTTCATGGTGAGCATCTACAGGTTGACCACCCACTAGGTCTTGTACTCCCCTCCCAGGAGGTGTGTGTGCACTCTCTGTGGACATCCTGTCCAGACAGCTATGCAGATGCTCTGCGGCTTGAGCTCTGGTTTCTTCCTTGTGTGTGTGCGCAGTGCTCCAGAACAGTGCATGTGAGAGACACATGGGGTGAACCTCTGGTTGAAAAGAGGTTCAGAGGCCACCTGCAACAGGGCGTTGTGCATAAGGAATGAAGGTGGACCAATAATTCTGCCAGAGATTATTCTGATGATGAGGGGCAATCCCCTGCCTGAAATCATGGCCATGTGCATTTTCCCATTTGTGGGACATGCACACGTATCAGCATGAATGTAGACTGACCAGTTCGAAGGGCACAAGGGTGTCAGGCATCAACCTGCGTGCCTTTATTTGGTCATGGACAAAACTTGGAGGAACAGTGCAGCTCCCTAGTAGGAAGCCAACTTAGAATCTTCCCATGAGTGGGGAATGAAGCGTTAGTCAGAAAGGAAACCTCTCTGGTTCAGAAGTGTCTTGGAGCCAAGGAAAGCTATTTGTTCCACAAATGGATCCACGAGACAGCCTGTCTGTTCAAGAAGCCCCCAGGGGCCTTTTTGCATCATTAACATCTTGCCCCCAGACAACTGTGGACAGAACTGGGACCAAGACCGCTCCTAAAGATGGCACCCAGTCTATGCATACGCCAGCTGCCTTGGAATGCTGAGAAGAAGGCCTTGTGATCAACAGCAGGGCTTGTAAGGGAGCAGCAGAGGACCAAACGCTGTCAACCTCTGAGCTGGGGAGGTGTCTCCTTTCTCCAGATAACTTGGCCTTCCTTCCTTCCTTCTTTGCAAGACATGAAATCTAACTATGGGAAGAAGGAAAGCAGGAAACACAGCACAAAATATGTCATATTTTGACAAATATAATCAACAGAATTAACAACAACGGCAAGCTGAAAATTCCCAGGAGCTGCGCATGACTCCAAAAACCACTGTTTTGCTTTCAGCCTTTCAAAGATGGCTGCTGTTGCTGATCTTGGCCAAGCTCCTGGCAGAGTCTGTGTGCTCAAGGAGAACAAGGAAGAGGAGGGAGAAGGTGGAACAAGGATTCACGAAAGGCAGCCGTGGACAGCATTGGTCCCTAAGGCCTCCTGTCACACACACACACACACACACACACACACACACACACACACACACACACACACACACACACACACACACACACACACCGCTCCCCAAGGTGGTTTCTGCACTTTCCATCACCACAAACTCCTTTACTGAATGAAATGCCTTCCCCGGGGTGGGAAAAAACTGTAATTGGTAGCTCCCGGAAGCCTGAAGGATATAGGTAAAGGTAAAGGTTCCCTTTGACAATTTGTCCAGTCGTGTCCGACTCTAGGGGGCGGTGCTCATCTCCATTTCCAACCCATAGAGCTAGCGTTTGTCCGAAGACAATCTTCCGTGGTCACGTGGCCAGCGCGACTAGACACGGAACGCCGTTACCTTCCCACTGTGGTGGTACCTATTTATCTACTCGCATTTTGCATGCTTTCGAACTGCTAGGTTGGCGGGAGCTGGGACAAGCAACGGGAGCTCACTCCGTCGTGTGGATTCGATCTTACGACTGCAGGTCTTCTGACCTTGCAGCACAGAGGCTTCTGCGGTTTATCCCTCATTTAAATAGGTTGCAGGATGCCTCCCTCTGATATGAGTTAACCCCCAAAATACCAGTTTTTCAGACTTTGTCATCCGCTTCCAGCTGCTTTGGGCGTTGTCCTCTTCTACTTTTGATAGCCAGGATGTTTTAAGCTATTCTCTCCTTCGTGTTTCCCCTGCGCTGTAGCTGTTTGTTTTGTATTTTGTACTCTGCTAATTATAAGGAAACCAGTCGTTTCACGACAGAACTGGATGCTTTCCCATGAACAGTTTGAGGACAAAAGGTCAAAAGAGCCCTGCCTCGGCTTCCAAAGATCCATAAGCCGAAACAGCTTGTGCTCCTGTGCCTGTTTGCGGTCACTGCTCTTTGGATTTGCTACTGCCTGGACGCCACTTCCATGGCCTCTTGGGTCTGGGTTCCGTTCTTCTCCCCTGCAGGATCCCAGCCAATCAGGGATCCCAGGGCAAATGTGAAGATGTCATACGGATGATGACATTGGACTGCAACGCTGCGCAGAGGATGAGACAGGGACTCCAGTTCATCTCCCTGAATGGGACAGAATGAAAAGACATCAACAACAAATTGCATTTTTGTACAACTATCTTGTTTTTGTAGTGTGTTCTTTTTGTGTGTGTGTGTGCTCTGTCTGCCTAATTTTTAATTTTGCATCTGTGTTAATTATATACTCACAGCATATCTCAGCACACATAGGGAGAAGCAGAGAGAAAAGCTACTTTTTCTTTTCTTTTCTTGCTGTGAGTTCCTTTTTTGGATTCATGGCCATACAGGCTGGGAGATGCAAGACTTTTTCTCCAAAAGAGTATCTTTGTCAATGTGTAGAACAGAAAGCAAGTGCAGAAAAGCATCATATATTCAAATGCAGTATTTCAGCTAAGTTACTTTATTTTTCAGTCTGAGCTCTTCAGTGCTCAGACTGAATCTGTATCTGTTGCTCTATTTTTTTCACCATCTTTACTTTTCTGAAATGTGTCACGTTAGCATTTCAAACCTGATCTTAACACACATTTTCAGGAGCTCTGGTAGGATATCTCCAATACTAGGAAGAAGATGACAGGGCAAAAAGAAAAACACACACACACACAAAAGCAGGACTGAGCACGCAACTGATTGTACATAAGTTTTCAATAACTATTATCAACTATAAATAAAACAATAAAGAGAACTGAATTTTATGGTAAAATAAATGAAGAAAAATATCTCAATTTTTAAAAGAAAAAGAGCAAAATTTTAAAGATGACTCGCACAGACACCAATGGTGCCATCTGTCTTTGGTCTGACTGCAGTTGAAGCAGTTCTCGTATGTCAAAATATCATGTGCTTCAATCAATCAATCAATCAATCAATCAATCAATCAATCAATCAATCAATCAATCAATCGACAACAGATTCTCCAAATTCCAATTTCGATTTGGGATCCAAAACCATTTGAAGTGTTATGAATCCGTTTGGACTAAATTGGGGCAGCATCCAAATTGTGAGTCAAGCCCTAAACTGAATTGGGGAGGGAGGGGCATAAGTAAATACTGCATTATTCCTGGATAGTGGGTGTAAATGTCCCGCTCTCCCTCTTAACTGAAGAGCGAAGAGCCATGTGTGTTTAAATTCTCCCTCCCTCCCCGCACCCTGTACAATCGCCCCTCGGTGGTGGTGGTGGTGCCTGTTTCGTAAAATCTAGACGTGGAGGTAGAACCTGCTTTGGTCCCAGTCCAGCAATCTGTTTCAACTTGGGAGTCAACTTCCCAGTTGCAGGCTAAGGGCCAAGGTTCATGTTAGGGGCAAGTCATATATGTGTCAGAATGAGGGATGGCTTCTGGGGTCACGTCTACTTTTGACTTCAGTGCTGCTTTATGTAGGCTGTAAAATTAATAGGTGGGAACGAGATTTATTTGTCCCTGTAGCATGTTAGTTGCTTGTTAGGTTAAACTCGCTGATTTCCTTGTACAAAAGTGCTAGTTAAAATAATCGCCCTGGAAACATCCCCCAGGGATTCATCCATCTTCTGGAATCACAATTCCGGAATGGCTGAACGTAAAGAAATGTGCCACAAAACAAACAGGGAGAAAAGGAGCCCCAGAGGTTGGTTCGATCTCGGGAACCTGCAGGATGAAACCTGCCTCCCGGCGCAGACCTGGAACTGCTTGAACAGACGTTTCCCCACCGAGTCAAAGGGCACCGACTCCCTGGCAAATCAGAGGTGTGGAGATGGGCAGTTTTGGACAACAACTCCCAGAATTCTGCCGCCTGGGGAATTCTGGGGGTTGTAGTCCAAAACCACCCATCTCCACTCCTCTGGTATGGGATACGACCCAGCCACGTTTCATCAGCTCCAGTGAAAACTGTCTTGGCACTTTCAAGGCCTCCAGGTTTTATCTGGCAGAAGAGTTTGTGAACGTCAGCTGACCTCGTCGGAGGCGAGAGATGCAGAGCAAGCGGCTGCCATCCACAAAAGCTCCTGCCACATAAAACTCGCCCGTCTTCGAGGTGCCACGAGACTCTGTGCTGTCTTTGGCAATACAGGATGTGAACCTCACCAAAAGGCAAAGAGGAGGTGGCTCCCTTGCAAAGAAGCTGTGGGTGGATTCTGACACTCTATTTAGAAAGTTTGCTCTCTTTTAAATGGTGAGGCCAGATTTTGGACCGTAGGGCAAGCAGCACTCAGAATGCCACATGGGTCCCCTAAGTCCATTTTATATTTCATGATGTGAAACTGACGCAGGAAGCAGGTACAGCACTGAACTGCGAGCCTCTCCCCTCCTCTGCGGGAGATCAGCAGCTCAGCCAGTACTGCTTTTTAATACTATATCCATAGAGCTATAGATACAGAAGGGGCAGAGGAACTAGAGATCAAACTGCTAACATGCGCTGGATTATGGAGAAAGCCAGAGAGTTCCAGAAAAACATCTACTTCTGCTTCATTGACTACGCAAAAGCCTTTGACTGTGTGGACCACAACAAACTATGGCAAATTGTTAAAGAAATGGGAGTGCCTGACCACCTTATCTATCTCCTGAGAAATCTATATGTGGGACAGGAAGCAACAGTTAGAACTGGATATGGAACAACTGATTGGTTCAAAATTGGGAAAGGAGTACCACAAGGCTGTATATTGTCTCCCTGCTTATTCAACTTATATACAGAATACATCATGCGAAAGGCAGGACTGGAGGAATCCCAAACTGGAATTAAGATTGCCAGAAGAAATGTCAACAACCTCAGATATGCAGATGATACCACTCTGATGGCAGAAAGTGAGGAGGAATTAAAGAACCTCTTAATGAAGGTGAAAGAGGAGAGCGCAAAAAATGGTCTGAAGCTCAACATCAAAAAAACGAAGATCATGGCCACTGGTCCCATCACCTCCTGGCAAATAGAAGGGGAAGATATGGAGGCAGTGACAGAGTTTACCTTCTTGGGCTCCATGATCACTGCAGATGGTGACAGCAGCCACGAAATTAAAAGACGCCTGCTTCTTGGGAGGAAAGCGATGACAAACCTAGACAGCATCTTAAAAAGCAGAGACATCACCTTGCCGACAAAGGTCCGCATCGTCAAAGCTATGGTTTTTCCTGTAGCGATGTATGGAAGTGAGAGCTGGACCATAAAGAAGGCTGACTGCCGAAGAATTGATGCTTTTGAATTGTGGTGCTGGAGGAGACTCTTGAGAGTCCCCTGGACTGCAAGGAGAACAAACCTATCCATTCTGAAGGAAATCAACCCTGAGTGCTCACTGGAAGGACAGATCCTGAAACTGAGGCTCCAATACTTTGGCCATCTCCTGAGAAGAGAAGACTCCCTGGAAAAGACCCTGATGTTGGGAAAGTGTGAAGGCAAGAGGAGAAGGGGACGACAGAGGACGAGATGGATGGACAGGGTCATCGAAGTGACCAACATGAATTTGACCCAACTCCGGGAGGCAGTGGAAGACAGGAGGGCCTGGCGTGCTCTGGTCCATGGGGTCATGAAGAGTTGGACACGACTGAACGACTAAACAACAAAATAGATACAGATGTAGAGGGTTTAGGTGAGGGAGATGCTCCAGCTGTTCCCAGCCGGCCATTTGTCTTGGACCCCCATCCCCACCCCCAGTAGACTTCCCAGAGACCCTGGTGGGTGGCAGGGCAGCCAGAGAGTGCAGTAGGCAGGAGCGGGGGCCGCAGTGAGAGTCCAAAGGGGATGAGGCGCACTGGCAGGGTGGATCTGGGATCTGGGATCTGGGATGGTGAGATCCAGGTTTGAAGGAGGAGGAGGAGGACTCTCCCCCCTCAATCAATTCAGAGGCAGAGGAGTGGGCTGAGGCCTCGGTGGAGCCCCTTCCCATCTTCTGCACCCTTGTCGAGGACCAGCCACAGCTGCTACACGACACTTGGAGGGGCAAATGGGTCCCTTCTCTGGGGATAAAAGGTGCCAGGGAGCTGACTGGTGTCCACGCTGGGCCCCCACGATGCTGGCGCAGAAACCTGGCTCAGCCACGACTCACTGGTCTCATGCCAACGCAGAAGCAGCGTTGGTGGAGGAAGCTACACAACCGGTGGCTGTGGAGGATCCTCGGGGGGATGAACCAACTGCTGAGGCTCAGGGACCTTCACCACCCTGGCATTACCAGCCCTCCCTAAAGGGCCTCCGCCGGCTGAGGTCAGTGTTGCGAATGCACCCTTTTGTCGTGGATCTGCCCAACGTGGAGAACTTGCCTGGAGAACCTCTTGGAAGTTGAGTTGGGCCCTCCCACTGAAAAGCGTTCCCTGGCTTTGTTTCTTCAACCCGTCTTCCCCAATCCGCTGCCCTCCATGTGCCCTGAACAGCAGAATCCCTCCCCATCTGGAGAGTGCCAGGTTGGGGGAGCACCGAGCTTAACACACCCCAGATGGTGCACCTGGCAGGTGAGGAGCAGAAGGAAGCATCTGGGTGCCCTCTGAGGTCATGAATGATCCTCTAGTGTCTCCTGGTCTCTCTGATACTCCATGTCTTCAGCCTAAGCTGAATGGGGTTACACTCCCCCTAAGGGACAGGGTCCGCAGCCTGGGGGTGCTCCTGGACCCCAGTCTAACTCTGGAAGCCCAGGTGGACTCGGTGGCCAGGGGCGCCTTCCTTTAGCTGCGGAAATTATACCAGCTACGGCCCTACCTGGACGAGCGGAGTCTCATGACAGTTGCACACGCACTGGTAACATCTCGCATAGATTACTGCAATGCGCTCTACGTGGGGCTGCCTTTGAAGACGGTCCGGCGACTGCAACTGGTCCAGAATCGAGCTGCGCGGCTGGTGAGTGGTGGGGCCGCTAGGGAACACATCAAGCCGATTCTGTTTAAATTACATTGGCTACCCGTTGCTGGCCGGGCCCAATTCAAAGTGCTTGTTTTGACATATAAAGCCCTAAACGGCCTGGGCCCTGGATACCTGAAGGGCCGCCTCCTTCCATATGAACCTACCCGGCAGTTAAGATCTAGCCAGGGGGCCCTTTTGAAAGAGCCGTCCCTCAAGGAGGTAAGAGGGATGGCTTGTAGACAAAGGGCCTTTTCGGCAGCTGCCCCCAGACTATGGAACGCCCTCCCAATTGAGATTCATCTGGCGCCGACGCTGATGACATTTCGGCGCCAGGTCAAAACCTTCCTGTTCCAGAAGGCTTTTAATTGAAATAATATCAACTGTGGGTCCTGATGGCAATTTTTAGAGTATCTATTTTAATTGTATTTTAATTGTTTTATCTTTTTTACTGTATTTTAATTGTTGTAAGCCGCCCAGAGACCTTTGGGTAGTGTGGGTGGCATATAAAATAGATTAGATTAGATTAGATTAGATTAGATTAGATTAGATTAGATTAGATTAGATTAGATTAGATTAGATTAGATAGATAGATAGATAGATAGATAGATAGATAGATAGATAGATAGATAGATAGATAGATAGATAGATAGATAGATAGATAGATAGATAGATAGATAATAAGCAAGCAAGCAAGCAAGCAAGCTAGCCTGGATTTATTCTAATTCTGAAACAAATTTGGGGGAAGACAAGCAAGGTCTAGAAGGGAGATCACTAAGATACCACACGGAGGACAGGACCGTCTCTTTCTCAATGGCCTTCGACTCTGCACAGCAGGAAAACTGCTTCATCTTTGTGAGCATGTTTGAAGGCAGCCCTGGAGTTTGTCTCCCCTACAAACCCCACAGTGTGTTTTCACTTTGAAGCTGCTGTGCGTACCGAGTTGCCCACCCCGCCGAACCTCTTATGACACCCCTCCCTCTCTGGTTGCTGCAGGGGCTGGGAATCCTCCCAGCAGAAGCACAAGGCAAAGCCCCACATGACCCAAAGACATGTGTGGGGGGGGGGGGGGGGAGAGGCAAAGCACATCCCAGTGCAATCTCCAGGGGACTCACAGCCACACTCAGTTGCTGAGACTAAGAGCAGGAGCAGGTTCATGCTCTCCAGACAGGACGTCACTGGCGCTAGAAGGCTGGGATGATGGCATGAGCAACTTTTGAATCTTGCAACAGGCCATTTGGATGACGGGTCACTCATCCAGCACCTTCAGAGCCACACTCCATCCATCATCCGGCACCACTTCGGTTAGAAGTCAAGGAGAGAACCGGCAGGAGCGGAGTTCTGCAGGCATTCGTGTGTGCTGGGATTTTCATCTCGCCAGTGAAGGATACGAGAGAGGAAGGGCCACGGCCGTTCTTTCTTCTCCGTGGCCAAGCACAGAGAAGAACAAGGGCATCCTTAAAGCCTTGGGTGTCTCCAAAGGGAAGGATCACTCCCTTGATGGCTCAGAGTCACAGGGATGGTGATATGTTGCCTCCGAGAGCCGAAGCATCGTGGCAGGGAAGCCAAGCCCCTAGGAGGCAGCAGATCTCGGACCTTGCTTGTTTGTGATCTTCCTAGAAGCCGATGTCTGGCTGCAGCTGGAAATGGTTCTGATCTAGTGCCTCACCTCTGTGCCTTGCTGGGCAAGGACTGTCACTCAAGGACTGTCACTCCAACTTCCAGGTTCCATGCACCACATCTCATGAAAGGGCCAGGAGAGTCTCCTGCCTCAGCCCCAGAGGGCGGCTGCCATCCTTCTGGATCACAGAGGAATGGCATGCAGCTCATGAGTCCAGTCGGGGCCCTGGCACTCGAGGGCCCAGTGGCGACCCCACAAACACCCAAAATCTTAAAAAAAGAAGAAGAAGAAGAAAACACCCTCAACAAGCCCACTTAGAGTGGGGATGTGAGCCATTTTACCTTGTTTGGACACCTCCCCCAAAACAACTGCTCCCCACAAACAAAATTTATGTTTGAAAGGCATCTTTGGCTCCTCGAGAGGGTGCAAATGGGCTTTAGGTTGTGTGTGTTTTTTAAGTAGGAAAAATGGGGTATGGGGGTCCCACAAGGGGATGCAGCCCTCCAAGATCTGAAGATGGGTTTGTGTGGGTCCTGGATCTCAGAAAGCTGCCCACCTCTCTTGTGGAATGTTATTGAACCGGATGGATTAGGACAAGGCAGCTTCTTGTGCTCCTGAGGGATACTGTGCGATAAAGGAGGAAGCACCAGATTATGTGACTCAGGAGACCTGAGTTCAAGTCCCCCTTGGCCATGGAAACTCACTTGGTGTGGAGCTGATACAACAACTACTCAAACTTCTCACCTTCTTCTAGCTTAGAATCCTAGACTAACAGAGTTGGAAGGGGCCTCGAAGGCCATCGAGTCCAACCCCCCTGCTCAAGGCAGGAATCCCAATCAACGGAGATCTGACCGGAGGTGGTCCCGTTTTCTCTTGAACGCCTCCAGCCTTGGAGCACTTGCCACCACCTCTGGAGGTCATGGGTTCCATTAACCTTCCTGCCATTCCTGTTCTGGACCTACTTGGCTACCCTACGGGAACACGCTTCCGTGTACACAGCAAGGGGATCCCCTTTTTAAATGCCTTCTGAAAACTGAGGCTGTAGAAGGTTCCAAATTCCACCACACGCTGCCCATGAGAGCATTTTGGCATCTCGGTAGCTTGACCCACCTCTGCAGTTTTCGGATTGTGCCGGCGGTGATGGCACGCTGTTATTCTGGAGTCCATGTAGGACCCCCTCATCCAGGGTGTCCCGAGAGACCACAAAGGGCAGAGGGCACCTGAGCAACACAGAGTCTGCTGTGCTCCCAGTCTATCTTGAGAAACTGGGCCCAGATGGATCAAGCGCTGAGGCCTTTCACCTTAGCTTCCATTCACATTCTTCCAGAGGCTCCTCATTCCAATCAAATATCTTCTCCGGGCTCTCAAGAGCAAAGATCTGTTTATAGCAGCAGCCTCTCCATGTCCAAACAACTCATGATTGCTTTCATATTGCTCCTCTGCCTTGCCTCAGATGCCCTGGTAACCATGTTCCCAGGATATACGGCTCGCACACAACACCATTTGGAGGTGATTTCTTCGTACTGCGGCTAGTGTAAACATCTTCCTGGATTCTCCCCTGGAAAAGAGACTTTGATTGAAACCATTCCGGCCCAACGCCCGCTGTTTATCAATGAAACACTGCAGGCAGGAGCTGATGAGTTCTTCCTTCGACATGTCACAGGATAGGACGTGACTTCAGCCAAAGATTGTGCAGGGAAGTCACAGCAAGGCTCAGCTGAGTGGGAAGGACCCCGGGGGGCCTCTGGATGTCTGCTCTCCCGACCCCCAAGCGACTAAGCATCCCCTCAGCCTTGCAGTCTCCTGCAGTCCCAGGGATGGGGGAACCCGGAGGACCCTAATCTGCCATTCCATCCCCTTAGACACCAGTGGTATGGATGGGTGTGGTGTGGTGGGGCTTTGCATTAACAGTTGCCTTGATTGACGTTCCCAGGCAGAAAAGGAAAAGCCCATCCTCAAAATCACACATGGAGAGAGAAAGAGAGAGCATAATGTGGTTCTCAGTGTCAAAAACCTGGTCCTGGTCTCCGTTGATGCGATGCTGCTCCCCTGGCAAATCTAAGCCCTTGGGCTGTTTGGATGCTTCTCGGAGCAGCTTCTTCTTCTGTCCATGTGCCCACCACCCAGCTGATAGGCAGGCGCAGGCGCAGAGGCCACGTGCCCAACATCCCTGCCAGGAGCCTACCGTTGCCTCTGAAGATGGCACCAGCTGCCCACGTTGGTATCAGAGGAGGCAGAGGCGGCAGGACCAGGTGGCAGGATCAGGTCAGTGGGAAGGAGGGGCAGGCAGGTGATCCCATTTTGCCAAAGCAAAAGGAAGCGCCAAGCAGAAAAAAGTTCAGCGCTTCCTTTTGCTTCGGCAAAACGGGATCCCCAAACCATGAACCAGCCCAGTTCATCCATTTTTCTGGTTCATGGTTCAGCTCGTGCCCATCTCTAGATCCCTGAGGAGTCTTCGAGCAATGAACCAAGGCAAAGCTCCACTGCAGATATGATGCAGAAGGCAGTAGTTACTCAAGACACCAAACCATTAGCTAGTTACAAGTAACATAGTTGACTATAATTATAAAGTTCCTTTTAGGTGAAATGAGCACCTTTTTCTAGCTACTTTTCAAAGGTTGCTTTCTAGGAGTATGTTAAAGATTTTTAGAAGTATGTGGATGTTTAGAAGTGCTTTCAGGTTTTTGCCCACCTATTTTCAGTCCTAAGTAGCAAAGGAAGTATTATTTGGTCTTGCCCTTTTTGTGTTTTTATAAATATTTCCAGCATGTAATGTCAGAATTGGCCACTAGATGGAACCAGAGAATATTTCCTTGTAACTTTCTGGCCTCTGGATTGGAGCAACCCAATGGGTTGATTATGCTTAGTGAAATAAGTTACTCATGTAATTGGAGCAACTTGGCTGCTGAGCAGTCCTGAGTAAACTGATGGGTTCCTTTTAAAAGTCAATGTTCTGAGCTTGCTCCAGATCATGGTGGAACTCACCCCCCTGTCGTCCCCACCAGTAAAGCTGGAATGGAGCTTTTATTCTTATTCTTATCATCATCATCATGATCACCATCAGGCCTTCTAAAATGAATAGTCATGCCCTGTGTACTGACACGTTGTGTATTGTCTTTGTAAGCCACTTTGAACAGAAAATGGAAAAGCAGAAAGTAAACATGATGGTGGGGGTGGTGATGGTGGTGATGATGACGATGTCATAAACAAAGACAGCTCAGTTGGTACATGAAAGTGAAACCAAACCAAACCAAACCCCACAAATGAGAAACTCTTTTATCAGGGCCAAAGATAATTATACAGAAGTGTGCCAGATTAAGCTGATGCTGGTGAATTTATTCTGGTGTTCCACTGAGAAACTCTTAACTCTGTCAGGCAAAGAACTTAATAGTTTCTCAGGTATATTTTCCAGGTGCTGGGCTTGCTTTTAGTCCACTCAACTGAAGTAGTACTCTTGGATACACAAAAGCTGATGAAAATAAACACTAGTGAGTTTTAAAGGTGCTCCAAGACTTCCAGTTTCCCTTTTGCTAGAACAGACGAACACAGCTCCTGGGTAAATGGTTTTTACTCGGTGTCAATACTTACGTGTTACTTACACAACAATTACACAACATATCAATTACAGTAATGGGCTCAAGTTACAGGAAGCCAGATTTAGGCTGAATATCAGGAAAAACTTCTGAACTGTTAGAGCAGTACAACAATGGAACCCATGACCCTGGGAGGTAGTAAGAACTCCGATTCTGGAGGCCTTCAAGAGAAATGTAGACAACCTCCTGGCAGATTTGCTTTGATTTGTGTTCCTGCATCGAGCAGGGGGTTGGATTCAACGGGCTGATAGGCCCCTTCCAACTCCATGATGCTATAATTCTACACCTCCAGCATTGAAGCCACTGCTCTTGATTCTGACTTTGTTTTATTGATCACTTTAATTGGTTTATAGCACAACCCTGTGCACAGCTACCCAGAAGTAAGCTCCTGGAGAATCCAATGGAAGGCTCTCCCCGGCAAACACATAGGCAGCAGCCTTCGGAAAAGATGGCAGAATATACTTTGCAAAATAGCACTCAGAAGATTACCCCACCCCGCCCCATCTCAGCATACTTCTACTGTTTGTTTGCTTGACTGGTTGATTTATGAATGAAGTATCTGAAACCAGATAGGCTGGCTCGGTGCTGTAGTAAAGGAAAACCGTGGTTTCCCTGGACTCTGTCCTTCCCTTGCTGGGCTCAGCAGATGGCACTCTTCTTCTTGGAAATTAGATTAATTAGTCCTCTGCCTAAGCCCAAATTTTCCCCAGAGTCTTTCGGGGCCTTGCTTGTTATCAGGATGGAATCCTCTTCTGTGTTCAAAGGCATGATATGTGTAATCACCCATTTCTTCTTCCATGGGTGGTTTTGTTTGGAGATGGTGATGGCTTGTGTTCAATGACTATCCAGCTGCTTCTGGTCCATGCTCAAGTGTGTGACGATAGCCCCTCCCCTCTGGGTCAGACTGGATGTGAATAATTCACAACACACACGCCTGATAAGTTTAAACCTATCAGTCTGATCATTTGTTATTTCACAGTTTTGTTGAGAAACATGGCTAAGGGCACACAGAATTTCCGACAGAAGTCACGATGCCAAGAAAGGCAGGCGCTCCTTCATTTCAACCGGGCTTGTGTGGGAGAACAGCTTATGCCGTCCCCCTTCCCTGGGGAAACTTTTCAAGGCAATCCTGTGAAACCTAAGTTCTTGCAAAGGGTACAAATCCAGGCACAGTTGAACCCATTTCAGTCTCACTTATTTCAATGAGGAAACTAAACTCCCACTTAAAACTCCTCCAACTGGCTAATTGGGTCTTAGCTCTATTTAATTCTGGCAGGATTGTTCCAAAAACATAGGTAAGTACTAACATACTAACTAATACCAGCTCTCCTCCGACTGAAGAAGCTACTTGGATGAGTAGCAAAAGGTTTCAACCTAACAAGAAATAAGTCCAGTTGCCATGACTCAACCTCCAGAGAACCTCACCTGGAGGACTGAGAATCTTCACAGATAAATGCTAACATGTTTTTAAGAATTAACTTATGAAAACAGATACTATTTGTGCACTTTAAACACTTTGTTAAAATCCAGCATCATTCATAATGAAAGGCCCCTAGCTCAGCAGTGCGAGACTCGTTGGGTGTGCCGAAGGCACGCAAGTGCGCACACATGTGCACACACTGTCCAGTGTCTTACACTTATGCAAGGAATGGTCTCTGTGTGTGTTTGAAGCCCAAAACAGCTGCTGCTGGTCAATCCCAGAAATACTGATTTAAATGGGCCAGTGGTCTTAATAATAATAATAATAATCTAGCAGATACTTAGGGGTTATTTTTGTTAAAACTCGTATCTCTTATATAAAACCAGTCAATGCTTTTATAATTTTGATTGACTGTTTCTAGTATTTTTTAATAATAATAATAATAACCGCTTTACTTGAAGGGACCCTCTGGATCATCAAGTCCAGCCCCGGTCAAGGAGGCCCATGAGGGGAATCGAACTCTCAGCCTCCGGTTCCACAGCCAGAGACCTCAACCCCTGAGCTACACAGAATAAGACTCCTTCCAATGTTCCTCAGAGTGCTGGAAATACATTTGAGCTATATACAGCATCTTATATTTTGCAAGTCAGCTTGAGTTTATTTAATTTTGCAGAGCCTGGAATATATATATATTTGGTTGGAAGATTTTAGGCGATCTGTTTCATAAGCACATGTCTATCATCAACAGACTAATAAGACTGCAGAGCCGAAACAAGCCACGCTCAATTCAAGATGTGTGAGGAAACTCATGCACTGGTTGTCTGTGGTTTGAGTCACTCTTCGCAATGCACCCTACTAGGTAGAAGAATCGCCTGGATCGTTTCCCCCTAATTCGTGTCCGTCCCCCTCCCCCAGGTGACACGTTACAGGCGAGGTTATGTCCTGTTTTAATCGGGATGAACTCCAGGTGCCCCGGGTGTTTCCCCCCCTTCTTTTCCTTGCTCCCCCCCCCCCCCCACACACACACACTTCATCTGATCTTCCTGAGGTGCAAAGAGGTTCCAGGCGAAACAATCCATGACAAGAAAAAGAAGAATTATCTCAAGGTTTGTCTCTGCTTTAGAGATTGTCACACTGAATGAGAGAGAAAGAGAGAGAGACTCAGACGCAGGGGAAGGTTCGGTGGTGTCATTTTGTAGATATATTTGTTGTTAGGATGAGAGAGAGATACAGAACAGATGGTTTTTGCCTGTGTCAGAATGCCTGAGCTGTGTAATAAATATACACCTTTATAGGAAGAATTCCTTTAAAAATCCTGTTCAGGCAGCTTAAACTTCAGCCGCCCATGGGCTTAACACCTTCTTCCTTCACAGCCAGCCCAAAATCAGCAGCCATGAATATTCAGGTGTGCAAAGAGATGTAGCCACACCACCACCACCAAAACAAGATGGGAAGAGGTGAACATAATACTGTTATAGCCCCAAAGTCCTTCCCAGCTGGCCAGCTGGCCAGTTTTGCTTGGCTAGCTTGTTACGACCCAATGCTTCCACTGTTCTTTTCCCTGCTTCAGATGCTGGAAATGACAACCAGACCCTAAAACCAACTGGGTGGCTATTTTACTATCTTGCACTTAATTTCTTCCGCTGCAGTGACTCGTCCCGCTGTCAGTTCTGCCAGGCCCTGAATGTCTGCCAGTCTGCCATCCTTAAATGCCTGGCAGTTCCACAGCATGGGGCCACCGGGAGACACAATCTCAGGGCAACCTCCCACAGTTCAGAAGCTGGGAGAGAAACCAGTTACCCTTGTGCTCGGCTGGGCGAACGAGAGGCAGCGCCTCGACCGTAATGCAGAAACCAAACGGAGGGAAGCCTCTTCCCAGAGAATGACAGCCGAAATCACTACAAAGCAGCTCTTAGACATATCAAGCTATAAATAATGGATTATTTGTCATTAATCCTCATTTTGCAGCACCAAAGGCACAATTAAGTTCTACTTTGTGCTTGCAATGTAATGAGACGTAAAGTCTGGATGGTGCCAGGGTGGGGAAGGTTATCCCTAGATGTTTGGGCCTCAACCCAAACATCTTCACCCCTCCCACTTCACCAGAAGGGCCGTGAAAGGGCGCAGGAGTTGGTGGTGGAGACCTGCAAGTCACACGGACAGCACTTGGACATCTCACGTGGTCACTTGGGAAGATGCCAGACAAAGAAGGAGCACCACCCGCTCTGAGAGGAACTCCAGGATGGGAAAGAGATCATTGGAGGAGTCAGAGAAGTACCTGCAGAGAAGAACATTTCTGGTTAGGGACTTATTTTTTGGCTTCTTGGCTAAAGTCTATTAGGTGTGAATTGGGGGTGGGGGCCTGATACAGCATCTGGGTGAATCCCTCTGTGTGTGTGTTTGTGTGTAATTTGGCTGGGGGGGGGTTGCTACAGGATGTGTAGAAGCTCTAGGACTAGGGTTAGGGTCTGGAAAAACCTATCCCAAATTCAACATGCCAGTTTCAAGTTGACACCAGGCTTCTTCTTGTTTTCCTGTTCCAGTGCACAGGCACCTTCACCCCACCCCCATGGATTTTGTTTATTCTTATCATCTTGGATTCCGATGGGTAAGTTTGGCACACGAGCATAGCAGAAGGCTGTGCCTTACGTGTCACGTTGCCGGGTTTGCCCACCAGGCTCAGGGTTGCCATTAACCAATTGACTTTAGTGAGGAAAGTGCATTGCCATCACCTGCTTGCTAATCCTTGCACTTAACGATGCCAAAGATCAAACATGGGACCTGGATCAGAGGAGGAAGACGTTTTTGATTGCAGGGATTAACTGAGGCCAACATTATATTCAAGCTTATATATCTCTCGGATCAGAACCCTGCCTGCTTACACACTATGAAGTGGAACGTATCCCGATTGCGCTACATCAGTCATAATAAATAATTGTTCCATACACAGAGGAAGTCATAAAACAAATCGGCAACCCGGCTGCCCCGATAAATCTGTTTTTATAAGATTTTTTTTCCTTTCAAAAAGCAAGCCGCAACGGACAGCAAAGATGAGTTTAATTTATCTCCTGTTGGGAGAGAAAAAATGTCAAAAAAGTCTAGGCGAAAAAGAAGTCTTGTTTGTATCATAAATTAGTTTCCATTAGTGTAACCAAATACACCTTGGGTAAACTGGAGATGCACATGATTCAAAAGCCAGGGAAGCAAGAAAACCCTGAAACAAATTTATGGAGTGTTTGTTCTGATAAATCCACAAGGGCAAGCCTTTTTTAAAAAGGGGAAGGGGAAGAGGAGGGGTGGATTTACAAAACTTGAAAAAGAGCCAGATGCCTCAGTTAAATTTTATATTCCTTTCCCCCCTCCCCATCTCTTCTCCCTTTGCTCAGTGCATCTTCAATGTACATGCTGCTTAATCAGCGCAGGGAACTGGTTCCCCACCCATGGCCAGTGGAAGCCTTTGGATTTTTGCCTCTGCACAGGTTCTGTGGGAGTCAGAGGGAAGATACAAGGAAGGGCATCAATCAGACGGAGTCAAGGTTCGGGTCCCTCCACACCCACAGATCCCTCTCTGCCAGTCAGAGAAGTGCCAGCCCTGGGAGTCTTCTTGAGGCACTCTCAGCACTGAGCTAGGCCTTCTCCCAACACCAGTAAGAGCTCAGTAAAAAAAAAACACAAACAAATCTGCCCAGGCACCGAAGAACATGTGCCAGTGGGAGGTCTAATCACCGTAAGCTGGTTGGATCTCGTTGGGGTTAAGCAGACCCAGGATTCTCAAAGAGTGTGTGGGAGAAGACCTGTCCTAAGAAGAAGGGATTCTTCAAGTGCTGAAAGGTGTGTGATCATCACACACCTTTCAGGTGTGTTGTTTTGTGTTTGGTCCTCAGTATCTGAGCACAGGTTTCATTTGCAAGTAGAATGGCTTAATCGTGGAGCTAGACCATCCTGCCAGAGGTCAGAAAGCTGGAACACGTCCAAAGGAAGGTGACCAAGATGACGACAGGCCTGGAAACCAAACCTTATGAGGTGCAGTTGGGGTACTAGTCCCCCTCTATTTGGCACTGGTTAGCCCTCACCTTGAGTACTGTGTCCAGTTCTGGACACCACACTTTAAGAAGGGTGCCAAGAAACTAGAACATGGTCAGAGGAGGGCAACAAGGCTGAACAGTGGACTGGAAACCAAGCCCTAGGAGGAAAGATGGAAAGAACTCGGCATGTTTAGCCCTGAGAAAAGAAGACTTAAGGGGGCAGGATCCATTCTCAATCATCTCAGAGTGCAGGACGCGTAATAATGGGCTCAAGGTACAGGAAGTCAGGCTGAATATCAGGAAAAAAAACGCCTAACTCTTAGAGTAGTATAACAATGGAACCAATCACCTTGAGATGTGGTGAGCACTCCAAGACTGGAGGCATTCAAGAGAATATTGGACAACCATTTGTCAGGTGTACTTTGATTTGAACTCCTGCCTTGAGCAGGGGGGTTGGACTCAATGCCTTATAGGCTCCTTCAAACTGAATTGTGCAATTAGCCATAGAATTAAACATCTATCTGGGTGTTTTTATAGCACGGGGAAGAGAAGGCTGAGAGGCAACATGAGAGCCACCTTCCAATATGTGAAGGTCTGTCACATGGAAGGTGGAGCACACTTGTGTTCCCTCGAGGATAGGACCTGAAGCGATGGGTTTAAATTGCATGAACAGAGATTGCATCTATGCATTAGGAAGTAGAGTCATGGCCAAAAATATTGGCACCCGTGCAATTCTGTCAGAAAATGCAACCCTTCTCTCGGAAAATGGTTGCAGTTGCAAATGTTTTGGTACTCACCTGTTCATTTCTTTGGTTTGTGTTGGAACAACACAAAAAAACAGAAGAAAAGTCAAATCTGATACAATCTCACACAAAAACCCAAAAATGCACTGGCCAAAATTATTGGCACCCTTAACTTAATATTTGGTAGCACCCCCTTTGGAAAAAATAACTGAAATCAATCGCTTCCTGTAACCATGAATGAGTTTCTTACACCTCTCTACTGGAATTTTGGACCACTCTTCTTTTGCAAACTGCTCCAGGGCCTTCAGATTTGAAGGATGCCTTCTCCCAATTGCTGTTTTGAGATCTCTCCGCAGGTATTCTATGGGATTCAGATCGGGACTCATTGCTGGCCATTTCAGAACTCTCCAGCGCTTTGTTTGTAACCATTTCTGAGGGCTTTTTGAAGTGTGTTTCGGGTCATTGTCCTGCTGGAAGACCCATGACCTCTGGTGGAGACGCAGCTTTCTGACACTGACCACTACATTGCGCCCCCAAATTCTTTGGTAATCATCAGATTTCATGATACCATTCACACAGTCAAGGCATCCAGTGCCAGAAGCAGCAAAGCAACCCCAAAACATCTTTGAACCTCCACCATGTTTGACTGTAGGGACTGTGTTCTTTTCTTTGAATGCCTCATTTCTTTTTCTGTAAACAGTGCCATGATGTCCTTTACCAAAAAGCTCTACTTTTGTCTCATCTGTACACAGTACGTTCTCCCAGAAGGATTGTGGTTTTGTCACATACGTTTTGGCATACTCCAGTCTTGCTTTTTTATGCCTTTGTGTCAGCAGTGGTGCCCTCCTGGGTCCCCTACCATAGCGTCCCTTTTCATTCAGATGGCGACAGACAGTGCGAGCTGACACTGTTGTACCCTGTGTCTGCAGATCAGCTTGAATTTGTTGGGAAGTTAATCTGGGTTCTGTATCCACCATTTGAACAACCCTTCATCGTAATTTTTCAGTAATTTTGGTCTTCCGTTCATGTCCAGGGAGGTTAGCTACAGTGCCATGGGCTGTAAACCTCTTGATGATATTGCGCACAGTGGACACAGGAACATTAAGATCTCTGGAGATGGACTTGTAGCCTTGAGATTGTCGGTGTTTTTCCACAATTTTTCTCTCAAATCCACAGACAACTCTTTACACTTCATTCTTTTCGCCACACTCAGTGTCACACACAACACAAAGGTTGAGTAAACTTTTCTCCATCTTAATTGGTTGCAAGTGTGATTACTACGATATTCCCCACACCTCTTACTTGTGACAGGTGAGTCTAAATACAAATTAAAGGAGCATCACATGCTTGGAAAGCAATTATTTCTTACAATTTAGAAAGGGTGCCAATAATTTTGGCCAGTGCATTTTTGGGTTTCTGTGTGGGATTGTATCAGATTTGACTTTTCTTCTCTGTTTTTTTTGTGTTGTTCCAACGCAAACCAAAGAAATGAACATGTGAGTACCAAAACATTTGCAACCGCAACAATTTTCTGAGAGAAGGGTTGCATTTTCTGACAGAATTGCAAAGGTGCCAATATTTTTAGCCATGACTGTATATCTTGACAGTAAGAACAGCTGGACAGTGGAATGGACTGCCTCAGAGAATGGTTGACTGTCCTTCATGGGAGGTTTTTAAGCAGATGTTGGGTGACCACCTATAAAGGATTCTTTAACTGGGATTTCCTGCTTTGGAAGAAGGGGCTTGGCCTCGGTGACTCCAGGGGTGCCTTTCAGCTCCACAGCTCTGTGAGCTGAGGGTTTTTTGATGTTAATGTCTCTGAAGCATCATCAGATTTTAGCTTTTACTGGCCAGCCATCTCAACATATTGCTGGGAAGATTAGGAAGATACGGGCATAACAAACTCACTGATGTGGCAGGTCAGGAAACTGAGGCTGCCACTCTGACACCTGGGGGCAAGGGCAGAAAATAAAAGATGGGGCTTCACAGACAGGCTGATGGAGTCCAAGTGACCTGGGAAATGCACTTCTCTGGACTCCAACCTCCCAGAGTGCATGGCCACACTGAACGGGCTCTTGCAATGAGAATGGAGAACCCCCTCCCCAAGCCAAGCCGGCTGAACTGTAGGGGATGGTGGAATGTGGGTGATCACAGAACAAAGGAAGGCTAATTGCCTTAGAACAAAGGAGTCGACAGCACGGATGTCTGAACCAGCGGAGCCTACAGGCAACGCCCTGAGAGCTCTTTTTATTGACTTAGCATGAGTTACATAGTATGTTGTTAGAATTCAGATAGGATCCGAGTTACCTAATCGTAACCAGGATTGGCTGAAGAAACCCTTTGATCTTATGCTCTACCTCTAAGCGAAAGGGCAGAATGAGGGGTTACCCCACCTGCTGGCAGCTGCCACTTCCTGCCAGGAGTGTATGCCTGGAACAGAATGCAGCTACAGCCTTTAAGCAGAAGTTTCCCACAGTGGAACAGCTGCTTCCATGGGTTTCTTGAACCGGAACTGCAACACCAGACTTTCTTTGTCACCGTTTCCCAAGACTACCGTAGAGCAGTATGACAACGGAACCCATGACCTTGAGAGGTGGTGAGCACTCCAAGGCTGCGGGCGTTCAAGAGAAACTTAGACCAACCCTCTGCCCGAACTGCCTTGATGGGGATTTCTGCCTTGAGCAGCAGGGGGTTGGACTTGATGGCCTTAGAGGCCCCTCCCGACTCCACAATTCTATATCTGCCGTTTCAAACAGAAGGTTTCTTATTGCAGGCCATTTGGACCGTTATTATTATTTTAAAAATACATTTTATTGGTGAAAGTGTCCGTATGTTGTTGCCTGTTGCCTTTGCCTCCTCAATAAAACTTACCCAAAATAAGTGTTAAATTCCTTGTTGGTTTTTGTCACAACACTAACACCCCCCTGGGGGTGGGGGTGGGGGAACATGTAACAAGCATGTCACAAAGGCACATCTGAGTAGCAAAGTAATGAGAAGAAACAGTTACTGTTTCAGTGTAAAGAGTAATGCTTTCTGGTTGCTTTCCAAGGGCATGCTGGGGCACTTTGAGGGACATTGGGGTCTGGATTTTTGCTGATGTCCCGCCGTTCTCTTGTCAGTCTTCAGGATTATTTGTCCACAAAAAATGTCAACAAAAATACTGGAAAAGTAGCAAGCTACACAAAGAGTAATGCATCAAGATACCTTTTCAACACTATTAATAGGCAGTGGCAAAGAAAAACACTTCAAAATGATATAACAAGTAATGAGAACAAAGTATGCTGAAGAGAAACCTCTGGAATGGAGTGAAAAGTTCACGTGGAAACAAAATCAGTTACTCTTCGACGTGCCGTGATTGTCTGCTTTTGCATTTCATTTGCCAGCTTCTGAAACTCTGGAGAACTTAGATAATCACCTGACAGATATCCTTTAATATGGATTCCTGCATTGATCAGGGGGCTGGACTTGATGGCCTTGTAGGCCCCTTCCAACTTCACTTTTCTAGGATTCTATGATTTTAAGTACACATATTTATCTATATGCTTTTTGGAGATAGTGTATTTTATATATAAGTATTTTGGACATTGAGAGGGACGTGGTGGCGCTGTGGGTTAAACCGCAGAAGCCTCTGTGCTGCAAGGTCAGAAGACCAGCAGTCGTAAGATCGAATCCACGCAACGGAGTGAGCTCCCGTCGCTTGTCCCAGCTCCTGCCAACCTAGCAGTTCGAAAGCATGTAAATGTGAGTAGATAAATAGGTACCACCTCGGTGGGAAGGTAACAGCGTTCCATGTCTAGTCGCGCTAGCCATGTGACCACGGAAACTGTCTATGGACAAATGCTGGCTCTATGGCTTGGAAACAGGGATGAGCACCGCCCCCTAGAGTCAGACACGACCGGACTAAATGTCAAGGGGAACCTTTACCTATTTTGGACATTGGTCATTAAGCATAATAAAGGCACTCTGTCTCTCTAAGTCAGCTGCTCAAGGTGGATGCTTCACTCTACCTGCCAGCAGGGCTGGCCTTGGTATAAGTTTCAGATGAGGGTAGAAAGGTATTTGCCATTGTTGCAGCAAAGTGGCTGGGTGGGTGCAGATGGTCTTTCAGGGTAGAGGAAGATGCTTTGCATACAATGCATTTGTCACAGTCCAAGACATCCCAGGCAGCCTCTCACCAGGGGCAAAGGGCACCTGGACCCCATCCACCACACAGAGTATCAAGTCCAAAAGCACTCACTGAGCAGTTCATCATGACCAAGCGGAGGTGGGAGCACCGGGCTGGGAGAATGGAGCAAGAACAAGGCGCCAAGATGCAGGAGGCAAGAGCAGGGGCCAAGGCAGGAACAGAAGCAGGTGCAGGAACACTGGAGTCAAGACACAGAGATGTCGGGACACAGAGACTCTGGAGCAGTGAGCACAGCACAGCCAAAGACCTTTGTTGCTGAGGCCAGTTCTGGGAGGGAGAACCACTCCTTAAACAGGCCTTCCCTCCAGGTTTCCAGGTGAGCCTCATGAGTGGCCCAGCAGCTGCTACCCAGGCCAGGGCCTGAGCCTGCAAACACCAGGCCACTCCTGGGTCAGGCTGGCCCCGATCCTGCAGCTGCCAGGGCAGTACGGGCCAGATCCTGACAGTGTTCCACTGAAGAAGAAGAGGAGGAGGAGCCCTATTTTGGCATAAGAGCCAGGTAGTGTGCACGGCAGAGAGCCCTCAAGGATGGGGTGGAACAAGCAACAGCAGCAGTGGCGGCTGCTGTGGTCATGGCAGCACAGTGGCTGTGCCAGCCGGGGGCTTCTGGGAGATGCCACCCAACAGATACCTTTAGCAGGCTCTGCACTTTTGCAATGCCCCTTCAGATATCTCAACAATGAACAGTAGATCTGGCACCACTGTATCTATCTATCTATCTATCTATCTATCTATCTATCTATCTATCTATCTATCTATCTATCTATCTATCTATCTATCTATCTATCTATCTATCTATCTATCTATCTATCTATCATCTATCTATCTATCTATCTATCCATTTAACTTCTACTCTGAGGCCACTACTCTGAGGCAGCTTACAACAGAAAATGAACATGAGATAAAATAAAACAATAAAAAAGACAAACCCACCTCCTCACCCCTATAACTTACCTAAATAACCGTACATACATTTTTTCATTTATTTAAAATATTTTCACCCTGCTTTTCTCCTTAAAAAGGACCCAAGGCAGCTTACATTATTAAAAGACAATATTTAATGCTAAAAACAGTAAGTATACAAATACTAAAAAGGGCCAAACAGATACCACACTAAAAGACAGTAAACAAAAGCAACACCAGAAACACATTCAAAGCAGGAAGGCTCAACCATCATCCCGTTAAAACCCACCTCTGGCAGCCCAAGATGGTGATGGCAATAATATAAATTAAATAAATTACACAGGTCAACAGTTAAATCAAATCAAACTAAATAGAGAGAAGGTTCTCCAAAGCCTGAATCTGCTGATTGTATCTTTCTGTCCTCAACACAGTTAGACAGTCATGTCACGAGAAGGACACATATCCCCAAAATATTGCATTGGCCACCCAAACAGTTGGCTGATGGAGTAAGCTGGTATGTTCTGAATGACAGCACAGGTACTGTTTCAAAAAACCTTGTATGTGTTTCATGCCAAGGAAACATTCATAAGCAGTTGTGGTTACTGTAAAAACATTGGGCAATCTTGTTTTGGGAAGAGGGGGTTGTGCTAAGGTCACCTGAATGCCCTGGAAGCACATTCCACCTCTCTGACAAAAATGGCTTACCGCCATGGAACACGAGGTAGAAAGAAGGACGTTTGCAGGAGCAAAGGCAGGTCCAAGACCAGGATCTCAGCCTGAGCCAGTTTTAGCTAGCAACAGGGCTTATTGTACTTTATTGTATTTTTGTTGTATTTCTTCCATGGTGTTTTTGTTATAAGATTTTATTGTACGTTGTGAACCACCCTGAGAGTGACACCACTAATGGGGTCGTATAGAAGTGGATCCATCCCACGAACGACAGACAAACAAGCGATGGGTGGAGACGGGTGCCAAAGTCAGATGTTTATCTCCTCACGTTTTGCTCATCCTGAAATTTGTTTCCCTGCCTGGAGATGCAGAAAAACACAGCCGTTCTCTGAGACCTCAGGAGACACCGTGAGACCTGACAAACCTCCATCTACCTTAGTGAAGGAGATTTTTCTATCTGCCCTTCACACATGGACACGTTTATTTTTGCAAATGGAAAATGTGCCACATCTCGCCGTCTTGGGTTCTTTTTAGGGAAAAAGGTGGGAGAAAAAAATATTTTAAATAAATAAAATAAAATAAAATTTATGCAAGGCATGTTGTAGAAGAATCCCTTGATAAATGGCTTGACAAGACGTGAGTGTGAAGCTCCTTCTACATCCAAATCAAGGACATACAGATTGGGTCGGACTTGCCCTCTCCCTGTTAGGAGACGTTCAAAAAGCCCATAGAATCATCATCCCCCCTGCACAGACACTCCATTTTAATAGTGTGATATTTCAGTACATTGGAGTCTAAGAGGGAGCCCTATCTAGTCAAAGCCCATAGAACCATCATCCTTCCATGCAGACATTCAATAATAACAGCGTGATATTTCAGTAAAGTTCAATTCAGCTAAGTGAAAAAGCAGGAAAAAAGGAAAACGACTTCAGAAGGGAAAAGGGCTCTCTCGGAATGGCAACACAAGCTTTTTTCTCTTTTATCCACCACTCTCAAGAATGGCTCATGGACCAGCTGGGAGAGGGATAGACCATATATCCACTGATATGGTCCCAGTATGAGATTCCTCGCTAGGCTCTCAGTGGTTTGGTTGCCTGGGGGTGACCTCAGACTTTAGGTCCAGCGGTCCCTCACTTTCTTCTTCGTCTACGCGATTACTTTGAACTTCTTCTTTCTTCCATTCAGATCAGTGGCCATCTTTTAAACTCTGGAAATGCCAGATGGGACACAAATATTTCAACGTGGTGTTGCTCCATTCCAGGATCCTCACCTCACCTCACAGTCACCCCAGAGTAACAGTCAGCCAGAGCCTTTATTGGCCTGCACAAAAAAAAAATAAAAAAATAAAAATGCATATACAAGATAACAAACAAACTAATAATTAACTAGATCTACAGATTCGTTATGTCTCAGTCTGCAGCTCCTCACTATCTGGTTCAAAAAAGGCTGCCACGTTCTCCACTCTAACTGACTCTCCTGTTGACAGAATATACTTCAGGGTGTCACAATCCGAGCCGCCCCTCTTCTTGAACATAAGCGGGTCTAAATATTTTCTGTGGAGATCCATATAAAATGGACAATACAGAATCATGTCAGAGCGTGACTCCACTCCACGCAGCTCGCAGGCGCAGCACCTCTTGCTGTACGGAGTAGCACAGATATTCTTTTTTTAAAAAAAGTTTTATTTTAGGGGTTAGGGATGGGGATATGGAACATGGGATTAAACAGGGGTTGTAAATCAACATGAATATTTTACAATATTCATTCTTATCTATTACATGTCAAAGATACATAAGTTTCCGGTGTAACTAATTTATAATACATTTTCTAATTCTAAATTGATCTTAGGCTTTCAATGATCAAATATTAATTTACATTTTATTTCTAAGTCAATCATAAAATTTATGCCAACAATCTTCATGATTCGTCTTTCTTGTTGAGTCTAGCCATTCTGATAGTTTATCCATCTCCGCCGTATCCAGGATTTTTGCTATTAACTCATCTTGAGATGGATTCTCTGGGTCTTTCCAGTGTTTAGCAAAAATAATTATTGCAGCTGTCAAGATATGGATAACTAAATATTTTTTCCATTAAGTCTATAGAATCCGGGATTATATTTAGAAGAAAAAATTCAGGGGTTACAGTTATTGGAATCTCTAAAGAGTAGCACAAATGTTCTGATTTGGTCCAGTTTGGTGCATGTGCCTGAAGACAGGAGACCTGCTCACTGTATACTTTCTTGCTCTGGTTTTATTCAAAATAGTTTATTCTCAAGCTACCACAAAGTCAGAGAAGCTGAAAGACCCGGTGCCTTAGAGAGTCTGCTGCTCGTCCTGCAGGCAGCTGCTTTCCTGCCTTCCTCCTGAGACAGAAGGCTAACCCCGACAAATGTAGCGGGTGTGTGTGTGCTCAAGCTGACCTTTCCATCAGTTCCATGGGGTGGCAGGCCGTGTCTGAGCCTCAGTCTCAGAAGCTGAAGGCCTTGGCATCTCCACTCCAGAGACTGGATTTCGACGGGACTTCCAGCAGCGTCTGGCAGCCAGAGAAGCCTCGGGATGAGAAGTGTCAAGGGCTATTGGAGGCAGTGACCGAAGTGCCTGGTGCAACAAATCTAATGGGATGCTGAAACCACGTCAAGGAGGGCCTGATCTGTTCTGAAGGCAGCCGAGGAGCGATATCTTGCAGAAGACCCTGGAGGAGCCGGGAAGAAGTCAGGAGAGATTCCTCGCCAAACTACCTTCTTCTCCTCTCTTTTTTTTTTTTATTAGGATTTTGCTACTAAATCAACCAAGAGCACTCTAACAACTCACAAACTAAAAAGTGGATGGCAGGCCATGAAAAGTCAGGCAAAGTAAAATTTGTTAGTCTCTGGAGCGCTGTAGCATTCCTCATCGGTTTTGCTACCGCAGGCGAAAATGAAAAACGTCTCAAAAATCGTGGTGGTGGTGGTGGTCGTTGTCATCATCTTCTTCCTCCCCTGGAAGCACTGCAGGTCGAAGATCTTTAAGATCTTGGCTAAAATAGGTTTGCAATCCTACAAGAACTAAAGGGCGAAGCACAATTCCGACTTTAGAAGTTAAGTATCCTCGACGCCTCGAACTCCAGGTAGAGCAAGGAAGGGATTCTGCTTGAAAACCTGGGGAGCCACGGCTGCCCATCCGCACTGGCAATGCCAGGCTGGACAGAGTCCACACTCAGGAACAGGCCTCACCCTGTGTTCTAGCCTTCCTGTGCCTCGCAGTGATGGCAGAAGCAAGGAGGGAGGGGGTGTTCATTCATTGAAAGCAGAAGCAACGAGTAAAACCCCCGGAAGAGGGGTGTGGGCAGGAGAAATGGGGGTCTGGAGGAAATCCTTCTCCTCCTGGTGAAGGAAGAGCATGTGGGCAACCATTGCATCTCCTCCCAGCACCCCGAAGGGATCCCTAATATGGACTGGGTTCCCATCCATGGCACACAGCCCAGTGTTTCCCAGAACAACGCACGGTGTTAGAGGTGTCGGCCACCTTCAGCCAAAGGCTCAACTGTGGAGCAGCACCATTTGTGCTTCTCTTCGGTGACACACAGGGTGGAACAAAGAGCCCACGGGGACCCACAGGGTGCAACGGCAACCCTCCGCTGTTTCCCGGTGATAAGTCTGGCGTTCCTGGGGTTTAGAATGTTGAACTAAAACAGAGGCATTGTGAGAAAAGGTGGGAGAAAGGAAACTGAAAGCCTCAGTACCTTGCAAGGTGGATGCTGAGCTGGTGTGAAAGGGGAGGGAGCTGGACAGCCTTGTTCTCCCATGAAGTCCAGGGCCTTTCCTAAGCACTCCAGGCCTTGAGGTACTGAGGAGGTGGTCTCTGAGTGAGGTGATGAGGGTGCTGCAGCCACCCATTGCTGTTCCCCATTCTTCCCGGACAAGACGGAGGTCCTGAGGGTGGGCGGCCCCTCCATTGGTGGTTTGGGAAACTCCCTCTCTTTTGGGGGGGTGACTCTCACCGCGAAGAGTGAGGTTCGCAGCTTGGGGGTCCATCTGGATCCGGCGCTCACCATGGAAACCCAGGTGGCGTCAGTGGTCCGGTCCGCCTATTTCCATCTGTGGCGGATTGCCCAGCTGCGTCCCTATCTTGATGGTGGGGCGCTCACCACTCTGGTCCCACCTAGCTCTACCCAAACCACTCGTTCTAGCCAGGAAGGGCAGCTGAGAGGCCTAACGCCGAGGGAGGCCCGGAGAGAAAGAACAAGAAACCGGGCCTTCTCGGCAGTGGCCCCTCGGCTCTGGAACAGTCTGCCCCCAGAGATCTGTCTGGCTCCCTCGCTGGGTGTTTTTAAGAGCCAACTTAAGACCTGGCTCTTTAGGCAGGCTTTCCCTCCTGTCATCACTTGAATTTTTTTTTCTTTTCCCCATCTTGTGCCACATTACTATTGGTTTTTTTTTTTACTTTATTATATTGTTTTTATTCCATTTTTTATTGTTAGCCGCCCAGAGTAGACTTCGGTCTAGATGGGCGGGGTATAAATCTAATAAATAAATAAATAAATAAATTCTCTTCTCTTCTTTTCTCTTCTCTTGTCCCTCTTCTCTCCTCTCTCTCGCTTATCTTCTATTGTCCCTCTTCTCTTTTCTCTTCTCTTTTCTCTTCTCTTTTCTCTCTCTTCTTTCCTCTCCTCTCCTCTTCTCTCTCTTCTCTTCTCTCTCTTCTCTTCTCTTCTGTTGTCCCTCTTTTCTTTTCTCTTCTCTTCTCTTTGCATGGCAGAGAGAGAGAGGGGGGGGGGGGGATTAACCTCAGAGCCTAGTTTAAGGCCAGATGGCCACACAGAGCTTCTCTCGTAGACAATCTCTTCAACTAGCTACTCCACCACTGAAAGAAAAATACCACAAAAAGGGCAAAGACAGCAGCACCAACCTGCTTGGCTGGCGTGCCGTGAAGGTTCTCTGTTGTCATTATCCTTCTTTCTTATGCATTGTTGGTGCACACGGATGGACCAAAAGGATGAAGCCTAAATATTAGGAGTCAAGCTATGAACATTTGCAGGTGACATGTTTGCACATTCACTGATTTTTGGATTGGTAGCCAAAGACTTTTGTTTCTGTTCATGGGGTTTTCTTGGCAAATATACTGGAGTGGAGTTCCTGCTGCAGGTGAGAGCCGGACCATAAAGAAGGCTGACTGCCGAAGAATTGATGCTTTTGAATTGTGGTGCTGGAGGAGACTCTTGAGAGTCCCCTGGACTGCAAGGAGAACAAACCTATCCGTTCTGAAGGAAATCAACCCTGAGTGCTCACTGGAAGGACAGATCCTGAAGCTGAGGCTCCAATACTTTGGCCATCTCATGAGAAGAGAAGACTCCCTGGAAAAGACCCTGATGTTGGGAAAGTGTGAAGGCAAGAGGAGAAGGGGACGACAAAGGACGAGATGGATGGACAGTGTCATCGAAGCTACCAACATGACTTTGACCCAACTCCGGGAGGCAGTGGAAGACAGGAGGGCCTGGCGTGCTCTGGTCCATGGGGTCAGGAAGAGTCGGAAACAACTGAACGACTAAACAACAACAACAAGCCAAAGACTTTGGCATGACTCCAGCATCTGTCATTCGTCTCGGGAGAGGATGACCCGATCCTGCTTCCAGGGTCTTGTAATTTCTTGCCTTAACGTAGGACACTTTGCCCTTTTCGTACCCTCTATACTTTTGAGGTTGGTTGTTGATGGAATTCTAACTTCTGTAAGTTGTGTTCTTCTTTGTTGTTTATCCAGAAGTACAATGTCCAGCTTAATTACAATCAACTGTTTTGTCTGTGATAACTCGCTTGTCTCACTTAATTTTCCAAAACAGGAGATAGCTGGAATTTATAATAGGGAGGGAAAGATGTAAGTAATCTGTAAGATTTGGCTAACTGCAGAAAAAGCATCTTTGCAACTTAGTTATGCTTACACACAATATGATGAGTCATTTCTTTAGATTCATGACAGGCCCTACATATGTCACATTGTTTCACAATCATTTTCTGTTAATATCTAGTGCACATAACTTGGTCCTGGATTGCACACATGAATCCCTCAGTTAATTAAACCTCAAGTTTGACTGTTGCTTATCAGCTACGTAATGGCTTCTGAAACCGTGCATCCCAGCACTTAGAAACAATTGTTAACGTAGGCTGGTTCTCATTTCCAGGTTCAAGTGATCAAGTGGAACTGTGCTCCTATGGAAGCAGTTTTGAAGTGTGACTATTTGAGCCGTACAAATATTTTTTTGAGGTGAATAAGGGTATTCCATATGCATCTTTGGATGACGGTACTGCTATTTTGACAGAAGGATTCTGGTTTTCCTATTTAAATCAACAAGATTGCTGTAGTTTAGTCCACTGTTCCAAAAGAAAATGTTAATACAGTATTATGATTGCCCAAGTATTAATAGGAGTATTTTTTTCCTTTTGCATTGAGTTCTGTTGTGAGTACCATCTTCACTGTATCAAAGTTCTTGTTCCTAAATAACAATATACGTTCCTTGTGGTTTATATTGAGATTAACCCTAGAGATTCATAGGTTTTCTCCTCCTCTAATCACTGAACAAACTGTTCATTAGTAAGCTCATAGTAACTGCCCTCAGAGAATTTGCCTCTTTTGATGTGGAGAATAACACATTTATCAATAACAAAATTCAGTTTGATATCTGTACTGTAAGACTGAACAATGTTTAAGAGTTTATCAGGAGAGCTTTCAAATAACTTTATATTGCCCATGAATGGTGCCAGAACTAATTTCTACACATTAACCTGTCTCTGATATATGTTCAATTAACCAGGGACAAGGAGATCCGATATATATTTGTTTATTTTCAGCTGAAAGCAAGCAAAGATAATGCATGCAGCTCCGTCCGCCCAAACATGCAGAGGAGAGCACCACACGCTTATTACAGAGTATACATTTTATAAGTTTTGAAAGGGGGGAGGCAAAAGGGGGTGTGGAGAAGGAGAAGAGACAAGGGAGAGGTTGCTGGTGCCCAGGCTTTGGCAATAATTCATTTCTCCCGGTTCCGTGCTAGGCACCCAGGTCTCTTTATCAGGCTCAAGGACGAAATCCCAATTAGATTATTTACTTGCAAGCAACGGAATGCGGGCAGCCTCTCTCCTTTGTCTATTTGTCTACTAAGCAGAAACATTCATGTAGCAAAGCAAATTACAGAGGCAAGATGGCTGCAGTTAGGCTAAGTTATTCTTTTTATATAAATGTGTTCATTTGACTCTTTCACCCATGTACATTAAATGTGAAACATCAAGGTCATTTCTCCAGTAATTAGACCACCTTTAGGACTATCACTCCGCTATGTAGATCGGAGGTTTAAAGCCAGACAGAACCACAAGGGGCTCAGAGATTCACCCTAAAATACCTCTTCTTGTGGATGCTGTTGTTGTTTTTGTTAACCAAGTTATGCCAGGCAGTGATTCAGGTTACCATCCTATACACCTGTCTTTGCCAACCTGCAGCCCATCCCCCATGTATTAAGGCTCCAGCTCCCAGCATTCTTGGCCAGCCTCCGTGTAGGCATCCTTCAGTCTCGAGAGACTATGGTAACATGCTCTGAATAGAGGTCTTGGAACAGCGTCTAGTGTGGCTGAGAAGGGCCATTCGAGAGTGACCATCCCTTCCACACTGGAGACAAATACAATCTGTCCCCTGTCCAGCTCCTTGATTTTGCTGGTTTCGGGACTGCCTCTTTGCCTCAGCCTGCTGGACAAGTGTCTCTTCAAATTGGGAGAGGCCATGCTGCACCGCCTGCCTCCAGGCTGAATGCTCAGATGTCAAGGTTTCCCATCTGTTGAGGTCCATTCCTAAGGCCTTCAGATCCCGCTTGCAGATCTCCTTGTATCGCAGCTGTGGTCTCCCTATGGGGCGATTTCCCTGCACTAATTCTCCATACAGGAGATCTTTTGGAACCTGACTGTCAGCCATTCTCATGACATGCCCAAGCCAACGTAGACATTGAGTTGGTGCAGCCCAGCACCCCCGGTGCACTCTGGGTTCAGGAAAGCTACTGTGCACCTTTTACCTGATAACTATGTGCCACATGTGGTGCTGGAGGAGACTCTTGAGAGTCCCCTGGACTGCAAGGAGAACAAACCTATCCATTCTGAAGGAAATCAACCCTGAGTGCTCACTGGAAGGACAGATCCTGAAGCTGAGGCTCCAATACTTTGGCCATCTCATGAGAAGAGAAGACTCCCTGGAAAAGACCCTGATGTTGGGAAAGAGTGAAGGCAAGAGGAGAAGGGGACGACAGAGGACGAGATGGATGGACAGTGTCATCGAAGCGACCAACATGAATTTGACCCAACTCCGGGAGGCAGTGGAAGACAGGAGGGCCTGGCGTGCTCTGGTCCATGGGGTCATGAAGAGTCGGACACGACTTAGCGACTAAACAACAACAAAAATGTGCCACAGAACCGTCCGTGGAGCTAGCTTCCCACTAGACTTGCAGTGGATGGTTTATCAAGCAGTGAGGAGGAAGAACATAAAAGTGGAATTAGCCTGGACATGAGAGCGGACAGGAGACAGTCATCAGCTTAAGAGCAAACTGAGGATTCCACCTGAATGGCTGGTTGACTGGATGCCAAAATAGTTTGGAGAAAGTAAAACCACAAGGCCCCTGTATTGTGTGTGTGTGTGTTATTGTGCCCCCAATTCTAGTTTAATTTCAAGCTGCCTGAATGAGTTTAAGAATATGTGCAGCAACATCTGTTTCTCATTGGAAGAGCTCAGCTTTCTCAAGTAGCGCCTTCCATCTTCATCATCATCCAGCGATTCCCACATCACAACTTGTCCTCTTGCCTTCCCCCCTCTCAGCCTCCTCCCCTTTTCCTCTTTTCCAGAAAATGTGGAGTTGAACTTTCGACTCTGTGTAAAATGGTTGGAGGGAAACCGTGATAAGTCCCTGGGGATCCATTCTGTCTTTCTTCCCATTATCTGACTTGATTCTTTGCAGCTTCTTGGTTCTTTAAATACCGCTTTGAGCTGTGTGACGCCAGTGGCACCAAGATCAAGGGTGGGGGGAGGGAAGCGTTGGGGAAGGACTGGAATGCTGCTGGAGATCAAACATGGAGGCCCAAAGGCAGCACCGCATCCCCCAATGGGCCATAGCTGTGGCCACGCTCTCTGTCTGCTTTCTTCAGGCACTAAGGTTAGTTGAGGTGCAGAAAAGCTTCACTGGGAGCCAAAACCGAATTCAAATTTGGTCTGCTCACTTCCCGATAATTTTCCTTCATTGCTTTGTGGGATTGTGAACTCTCATCCACAGCGGGAGACTTTACCAAGGGATGTGGTAGAGCCTGGAGAGGGAAGGGTCTTAGGGTGCGGCTACATTAGCGGCAAGGAGGGAGCGGCTTTGGAATGGTCGGGCTTGATTAGGGTGATCTTCTGAAGCCCAGCAGTTCACATGGAAATTGTTCCTGCAGTCCATCTTTGCCTTCTCTTAAAAGACCAGTCAAGAAACTGCCTGCAGCTGAAGCTACTGCCATGCATGTTTCTTGACCAGTCCTTTAAGGTGAGGCAAAGAAAAGTGCCCAACGTAGGCAGCCTCTTAGATTGCATTGGCACAGAGATGAATAGTGTTATCTCTAGGACAACCCTTTTTTTCTGCCTCTTACGACATTCTGGTAAAGTGATCTGTTGATGTGATCGGCCTTCAAAAAGTTGGATTCATATTCCTTTTTGTGCAGTGATTGATGAATACACAGTATTGTCTTCTGCTGGACCAGATTGCTGGTTCATCCACTCCAGTATTACCTATGTAAGAGCCATGCTAAATCAGGAAAAGGAGGGCCTGTCTAGTCCAGTATCCAGCAAAAGCACAGTGGGTATTTTTTAGAAGATGATGATGATGAAGAAGTTATACTTATTGTTCCAAGTCAACACTCCTTAATTAGTCTGTGTCTGTGAAGATTCTCAGTCATCCAGGTGTGGTTATCTGGAAGGTGAGTCATGGCAACTGGACTTCTTGTTAGGCTAAAACATTTCGCTACTCATCCAAGCAGGTTCTTCAGTATGAGGAGAGTTGGTAGGAGATCTCCGATATATCCTCCACATTGATTTCACTTCTCCCTGGTCTGAATAGGCTCATTAGAAGGACAAAGGACTGGGGGTGAGGGATAATCCCACCTCTGCAGTCCTTCTCCACCCATTGTCATGGCTTGTTAATGGTCGTTAACTGTGGTCTTTCTTGTGTGTGTCCCTAATCCTTCTGGGGATGGATGAAAGGGCAGCATGATAAATAGGAGGCAGATTGTATCTAAAGCCTCCACTCCTGTTGGATGAGGGACTTTCTATATGCACGTGTATGGCCTCCCTATTCCCTCTCTTAAACCATCTGTCTTCTCAGTCTAAAATGAGTACATCTTGGTTATCAAATGAATACCCGTTGTCCTTTAAATGAAGGAACACAGCTGACTGTGGTCCTGAGCCATTGCCCCTCCTGTGCTGGGCCATTCTCCTGTTTATGGACTGCATACGGTGTCTGGTCTTTTGGGTGGACAAGTCTCTGCCTTAGTGTGTTTGTGGGTCCACCCAAAAGACCAGACACCAAAACACAACAGGAGCAATATAGTATATACAGTCCAGTGCAAAGAGGAGTGTTCGGAGTTCTACATTGGAGAAACCAAAGAGCCACTAAACTGTTGACAAAATTGACAAAATTTGAAATATACCATCTCAATGTAGGCATCCTTCAGTCTCGAGAGACTATGGTAACGTGCTCTGAATAGAGGTCTTGGAACAGCGTCTAGTGTGACTGAGAAGGCCAATTCGAGAGTGACAATCCCTTCCACACTGAAGACAAATACAATCTGTCCCCTGTCCAGCTCCCTGATTTGGCTGGTTTCGGGACTGTCTCTTTGCCTCGGCCTGCTGAACAAGTGTCTCTTCAAATTGGGAGAGGCCATGCTGCACCGCCTGCCTCCAGGCTGAATGCTCAGATGTCAAGGTTTCCCATCTGTTGAGGTCCATTCCTAAGGCCTTCAGATCCCGCTTGCAGATCTCCTTGTATCGCAGCTGTGGTCTCCCTCTGGGGCTCATTCCCTGCACTAATTCTCCATACAGGAGATCTTTTGGAATCCAACCATCAGCTGGACTTTGGTCTTCGCTCTCAATCTAGAGAGATTAAAGAGCTTTCCATCTGATCTAGTCCGGAGATAGACACCTTCTGTTGCAGTTCCAAAGGCGTGCTTCAGCATGACAGCAAAAAAGATCCCAAACAGGGTTGGCACGAGGACACAGTCCTGTTTCACTCCGCTTCGGATGTCAAAGGGATCTGATGTTGAGCCATCAAAAACTACAGTGCCCTTCATTTCCTCATGAAAGGACCTGATGATGTTAAGGAGTCAAGGTGTCCAGCACTGAGATGCAAAAAGGAAAAAGGGACCTATATGCATATGTGGTGGACATGTGAAATAAGAAAGAAAGAATGGGCATTGGTTTTTGAGGAAATTAGAGAAATTATTGGATATGATATTCAGATATCACCAATTATTGCCCTCCTAAATATAATTAAGAATGACCATCTAAAAAAATATCAGAAAGAGTTAGTTGTTATAATGGTTACTGTAGCACGTGCCATTTTCTGGACAGCCACGATGCTGAGAAGAAACAGTGGCAAATCCTGGTTGTCTCTTGAGGAAGACACAGGAAGTTTTAGTGGCCCACTGAGCATAAACAGATGCCCCCTGCTTGTAGCATTTACACATTCAAATGCTAAAGATGTTGCATCTGTGCTAATAAATGTGTCATTTGCCATATTGGTCAAAAAGTGTGCTTTAAATGTTATTCCAGCATTTGCTTCTCATTCCCTGGCAGCAAGGAAAACATAAACATCCATTGACTTTTTCTTAGAAAGAATACCAAGGATGAGGTTGCTGCCACTGTGACGGGCCTAGGAGGTAAGGAGGAGCTGACAGGCTCTAGAATTCGATAACCTGAAAAATGAGCAAAGGGAACGCCTCACCGCCATCTATCATATGCAAAGTCTCGCCATGCAAGGCCAGTCCACTGTGGCCATTCCATGCCTGAAGATCCATCTGCTCATCTGTGAGACTCTTGGGTTCACCAAAAAAAGAAGGATTCTGAAGCGAAAGGGTTAAAAGGCAAGGAGGATTAAAACTGTGTGACTTGGAAGAGACTTCCAAAAGCCTTAGGGGTGAAAACCATGTGCAAATGAAAGGAAGATGGGAGGGGGAAGGTGTGCGAGATGAGAAAAACAAGTTTTGTTTCCAAATAAACAAGCCACCGCTCCCAGCGCTCAGGTACAGGGCTCGTGCATTAATTAAATTCATCTGTCCTGCCAGGTCTCGCCTCCACGGGAGGAACACAGCCGCCACCCCCACAAGCATTTCTGCAACACGTTTGGCTCCCAACGTCGACCTCACCTCCGTCCCTAAGGTTCCCCATCAGCATCGCTTCCCAACAACCGCTTGGGTTTGTCTGAGTTAGTTTCTAAGGTCTGTCCCCCTCCCAACCCCACTATGCACTCTGGGTCTCGGCTTTGGTGAGCCAATGGCCTCTGGGCAGGGTGGCTGTGTGTCTGCGGCAGCCAGATGTCCTTCATGCACACAAGGTTGGAAAAGGCAAAAAAAAAGTTCCCACTCAGAAAAAAGACTCATCGTCACCAGCAGACATGAGAGCCTCGCCAACGTTGACGTGGATGGTTGCTAGTATCTTTCCTGAAGTTACACAGAGATGTAAACCATGACCTGGTTCATCCTTGAATGCTAAAGAAGAGAGTGCCAAGGTTTTGGGTTGTGGGGTTTTTTAAGGCTCTTGTAAGGCACAGCGGAACTGATTGATCAGCCAACCAATTCAGCGCTATGCCACTTGGAAATAAACATTTTTTCCTGGAAATCATCTTACTCAGGGTGGAGGAAACAGGAAGGGACAAGGAGAGTAATCTTTTTTGTTATTTTTTTTCTACCTCTTTAAAGGGAGGAGGGGCTAAATAGGGCTGTTTGAGGTGTAATCTGGTTTTCTGCTGCAAAACCACCCGACCCTTGCATGTGGATGCATGTGGATGCCCCAGATGACAAACCACACCTCAAAGTGACCCTGTTTAGGATGATCCAGCCCAGTCCAGCCCAGGACAATTTGACTGTCTAGTCTCACTCTCATGCTGGAGGTGGAAGGCTGAACCATGTCCAGACATTTTGTCTCAACCGTAAGTGAGACCTACGGAAGATTTCTAAACACTCCCATTATGCACTTTGGACTGACACGCTCCCACCTCATGCTTCTACCACAAGTACAATGTGTGTGTGTGAATGTAATCCAATCTTTTGTAATTATGTTTTAAATTTTGTGTTTTAAAAGCTCAATTTACAACTTGACATAGGGTAACCTCCTTATTCATTAATTTATGAAACACGGCTGTTTTTTTGCTCCCTGCCCTTGCTTCTCCTTGAATCCTAAGAAGGATCGTATACAACATGGTTGGGTGTTAGTAAAACCCATATTGGGAGGTGTGGTTATTCCGCACTGCTTATTTCTCTTATAGATAGTTTTGTACTAGTTTGTATGGTGAGGGACTGGGTTTTGATGGGCAAAGGCAAGCTGGATGTGTGCCGGGAGAATCTGTTAAAACCAGTTTCGAGCATTTTTCGCTTTATCAGATGTTTAAGGATCATTGTCTCTCAATGATCTCTTTGACAGGCTAAACATGACGGCCTTCTTCAGCCTTTCTTCACAGAACGTACTCCTTAGGCCCTCACCCTCTCGGTTATTTCCCAACAGACGTGTTCTAGCTTGTTGATATCTTCTGTAAACTCTGGTGGCCAGAACTGGACACAGTATTCCAGGGTCTGACCTCAGCAGAATAGAGCAGTCCTATTGTTTCTCTTGATACTTTATTTCTATTGATGCCGCCTAGAACGACATTCAGCTTTTTTGATGCTGCATCACGTTGTTGGCTCATGCTCCCTTGTGGTCTACCCAAAGCCCTAGATCTTCCCCACATGTACAGCTGTCAGATCAGTGTCCTTTTCTGTATGCATGCTAATGATTCTTTGCTACATGTATTGCTATTTCATCTCTTCCTTTATCTCTGGTGAAATACATTCTCCTAGTTTTGGCCATGCTCTCAGACGGATTCATTTTGTTTTGCTTTGTTTTGTTTTGTTACTACACAGTCTTCAAGATCGGAGAGTGATCCAACCTTCCAGCAATAATGGAAGTGGAAGGAACTTGTCGGAATGAAGAAATGCCCACAGAAGCAGGAGCGTTGGCTGGGTGGCAATGAAGTAAGTGACAAGTTGATGTTTTGATGACAAGTACACATGAGGATGGGGGAAAGGAAACAGAGACCCAACGCTTCTGACACTTGAAAGTGGTGCACTGCAGCAGGCAGGAGCCCATCCAACAGGGAAGAGAGAGGAAGTACGGCTTTTTGCCAGAGGAGAAATGAGAGATGATCGGGTTGTATCTTCCTGTGTTGAGAGATCTGGAACAACTCTCTCTCTCTCTCTCTCTCTCCCTCCCATTTTTAAATCACCCAGAAACTAAAGTTCTCTAGGCAGTTTTTGTTAAAAACATAAAAATGCAGTAGAAATAAACTAGAACAAGGTCTTTAAAGAGGAGACTATAAAATCAAATTAAGAGCAACAGCAGAAAAGTTTGAAGGAGTATAAGCGCTGCAAAAGAAAAAAAAGTTATGGGGAAAAGAAAGCAAGAAGCAAAAAGTATGGCAATACTCACAGTGAGGAACCTCACAATTGGGTGAGATTTCTGGGCTCTTGTTTTGTGGAAGACAAGATGCTTTGTGTTTGTTTGTTTGTTTGTTTGTTCGTTTAAGGTATCACTATGGGCTCTGTATTTTCTTCTCTTGTTTCTCCATTAAGTTCTCTATGTTTTGTAGCAGCTCCTTTCCTGTAAAGCAAAGTATGGACACGCAGCAAGTCCAGAAAGAATGACTGATGAACACAAGAGGCAAAGAACCCAGTTTCAGAGTTTAAATTGTCCGACATCTCTGAAACTACAGAGGAGCCAACCCAGTTCTGTGTGATTAGCATGCACAACTTAGCAGGGTCTCTGCAGAAAAAAACATATCCTTGCTCTTGTGTGGATGATTGGAGAGTCCGTCTCAGCTGGTGCTTGCTGTTGAGAAGGAGAATGTGCTGATTTCTAGACAAACAAAGATTTATATCCCAAGGTGACACGGAGGTTACAACTACATAGTCAAATACCCCGGGATTTGCTGTGGGTGTAAAACAGATGAATTCACTTTTAAAGAAACTAATTACATGATGTAAAGGCCAAGGCCAAGGAGTCCAGACCGTTTTGCACCCGGCTCTGAGTCAGCACTGCTACTTTGAACACAGGACAAAATGAAGGAGGTTGAGCGGAGGAAAATCGTTTGCTCCATCTTCCTCATCGTTCCCAGCATCCTGATTCCTGTTTCCCACAAGTCAGGGGAACAGGAAGATCTAGAAGAGCAAACTGACCCCTGGTCTCTCTGGCCTGTCTCGTCCAATTGCATACCTCTTTCCAGAAGACCACATCCACGACAGCACAGTGAATGTCGTTCTCCGGAGCGGAGCAGGGAAAAATGAGCAAATTCCCTCCAGACTTGGGGCCACAACCAGACCTGGAGAGCGGGGAACTGGAGAGCATTCTCTGCCATGCTGGAGGGAAGCAGGTTACCTCAGACGGTACCCCCAGCTCTGCCTGCCATTGCATCGTTGGTTTTCAGTTGCTCAAGGCAGCTCCCTCACTCTACTTAATGGCAGGGCTCACCCTGAAAGCCAAGATACTGTGGGGTCATTTCAGTGAGGAAAAAGCACTACATATTCTAGTCATTTGTGGTAAGAAATGAGGCAAGAGAGAGCAATGAACTGGAATCTGTCTCCCATCTGAATGTAAAATATGAATTTTACAGAACCGTTCTGTGCCATCGTCATGGTCACCTTCCACTCATAAGCTCCTCATTTGTGGAAAGAGTCATGTGGGCCCTGGCCCCCCACCTCCACCCACAAGTCCCTGCCCATGGTTGACCAAAAACCATTTTTAAACAGAGTGGACTCAAATGGTAAAGATGCTCTGTGTGTTTATGTGTGTGAGAGAAAAACAGAGAGATCTATAACCCAAACATAAATGAGCCATCGCCAGCCAGGACGTCTCTAATGTGTGGCTCCAATTATAACTTGATATCACTTTTGTCTTTATTGTGTTATTGTTGTTTCTTTCTGGGGTTTGTTCACCCGGAAAGGTTTATCACTCGAGCAAAACGTGTTCCGTCTTTTCATCCAAGCCACCAGCAGCATCCCACGCAGCCCATACTGGGAGCAAAGAGGAGAGAAGGAAGCTCTAAGCAGCCGGCCTGCAACCCCCGAAGCTGCTGCCTTCAAGATGTGGTGGGGAATGCTGTGGTTCCATCACAAGTGTGGAAGGAAAGTCCGGTGGTCAGCCCACTTGGCCTTTGCACATGAATGAGGACAATCTTCACCTTGCTCTTCATCTCAGCCAGCCAAATGTCTGCGGACAGCTCTGATGTTCATGTTCGTCACTGGAATAATTTTGAGTGCCAGTGGCATTTGGGGTTTTTTTTTCTTCAAGCAAAGCATGCTGCTTATATAGCACCTCATAGTGCATAAAGCACTCTCAGGATGGTTTACAATTTAATTATACAGGCTACGCTTTGCCCCCACTTCCCCACAACCGGGTACTCATTTTTCCAACTTTGGAAGGATCATAAAGCTGAGTCAACCTTGAACTGGCTGTTAGAATCCATTGGTATTGAATGCTGACTATGAGCAGAGTTTGGGCTGCAATATTGTGGTTTAATCACTGAGGTGTCACATTAAATTTAAGGCAAAAAAATGGGAAGAATGGAGTGGATATCTATTTTCCAAATCATAGTCAAAAGACTTGCAAATGCTTCTCAATAAACAATGAGGGCTGGAAAGTTTGAGGATGTAAGGTAGGCTTACCCCGTAGAAGACTGATAGTCATCTTGAAATCTCTGAAGGACCCTCACATGGAAGATGGAGCAAACTTGTCTTCTGCAGCTCTTGTGGGTACGACCCAAACCATTGGTTTCAATTTACAAGACATTCAGAGTAGATCTTAGGAAGAATTCTCTGATGGCAAGAGCTTTTATTAGACTGCCTTGGAAGCTGGTGGACTCTCCTCTACACAGGAGGTTTTCCAGCTGAGCTTGGAGTGGCCCCACCTTTCCTACCTTGGCAGAAGGAGGACAGACTTTTGTGATGCCTGGGTCAGTTTCAACTCTGCAACGGTATGATTCTGTGGAATGAAACAAAAGGATAATCTGACTCAACATCAGGAAGAACTTCCTGGAAGCGAGAGCTCTCGGACAAGGCTATGAACTGCCTTGAAAAACAGAGTCTGGATGGTCACCCTTCAGGGACACTTTACGGGTAGATTTCTGCAGTAGACTGAATTGCCTGCAGAATGTATTCCCATCCTGCAAGCCGGTTGTTCTGTCTTCGGATCAAGAAAAATGCTTGTTGGAAAAGCCTTTCCCCAAGAAAACAATTTCTCTCACTGCATGAGCTCAAAGGGACATCAGTGGAGCAAATGTATGGAGCCCTCCATCCGTGGACCCCTCCATGCCTATAAGGGAGAGAAAACTAGGAAATAGCTGTGCCGTGCTACAGCCCTCCTCCCTGTCATGTGTTGATATAACTCACCTTTTAAAAGGCTGAACGGGGGTTGAGTTTTGTGTGTTAACACAAGCAAAGAATGTAAAAGACCCAAGGGTATCTGATTAGACAACTGATGCAAAATTTAGATTCATGTTACAAATGAATTTACCACCAAAAATGGGTTTTAGGAGTTGCACCAAGAGGAAGCAAAACAACATCCATTTTAAAAGCAGGCTTCTAAACCGATTTAAAAATGGGTTTAGAAGCCAATTTAATAATTGGTTCAGAGGGCAGCTAAAGTACAGCTTTCTGTGCTATTGACCGTTCATGATCTATCAGGCTAATGATTTCCATAGTTAGCAACTCTTTACATGGGGAAATATTCCACCAAGCTCTTTCATAGGATAACCCTGAATCCTGATGTGTTAAGGGTAAGTTGCTATTTTCTTTTCCTTTTTCCTTTCTGCTAATCCTTCTGTGATTTATAGCCCTGCCGCCTCCCTCTTTTATTCTCCCCAAAGGACTCCTTTGGCACAAAGAAGGTGCTTGAGACTTGTCCCTAGTCGTTCCTTTTCACAGCCCTCCTTTTCTGAATTGTTCGTCTTCCCATTTCTGGAATGTCTTCAGTAGAGATGGGCACAAACCTGACAATTGGTGGTTCGTGGTGGTTCTTGGTGAATTGCGAACCACCAAAGACCAATCGGCAAACCGAACCATGAAGCCTTTCGGTTTTCAGTCCATACCCAGTGGGAGAGAGGCCTGCCAGCTCCTGTTGTGCCACTGGGTTGCCACAGTGGCCACGGTGCAGTCTTCCAAGAGCCCAGGTGCTGGCTGTGCATAGGGGCCCAACCCACAGCGGATGGCCCTGTTCAGCGGATAGGTGCACGCAGGTGCATGCACAGAGGCAGTGGACCTGACTCCTGGAAGGGACGCTGGGCCCACTGCCTCTGAGAATGGCCGCCACAGCAGCAGCAGCAGAGGTGATGAGGGTGGCAGTGGCAGGACCAGGTAAAGGGGCAACGGGGGGGGGGGGGGAAGCAGAAAGGGGGTGGGTGGGCATCAAAACAAACAAAATGAAGTGCTGAGTGGAAAAATGCTTGGCGCTTCATTCATTTCAGCAAAATGGTTTGCATGAACAGAACCACAGACTGAACCATGAACCAGCCCAGTGGGTTGTTTTTTTTTCTGGTTCATAGTTTGGTTCGTGCCCATCCCTGGTCTTGAGGTGTTACTGAGGCTGATACTGCACTGTCACTTGGTGGGAAAAGGACAGGAGACTTGATCCGGGGGAGGAACCAGAGAAAACAGACTCGTGCCCAGATGGGGCAGGTGGGCGTAAATCAGCTGAGCTGGAGGAGGACGCCCAGCACTTGGTACAATTAAAAAGTCACAGGATCTTGGAGAAGACAAGAGGGAGGGGGCTTTGGAAGTTCCGTGGCTGCCTCCCAAGCGAATACACACCCGGGCTTGTCTGAGCATCCTGAGGCTGAGGTCAGGACTGCTGAAAGGTTCATGGAGCCTGAGTCACAGAGAGCAAGAAAGAAAAGATGTTTGAGGGGAAGAGGAGGCAGTGAACTCAAGCCAGGAACAGTGGCTTGCCTTTGCCCCATGCCTTGGGTGGGTGGAAGGTGTGAGCCATAACCTGGATGAGAAAGCTGGCGCCTGAAGCAAGGGTGCAGCCCCAGCTTGGCGAAATGGCTTCACAATCATCAGCCTGTGGTTTCTTTGCCATCCACGCAAACATCATGTTGGCCAAGACCTCACTTACAGCTTTAACCCTTCCCTGGAGAACTTCGGCACCAACACATGTTTTGTGCCCATGAGCAAACAGGTGGCTGGCACTCTTAGGCCGTCCCTTTCCCCCAGGAAAGATCCAGTGGCTGTCATGCGAGGAACACGTTTGAGGTCTTGAAAGAGTGTGCCCGAGTCCTTCTAAGCAGACTGGCGTGGGCAGGACCACCACCTCACCTTACCCTTATCTCGTAACGGTGTGTTTTCTGCAACCATCTCATTTGTACATCATCTCTGAACTTCCCTGAGAAGCCTGTAATTTAGCTGTCCAAATGTTTATCAAAAGAGTTTCAACCCCACCCTCTCTCAGTCAAAACCATCAGCTTCAATGAGGGGGGCTTCCCAAAATGTCATCCGTCACACTCTGTTTCACTTTTTTCCACACCCTGTGTCATGCTCACGTCCACTTGTTCTCACTGGTTGTCATTCCTGCATCCAAACACATCTCTCTTTCCTCCCACGGCACCTTCCTCTGCCACCAAGCCACTCTTCCACCTTTGCCTTCACTTCATTTCCCCCCATATCCTCTCGGGGACCATTAGGGAAAGCTGGTGCTGCTTCTGCTGCTGGGTTAGCTTTGTTTCACTCCCTCACTTACAGACTACCTGCCTGCCCAACTTATTCACATCATTTCAGGCCCCTCCCGCCACTTCCATGGCCACATTGCCACTCACCACCACCACTGCCCATATGCACACAGCTCACACAATACTTTGCTTCATGAAATTTTGGAATCCCATTGATACCGAAGCCCACTGAATATCAAAAATCCTGGATAGTGATGAGAAAAATCTTTGGAGACCCTTTCCCATTTGAATGAAGACTTGGCTCAACAGAACTGTGGTCTATTTTCACAGGATCATAGAATCCTAGAAGCGTTGAGCTGCAAAAGACCTCCAAGGATCATTGAGTCCAACACCCACGACAGCAGGAAGTCCACTGCTAGGCCCTCCTTGGTGGATGGCCATCCAACCTTGGTGGAAAAACCTCCATGAGAGGAGAGTTCACCACCTTTCAAGGTTGTCTTGGTCCACTGATGAACAGCTGTTACCCTTTGGAAGTTCTTGTTAACATTTGGTCTGAATCATCTTCCTTGCAACTTGACCCCTTTGTTCCAGCTGGTAACCTCTGGTGCCTCACAAAACAAACTTCCTCCATGCTCCAGGCTAAACACAGTCAACTCATTCAATGGATTCATATACGACTTGGCTTCTAGACCCTTCACCATCTTAGTCATCTTCCTCTGGACACAATAGGGCAACTTGACATGTCCATGAGCTCTACTCAGAGCTCAGGAATTGGTTTTTGGGCCGACAAGTTTCTGACGATTCATACTGGGGTTTTTTCTGAGCCCACCAAGATAACTCTTGCACATTGCTAATCATTAATTATTGCTACCTAATGTATACTTACTGTCGAAAGAGTGCTAGAAGCTGTAGCGAACACGTACACAACACGTATTTTGCAACTGAGTTGAATGGGAGGTGAACTCTCTCCTGCAAAATACAATGAACTGATGAAGTCTGAAGTTCAGACCACACACAGTTTGGATAAGATGAGGCCAAGCAGGATACCTCCCTCCTCTCCACTGCCGTGTAACTCTCTCCTCTGGCTTGTCTAGGGTTTGTTCTTTTCTCCCCCCTCCACCAATCTTTGTGGGGGTAGGTATTTCACACAATTGTTGTGAGCAGAGTGCATGGGGTGGTGGTGGTGGGTGAGCAGTGCTTGCCTCGTTATTTGTACCAAGTTACCTCCAAGCTTGGATGCGCAGCATTTATGTTATGAGTGGGGCACACATAAATACCGTTTAGAGCTGCTGCCTCCAACTCAGAATGATGCTGCCAAAGCTCAGGTTGGAGTGGAATGAAGAGGGGACAAATGGCAGCCACACCTTGTTGTTGTTACAGGTGAGTCTCCAAGCGAGGATGAGGCAGAGCTTCCCAAATCTGACATGGGTGAGGAAATGTCAGATTGCATAGACCCCTGGTCCTTGGAGGTTTAGGAGCCCGAGCCCAGAGATGACTGTGTTTCTGTGGCAGTTCTGGACATCCCCCCCCCCCAGGAGCTGTGGGCCTCCATCCCCAGATGCAAGTGGCCCTGGGCCTAATCAGAGGGAGGGCGGCTCTTCCCTCCTCCCAGCCACACAAGCACTGCACACGGAGGGCAAGAGCCCAGACAGAGGCTCCCAGCTAGAAGGTAGGCCTCCTTGGGAAAAGAGGCTTCCTCAGGAGTAAGGGTCTCCTTCCGCCTGCAGAGACCAGCAGGCCAAATACTGCAGCTAAGCTCCCCTCCCATCACTCTGGTCCCTGCAGCCTTTTGGTGAGCCCCTCATTGCCTGATGCCTACATTGCCTTGACTCTCTTAATCTCGGAGCCCCTTGCCCTGGTGCCTCAGCCGACCGAGATCATGCCTGTGGATTGTGCCTTCCAGAGAACCGGACAGCCATCACCAAAGGCCAGCGAGGGCCCAGTCCACTCTGCAGGGATGGGCCAAGCTTACAAGTGTAAGGCAGGCCATTCCCACTCTTTGGGTGTCTTCCAGCTGCAAGGAGCTCCAGTGTTATCCTAGGTGCCAGGCAGCTGTTCCCTTTTCTCCTTCCCTGCAGTTGTTTTTCTGCTAAAAAGGAAGACTGGAGAGTGATGGGAAAACATGAGATAATTGTGAATTGAAGATGGTTCTGTCTGGAGCCTCTGTAAAAATTTGCCACTGCGTAAGACTAATTGCACCATAAAAACCTCGTCAGGGGACAAGCCTTGTGCTGGTTGGTTCATCAGACTCATCCAGCTTTTTAGCCAGGAATCCAAATTACTCCACCTTCTCCCTTTCCACATTCTGGCTTACCAGAACCACAGATTTCAACTGAATGATGATCATTGTCCACCAAATTGGTATGGCAACGGAAAACAAAAGATGTGTTTGCCATCTATGGTAAGATTTCAGAAAGCAAACCGCCAGCCCAGACTCCTTTCCTGCTCTCCTTGCTCCCTCCGGCTTCTTGCAGTGCTTTATGGGACCAATTCCTAGGAAGGGCGGATGAGAGGGTGAGGTGGGGGAAACAAGTAAGGAGTGTCTTCCTATGTAATTTAGCAACCTGTTTTAATTAAGCTCCTGAGGCAAAGATTCTGAAAACAAGTATCATTTGTTGCAGGTAAGTGGTGGGGGGGGGGGGGGGAAGAGGCAATGAAACAGAAAAGACCCAACATAGAGCAGTGTCTCCAGAGTTTCTAGGAGTGATGAATGGAGGATGAAGGATTTTGGGTGTTACCCAGCACAGCCTCCTGACATTACCAACCTGTGAGATCACCCAACATCAAAGAAGCATGCAAAGTATGCACCAAGCACCATTTCCTCATCATTGTTTACACGGAAAATTTTAAGGTTTGGCAAGGCCAGCTGTTGTGTGCTGAATGTCCTGAGGCAGGAAAAACGTCGGTTTTGGGAGAGCCAAGACAGGTGAGGTCTAAGAGGGTGACTCCTGGATTTGGAGAACTACGAACCATCCACCATCAGCACCACCGAGAACAACTCCCAACATCTCCTGTCTAGTATGTCAAACTGACAGGGAGATTCTTGGAGCCGTCATCCAGAAAGGCAATGCATCCCCGATGGACTGTTTGGTTCAGCCCATTTGCGGGGTCTGCTGCCTGCCAAGGACGTTGCAACCCAGAGCTGGTTCACCCATGAACCAGGACCATCTCTTGAGGAATCTCAGAGGAGGTATCAGGTTCCCTCTTGTGAAAAGCCCGAACACAGGCTGATCGTGAAATAGCATCCGGCAGCAAATTCACAAACATGACTTGTCACTTTGGGATGTGAGGATCAACACGCGATGAGCATCAAGGGCATGCCTTTGTGATATTCTGCGCAAAGCACTTCATTTTGAGGCAAGAACGGAAGATTCCAGAAGTGCAGAAGCCAGAGGATAATTAAATCCTTCACCTGCCCCTCCAGGACATGCAAATGAAATGCAATCAACCAGGAATTCACAAATAATGCATTCCACAAGCATAAAAATATATGTCCTAGGGACATGACCACAATTGGTTGAATGCCAAGACGCTAACTAAATCTGGGCTGTTGGTGCTTCTCGCTGGCACCCCTGGTGTGGAACGAAGAGCCCCCGGGGAATCACCAGGCAGACCAGCCTCTTTGGGGAAAGCAGGGGGGGCAGGTGGTCTAAACACAAGGCTTGTCTTAAATGACACCCGCAACCCACTCACTCTCCCACTACTATTACTGGCATCTGGGGGCCACGGGGCAGATCGAAAGGTGTTGCCATGTGCCATCGAGTCCTTCTGGAGTTGAGGCGACCCAAAACCTGCCAGGCCTCATTGCTGAGAGTGCCCATGCGCTGTGAATCTAATTTCCATTCAAAGCCAGCCATGACGACCTCTTGTGCTAACCAACCTCACCGTTTAGCAGGGATGGGGACTCAAGTCGTGAGACTCACTGACAAGTCAGACTTAAGTCGTACTGGCGACTTGACTCCGGGGTTTTTTTCCCCGCCCAATGACTCGGAGTTGACTCGCGACTCGGAACTCGTCCGCCCCCTCCTTTTTTCTGGGGGGGCTTGTTTTTAATAGGGACTCGGATTTGGGGTTTGGGACTCAGGACTTGATACCAAAGACCCGGACGCAGACTTGGGATTTGGGACCAAAGACGTGCCGACATCCTTGCAGTTTAGTTGCGTTCTGTGTAAGCAAGCCCTTCTTTTTACCTGCTGTGCAACATCCCAACCTTCAGCTTCAGGGGACAGCCCCACTGGATCCTCATATGGTCAGAGAGGGAGAAAAGCCCCCTTCATCTGTGCCCCCCAAGCCCTTCACAGCTTTATCTGCACCCACCCTGCTGCTCTTTCCTTGCCCCTTCCCTAAATCTAGACTCCCTTGATGTTGTTAACCTTTCCTCCCCGGGGGGGGGGGGGGTTGCTTGAGCCCCTGGTCACCCTTTGGTGCTGATGTCCCAGCTACACGGTCTCCTTTCTCAAGTGTGGTGACCAGAACTGCACCCAGCATTCCAGGTGTCATTGAATCAAAGATTTCTATAAGTGCATCATGGCACTCATTACTGATTTCTATAGTTTAATGGTGCACAGTGTGAATGCATGCATCCTTTCTCCAGCCCTGAATCTCCCTTCCCGTCCAGCTTCCATGGATGCCTCCAGCTTTTAAATTGACAGGAGGCTTCCCAGTCAAGTCATTGTGTGACACACCACCAAGCGCAGCCCCGGAGTCAGCTGGGTTTCAACAGTGGGCAAGGAAGCGGCACTTTTACAGCATGTTAAAAGTGTTTTTATGAGCTCCCAGGATGTAAAGACTCACATGAAACTCAGGTGTAACTTCCCTTCTGCTTTAAAATAAAAATGCTTCCTTTCAGAGCGTCTGAACTATTTAATGGCAGGATTAGAGCCACACAGTACGGCACAACAATGCAAATTACAGGGTGCTTGAGGCGGCTTGTTAATAGCACTTTAAATTAGCGTATATCACATTCCTGGGCAAAAGTTAAAAGAAAGTGGTTGGGTCGCCCCTTGCATTTTATTCTAAGACATCCAGCAAATTCCTTCTAGCAACTAACAATTTATGAGTATTAATAACCTCCATTTATGTAAGTGTTTTGATCCAAAGGAATTATAAAGGGTATAACTACATGTATAGGAAGACGATGTCCCGACATGATATCAAACTGATGCAAAACAGCAGATCTGTAACTAAAATTTCTATTCCAAAAGTTTCCCTTTCAATTAACCAGGGGCCGCTGTGACCACTTGCCATGCCAGGTGGGGGATTTTGGGATCTCAGGTGGCAAAATATAACACTTTCAAACTTTGGCTTGGGCCAGATGAAATGAGATGAAGCAAGACTGAGGCCAAACAGAGCAATAGATGGGGGGGGGGGAGGTCAAGGAGAAAGGAGGACATCTGAACTTCCGTCCTGGATCAGACTGGGATCCCCAGATTTCCATTTCTAGCTGCACCTATCCAGATGCCTCTGGAAAGGCCACAAGGAGAACCAAAACATTCTTCACCTGTGGTGATCGTACCACACCCATGTAAGGTAGAATTATCATGTCTGTGTTCACTGAACATGGAGGCTCCATTAGGCTACTAAGTGTCTTCTCCATAAGTGACTCTCAAAAATGTTCAAGGTTGACAGCTGCATAAGAATAAATTCCGGAGCTTGTCTGCAGAGCATGGAGAGGTCCTTGTTTGTGACTTTAAGCCCAAAGATTCCACACCTAGAGAGCCCACCATATTCTGATTGGTTGTAGATGATGGAAAGAAATGTGCATACGACCACAGCCTCCATAATCTCTCTTTCTTTCCAAATTATAAAAACTGTGAAGACCACCAGCCACCAGCCTAGCCTCTCACTGCTTACAGTCCCAACAATGTTCATGGTGGTCCTTCACCAGATTCCAGAGAGGGAGTCGCCTTAGCCTGTTTTAGTAATAGAATCCCCCTTTTTAGACTTACCTCATTCAGACATCACCAAATTAATTTCTGCATGCCAACGGGAGCATCCCTTCCCGCCAGTTAATTTCCGAGTCCTGATCAGCCTCCTGCCTAACAGCTATTGTTTGCAATGCTCACAAAAGGTCTATTATCATTTGGATGTTAGACCTACCTTTTTAAAATTATGCATGATGTGTCAGTTGTTATTTCTCTGTTTACTTTACTTACTTAGTTTCTGTCCCTCTTTTCTACCAAAACGAAACCCAAGCCAGCATAACAGTGGACATTAATGACAGTTGCCATTAATTGATAGGGTTGCCATAAGTCGGCAGCCTCTTGACCACAGTAGCATCCAGAAGTGTAATTTTACATCCTCTGCCATATTTGGTTGGCTCTGGGTTTCCAATCCAGGTTATGAAAGCGCATTCTAATTTCCCAATGGGATGGGAAATAAGCTTATTCTTTTTTATTGAGACAATAGACAAAACCCTGTTGCTTAGCCAAGTGAATCACACTAGAGAAGGCCCACTGAATCAATGAGATTTAGTGAGTCAACTCCTCTGTAAGTGTCATTGAATTAAATGGGCCTAGTCTAGCTGTGACTTGCTATGTAAAAGTAAGTTGCAACTAGAGAAGGTCCATTTGAATCCACAGAACGAACAGAGGAGTTGATCACCAAATCCCCACTGATTCAGTGGGCCTGCTCTAGTGCAATTTACTACATTAAGCAAAAGGATTTTGGCAGCTGTTTCCAACTTTGTGGAATAACACACTGCATCGCCAAGGGGATCAAGAACGGAGAAGGCTGGCCCTTTTGGGTTGGTCCATGCCACAAAGGGCTAAATAATTGTTGAAGGCACAGATTGTTTCCTTTGTCAGAACTGTAGCCTCCTCTGTGTGTGGGCAAAGGAGGGAGAAGCGAACCAGGATCAGCAACCATCATCGCCTTGGTGCTTGCCCTCCCCCGGGCAAAGGTCCCTTCCCGTGCTAAAGGTGGCAGTGAAGCCAGCCACCTCCTGGCATTTCACAACCCCTTTGCAGGAGAGCTGCTTGCAACGAGTTGTAAAGGTGCTTGATCGTGGCTGTTGCAACACCTTCTCCAGCCCATTAAGTTGTTTACATCACAATTGCTTTACACAATTGTTTCACAGAGTTTTCAAGTGATTAGGAAACTGATATAGGGGTCAGAAACAGGTCCCAAAGCTATTACCATATCATAGAAGGCTCAAAAACATTCAAACATCTCAAGAGAAAGCTGTCAGCAACAGAATGCTGTTGGGCTCTAGGGAAGCTGCTCCTTGTGGGCAACAAAGATGACTCCACCAGTCTACATGTTCGAAAGGATTGTATCACTCAAATCTTACTTCAGAATGCTGGTGGGAGTACCGTTGTGGTGGTGGTTTTGGTTGTTGTTGTTGTTGTTCTTGTGTACCACCATGTCTCTTCCAACTTCAGATTGTTGACCTCCAAAAGCCCCTATGATCATAGGATCTTATTTTTCTTTCTGGTGGTCCAAGGGATTTGTGGACCTGTCAACACCCCATTCCAATGAACTGACTTTCCCCCCACTGGCAGCTGTCTTCACTGCCCAGTTTTAATGTCCACCCATAGCAGTGAGGAAGACGACAGTATTTATTATTTTTGCCTTGGTGACACATTCTTGCACTTGAGGATCTTCTCTAAGGTCTCTGGACTGTAGTGAGTTTAGTCAGAAGTAATTTATCCTCATTACTCATTACAATGTTTGGAAATGAGAAATAACAGGGTTGCTTGTTCCAAGGTGGGTAAAATAACTTGTGCTACTTGGTACACTGTGTGGCATTTTTCTGTTCCAACATGACTACATTTACAAATAATGTGGGAAATACTCCAAGATTGGGAAGTCACATTATTTTCCATTGACTACATGACGTAAATGTCAGTCTGAATCAGTTTTTCCTTCTCCACTGGGGCTTGTACTTTTTTGCACTCAGATGCATTCACATTGGTTCAGATAGTATGATCGCTTGAGCCAATGTGAAGGGCATTGTATCTGAAGTCATTCCAGCCATCTACAGCACCAATAAGAGAGGGGGGACAGCAGGGAATCTGGCTGTTACTTGAATCCTCTTCCCCTCAAATCTGGTACCCAGGTGTGTTTTCATCTTCTCTTCTTTTCCTGCTCTATTTCTCTCTTTTTTTTTTCTTCCTTTTAAATGATTGCTCATTTAGCACTTGGACCTGACCAAAGAAAAACAAATCAGCAAAGAGTGAGGAGAAAGTTTTAAGGTAGCTCTGCTCTAACCATGCCCCCTGTAGATCTGGATGGCCAGAGCAAAGCTGCTTTAACAAGCTGAAAACAAGATGAGTGGAAAACTTCCTCGTCTTTTTCTGCCAATTCCTTGGTTTTTTCCCCCTCTTGCTCTTCAATCCTAGTTATTCTAGTGCTATCACAGCAAGGCTTTAAGAAGGGAAGGGAAGGGAAGGGGAAAACAAGCAAAGCCAGGCACCAGGTGTGGGGAGGAAAGGATTCCAATGACTAACAAGCTGCAAACAAGGCTGATTTCCTCCCCCCTCTCTCTCCCACATTCTGACACAAATTAACCTGGGGAAGCCCTACTTCCTGGGTGTGACTTCACAGCAGATTTACATGGATTTTTCTCACTGTGCAGTCACACCTTTACTTATGTGGGGGGACCTTAAGACAGACAGGAGAATAACAAACAGCCAGTGAAAATAGCTCTAAAATGCTTTAAGGCCTTTTAAAAATAACTTCTGAAAGTTGCTGGAAAACATCACTATCGAAACATTACTTTGTTAGACCCTTATTACCCAAGAAAAGGAAGTAGTTACAGGCTTACTGCATTACTTGTAACTTGTTACTTTATAACTCTGTCTGGACTTAGCTTTCTTGTTCCTTGCTTACCCTACAGGAATCCTGTAGGGTATGTAGTTACTAGTGTATTTGCTTGCTTGTTTACTTACTTACTTAGTTAGTTTATATCCTGCCTTTCTCGCAGCGGAGGGACTCAAGGCAGCATACAACAGTTTAAAAGTACATGTTTTAAATCATGATAAATTAAAATATTAATATTACAATACAATTAACCCTAAACAATATTAAATACATTATTAGTGAAAACAATTTTAACCAATTTCTAAAACAAATTTAAAACACTTGATAATAAATAAACTGCATCGCCTAAAAACAGCAATCCTGCACGTCAAAGCAGAGATCAAAGGCCAACTTTACCAGGAGGGTTTCCACCTGCTAGCAGAAGGAATGCAAGGTGAGGATCAGCCTGGCCTCTTGAAGCAGGGCCTTCCATGGACCGGAAGCGGCCACTGACAATGTTGTCTCTCTGGCCCACACCAAATGTGCATGTGAGGATGCGGGGGGTGGGTGTGTGTGAGAAAATCTTCCTGCCCAAAATTCTCAGGGACTGGCTGGGGTGGGGAAGGAGATACGGGGAGAAACGGTTCTTCAAAGCTAATTATTGTTCTGCAGATAGTTGTGCTTTTTGGGGAATCACAGAAGGTCCAAGACAGAGGTGCCCAAGCAGTTCTGCGGAACAGCACGTCGTGCAAACAGCTGCACTTTCTAAGACACCTTGGCCCATTGTGCAACATGCATCACAGGCTGGGGACTTCCCCAGTGCAACCGCCTGTGCAGGGGTGTGATGTGGCACAGCAGCTTGGTAGCTACACCTGCAGAGGCTTCTGCCACACGGTTGCCCAAACAAGATCCTTTCCAGAAGTACGGTCTGAGCTTGGGCAGGAGGAGGCGCGCCCTTTCCCCCAGTCCCAGGCATGATGGTGCAGCCCAGCTGGCAACCCCATTATCTTCATGGGGGAAATAAGGCTATGCCCCAGTTCTCACTTTAGGATATTTATGCCACCCTATTTCCCTCTCTCCGTATAGCAGATCTAGGAGCAGGAGCAGCAGAGTCTTAGCTGGTCACCCACTGGCTGCTGAGAACTCTCCTGGCGGGTCAGTGGGAGGCCGTTTTTCTTGCCTGGTCCCTCTTGCGACGTGGCTCATGAGGGGGTGTGTGTGTGTGTTCCTAACAAGGCACCACTCCCCCTCCAAAACGTAATGAAACATCAAGCCCCATCCATCAAGCCCTCTGGCATCTGGTGATCGCCAGGCATCCTGTGCCAAACGGATTGTTCATCCTACTTGGAAAAGATTAGGGAGACATTTCAAAAGACAGCTCCTTACCCCCGACATCCTTCCATGAGTAGAGGACTCCTGGCCAAGGCCGAGGCAGCAGGGGAGCAGGACAGGAGGAAGCCAGGCTAAGAAAGTCATGGAGCAGGTGAAGAACCACCTGCCTTTTGCATCCACTGACAAAGTTTAGCCAAGGAAACGCAGGAAATAAAGAGTGGGGGTACCTCTAGGCACATGCTAAGTGCTTGCTATCACCCTAAAATAACTGGTGCCCTCCTCAGCTTCCCAGCAAATCCGCATTTGTTAGTTGCTGCTCACCTTCCCCATATTTGTGCACTCTTGCCATCACCTTTGGACATTCACTGAACTTGAAACAGTGGGATAAATATGACCAGAGTCCTGCAGCAGAGGGAAAATCCTGGACAGAGCTTGACACCGCCCCGCCCCCTCCCTTGTATTAGCTGAGGGAAGGAAGCTTTCCATCTCCAAATACTAGCAGGGAATGACTGATGTGATGTGTTGCCACCCAATCAGAGTTTGGGATCTTTGGGGTTGATCCCACATGTAATTATTTGCAGCCCTCCCTGGACTCACTGTAGCGGCACAGAGTCATGGGCTGAAGTGGCACGGATCTGTGGATGTGTGCAGAAATTCAAGAGAGAAGCTTGGAGGGCAGCATCTGCAACCTCCTGATCCTTTTGTTGCATTGCCAAAGAGCAAGCGGTCCAATGGTCCTCCTGTTTTTATCCTGATGTCTCAGATGCAAGAACAGGGCTTTCTTTCCCCTTGAAACCACGGCATCAAACTCAGGGAAGGAGGGGGAAGTCATGAAATCCTTGTCCAATGAACATTTGCCTTGGGCAAAAGCAGGTTGAGATATGCACTGTTGATCAAAGCAGCTTCTCTTGGATGTAGCTGAGGAGGAAGAGGAGGCCAGCCATCCAGATCCGGAAACTGGCAACGTGTTACTTCCTTCCTCTTCATCAGATGTGTACGTGCCTGTTTGTGTTCTCCTCAAATTGTGTGGAGATGCCAAAGATTGCAGTCAGCGAAAAGAAAACTTCTTTGTGCTTTAAAGTTTATAGTAAAGCCTGTGACCATACGTCACGAAAAGGTATGGATCATATTTTTCAAGAAGAGGAAGAAGAGGAAGAAGAAGAAGAAGAAGAGGAGGAGGAGGAGGAGGAGGAGGAGGAGGAAGTTTGCAAGAACATTTGGTTGTCCGGAAAAGTCATCTGGACGACAGGCTATGATTAGGACAGGAAACAGAGCAACAGAATGGTATTCCTATAGGCAAAGGTGTCAGGCAAGGGTGCATTTTATTCCCTGTCCCCTTTCATCTGTATGCAGAACATATCATACAGAAAGCCAGAGCAGATTCAGATGAAGGAGGAGTGAAAATTGGCGGAAGGATCAGCAATAATTTAAGATATGCAGATGACACCATCTTACTGGCAGAAAAATGCAATGACTTCAAACAACTTCTGGTGATAGTGAAAGAAGAAAGGGTCAAATCAGAAATGCAGTTGAACATTAAGAAGACATAGGTTCAATTCTTCAAAAAAAACCAACCTCTGGTTTATGAATGTGGGATGATGTGCTGCTGTATACATGATTCAAAATGCCAGGAAATTTGTTATATAGCAAAGGGTAGCCTGAATGTTATTGACACCAGTGTCAGACTTCAAGATGGTCTACAGGATATTGTCTTGTGCTCACTACCATTCACACCAAGCAGCAGAAAATCCCAGAACTTGATTCCGTTATTCAACCGTTAACCATTTCTCACCCAAACACAAATCTCAAAGATCATAGCTCGGTGTTTTCTCAAAGGCTTTCATGGTCGGGATCTGATGGTTGTTGTGGGTTTTTCGGGCTCTTTGGCCATGTTCTGAAGGTTGTTCTTCCTAACATTTCACCAGTCTCTGTGGCCGGCATCTTCAGAGGACAGGAGTCAGAACTCTCTGTGCTAGCAGTTGTCAAAACTCTACAATGCGATTTCTGTAGCAACTCCGATGTCATACCGCATCTTCTCTATGTTTCAGGGAAGACGATGAATTAGTGTTTCTGCTGCATTCATCAGACACTGGTGTTGTCAGGCAGTTAGTGACAATGTGTGGTGGGAAGTCATCAAATTAAAACCAGCTTCTGAGGCGGCAACTTCCCATTGCGTGTCGTTGCTTGAATTTTCTGAAAACATGAGTTTCTGATGAATCTGATGGACTCGGTCATTCATACTAAACTTTAACAAAAATGTTACATAGTAAGAGATGTTAGGAAATCTCAACAAGGGGCTTTCCTGTTGTGAAAGTTATATCAGAGGAGATGACTCAAGCACTAGAAGGGACCTGCTTTCCATTTATGAGCAAGGCAGTCTGACTGGTGGGATCCATTCTGCTGCAGAAGCTTTCCAGAGTTCCTTTGTAGGGATCCGTGCAGGATCAGTGCCAATGTGCATGTCAGTCTCTACCTACGTGCCTGCAACCACAGTTTTTCCAACCATCTGTGGCTCTGAGAGCTGCCTGGGGCTTTCCCCTCAATGATGGCACTGGCAACCTGTCTCTGGCATCCCAGGAGCTGAGAGCTGGGACTGAGAGAACGATCTGCTCCAGGGATTCATTCTGAGAAAAAGCACATCTGCCCCACATATAAGAAGTAGCCTGGCCATGGGCATGTGGGGTGCCCCAGTGGCCACCTCTGACCAGTAGACTGACTAAGTGAATCTGGTTTCCTGCATCATCCCAGGGGATTGGATCCAATAAGCCTTTGGACCTATTCCCAATCTACAATCCCACAACTGTAGGGTTTCCTTGGGCGCATCCCCAAACTCTAAAAGAAAGTCTGTGGTTGGGAAATAAGAATGCAGTGGTGCCTTTATTCTGTTTTTACATAGGGAGAGATCCACTACAACTGCTACTCCCTCAAAGTCCTTGTCTTGGTAACTCCCTGCCCCCATCTTCATGAGGCTCAATGGGTGGACAGTCAAGCAAGACAACATGGCCATCTTGAAACACAGTTCTGGCTAGGCTGCTCTGTCAGATGTCACCAGTAGAGGACAGTCAAAGTGCACTTTACCTTGTAGGAAATGGGCATCAACACATATACAAAGAAATCTGCATTGGTGGGGTGGGGTGGGCAATAGGCAGGGATGTGTTTCCCCCTCTGGTCTTTTCTACATCTTGGTGTAGATTGCTACTCGTGGGCTCTTCCTTCCTCCTCCTCTCTCTGAAGTAATTTCCTTTTCCTTCCCCTAGTTAGAGAAAACAGCACCAGCAGAAGTTCAAGCACAGAAGCAAACTCTAGAGGCCTCTCCACTGAAATTTAGACATCCTATCTCGCTGCCAGGACCAGAAGCTTTGAGTCTGCAAGGCCTGAGCACAGCTGTTGACAACAGGAGCTTTTGGCAGTCATTAATTGATAATGGCTCAGTGTATCAGAACCGACTTGACGGTACATAGCAACAACAAAACAAAGACCAAGGAGACTTTGGTATTCCCAGTGAAGAGGATTGCTGGCGCCAGATGCCAGTGAATGATCTCCGTCAATCCGAGCCGGCAGAGAGGCACAATAGGTAGACGCTGATGGGCTAGAGGGACTCATGGTTTTGAAACCACTAGCCACGTAAGTTGAAGCATTGGTAGTTGGATTCTCAGGATTCTTGAATTTGTAATCCAAAACAAACAAACAAACAAACAAAACCCCCACCATCACATGGTATTTCCCTTGCAGCCAAATCAGAGACGTCCCATGCCTCTCTGAGTCAGATTCAAGGTGTTGGTATGAACATACAAAGCCCTTCATGGCTTGTCGGTCAGAGCACCTCTCCCGAAGAACATCAGCCTGTGCCACCCGATCCAACCAGGCCAGTCTCCTACAGGTGTCCACTCTGAGTGGGGCGGGGGGAAGGGGAGAAGTTGTCCAGGAGGAACCGAGCCTTCTTGGTAGTGGCCCCATATTATTGGAATAGCTCTCCTGTAGAGATCCAATTAGGACCCCTCTCTCCAGGCTTTTAAGAAATTGCTCGAGACCATTCTCTTCGAGGAAGCCTTCAGAGACATTCCCCCTGGCATTAACTAGGAACAGGGATCATCCGCCGGCCATCCTTATGCATTTGGTATAGTGATGATTGGGGGTTGTTGGGGAGCCGACTGCGCTGGTGGGATGGTGGATCGGGGTTAGCAATTAGATGGGAGGGTTGTTTACATGGTGGTCAACTGCCCAGAGTTGTGCTTGGGCACCAAAGCTAGCAGTTGATCAATTGCTGCAATAAAATAAATAAACCACAAGCATTATTCCTCCTCTGTTGTGGGATAAACTGTCACCTGTTTGGCCCAGACGTGTTTGCTCCGTACATGCTTTGCATCTATTCATTCTTCTCCCGTTTCCAGTTTGTGTGTAAACTGCCAAATGTTGAATTTAACCGCCTGGAATGAGAAAAAACAGATTCTTGTCGGGGCCGTCATGCAAGGAGCTCCTGCAGAGATGCCCCGGGGCAGGGCGTCGTCCCTTGTTTCACCTGCTACCTTTGCTGTGGCCTCTTGCTGGGTGCTCAGGGTTGCAGGCCACCTTTGGTGGGCCTCCCAAGCAACCTCCACAGAGCCAGTGTGGTCCAAGAGAAAGGGAGCTGGCCCGGGGAGGTTCCCAGAGCTGTCATGCCCTCCACTTTGCTGCCAAGAGGAGGTTCATGGGTCAAAAAAAGGGTGGTTGGGATGAGCAGCTCAGAGATGAGCTGCCCCTGGGATGTTCCAAAGGGGTGTGGGCTGGGCTCAGGCAAGGCTGCCCACATGCTTCATGACAGAGGAGTGTTTCCACTCACTCACCCTCTGTTTTGCCCCAACCCAACTCTATAAGTTGTGAGCACTATGCCTCGCCAAGAGGGGACCATGGAAACGTCCAGGGATAAGCAGAACCCTGGGAACTACATTTCCCATCATTCTTGGTGGATTTAGCTGCTCGTGGGTGGAAGCAGTGCCTAAAGCAATTGGTGCCACATTTGGTTTGGACAGAGACTCCCATCCGCCTCGCCAGGCATGGCCAGTGGTCAGGGCCTGTGGGCATTGCTTCTGGAGGGCACCCAGGAGGGTGATGCTGCAGTGTATCTTCTGCCCAGAGTTTCCATGCCACTCAGAGTTGTCCCCCAGGGGAAGGCCAGATGTTTCCCTGGTTCTGGGTTCCTGTCCCTAACAGCTCCCAAGCAGGCCTGCATCCTAGAGATGCATTTCAAAGCCAGGGGTCTCCTTGCTTCTCACCCAGCCACCTTTTCTTAGAGGTGACCACCTAGGTGGTGATAGCACCACGGTCAGCGCCAACCTGGAAAACCAGAGCCAAGAAGAAAAAGAACACACTGCCACCGTCCCATGTGTCTCTAAGAGCATGTGTTGTGATTCCATGCGCTCTCAAGGTATAGGCAGTTCGTGCTGGGAGTGGTGTTGCCCTCACTTCTCTACGAGGAGAATGACCAGAGGCTTCCAGATTAGTGTGATATTATGAATGGGAGGCCTGTGGCCATTTTGCTTTTTCCCTGTTTTCCCTTTCATTTTACAGTTTAACCATAGAAGCGCCCAACAGCAGGCTCCTAATTCTTGCCAGGAGCCTCATGCCTCCCGTCAGCCAGTCCCCGTGGAGATCTGCTGAGGTGTTCTGTCCATCATCTCACGCCTCACGACAGAGCTCTCCCCTCCCTGCCCCAGAGCACACGGGTCCTGGTATGACAAACAGCTCTTCCTTGGCTCCTCAGCACTCTTTTCCCTGGCCAAAAATCTTTGTGGGTGTCTGTTAAGAAGGTGGTGGAGTCTAAGGTTGTTTTCATCCCTTTCTCCGCTGCGTGGTTTCGTGGTGTGTCTTCGGTATTGCTTGGGGTGCTCTCGGCAGCCTGCTTCTCGCCACCCAACCCTCCTGGGTCCTGCGAAGGTGTGTACGGGGTGGGGGTGGGGAACATTCTTCTGGCAGATCCCAACAAGTAGGGACACCTTCGCTACCAAGCCCCGTCTCCACTTTCCCACAGCTGAGCCATTCCTCTGCGCTCCTTGAGGTGATCACACCTTAGCTTAGCCGGAGTGGGCTGCGATGTCGCGATTCCCAGAGAAGGTGATGGGGAAGGGTGTGTGTGTTTTTTCCCCATCAGGTGCCTCCGAGAATTCCCAGAGCTTCCTCACACCCTGTGATAGGGAAAGTTCTTCCTCCCGCTTTCTCCAAGCGCCGGCTGACAGGCTCCCATGAGGAGAGACATCTCTCCTCCCTATGCCATCCTCTTCCTCCTCCTCCTCCTGCACAGAATCTGGGGAATCCCCACGGTCCAGGGATAAGCAGGATCTATCCAGAAACTCTGCCGTGTCAATCCTGTTTCAGGGTTGGGAGCTGCTATGGGAGGGCACGGTATCGGGAGGTGAGGAAATGGCCATTTCATTGGAGGCCACCAATCCACCAGCAAACTTTTGACCTTGAAATCTGGAAGTGAAACCTGGGAGCAGTCATTATATATATATAATGGTGGATCGGGGTTAGCAATTAGATGGGAGGGTTGTTTACATGGTGGCCAACTGTCCAGAGTTGTGCTTGAGCACCAAAGCTAGCAGTTGATGAATTGCTGCAATAAAATAAATAAACCACAAGCATTATTCCTCCTCTGTTGTGCGATCGGGAGGTGAGGAAATGGCCATTTCATTGGAGGCCACCAATCCTCCATTATATATAATGACTGCTCCCAGGTTTCTCTTCCAGATTTCAAGGTCAAAAGTTTGCTGGAGGATTGGTGAAATGGCCATTTCCTCACCATATATATGTATACGGTTGTGCCCACATAGGGAAAGAAATGCATTTGATTAAAAAAAACCCAACCCAAAGTTCTAGGAGTCATGGTTCTTCTCTAAAACACAGAGTCCTTTCGCTAAACAAGACAATAAAAATATATGTGTATAACGCTCCCTTCCCCACTGCCAAAAACGTAGAGAGCCTTTGGGCAGATCTAGTTTCATTTTGACCAGCTGGTGGGGCCCTCAGAGATTCCTGGATCCAGGGGAAATGACCCTGAGCCACTCTCCCTCCAGCTTGCCCACTCTTACTTTAAATGGAAAGTTTTGAGGATGGATATGAACTGATACGACTCTCTGGTCTTCCAACACTCCCCAGCCCGTCCCTGTTTTTCCATATTTTAAGTTGAGAGCATTGAGAAAGAATTAGCTGTTACCATAACATGCTTTTGATAGTCTTTTAAAAATGTTTATCACTGTTTTTGATTTAAAAATCTTTGTATTTTATTATTACTTTATTTGTTAATACTTTATTTTAATTTTGGGTACACGGTTTTCACTGCGTCTGTCAAATTGTTTTGGCCCTCTGCTTCAAAAGGTCAAAGGCATCTGGTCTCAGTTAATAAGGAAAGGAAATGAAGATGGAATGTCCCCAATAAACCTTTTTGTATCTTTCAGGAAAGTTTTGGGGGATTTTTTTTGCTTTTCTTTTACATATGAATCACTTTTGATTCCAGTCATTTAACTGGGAAACTGGGATGCAGCCCAGGAAAGACATTGTTTCAAGTTGTCGCAAAGGCAAACATCTACGATGACACCCAACTCTATCTAGGGGAGGAACGAGCGAGAATTAAAACTGGAAAACACCGGACACGCTACACCTGCCCAAACCCATCTTCTGAACTGAAAGCGGAACCTACTGAGTTGTGTTTTCCCCCCTCAAAGCACTAGTTTAAAACCAAAAGATCAGAACAGATGAGATGAAAGCTTCGGAAGGTTCCTTCTTGGACTTTAAGCCAGAAAAATCTCTTTTCTCAGCTCTTGGTTAAACTAGCACTAAAATGGGATGCCAGGCAGGGAAGGGGTGGGGTGGGAGGAGAGCAGGCTGGCCTTTCCACAGCAGACGGTACCATGGACAGCGATGGCTGGAGATGGCCTTCCTTCACCCCTCATTTGTACAAATTAGGCATGTGCCTTTGGATTTGGAAATATTGGGAATTCGCTGAATATTGCCACATTCGGATCGTTCTCCAGATTTGAGAGCTGAATATCTGTAATAATAGTTCAACTTCTTCCAAGACACAGGTTCCTGAAGAATATGCAGGAGAATTGCTCTAGAAGCATCTCGATGGGAAAATCAGGAACAACAATGTAAAATAAAGTAGTGAAATCACTGGTGTGTGTGTGTGTGAGAGAGAGAGAGAGAGAGAGAGGGAGGGAGAGGGGGAGAGGGAGAGGGGGAGAGGGAGAGGGAGAGAGGTAAGAGAGAATGCACTCTGCTCACAGTACCAAGAATGGGGACTTGAGTTGTGGGACTTGCTATCAAGTCGGACTTAAGTCACACCAGCACCTCGACTTGGGTTGTTTTTTTTTTTAATGACTCAGGCTCGACTCTCAACTTTTTTCTGGGGAATAAAAGCTTGTTTTTAATAGGGACTTGGACTTGGTCCCAAAGACTCGAACTCAGAGTTTGGACTTGGTCCCGAAGACTCGGATTTGGGACTTGGATCCAAGGCCTAGGGATGCCACGCTTCCGCCGGCTGCCCCCTCCTTCTGCCTGTTTTCTTCTTCCAACTTGTTCTCCAGGATTGGGCTCTCTTACTTGACGGTGCTCTGCCCCATGCAGTTGGCACAGCTCCCGCCCACCGCAGGCTCCTTGCTGCTCCCATCTGCCTGCCAGTGCTGCCCAGAGTATTTGCCCACACCGCAGGGCCTTCTGTCCTCTGCTTCGCCAAGGCTGCTGGCTGCCGATCCATTTCTAAGCATAGTTCAAAGTGCTGGTTTTAATCTAGTATAAAGCCCTAAACAGTTTGGGCCCAAACGATCCCAAGGACTGCATCTCCCTTTTTTGAGCTGGCTCAGGTGTTAAGAGCATCAGGGGAGGCCTTTCTCTCAGTCCTGCCACCCTCCGAGGTGCATCTGATGGGGACACGGGAGAGGAGGGCCTTCTCTGTGGCTGCACCCAGACTCTGGAACTCCCTGCCACTGGAGGCCAGCCTGGCCCTCTCTTTGCTGTCCTTCCCCAAGCAGGTCAAGACGTTTCTCTTCAAGCAAGCCTCCCCTCAGTAACCAGCTACCTGTGTGTGGTTTTTAGATAGATCATTATGCGTTACTGCTTTGACTGGGTGTTTAGTACTACTTCTGTTTTCCATTTCTCAGAGTGGTATTTGTTTGTTTCTTTTTAATATTTGTATATTTACTATTTTTAGCTTTCAAATTTGTTTTTTAATGGCATTAAGATACCTGGTGTCCTTCTTAATGACAAAGACTGGGAAACAAACAAACGCAGCCTTTCCTGCTGAAATTCCCACTGTTCAGGGTTCAATCTGTGCCATTTCATATCAGGGCCAAAGTGAAATAATTACTGTTTGAGGTGGAGCAGAAATGGGACGCATGCCCATGGCTCACCCAAATCAAAGTGTATACAATCCAGGAAAATTATTTGGGGACATAAGACAGAAAAAGACACGCGTGCCTCTCCCCATGTGCTTATAGTTAATAATACCTGTTTCATGCCTTGCATCGTACTATTAAATACAATAATAGCAAGGGAAGTAAGCGGCAATTTGCTCTTCTTTCGAACTATGTAAAATCTGTTGCCTGAAACAGCTTCTCCAGTTGGGAGAGGTGGACCTGCCTCCTGCCTCCTTCACAATTAAAAACTTGGCTCTTCAGGCAGGCCTTCCCTCCTGTCAATACTTGACTTTATTTTTATTATAATTTTCTGTTTTTTCCATCTTGAGCACTACTAACATTATTGTTTTGAATTGTTTTAACTGTTTTAGTTTTTATAATGTTTAATGGAACCCGCCCTGAGTAGACTCTGTCTAAAAGCGCAGAATAGAAATCTAATAAATAAATAAATAAAAATAAATAAATAAAAATTCACTTGGCAGGATGGCTCTCACAAGGAAGATCAAGCTTTTCATTTTTATACCCAAGATATGAGACGTTAGGCTGACCAGGGCAATGAGAACCACAAAACCATTCCCAGTTCTTTACGATGATCAGTCGGATTCCTTTTTGACTGGTTCAAGTTAGAATTTACTTTCAGAGGCAGGGCGACAGCTGGATGCCCTGGCATGGATCCAGACCTTTTGTTGGTTTTGCTGCCATGTCCCATGTCCAGAACTCCATCTGGACGTGGGATGGTCATTAAGGTGCCTGTGGATGGCCAGCCCTCTCCCCCACTCCCCTGGGGTGGGCATCAGAAGAGGGTCATCCTGTCTCTTGGCAAGAGAGATGCATGCCTGAGCGGGCCTTCCAGGCTCACCTCTGTGTTTCCCCAGGTGATAACAGTTGAGAGGAGGGGGTGTTTGATGCCGGGACCCCTCCCATTGCCCTGTGTCATCATCCCTTCCAGGATGGAGTAGCACAACACAGCTTTGGCCTCCACCCTCCACCCCATTCTTGGACTCAGTCTCTTGGCTAGCAATCAAGGCCGGGTGTGGCCAAGGGCAACCTTGGGAAAAGGTTTAATTGGCACGGATGATCCAGAGTTCAAGGCCCTTTGTGTACATCATGCAAGGGATGCTCTCACTATGTTGGCAGTGATCAATGCAGTTCTTCCCTCCACCTCACCGAAGGATGCTCTAGGCAGCTTGCATCCGCCCCAAATAGTAGGGCAACATTGGTTGCTCCTCACCCAACGGGTGGGCAGCTGGGGCCAAGAGTCGGAGGCTTGCTAACAGGCCACCCAGAAAGCTTAAGGGCAAGTGGAGAGGGTGGTGTTTTTTTACTCCATGGGAGTCCAGATTAATTCAACAGCAGCAACTATCTGTTTCACAAATTCGGCCTTCTGAACCATGGGTTTTCACAAGAGCCCAGTGGCCTAGTAGGCAGAACTTCTCCTCCTGGAAGTCCATTGTGTGTGTTGCCATCTGCTCCAGTACCTCATCCATCCCTCTGACTTTCCAGGGTGTTTTTGTGGGTACACTGGGGCACAGAAAATCATAAAGGCAGGCAAGAAGGAGGGATCAGCTTTGGGCCTGGGGGCTGGGAGGTGGGTTTCTGCCATACACACGGGGTACTAAAGAGCAGTGGGTAAAGCCCTGAGTGAAGAGAAGCGGTGGCTCATCTGATCCAGGATCCCGTTTCCCGATCTTGCCTGCCAGTTTTCTTAGGAAGGTTATCCTGGAGGGGTCAAAAGGGCAAAAGTCCTCTCATGTTGTTGTCTTAGCCGACGTCCAATATCTGGCAGGAGGAAGGCAGAAAGCTAGAGGGACAGAGGGACGCAGAGAGGGTGTCCAGGGCTTGAGGGAGGGAGGCAGATACTGGAGGTGTCTTGCAAAGTTTTGTGGGCACCCTCAGGCAAATCCTGTCCAGCTCAAGGCAAACCATGGCAGGAGGAGGCTCCTGAAACTTGCCAAGGCTGAGCCAGCCTCCATGCACAGCACCAGTAGTCAGTTCCTAAGACAAGCCACTGAGGAGGGCAGTAAGTCTATGAACATGGACAGAGTTCAAATTCAGAGCGGAGGTTTGGGAGAAGAAGACCAGAAGGGAAGGATACTGTCACCAGTAAGGGCAGTGGGTGCAAGAACATCTTCCCAGTGGTGCTCTGGGCCTCTGTGGCCTCACCTTTGCTGCTGGTTGCCCAGCCTGCTGTGTCTCCCCTTCCAAAAAACACCTGTGTGAAATTCATCAGACAGAGAAGTGGAGAGAGATGCACCCCTCCTCTGAGGAGCCGCCTGCCCCTGGGTTTCTGCCCAAATCTATGGACACTCCCTCCTGGCTAGAAGGATGTTTTGCCCAAACAGATGTTGATTTGGGCAAGAACAAGCACCCTCTGCTGAGGTTGACAACTTGGAGCTCCCAGGAATTTTGATTATTATATTAATAGCAGCAGCAGATAGAACAAATAGAGTAGTCCTAGAATGAGCTGGAATTTTTAGCATGTACACATTACTGAAACAGCAACGTCTACGTTGGCTCGGGCATGTCGTGAGAATGGCTGACGGTCGGATTCCAAAAGATCTCCTGTATGGAGAATTAGTGCAGGGAAATCACCCCAGCGGGAGACCACAGCTGTGATACAAGGACATCTGCAAGCGGGATCTGAAGGCCTTAGGAATGGACCTCAACAGATGGGAAACCTTGACCTCTGAGCATTCAGCCTGGAGGCAGGCGGTGCTTCATGGCCTCTCCCAATTGTCCAGCAGGCCGAGGCAAAGAGGCAGTCCCGAAACCAGCAAAACCAGGGAGCTGGACAGGGGACAGACTGTATTTGTCTTCAGTGTGGAAGGGATTGTCACTCTCAAATTGGCCTTCTCAGCCACACTAGACGCGGTTCCAAGACCTCCATTCAGAGCACGTGACCATCGTCTCTCGAGACTGAAGGATGCCTACATTACATTAGCAGCAGCAGTAATTGTATGCTATCAGGTCAATTCTGACCAATGGAGACCCTTTTCAGGGTTTTCTAGGTAGAGAACACCCTTCATTTCTTATGGGAACAACCTGGGACCCCTGTGCAGCTTGCCCAAGGCCACAAAGGCTGGCTCTACCTGCAGGAGGCATGGTGGGGGAATCAAATTCCCAACCTCTGGCTCCACAGCCAGATACCTAAACCACTGAGCTCTCCAGACAGCGCAGCAGCAGTAATGCATTGAACTGAATACATTGAGCTTATTTCTCAGCTTTGCTAGTACACGGGGGCAGACCGAAGGGTCTAGCCTGAAAATCAGGAGTCAGGTCCTAAAAATGTGCATATGAGGTGATATTTTTCAATAATCACTTTTCAATAATTCCTCCTAGGGCTTGGTTTACAGTCCCCAATCATCCTTGTTGCCCTCCTCTGAACTTGTTCCAATTTGCTGATATCCTTCTTGAAGTGTGGTGTCCAGGAATGGACACAGTACTCAAGATGATGCCTAACCAGTGTCAAATAGAGGGGAACTAGCACCTCACAGGATCTGGAGACTATACATCTGTTAATGCAGCCTAAAATAGCATTTGCCTTTTTTGTAGCCACATCACACTGTTGGCTCATACTCAGTTTGTGTTCTATGTCAATTCCAAGACCCTTCTCGCTCGTAGTATTGCTGAGCTTGGTATCTCCCATCTTGTAACTGTGCATTTGGTTTCTTTTTCCGAGTTGCAGTACTTTGCACTTATCCCTGTTGAATTTCGTTCTGTTGTTTTCAGCCCAGGGCTCCAGCCTGTTAGGGTGGGCGAGGGTTAGGGTTAGTCTGCTCTTGGCTTTCTCCCTAAACTGCTTGCTGTTCAAGGCCTTTCTCATTTTGCTTGAATGACATGGAGACGTCTGGTTAGATATGAGAACATCCCAAATGCTCGTTTCTGAGCAGTATGAAAGGGAACCACCCTTCCTGTACTGTGTGGTTTGAGGGAACCCTCCATGTATGGTAAGCTACAGCAACGATACAGAAAATCCAAAAAAAATCCAAAGGGCCAAACAGGTATGTAAGAAAGTGAGTGAATATGAAAGCAGGATCAAGTCAAGCCAAGACAAATTTCAGCAAATGTGATCATGACAAAATCTTTGGCTAAGAATTTCAAGCACTTGCCAACAGCTGCTAATTTGCTTTCTGAAATCCAAAAGCCAGAAAGAGTTGAGCCTTGAGTTTAGCCTTGAAAGAAGGGAGACAAGAAGGGAGATAGGATAGCACTTTTGAAAAACTTGAATGTCATTCAGAGAAGGGGCAGGGTCCCTTCTTGATCATCCCAGGGTTCAGGACATGCAGCCATGGACTCAAGTTACAGGAAGCCAGATTTAGGTTGAATATCAGGGAAAACTTCCTAACTGTTAGAGCAGTACGACAGTTACCTTGGGAGTTGGTGAGTGCTCCAACCCTGGAGGCAGATATCCTTTGATTTGTATTCCTGCATTGAGCAGGAGGTTGGACTTGATGGCCTTAGAGGCCCCTTCCAACTTAATTATTCTATGATTCAATGAACAGATCTTTGAAATAACCCCAAAGGAATAAAAGCCAACAGTTTATCACACCAGAGGGGATTTCCCATTGGCAACACCGTGTTGAGAAGATGGACACTGCAGAAAGCTGTAGAGAAGTATGGAAGTCCACCACCAGCAAAGGGGTGTGTGTGTTGCTTCATTGCCTCTGGGTTCACCTAGGAGTCATGCTCCCTGATGATTACAAAAGCATATTTATAAGGAGCCATTGCATAACCTTCTCCATCAACACACCTCCATCTTGAACTTCAGCACCTGTGGGTCACCAACGGAGGCCCTCCTGAATCATATTAATCACTTTGCATCTATTTCCCAGAAGCTGCCGGCAGGAAACCCACCCACGGGTTGTGAGAGGCCTGCAGAGGCCACCGCGCCACGGAGGCCAGCAGAGTTTGGGAAGGGTGGTCAGATGGAAGATGCTGGGCAGGCGTGCACAAGCAAAGGTTCTCATGCGAACACGCACGTGTGTTCTCCCCACCAAGATGCCCTCCCCACTCCCACCATCTCGGTCAGCTGATCTCAGAGAGACTAAAGCCTTCTCCGAAGCAGCTGGCTTCCTGGAACAGGCAGCTGGGGCAGGAAACCTTTTCTGCGCTCATGGCCATGAGGTAAATAGATGCTGAGGTGGAGAGACGCCGCTCATTTGCACATTCTTGTTGGTGCAATTAGCGTAACCCACACATTGTATCTCGTAAAACTAATTGTGGTTTATAGTATCAATCTAGCTTCCCTAAAGGGTTGGCTTGGTCCGTGAAGCAAATATGGCTGTCATTCATGTTTTGTTTTGTTTTCTTCCCCCGACAGTCCTCACCACATATTCTGCTGCTGTCCAAGGAAATGTTTTCTAGAAACATCGTGAAAATTTGTTTCTACTTATCATTTCTTTTTCAGAAATAATCTCTATGATTTCATTGTAAAATAAGAAAATCGCAATGGACAGAAGAGCTTCAAAATCATCTCTGAGCAATTAAGAAACAGCACTTCATATTCAGCTGTTACAAATCCCCAAGGAAGTCTATAACTGAGAAGATTTCCTCGACCTTCTGACAGTCATGGATGGCTACTTGAGTCATGGGACTCACTGTCAAGTCGGACTCAAGTCACACCAGCGACTCAAGTTGGACTTGACTTGGGTTTGTTTTTTTCAATAACTTGGACTTGACTCATGACTCAGAACCCACCCACCCCTCCCTTTTTTCTGGGGGGGGGGGGAAAGCTAGTTTTCAATAGGGACTTGGACTTGGGGTTTGGGACTCGGGACTTGGTACCAAAGACGTGGACTCCGACTTGGGACTTGGACCCCAAGACTTGCCGATGTCCCTGGTGATGGTGTGGAAGAGACTTGCACATTGGGGCTCAGGGTGGGGAGGGAGGTCCATTAAGGAGACCCAAAGGAGGTGCCATCAAGCAAGTCCTCCACGAAACACAGCGTGAATATTTCAAACAGCTGCTGCCAGCAGAGGGCCTGGATATTTCTGCCCACCAATGCCAGCAGTGTGGAGCAAAGCTGTAGACGTTCTTTGCCACTGTTGTGGCCCGTTCTTTCCCCCGACTCCCTAGTATGGCTATACAAGCCAAAGAGGTTGTCCCTGGGCTTTTGCTAGAGCAAACTGCCTCCTGGGTTTTGTTTTGTTTTTTTCCTATAGTGGAGCCTTGTCACCCTCTGGGCATCTTCCTCCAGTCAGCAGGTTGCCAAGAAGAGTGCAGAATCATAGAAATGGAAGGGACTTTGGAGGTCATGAAGTCAACTCCGCTGATGAAGGAAGTGAAGGAAATGGGCTACAGCATCGTTGACAGAGAGCTGCCCAACCTCTGTTTAAATTCTTTCTCTGGATCCACTGCTTCCCTCAAAAGAAATTATGAAAAACCCCACTTCGCCTTCGGCATGTCTGACAACCCTTGAAGGCTGCAGCCAAGTCCCTTCTCTTCTGCAGCCTTCAACAGACTTAACTCTTGCAATTACGCTTGGCTACCCTGACCACCCTTCTTGAGACTTGCTCTGATGTGTCAATTTCCCTCTTGAGATGCGGCACCCAGAACGCGGTAGAGGACTCCTAGCGCAGCCTGTCCAGCACAAAACAGAACAATTACTTCCTGTTATCTGAATCCTGTGCTCCTGTGAATGCAGCTGTGGACCTCATGGTTTCTTTCTTCTTCTTCTTTTTCAGATGCTTTCCAGGGTTGGCTCATTGTCTATATATAATCGTTTCAGGACATCTAGATCCCTTACGCCAGTACTGCTGCCAAGGCAGGATTCTCACAACTGACACTCATGGCTTTAATTTGTTTTACCTAAATCACTGTTAGAGTTAATCTTGTTGGTTTCATCTCATCAACCTGTCAAGTTGATTTCAGATCTTGTTTCTGCCTTACCGGGTGTCAGCAATGCCTTCCAGCTTTGTGTCATCTAGAGATTTGACAACCCTGTCCTCTACAGCCTCATTTAAACCATTTATTAAAATATAGAAAGAGAACAAAGCTTAGGACTGAGCCCTCTGGCACTTTGTTTAAGATCTTCATCTAGTGCCATTAACACCTACTCGTTCCTTAGCCAGCTGTGGATCCAGCTAACTGTAGCATCACCCCACCCACACGTTATCATGTTGTCCATGAGGATATGATGGGAATTTTTATCAGATGCCTCAGTGGAGTCAAGGCATATTACGTCCATGATATTCCTAGGATCTACCAGGTTAAATACATTTCCCCCAGACATGGCTCCAGGAGTAGATGGACAGAAGGAAGGGTTATGAGTATCCCAGAATCCTAGAATATTGGTTGGAAGGGGCCTCGAAGGCCATTGAGTCCAATCCCCTGTTCAAGGCAGGAACCCAAATCAAAGCAGATCTGACAGACGGCTGTCCAATTTTTTTCTCTTGAATGCCTCCAGTGTTGGAGCACTCACCACCTCCTGAGGTCATGGGTTCCATTGTTGTACTGCTCTAACAGTTAAGAAGTTTTTCCTGATATTCAGCCTAAATCTGGCTTCCTGTAACTTGAGCCCATGGTTGCCTGTCCTGTACTCTAGGATGATCGAGAGCAGACCCTGCCCTGACTCTGTATGACTACCTTTCAAGATGACTCCAAGGATCTTAAAACTGGGGCTGTCTTCTGTGAAAGGATGTAGTGAAACAGGTGGTAAAGACCAGGGTATTATTAAGGACTATGTTTTAACAAGTCACCGAGTTTTTCATCTGTATTTGCCATCTGCATCATTGCGTGCAGAACTATTTGCTCTGTACAGCAGAATGTCAGAGCCTGGAGTTCCCTTTCCCCCTTTTTTAATTAACAGCTTATATTCCTTCTCTTTGCTCCACATTTTTTTTCGATATGGAGTTGAACACCAAACTAAATTTTGGCATTTCCTATCTCATATACGGAAAGATGGATGATCCAATTCTGTATGGCTCTGCTCAAAAGTAATCCAGTGGGTACTGTGAGCTGAATCAAATGGGACTTGCCTCAGATAACTGGGTGTAGGGCTGCAGTGTTTAATGCTTGCAGACATTGAGTGTGATTCTCATGCACCCCCAATATTTACATAAATTTCTACAAGTACACTTTCTTTCTGGCTCCTTAGAAAGAAGTGGGAATTGGAAATGTTAATTTTGCCTTACACCCAAAAGTAACTTCTCTAGTAGAGATGGGCATGAACCACCAAAATGGAAGTCCACGAATCACAAACCATGAATATATAATTTTTCCTGAACGAACCACAAATCGGTTCATTGGTTTGTTTGGGGATTTTTTTTTAAAGACAGCCTTTTAAAAAAAGCCCAGCTGCCTCTCCACCCGTACAGCCTGCCCCCCTTCCCACTGCCTCCCTTGCCTCCCTACAGCTACAGAAGAAGAAGAAGAAGATGATGATGAAAATTTAAGGCACCCAACATGTCAGCCAGCCAGGCTGCCTGTGCCTATGTTCCTGTCTCTCACCTGTGGGAGCCAGCTGCCTCTCAAGATGGCGGTGGTGGAACGAGGGCAGGAGGAAGGGGACATGGGGCAGGCTGGGGGGGGGGACACAATGAACCAGGAAGCTTGTTGCATCACCCCAAAATTCGTTGGTTCAGGAAAGTTCAGGTTCTGGACGAACCTAAACCAATCTGAATCAACGAATCAGCAATTTTCAACAAACTTCCTGGTTCATTGTTAGCTTTGTGCCCATCTCTATTCTCTAGCCTCTGGAAAACTGTCTTGCTTACACAGAGTCATCCATGCAAAGCAATACAAAATTCTACAAAGCAACCCAGCCCAATGAAATATGAAAGCATTAAAATGCCTGGGAGACTAGAAACATTTTAACCTCCTTCCAAAAATTCTACTCGGGAAGGTTTTTGGCCAATATTTTCTGCATGTTCATGAAATATACTTCTCAACGGGGAGAGAGTATTTCATATTTCACCTTAGTATGGCATCCAAATGTATTTGTGTAACTCCTGGTCCTCCACCCAGCCTGCTAGCTCTGGGAGCGACAGGACCCGTTCATTTGTGGGATGTGACGGATGAAAAGGGGAAAGGCAGCAGCAGAAGCCCTAAACGTCAGGAAGAGGGTTGCATGCCTAGGCTTCACGTGGCTCCTCTCGTGGCCTTTACTCATGTTCCCAGCTCTTCTGCCAGTTGGTTTTCACCCCCAGACAAAGCCTGCCTCTTCCTCCTCCTCCTCTGTTCACAATAGTCTCCATTTTCATCTTCTTAGCTGTCGCCAGCGGCGAACAGAATTCCTTCCGGCCTCTCCAGGGTTGGCTGCTGACTCAAAAAACGAGAAGATAGGACAAGATTTTTACAACTTGCTTGTGCTAATGTATATGCACAGATGCATGATCAGAACAGATTTTTTAAAAATTAAGCAGAGGAAATTAAGCACCTCACTCAAGTGGGGAGGTTTGTAGCCAGGTGATCCATGTCTACCTGCTGGGCCTGCTGTTCAGGTGCTCGTGAACCACAGGAAACGTAAAGGCCTTCAGTCTTCCTCTTCCTCCTTCCTCTTTTAACCTGACCGGGATGGGATGGGCCACCCTTGAGACAAGAGGACCATCTTCCACAGCCTTTCAAATCAAAGGCACTCTCCATAAGGGAGAGGAGGACAGGAAGGGCCCACCCTGAGCAACACCCTAATGGGAGTCTCTCTCCTTTGATTTCATTTGACTCGCTACTGGATCGTTCTGTATTTGACAGAGAACATGACAACCGCCTCCCTAGGGAGATCACAAAGCCCAACGAGCAAATTTCACCCATAGCAGCAAATGCTCAGCTTGGACGATTCGATTTTTTGGAGTGCTGCAGTCACATCTCCACTTCGAAATTCAGAATTAAAATTATTATGACGATTGTTGTTGTTGTTGTTTCAAGAAGCTGTCAAATACATCTTCGATGGCAGCAGCCGAACGAGGCAGCTCCTTGCTCGCAGCTCTGCTGAGAAGAGACCCCAAAGCCTCCAAAGGCTTTCCCAAGGCTAACCAGTTCCACCTGTCACTGAGGCTATGGGCGCCCGTTGCTAATTTCTCTCCATCTGTACTTCTAATTCTGTCTCTCTCCCTCCCTCTTTCTCTCTCTCTCTCTCAACCCAATACATTGTCTTATTTGTTTAGATTACTTTTCCAGGCTCCACTCTGGAAACCAAAGAAGTGTCTCGTTTCCCCTCCCCCTCCCCTCGCCGGCCGCCCTTTCGTTAATCTTCCTATCTGGATGAATTATTTCTCTTGATGGTCCATTTATCAGGCTCATGTTTGTTCTGCCTCTGATGCAATTCCAAACAGAAAAGAAAATAAGATCCAGACAACTTGCCCCCAAAGCATCCCCTATTCATATTTCCTTGTTATTGCTAAGATACACCCTCAATCAGAGCTGAGCCGCGTTGGCCACCCGCCTCTGCCGAGTTCCTTGGCCACTTTCCTTGACTCCGCCGTTCCTCTTGCAGCCTGTTCCCGAGTCATGCCCCCATCCCTCTCCCGATGGCTTTGCAGCTGCCGCTCTGGACCTGCCATCTCCGGAGCCTTCCTGAAGGGAGCGGCACAGAGTGACCCCAAAGCTGGGTGGCATATTGTGGCCTCTGATGCCACTAGAACCCCCATTCCTGTTTGTGGGGCATCCAGGATGATGCTCAGAGTGTAGCCCACTCAGAATGGAAGGAAGGAAGGAAGGAAGGAAGGAAGGAAGGAAGGAAGGAAGGAAGGAAGGAAGGAAGGAAGGAAGGAAGGAAGGAAGGAGCTGATGGTGGGTGGAAGGAAGGAAGGAAGGAAGGAAGGAAGGAAGGAAGGAAGGAAGGAAGGAAGGAAGGAAGGAAGGAAGGAAGGAAGGAAGGAAGGAAGGAAGGAAGGAAGGAAGGAAGGAAGGAAGGAAGGAAGGAAGGAAGGAGCTGATGGTGGAAGGAAGGAAGGAAGGAAGGAAGGAAGGAAGGAAGGAAGGAAGGAAGGAAGGAAGGAAGGAAGGAAGGAAGGAAGGAAGGAAGGGAACGTTTATGTTTTAAAAGTGCAGAAGTTGGGGCAAACCTCCACTTGCCTTGCCCCAGTTCAACTCAGGTGCTGCTGAAGCTTTACCTGATTCTTTGGTCTACAACGTAGCTGAGAAGCAACACCAAAGACCTTGCCAGAGAACAGAAATGTTTCATCCGGTTGCTTCAGCTTCCATCTTCTCTCTGCCTCCTTCCTCAACCCCCTGCTCCCCCCACCCCCCCAAGCACACAGAAAAAGTCTTCTGGGCAGTCCCATCCTGGATTTCCTCAGTTCTTTAATGCCTCTTGCTGCCTTTCATCCTGCCTTGCCCCATATGGCACTTCCCCATGTTGTCCTTCTAATCACAAGCCTCCTTGGCCTACGTGGGGCCGCCCCACGTGTCAGAAGAACCGGAGGGTGACCCGTGAAAGTACCTGCTGCAAGAAATCTGCTAGTCTTGAAAATGACACGGGTCCTTTTGTTTTTCTTCTTTTGCTTTTTTCTTTTCTTTTAATTTTGTTTTTTAAAAAAAAAACAGGCTAACACAGCTACTAAATCTGGAAATGGCAACTTAGATGCTTCGTGTATCCTCCTGGCAGTACAGAAATGTGTTGAATAACTAAAATCCCCTTTCATGTTGCATTAAGTGAACCAACACTTCCTAGTGAGGATAATGGGGCATCTTATCCCAAAATCGGGCATTGTGGCATCCCCACCCTCTGCTCTCATCACAGTCCAGTTGCCTGTGATTAAGTGTGCCTGCTTCTGCAGCAGGATAGCTCTCGGGGCAACGCAAAGTTACTGAACCCAATGCAAACCCCGATCTTTTGCACACAGGGAGCCCACCAAAAAGTAGATTGACAGTGAATGGACTCAAAAGCCAAAAGGGAAGACGTTAGTCTTCATGAAACACAGATTTATCCTGGGGAACTCCCCACCACAAGATGTGATGACAATTCAAAGGAGAGCCACAAGACTGATCACAGACAGGCAGAGAAGAAATGGTTTAGGGAAACCCTGAGGGAGTGAACTTGTTTAGAAAAGCAAAGGAGAAGGTGAACACGAGGTAGTTTTCAAAGTTTGCTAGAAAGTAAATGCCGAGCAGTTCTGTGGCACCTCAAGGACTTCCAAGTTTCATTTGGCCTCTGCCTTCCTGCAGGGCAGCCCACGTCTTCAGATGCAACTTGGGGGGTTGGGGGGGTTGGGGTGTGTGCTAAAATCCACAAAAGCTTATGTCATATAAAACTTGGTAGTCTTCAAGCTGCAACAAGACTCTTGGTTGTTTTTTCTGCAACAGACTACCAATGTCTTATCTCTAAAGCAACTGTTTTACTCTAGGAAAGCAGAAGAAACTTGGGAAATTATACAGCCCTCAGAGATGGGTGAGATCACTGTTGTCATTGAAGATAACATGAGAAAAGGCACGGTTGCCTCAGGGGTGTGCATTTATTCCACAAGTTATGCAGCCATGTTCTCAAAACCTGCAAAGCCTGTTTGACCAGACAAAACAGCAGAGGAAAAATCACGTGGACAGCACAACCAATCCCTGAAAGGGACAGCAATAGCCATATTTACACCCTCTGAAAACCCGTAGGCAGAAGATGCTCCAAGTGGCAGAAGGGTCGCTCCGGATCTCACTCACCCTCTCTCAGGCACCGAACCGACCGCCTGAATGTGTGCCTGGAGCTTCTGACGCATACAAGCCTCCGCTCTCCTACCGATTCTTGTCCACTCCATCTGTGGGATGGACCTTAGGAGGACCGTCCTGGAGGTAGTGGCAGGGTGGCAGGCACTGGGCGATGCTCCCTGGGGGTGCCAAAGGTCCTCCCTTGGAGGCTTCAGGCAAGCCTCTGCACCTGAGACAAGACGGTCTGCGTGTTGCTGTTGATCCTTCCGGGTGCATACGTGTGCGGGACCTCCTCAGTGGCGCATGTCCTGCTCCTCTGAAAGTCAAGCCCGTGTTTACCTAGTGGCAGACAAAGAACGCTAAAGGCATGATTCAAAAGTGAGGGGAATCAAGAACACTGAGAAACAGACATCCTTAGTCGCTCAGATACAGCTCTGTGAAAAGCAAACTAAGCAGAGAGATGAGGAACTGAAGGGAGGGAAGCCAGAAAGGCTTCCACTAGAAACGGTCCCCTCTCGGCGGTGGCCCCAGCCCGGCTCCCAGTGGAGCTCTGCCTGGCCCCCTCCCTGCCTGCCTTCAAGAGGCTACCCAACGCGATGCTTTTGAGAGATGCTTTGAGTGGCATCGTTTCACGCGCTTGCCAACCCTATCCCGCCTGCCTGTTCTTGGGGTGTTCTTCTGATGCCGTTTGACTGACCTGTTTGCTCTTAGCTTCTTAGGTAGTGTTTTTATTTCCTTTTATTGCTATATAATTTGTATTTACTTCATTTGTTGGTTCACCACCCTTTGCAGTGAGCAAGCGGTGTAAGAATGGAATAAATAAATAAGGACTCTAAATTGACTCTTTCTTAGTCTCAGCCACCGCCGCCTGCCTCCCTCCACCCCATGTGAGGGGAACAAACCCATCCAGGCCTGCAATGAGGAGACCGTCTGCAAAAGAACGCCAATTGTCGCTCTTGTCATCGGCTGGCGGCCAGAAGCCATGGTTCGAGACCTGCCCAAATGCAACAGTCCCCATGACGGCCGGACTCTCCAAATCCCAGCGCAGCTGACATGAAGCTTCCCGACAGTTAAGAGATCTCGTCGAGAGCGGGAAGCCTTGAGGGTCCTTAATCTAGGAAGTTATTAAATGTCAGAGCTATTAAATGCCATGACGACCATTACCACCGACCCTCCTGGAGAGGCCACCTCCACGGCTGGCACCCTCTTCACCCCATGCGCAGGCCACACGGACAGAGGTATACGACTGACCTTTTCAAGAGACGAGGAAGCTTCAAACGCGACCGTGTTTCATCATCCTCATCCTCATCTCCTCACCATCTGTAGATCACGCTGTCCAGATCGTGGCCACCCACACATCACGGCAAGCGGGCTGGCCGCCTCTCAGCCCTTTCCGGTGGCCACAGGGACCTCTGGGACCTCATCAGCAGGAACGATTGCATTTCAGGCGAGAACCTTTTGAAGTGCCCTCTGAGGACGTGCCAGGCTCCTGTTTCATCCTGCAAAGTCAGCCTGCAGCTCCGAGGGAATCAGACACTTGCCTTGGGCCCCCGTTTCTGGAACCGTGCCACCATGGGTCATGGTCAGAGATGGGGGGGAGTTGCTCTTTTGGACTATAACTCCCATGATGCCTCAGGCAACCTGGCCAGAGAAAATCGGCCAACCAGCTGTACAACCTGCTTTGATGTGGATTCCTGCCTTGAGCAGGAAGGTTGGGCTTGATGGCCTTATGGGCTCCTTCCAACTTCATCATTCTAGGATTCTAGGATCCTACACCGGGCAGAGTAATCTGGAGGCTGTAATTGAAAACCTTTTCTTGGGGGAGCTGCCTTAATCTGTTCCAGCAAAAGCAACAAAGTGTTCTAGGGCACCTGATGAGACTGGCATCGGTTTTTGTTCACTGCCCAGCCTTGGTGGCCATGCAAATGGCATCATTCTGGTCATGGTCTGAAAAAAGGAGATTTTTTTTCCCCCATCTCTCATCATGGATTTTTCTCGAAAGGTGACAGGATCATAGAATTGCATTGGGGACGGACCCCTACCCTGTACCCTACAAAGGTCATCACATCCCAAAAGCCCCTCCCAAAGCAAGAAATCCAGAGCTAAGAGTCCCTGCCAAAAGGCCCCAGCAGAGGGGATCTGGCAGCCACGTCGAAATATTTGGAGGGTCGTCCTGTAGAAGCAGAGAGCCCCAAGGACTGCCTATTCACTTATTTATTTATTAAAAATATTTTTATCCCACCTTTCTCCTCAAAAAGAACCCAAGGTGGCTTACATAGTTAAAAAAAAGACAATATTGAAAATCTAAAAATAGTAGGTATACAAATATATTTTTTTTAAAAAAATTAAACAAGTATTACATTAAAAATGGTAAATAAAATCAATATTAAAACACATTGAAAACAACAGAGCCCAACAATCCATTTAAAAACCCATCTAAGACCACCAGTTATTAAGGGAAAGTCTGCCTGACGAGAAAGGTCTTCACGTGCTTGCGGAAGGACAGCAGGGATGGGGCCCGCCTGGCCTCCAGTGGGAGGGAGTTCCAAAGTCTGGGAGCAACCACAGAGTAGGCCCTCTCCTGGCTCCTCACCAACCTTAACACAGTAGCAAAATAGGAAATTTCAGCTAAACTCTCTATGAAAACCTCCCATGAAAAAGAGCCCACCACCTTCTCAGCCAGTCATTCTGTGGTCAGAAAGCTCTGATCATTAAGAAGCTCTTCCTAATGTTTTGTTGAAATCTCCTTTCTTGCCGTTGGAATCTCCTGCTCCGGGCCTTGCCCTCTGGATCCTCATGGGGCAGGAGGGAGATAGCTTGCTCTACCTTCCCTGAAACAGCCTTCAGATATTTAAAGGTCTTTCAATCTGCTCTTCCCCAGGGCAAACATCCCCACCTCCCTTGAAGGAAAGGATGGACATAGACATCCATGCCTCTGGAAGTAACAAAAGGGTCAACCACTGACTCAGAGCCGTCCCCAGAAGCTTGGATGAGGAAACAAGTGCAAACCATGTTGTATATGTGGAAAACTTGGAAATGCTTTTAATCTGCAGGCTTAAAAGTGGGGACAGCAGGTTTCAGAATCAAGGGCAAGAGATCCATCCATAAAACGGCTGTTAATCTTCCTTGGACCACGGAGCAGGCAAAGAAACCCTGACTTTGAGCTCCCAAGCCCAAGCATCCCACAGGCTGCATGGCTACAGAGCTATCAGATTCTGGGAGTCCCAGTCCAGAAAAGTAAATTTTCCAGCCTTTGACTGGGACACAAGCCACATTGGGGTTTACAGAGGAGGGAGATGCCAGGCGAGACATGTTCCTGGATGAGGAACTGGGTTTGCAACTTGCCTAAGGCTGCTCTGTGCATGAGGCCATGATGAGTGTGTCCTAGCCAAGCCACTTAGATGAGGCTGACGAGGCTTCTGTAACTTTTTTATGGGAATTTCTCAACGTCCAACACGTACAACATTTTCATTTTTCAGAAGCTGGTATCTGTTACCACCCTCCGCCTGACAGGTCCCAGGAATAATCCAGCTGTGCTTTTTATTTTTATAGCTTTATTTTGCAAGACTGGCAACTGCCAACCAAAGGTCATGATATGCATTCATTTCTTTTGTAAGATGCACTTCCTTGTTATTCTTTTTTAATGGTAGGGGAGAAGTCTGTGTCTATCCAGGGTGCTCTTTTAGACTAAAGCCGCAGTCCCATGTACACTTGCGTTTTTTTATGATGTTTTGATGTATATTCTAAATAAAAACTTTTTTTACTTAACTGGTACCTAACATCAGCCCATTTGTGATGGGGTTTGTTTTTTTTTAAAAAGGCTTGTTCATGACTCCATATTTAACCCTCTTGGTTAAACACCAATATTTGGTGAACACGTCTGTGAAGGGTGAGGATGGATACAGCCTGGGAAGCCATGAAAGCAATCCTCCTGGGGGCCAGTCTGCCACCCTTTCACACCGTTGTTGGGGGAGGTGTGGCTCTGCCCACACTTTGGCCACTGGGCACAGGAGAGGTGGCTTTTCCGCCATCTTAGCATGGGCCATATTAAGAAGGCCCAGGGTGCTTGCACCTCCCCCTGCTGCTCGTGTAAGGCATTCGGAAGTTATCCCGTCTTTCTCCTGCCTAGAGGTAACTTTTTTTCCTGAGTAAGAGGGGAAATAGAGAAGAGGCAGTGGGAAGACCCAGGAGGATTGCCAGTGAAAGAGGACAATATCTGGGCCTCCTGCGAAATTTTGTGAACGAGGCAGGGAGGTTGCGACTTGACGGGCTCATCTGGAAACACTCAACATTACTGAGGAGGAGGAGGAGGAGGAGGAGGAGGAGGACTAGCCATTGCTCATTGGTATTCTTGGAGTCCTGCTTTGGCATGAGGACAGAGCCCGACCACAGGTAGCAGCGAAACGGAGCCTGCAACGTGACCTCGGAGGAAGGCAGAGCACTGGGAATCGTCTACTCTGGATGATGGTCGTTCTCTGAGAGTTCAGGTTTTGGTAAGGACAGACGGTAACCTAAATCATGTCCCATTTAAGAGGCCTCAGAGGGTGTATTATTCTGATCTGGGGGGGGAAAGAGTTTTGCGAAAATGATGTAGAATTTTGCAAAAATTCGGCACATTTCTGTATTTAGAGGCCTCTCCTAATCTAAAGCCCTGAACCATGCCCAAGGTAGCTGGTTGTTAAATCAGCCACTGGGCAGAGGGTCTCTGTAAATGCGTCACCCTGGAACGTTGTAACTGGGAAGGCAACCTGGGATTCTGTGGAATTCAAAGGAGACCCCTTTTGGACAATCAGGAAGGCTGTCTCCCAGTTTTTAAGGTGTGTTTTTTTGGAGGGGGGGGCTAGAGGCAATGCACACAGGAAGAGCAACTGTCCCTTCTAATCCGAGTTAGATCAACCCAGACCTGCCCAGATATCAGAGAAGAAGCTCCTTTTCGAAAGGCCTCCTCTTAGGTCAAGGACAGAGTGCCTGGCGGATGCCCGACCCAAATGCAGCTTGCCCGTGGCCAAGACCAGTTCCCTCCCCAGCAGACCCAACTGGTTTAAATTGCGAGGGCTTTTCCCCCCTTTTTTCTTTTTTCTCTTTTTCAGGAATGGGCCATGATCTTGGCACTTGCAATGAGTTCCTTCCCGTCTCAAATTAAGCTTTGCTCCCTGAGGTTTCCCCAGCATAATGCCAAGGTAACTGAGATGAATATCTCTTACGGGAATGGTAACCACACCAGAAAACCAGAGCCTCATTCCAATCATGCCATGCAGCTTCCAAATTCACGTCCTTTATAGATTTTCGTGTTGTATAATTTGACGGTTTGTTCATAGTGACAAATTTCAACAGTGAATTAAGCATTTTGTAGCTGTGCAGTGGGAGATACAGGGTCTGAAAGCCAGATCCATTTACATTTGCAATGAGTTACAGCAGTGCTTTTTTTTTAAAAAGAGTCTTCTTAAAAGCAAAAATCCCTTGAAATAACCAGCTTGGAAGACAAAATCCCTAAATTCGCACTTGTCAGAAAGAAGGGCAAGGTTGCATGGTTGGGGTGGGGAGAGGCAATGACTCTCTTGCATTTGCTTTACAGACCCGGGTGGAGCAAAGGTGGGCCACTTCCAGAGATCCGGGCTATGCGAACAGCCCCCCCCCCCCCCCGTGTCCTGTTACTTCCCAATAATCTCCCCTTGTAGATCCATCACCTACCACAAGACACGGATTCACAAATGACAGCAGTCTGTAGCGAAAGTGTGGTTCTGCCAGGGTTTGGGTTCTGGGAGCAGTCTCTCAGCCTCGAGGTGAACAACGTTTTTAATTTGGCCAGGCAGAAAGGGGAACAGAGCTTGAAGCTGCCCTCCAAGACGGAACCATGGGAGCACACCACTGCTCAGAGGAAAGTGAGACTGGGGTGGGGTCAAAGCTGACCGAGGAGACCTTCATCACTGGGGCTTGAAAAAGAGAAGGGCACCTCTCCTGCATCAATAGGCCACCTCCAGGCAGGAGTGCGGGGCATGTCTGTTTGAAATCCTGGAGGTCTGGGCCAAGGCCTATGGTCAGAACTTGAAAAGCTTGCTTTTCAGACTACAGCTTCCATAGTCCTTCCAGCCAGGTAGGAGATTCTTGGGAGTTTTAGTCCATGTGAGGGATTTCTCTGAGATCTGAGAGAAGCAAACAGACAAACAGGTCACAATAGGATAGCACTTTTCAAATACATGAAAGATAGTTATTCAGAGGAGGGGCAGGATCTGTTCTCGATCCTCCCAGAGTGCAGGACATGTCATAATGGAGTCAAGTTACAGGAAGTTAGATTTAGGCTGAATATCAGGGGAAAAAAAACCTTAACTGTTAGAGCAGTACGATAATGGAACCAGTGACCTTGGGAGGTGGTGAGTGCTCCAGAACTGGAGGCCTTCAAGAGAAGATTGGACAACCACCTGACAGACCTTCCTTGTTTGAATTCCTGCCTTGAGCAGGGAGTTGGACTCTATGGCCGTCGAGGCCCTTTCCAAGTCCATGATTCTAGGATTCTAAGATGAGGGTATTCTTGGAGGGAATCCAAGTTGGCCTTTTAACTGGACTCCTGGTGGACGGGCACCTGTCGCTCCTTCTCTTCAAGGGTTGCATGGCAGAGAAGATGAGGTTGCAAGAGAACCAGGAGGCACCTATGATGCAAACAAGGCCTTTTCTATCTTCTAGGGACTGGGAAGAAGTGAATGCTTTGGGACCGAGCTGTAGAGGCAGGAAAATTGGCCAAGGACTACATTCATAGAAGGATAACTGGTGTGTGTCTGACCTTGATGGGAAACCCAGCACAGCGGTGGGTATGTCTGATGGTAAAATCTCTCCTTATGGCACCACCAAGTGTGAGATGGCTCACTGGTGCTTCAAAAGCCATGTGTGCCTCTTCTGACCTCCCAGCAGCAATACCCGAACCTTCCTGTGACCTATTGACACATCCGTTCCAAGTAATTCCGCATTCACTAAAAGGTTGAATGCACCTGCTGTGGGACACCCTCTGGGGAGACACGTTTCTCTCAAAGGTGCTCACTCAGAAAAGGAGACTTTCTCCCTCGCCCACCACATCCAGAACGACCCTGTGAACTTTTCTTTTTTTAAAAATGTTTTAAAAATAAATTTATTAAACAAACATCCGACCTAAACAACATAAACCTAACACCACAATAAAATACAATTACATAATACACCAGTGCCACCCTCACCCTCAGGGCTAGCATTAATAATATTTTAAATTTCATTCAGTCCATTTTCTCTACAAAACTTCATTGTTTCTTCCCTCGGTGTATACCCCTTCCCTCTCCGAAATACATATTCCAAGAATACACTCCATATTTTCTTAAAATCATTATTTTTTTGATAGGCCTCTTCTTATTTTTATATCACATGTCAGTTTATCATTAATTGCTATATCCCATAGTTCTCTGTACCATTCCTCTCAATTGAGTTGGTTATCATTTTTTTAGTTTCTTGCAAAAATTAACCTTGCTGCCGTAATCATTATTACTATTAAGTCCTTATTTTCTTTCAACAATTGATCCTTCTTAACCAAATTCAATAAAGCCATTGATGGGGACATTTGAATATTGAATCCAGTTATTTCCCTTATTTCTTTAAAAATTTGCTTCCATTCTTGCTTTCTTAGTTCACATGACCACCACATATGTATATACGTCCCCTTCTCTTTTTTACACCTCCAGCATCGTGATGATACATTTTTATTTAATATATTCAGTTTTACCGGCGTTAAATACCACCTCCAAATTACCTTATAACAATTTTCTTTTATCCTTACAGACATGTTCTTCATAATTCTTTGGTCCCACATTTTATCCCATTCTTCTGCTATTACTTCTTTATCCAAATCATATTGCCACTGTGTTTTCAATCCTTGTGTATCCTGTTTGGCCTGAATTAATAATTTATATATTTGATTTACACTTAATTTCAATCTTTTTCCAATAATCTCTTCAAATTTTGTCATTTTTCTACTTTTCCCTTCCTTACTATTCCATTCCCTTGTCCACCTTTCTATTTGAATCATATTAAACCAAGAAATCCCCTCTCCTCCCAAAATCTCTTTTATATTTCCTTTATCTCTCATCTTCTCCATCCAGTCTTTTATCCTATTTATCTCTTTATTTTTTGATATATTCTTAAGAGTTTTTTTAAGATTTTCTGGAAAATTCTTTAAATCCACCACCTGGGATAAAGGAGAGATTGGTGGGCTCAATATACCTCTAAACTTTTTCCAATTTTCTAACATATTCTTAAGGAAAGGGTTAGTAATCTTTTAAATCTCTTCTCCAATTTTTTCTTTAAACAATATACTTTCAATTCTTTCTTCCTTACCCTGCATTTCTATTTCTGTCCAAATTAAATTTTTATTACCTTTAATAATATCTGGAATATGTCTGAGCTGATTTGCTGTATAATATAATTTTAAATTGGGTAATCCAAGACCTCCCTTTTTTTGTGTTACATACCATAATTTCTTATTAATCCTCTCTCATTTATTTCCATTGCAATAACAATTTATCATTATCTGCCATTCTTTCAATTGTTTTTCTGTAATCTTTATAGGAAGCATCCAAAATATAAAATTTAATTTAGAAATAATTTTCATTTTGCATAATGCCACTCTACCAAACCAAGAAATCTTTAATTTCTGATAATCTTTTATCCTTCCAGTTATCTCTTTTTTCAATCTATCCAGATTTATTTTAATTATATCCTGTAAATTCCAAGTAATATTAATCCCTAAATATTTTATAACATTTCCCATTTTACCTTCAAATATTGTTTTCATTCTTCTTTTCTCCTCATCCAAGTGGTTTAACAATAAACATTCCGACTTTCCCCAATTTACTTTTAATCCCGTTATACCCTCGAATTCCTCCAAATGTGATTTAAGCCTTTCTGTTGTTTCTATTGGATTTTTAACTATTAGTAATGTGTCATCAGCAAACAAGTTAATCTTACCATTTTCTTTATGTTCTATCCCTACAATCTGTTTATCATCTCTAATTATCCGTGCCAATAATTCTATTATCATTGTAAATAATACTGGAGATAAGGGGCAACCTTGTCTTGTACCTCGGCCTAGGTGTATTGTCTCAGTTATTCCATCATTAACTATTGCTCTAGCTGTATTCTGTGAATATAATTGGTGAATTATCTGCGTAAAATTAGGTCCAAATCCTAGATATTTAATTAATGTCTTTAACGTATCCCACTCCACTGAATCAAATGCTTTAAATATGTCTAATGATAGTACTCCGGCTTTAGAGTTAGTTTCTTTAGCTAAATGCATTAAATTAAGCACTCTTCTCATTAAATCTGACATTTGTCTGCCTTGTATAAATCCATTTTGGTCTTTTTCAATATAACTCCCCATAAAGTTATTTAATCTCTTTGCCATTATTTCCATGAATATCTTAGCATCTTGATTTATCAGTGATATGGGTCTATATGCTTCCATATTTATTGGATTTTTATCTGGTTTCAGTATTAAAACAATCAATGACTCTTTCTATGATTGTGGGATTTCTTCTCCCATTAATATCTTATTAAATAACACTTTTAACTTTGGTATAAGAATCTTTTTAAATACTTTATAATATTCTGGGCCTAATCCATCTGTTCCGGGGGTCTTTCCTGTCTTTAAGTTATTTATAATATCCTCTATTTCTTTATCAGTAATTAACTGTTCCATTTTATTTTTATCATCATCTAACAGTTTTTTATTAAAATTGTTTTTTATATAATCTTCAATTTTCATTATAGAAGGATTTTTAAATATTCATATATAAATTTCTTCATATCAGGTATATAAGTATCTATAATGTTTTTGGTTTTTATGTTTTTCTTCCCAGAATTCTCCCTTTTTTTTCCAGTAGAAATCTTATTTATTCTTCTATTACCGGTCTCCCCATTTTATAATCCTTTTATCTCATTTTCTTCCCGATTTTTTCTCCTTTTTAATTTTTTTATATTCCTCCTCCAAATTTATAATTAACCATCACTGGGTACCTCCTTAGATACCTCCTTAGATATCTTCTTCCAATATTACTATACCATTTTCACCTTTTTCTGGATTTACCCCTTATTATTTTATCCCATTATATTATACAATACAATTACCAGAACATCTCCTTTTACATCAAATGAAATTTTACATTAAAGCTATTATCTCTTATTCTCTTGATTTTCCTCTTCCTTTGCCCTTCCTCGGTTGTTTTGGTTTCGCTCCTTGTTTTTCTTGTTCTTCTTTTTCCTTATCGCCGTCAATCGAGTCTCGCTCCATCCCTTCCTCTTCATCCAACTCCTGACTTTGCCCTAGGCCCTCCACCGTCTTCATTTGCTCCTCCCACTCTTCTTTTGTTGAAATTCCAGAGTCCTTTAAAAGATCCAAAGCCATTGGGACTGATGTAACCTTATGAAATTTTCCATTGTAATGCACCTTTAAAAACACTGGGTAACCCCAACTATATTTGACACTTTTTTTTGAAGGATAGAAGTAATAACCCGCATTTGTCTTCTAAATACCATAGTTTCATGACAATAATCATTAAACACTTGAATTGGGTTTCCCTCAAACACCAAATTCCCTGGATTCTCTATTAAAATTTTCATCACTTCCTCTTTTTTTCTAAGGCTTGAAAATCTAATCAGAATATGGCAAGGCTGTCCTTTGCATCTTGAACCGACTTTTATCCAAATCATAAACAGTCCAGTCTATTTTTGGTGCCGTCTTTTTCAGCCAGGCTAGGGCTAGTTCACTTAAATCCTTCTCTTTGGAGCCCAAATCCAGAATTCCTTTCAATCTAATATTATTATGACAATTGTAATCCTGTGATAAAATCATCTGCTGCTGTAAATCCGTAATAGCGATTTCATTGTCCAATAATCTAACACAATTTTGTTTAATTTGAGATTGCAATCCCTCAATGTTTTCATCTATTTTTTTAAAATGAGAACCAATTTTTAGATTTAATTTTTTATAATTCTCTTGATTGGTCTTAACGTCCTTTCCAACATCTTGTAATTCTTTCCCCATTTCTTGTAAGTCTTGACCCATATTTCCCACTTTTTAACCCATCTTTTCCATTTTTTGATCCATATTTTCCACTTTTTGACCCATATTTGACATTGTTTGTTTCATTTTCGTTATGTTTTCATTCACCTTTGCAATCGCATCCAACATTAACTTCAACTCAGATTTATCAGCTTTTTGGGGCATTTCTACTTCTGCTTCTACTTCCAGTTCCACTTTTGACAATCTCACCAGATGGGAATCTGAAGGTTTAATTCTTGATTACGCTGAATAATCTCTTTTCCATACAACTTTACTCTCCTTCTGTTCAGACCGAGCTTTCCTCATAAATTTCAATAATTTCCTAGACTCTTTTTTTTTCTTGAACTGTTATTTTAGCTATTACCAGCATATGGAGTCTACTAACTGTCGTATATGTTCGAAGGTTAAGGAATGTTAAGTTTCATTTCTCCGTGTCTGGATATGTTGCAGCCTAAAGTGAAACCTAATGAAGATTTATTTTTCACTCCCTCAATCTCTAATTCAGGATGCCAAATGCTTAAATTATTTCATAGATTGTTAGGTTCTTTCTTTCTTTCTTTCTTTCTTTCTTTCTTTCTTTCTTTCTTTCTTTCTTTCTTTCTTTCTTTCTTTCTCCCAGCAGCTCTTTAAAAGCGAAATCCAGCTTCAGCTCACGGATAAATATTTTCCCCGGCAACAATGAGATAAAAAATTTTGACTGGTCCTTTTACAAACACAGTCAGTCCATTAATAAGCAGTTTAAAAATCGCTTCTCGGCCTTTTGGCTAAGATCAAGTGTAGTATCTGTTCTTATCAGTTTAATATCTGATATGTCCTCTATTTGAGGACTACATATTAAATGGATTTTTGGAGCTAGGGGGCATGTCCTGGACCTTGATGGCCACGGCTTGAAATTCCCGGAGCTCTCACTCTGAAATCTACATGTGGCAGCAAAAAAGGGCTCATGGATCTGTAAGTGACTAAAATATTTACAATATCCTTGAGGCAACAGGAGTGGACTATAAAAGCAGTTTGTTTTTCTTAAAAACAAAAACAACGAGCGGCAGCAGGTGTGTGAGGAGGAAGAGCTACCCCCAGTGAGGATTCCTGCGGGAGGGGAGATTCCCACCATGGCTAGCCAAGAAAAACCCTGCGAACTTTTCTAAATCGATACGAGATGCGTCCAAATGGCTAAGTAGAAATTTTAAAACTGCCTTGTTCTGAGAGCGGTGCTCGGCAAAGTTACTCCGAGGACTGCTATTCAGCATGTGGTAGATCCTGAGTCTGTCATCCAATAAAAGTAACTTTCTTGAGCTCCACTGGCCTTTGTCCCGGATGGAGTTGGCAATACCCACAACAGTCAGAAGCTCGTGGCTCTGCTGGGCAGACGTTTTGACGGCTGGATGGCCATCTTGCTCATTTCCTCTTTATTTCTCTTTAGAAATGGGATAAAGAGAACAATCCAAACTGACAAGTCGTGTTCAAGGATCTGCTCTTTTAAAAAAAACCAATTAGGGATAAGGTAAGGAGTACAAAAAGTAGAGGGGGATATGGGGGGGGAAGAGGGGGAAGGAGAACACAAAATGTACTGTCATCCAATCTGTTCATGTTGCGATATCAAGTCGACTTTTCACCTTTCTACCATTTGATTGCCCTCCAGGTTTCAACTTACAGTTACATCTTAGTTTAATTCTATGTTATTCAAGCACTATCTGGGGACTCAAGCCATTTATATAATAAATCCCATCATTCAGTTGCCTTTTGTATTGGACAGTCTTTCAACACTTCCGATAGAATATCCATTTCTGCCGCTTCCCATATCTTCTCAATGAGTTCCTCTTGTTTCGGTATCTCCAATTTCTTCCAGTTCTTAGCATAAAGAATTCTGGCTGCAGTGACTATATATATAACTAGGTAGTTCTTTGTCTTTTCTATATTATCTGGTATAATGCTCAGTAAAAACAATTCTGGGGTTACTGGAACATTACAAAGCAGTATTTTTTGTAACAGAGTACTCTACAAGTCCACCACATATGGTAAAAGCTTCCCTCTTGTGCTTCACACTTCCAACAAACATTTGACACCTCTGTATAAATCTTGGACAATTTTTTCGGGGGGAAAAAAAGGGATCTGCTCTTTTGAAGGATCTGCTTTGAGCCAGAGAGCACTTGTTTCTCTTGGACGACTCCTAGGAATTGGCCTTTGCTCCAAGAATGGGACTGACCTTTCTAAAAAGACATCCCCATGTGAAAGGAGGACTTTGAAAAACTCCTGATGATAATCCAGAGGTTGGCAGAGCGGAAGGCGTGACGGTGGGATGGGGAACTTTAGAAAAAGGACAGACCTCTCTCAGCGAGATGCAAAATACAACCTCTAGGAATGACAGCGAAGGGCAAAACCCAGCAACAGTTCCCGTTGGCATTGACTGGTCGAAATGGACGAGCCTTGTTCATGAGAATTAATGACGGTTTTGTTGATTTCAGTGGGTCTACTCTAGTTAGAGATATGGTGCTTGAAAAGAGCTTTCCAGGTACCCTGAATTGCCAGGAAAGACAAACAAGGGGGTCCTACAGCAAATCAAGCCTAAACTCTCTCCGGAGGCAGAAATGTTGAAACTGAGGCAGTCCTACTTTGGGCACCTCCTGAGAAGACAGTGTTCTCTGGAAAAGACAAGAATGCTGGTAAAGGTAGAAGGCAACAGGAAAAGAGGAAGGCCAAAGACAAGATGGACTGACTCCCTAAAGGAAGCCACAGGCTTGAGTCTACAAGAGCTGAGCAGGGCTGTTCAGATCAGGATGTTTTGGAGATCGCTCATCCATAGGGTCGCCATGAGCCGGGGGCGACTTGACGACACAAAACAACACATCTCTGCTTAGGACTAACACTGGATTTCGGCTTAAAACCCCGGTAGCTTGGAAGGACACTCTTGCCTCCTATGAACAAGGAGCACCCTTCCCTGAGGTGATCTTTTCTGCAAACCTTGCCAGGATCGCTGGGCTCCTGACTGCAAGGCCACAGGCAGCGGAGAACTTCTTAAACTTCTAAAATCATAGAAGTTGGGCGTGAGGACCCTTAAACGCCTCCAGACCATTCCCCCGCTCATGGAGGGGAATGTCCATTAGAAAAGTATTCCTGATAAGCCGCCTTATCAGAGACAGGAAAAGTTACTCTGCGGATGACAGGTCCTGACTTGCTATGCTAGCTGGCCTGCTCTGGCGTCGTGAGTGACCGAACATCTCCCAACCACTTGGCCATCTGGCCTAGAGACCCTGAAGGAAGGAGAATCACCCCCTTGAGTGGCGGGCGTGTCTGGGTGCAATGCCCGCTTGTCCTCGAGGAGATGCATGTCTCTGCTTGGGGAGAACACGAGAGGGTGGGGAGGCCCTCGGGCTTCCCAAAGTGTCCTTGACTTGCTCTAACCGGTGCTGACCTTCCGTCCACCTTAGACTGCTCTTCTCGGGTTTGCTGGAATCACTCCTTTCTTTCCCATAACCTTTTCTCGTCCCTCCAGGGAGGAGGTGCCTAGCCTTTGTTCTCTAGAGATGAAAGGGGAGATGCCTCCCACTTAGGGTGTGTGATCCCATCAGCATTTCGGTGGCCGTTGGGACCACTTCTGGCACAGATGCATTTAAGTCAAAGGTGAAAAGTTGCATACGTTCATTTAAAACTGACAAATGAATGCTCAAGGGTGGAAAAAGGCAGGACTAAATGCACTCAAATGTCAGTGCAGGAAGAAAACACGAAGGCCACAGTCCGGTTGATGCTTTCCACACATTCTGAGGGGAGATCGGGTGACTCTTGGTGGTTTTAGCTGCTTTGATTGATTCCTTCAGCTTCTTCCAGCAAACGGCCGTATTCCCTTCCTTTCTGCTTTTGCCAGCTCAAGGCAGGGACACAGTTCACCTCTCTGTGCCCTTCACCCATGGCCCCTCCATCAAAAGAAAGTCACAGAGGCGTAACGCCCGCTCAAGAGTTCTTCCTGCATGCTGAGGCTTTGCTGCCTTCGAAAGCCAGGAGCTGGGTTCTGGTTGCCTATGGCTTATCTCCTTCCTGGCGGGATTGGTGGAAGCCATTCGATCCCAACCGGGAAGTTCAGGAAGGTGAGCTATTTTGGCACTGAGCTATTTTGGACATAAGCAGCCGCACACAAACCTATTCCCGCTCGCTCGCACTCTCTTTCAATCCCTCTCTGCTTAGCCCTCGCCTGTCCAGCTCCAGCCCCAACAAAAGTAAGACTGGAGAAGAGGCCAGCCATAAATCAGGGCTTCCTGTGCCTGGCGCCTCCACCTGCCAAAGAGAACCTGCCATGAATGCTGGAGCAACACGCAGGAAGTTCAAGGGCCAAGTGGCGTTCCAGGGCTTGGAAGCTGGAGAGACTGGCAAAGAAACCAGCAGGGCCTGTGTTGGGGGAGAGATGCTGAGTTACTGTGTGCTCAGATTTATGTTCTTGGAATTTCTGCTGGGAGTATTTCAATGAGGAGGGAGAGAGAGAGAAAGAGAGAGAGAGAGATGAAAAACTGCTCTCACAAAACTGCTCATTCGTATGTGTGTTCGGTGTCATCCAGTCGGAACCAATTTATAGCAATCCTAATCAGGCCTTCAAGGTAAGAGAGATACTTAAGGAGTGGTTTTACCAGTTCCGCTCCCCCACCAGTGAGTTTCGTCCTTGGTTGAGCAGGGATTTGAACCCTGTTCTCCAGAGTCCTACTCCATCACTCTATCCGCTACACCACTCTGGGAATCATGAATACCTGGCTGCAAATAAATAACACTAACCCTTGATATACCTAAGCACGGAATAGCAGGCTCCTGGAAGACAAAACAATTTGCTTGTCAAATCTCTTGAGAAATCATGGCGGAAGTCCTGTTGTGTTAGCTACCCTGACCTAACATCCCTTTGCCCACAGGCTATTGTGAAATTGGCACCCAGGCGAAAGTCCTATTCAGGAAGCCATTCCACAGACACAGTTGCATGGGAAGTCGTGACGCCAATTGTGCAGTCAGTTGTGTGGTCATTTACACAGTTACTTGCCTGGTTTATTGCCTGGGCCACTGCATGGTTCGTTGCCTGGTCAGACCGATGGACTGCCTGGGTGTAACTTCCCATGAAGTTCCACAGGTGTAACTTTACACTATGCCAAGCAGAATAAGTTTTCAACCAATAATAAATTGTCAAATATATTGTCAAAACGTTCTGTCTGTGAAGACCACGGAACCTTTCAGCCTCTAATCTGATCTAACTGCCGTCTACTTTTAAGCATCTGTATGTATTTTAATATGCCTTGTCTATTTGCGCTTATTTTGAATTTTTTAGTCATGTTGTGTTATGCTATGATCATTGCTGTTATTTTCATGTTGTAAACTGCCCAGATGAGCAGGATAAAAATCAAATAAATAAATATTGAGTAAGAAATGCAGTTGTTGAGAAGTGGTAAATAAAGAGAAAGAACAAAACTTAATTCTTTGAATTCCAACGATGGGAACACAAAGCACAGGCAAATCTAGAGATCTCAGCAGCTACATTTTGGAGAACATCTCCCAGAACAGTCCCCCTTGTAAAGTCCAGGGGTGTGTGAATCCTTTCTAATCCAAGTTGTATCCAAACATTTGCTGTAGAAACTGGGACTGACCTTCTCTGGCCTTATTCGGAGGTGACTGGCACCTCTTCGCTCCCAGGTTTCTGCAGATATTTGCCATGTGTTTGTATGCCGCATTCCGGTCTTTTTCCAGCTCCTCCCCAGGAGAGGACCAGAAGCACAAAGAAACCCAAAGATATCTGAAATCATGGTAATGAATACTGAATATGTTCCAAGAAGAGATGAAAGTACAACTCAAACACGGCCAGTGGTTTCCAGTCTTGCATCTGCGCATGCAAATTAATATGTGCACTTTGGTCGAAATCAACCTCTCCAGCCTTCTCTTTCGGAGGGAACTTGTCCTCTTGTTAGTGACAGGTGGGTGATCATCATCCACAGGGTTCTTGACAGGACACATCTCAACTCAGCCACAAAAGCTCTCTGTGGCCTTTGGCAGGTTCCTCTTCCTCTCTCTGACCTAGGCCTCTCCTGCCCCCACCCTACCTACTGGCCTGATTTGCAGGGTTGTTGTTAAGGGCTACTGAGATCATGGCTGAATTTCTGTTGCGTAGTAACAGCGTAACTTTTGCCATAAGCAAAGAAATCTCAGTTGACATTACCTATCGCATGCCGAGTGGCACGACACAGTATGCAGCAGGTAATGCCTGCAGAGATGTCTGACCGTACAGCAATTTGCTTCCAAAAGTAACAATGGTTGTGTAATTGTGCAACCGGATTTCAGGCAAAATGTGTCTGAGGGTTCAGTAATTGTGCAGCTTACAGCTACAGGCCTTGCATTCTTGATTCAGGTCTGATGTGTGATAAAATGTCTTGCGCTACCTTAAAGACTAAGGCATTTTCTTGTGGTATAATAAGCATTCAGTGGGACCGCAGCCCACTTCATCAGATGCCAGAAGGGTTTTCTCAGCAGTCAGTTATGCACACCTGGGGGGAATGCTTTCAGAGGGGTGAAACTCAGAGTGGATTGAAATGCAAAATGTAAAAGCAGGGCTGGGGGCCTTACCAGCAACTATGAACACAGGTAGTGTAATAACAAGCCTTTGTCCATCTTCAAGTTGTCTGGATTTGCCACAGGGACTATGAGAGATGTCCCTGTGACTTCTGATTCAGTTGGTTTGCATCGCAGTCTGTCTTTGACGTTCTTTTGTTCTTTTCTTTGAGGTCGCCTACCTTAAAGTTGCAGATAATTTTCTTGGAGGCTAAAGGGATCCCTTACGTATTTTTGGATCTTGCCATAAACATTGGAATGTGTGACCTGTACTGTGAACCAAAGGCAATGGTTAAGGCTGAATAAGAGGAAACGGAATAGTTCCCCTTTGGCAAAGGAATCACAGCTAAGAGTGCATTTCAGCTCCCTGTCTGTTCAAGCTATATGCAAAACATGTCATACAGAAAGCTGGATTGGATTCAGGTGAAAGAGAAGTGAAAATGTGTGGAAGAAACATCAATAATTTCTAAAAGGCAGACAACCATCTTATTGGCAGAAACTAGCAGTGACTGGAAATGAATACCGTTTAAAGATCAAAGACAAAAAGTACAAAGACAGGATTACATTTGAACCTTAGGAAGACAAAAAAACACATCTACAGAATTATGTAAGTTTAATACTGGCAATGAAAAAAAGAGAAATTGTCAAAAATTGTGCATACCTTGGTTCAATTATCAATCCAAATGGAGACTGCAGCCAAGAAACCAGAAAAAGATGGAAACTTGGGCAGCTTTGAAGGAAGTAGGAAAAAAATCCATAAGCATAAGGATGTGTCATGGAGACCAAGGCCAAGATCATCCATAACTGTGGTAATCCTGATGACCGTTTATGGAGATGCAACTTGGGCAAGGAAGAAGGCCCTCAAGAAAACAGATCCGTGTGTTTGAAATTCAATGCTGGAGGAAAGCTTTGCAGATTCTCTGGACCACCAGAAACGTGAACAAGTGGGCTCTCTATCAAATCAAGCCTGAACTTTCTTTAGGAGGAAAAATAACTAAACTAAGGGTATCATACTTTGGACAACAAATTCCCTGGAAAAGACAGCAGTGCTTGGAAAAGTAGAAAGCAAACAGAAAGCCTAGTATGAGATGGGTGGACTCCATCGAGGAATTGATGGCCTTGGGTTTGCAAGAGCTAAGCAAGGTCAATAAGGACAGGACCTCTAGGAGGTAGCTAGTTCACAGAGTTTCTGCAAGTCCATTATGGCATAACAGTGCATAAGAAGAAGAACCAGAACATTAACAACAGTGCAAAATGTTTGCTAGCCTTTTGTTGACCTTCTATATGGCACGGTACTCACCTTTCTGATATTATGAAACCAGGATATGACGGCTATTTGCTGAAACATGTTTCCAAAATGTGTTGTGTTTAGATATGACTTGGGTCCATGGTATCTCAACGACCGCATCTCCCTTTAGGAGCAGGCTTGGGGGTTAAGATCATGAGGGCAGGCTGGGCTGGCCTCATCTTGGCTGCTCTTTGGCAAGCAGGTCAAGACCTTTCTCTTCAGGCAGGCTTTCCCTGAGTGGCTGTCTGCCTAGGAAACAATAAATGAGATGGTTTATATTTTGTTGCTTCTAAATCTGTTCTTAGTTATGCTTTTACCTACCATTTTTACTATTAATATAAGATTCATATATTAATCTTTTGGATTCCAAAAGATTCCAAAAGATCTCCTGTATGGAGAATTAGTGCAGGGAAATCGCCCCAGAGGGAGACCACAGCTGCCATACATGGATATCTGCAAGCGGGATCTGAAGGCCTTAGGAATGGACCTCAACCGATGGGAAACCCTGACATCTGAGCGTTCAGCCTGGAGGCAGGCGTTGCATCACGGCCTCTCCCATTTTGAAGAGACCCTTGTCCAGCAGGCCGAGGCAAAGAGGCAGTCCCGAAACCAGCAAAATCAGGGAGCTGGACAGGGGACAGATTGTATTTGTCTTCAGTGTGGAAAGGATGGTCACTCTCGAATTGGCCTTCTCAGCCACACTAGACACTGTTCCAAGACCTCTCTTCAGAGCACGTTATCATAGTCTCTCAAGACTGAAGGATGCCTACTAAACTAATATATATATATTAATATAATGTCTTAAATATAAAAACTAGCACAAGAGCCAAGAGCCAGCAGCAGAGCTGTCACTGGGGCCAGGCCACAGAGGGTGGTAAAATCTAGAGTCCACTGAAAAGGAGAGATGGGTCAGGTAGAGTGTGTCAAGAAAATCAACGGCACTCCCTGCCCTCACTGTGTGCTTTTCAGGAGAGCTCTCCTGAGCAGTGGCCAAAACCCTCCCATTACTTGAGTCTGGAAGCAAGGGACCACCTGCCACCATTGTGCCAGGACACCTTCTCTTCCCCCTGCCTCCCCCCAAAAAAAGAAAGAGGAAGTTTATGCTCTGAAAGAAAGGAAAGAGGGCATGGTGGCACTGCATCCATCCTCTGCCCTCACAGGCAACCATACAGGTGGGCACCACTGTGGCACACATGGCCTGTATCCTGCACCCAAGAAGGAAGAGAAGGTTGAGTGGGCAGCGGCCTTGTGTAGTGGCCTCATCCTCCCCCCAAAAAAGGAGGTGAGACCTCATCATTGAGGAAGTGAGAGGCAACGCTGTTTGCCCCAAAGAGCCAAAGTGGCCGTTTCCCCTCCAGCAGGCAAGAAGCCAGTCAAGGAGAAAGATGGAAAGTCTACATTCTCCAGTTCTTGCACATAGGACTCAGAAAGAAGCTGCAAAATTTCTCCTATCACCTGAGAGAGAGAGAGAGATTGAGAGAGGGAGAGAGAGAGAGAGAGTGTAATATTACTGAGTGTTCAACAAGAGTTGTCACATTCACAAGAACAACTCGAAATTGAATGATGACTGCACAAGACTAAAATAGCTGGGAGGTGTTGCCTGGACTTTTCAGAGCTGGAAGCTTTGGTTGGGTTCTCTTAATCTCTTGGCTCCATCAGCCAATTCTTCTGTGCTCATTCTGTGGCTTTGTGTCACCTACAGAAAAGGCAGCCATTTTGCACAAGTACTTTTTCTGCAAACTTTGGGCAGGGAGGGGGGATATGGCTCATTCTGTTCCCCAGCCAAACGCAAGACCTCTCACAGAGGATGGCAATTTCTTGACAGACTTTCTTCATGAGTAAGGATTTTTCATACTTCCCGTTAGGAGGTGTGAAAAATGAAACCACGTGGTCTCAACAGCCAGGAAGATGAATAAATGATACTAATAGCAGAATGCTGATTGGATGTGAGGAGATGAAGGAGATGAGAGGAAACCATGTGTTTGTTTGTTTACCAATTGCATTTCTTCCCTTCCCTTCAGCTTGAAAGGGATTCTGAGAGCAGCTCACAATATCAGTAAAAAGGCGATCTCTCACTTTGGCCTCAGAATCATAGAATCATGAAGTTGGAAGGGGCCTACAAGGCCATCGAGTCCAACCTCCAGCTGAGCGCAAGAACAGCAGAGAAGGAAGAAGGGACATGGAATGAAGAGTGTGATGTTTGGTAACTGGAGGGAGGGTGACGGAAGAGGGCTGCCCGGCTGCTCCTTGCCTCCTCCCTCCATTGCAATACTCAAGGCAAGAGATGGCTGAGGGATGGAAGGGCCTTTTTGCCAAAGGAACAGAAAGCCATTTTGTAATATTCTAAAGGGAGAAATTACAGGTTGTGGTGATGATTTGAGGAGCCATAACCATTCAGTGGTCCAAACTCTGACTGCTGCATAACCCTCAGTACTCTTGCCACCTCTGCTCGGAAAGTGTATTTGAGAAAGGACGATCCTCTGATGAGAAGCTAACCTAAATGGAAGAATTTGGGGCTTGGCTCATAATTGCCTGGGAAATTCCAATATGGGAATCAAGAAATCTGAACTCCAGAGTTCCACACTGTGGGTGCACCTTGGAGTTGGAGGCATGGGGTGGAGTTGCAGTTGCCACAATATTTGAAGACATTATCTGTATCAGGACATGATGGAGGCTCTGCTTAAGATGCTTCAGTTTTGTCATGTACTATAACACTTACCCTGTGTTATCTTGTGAAAGCAAGCAGCTGCAACAATGGCGGCGCTGGGTTTGGGATAAGCTGGGTTGGTTTTCATCAAGTCTCGACAGTGTTGCCAGCCTCCATGTTTCCGCACCGAATCTGTTCCAAAGCAGTTTCACCGTGGGGCATTCCCACCGCTCTCGGAAGAAAGCTGCCCCCTGTTCTGCAGCCTTCCCACTTGGAGCATTTCCGATCTGAGTCAAGAGAGATGATAGGATCTGTGGAAGGAGGGGTGTTAAGCGGCAATTAAGCGAGAAAGGCATCAACAGATGTTCCGTTGACAGCCGTGCGGACTGGGCCAAGGTGCTGCTGTTTCTCAATCTCAGGTTCACAAGGTGTGTCCACAGACATTTACCGGTTCCCCCACTTCCTAGGAAAACAACAGAACAGGTGCTGTGCTTCAAAGGAACAGCCCTTGAGAATCAGATTGACCCTTGTTCATACCTCAAGTCGCACCAATCATGCGATTCCAGAACCTAATAGCATGATTAGGTAAAGGTAAAGATTCCCCTTGACATTTAGTCCAGTCGTGTCCGACTCTAGGGGGCGGTGCTCATCCCCGTCTCCAAGCCGTAGAGCCGGCGTTTGTCCATAGACAGTTTCCGTGGTCACGTGGCCAGCGCGACTAGACACGAAACGCCATCACCTTCCCACCAAGGTGGTACCTATTTATTGACTCACATTTTTACATGCTTTCGAATGGCTAGGTTGGCAGGAGCTGGGACAAGCAACGGGAGCTCACTCCGTCGCGTGGATTCGATCTTAAGACGGCTGGTCTTCCAACCTTGCAGCACAGAGGCTTCTGCGGTTTAACCCGCAGTGCCACCACGTCCCATAATAGCATGATTGATAGACCCCAAAAGCCTCTTTTCCGACCAGAATGCTCACTGGCATTCTGCTATTGCATTCTAACATAGCATCGCATGGCACGGCATAGCATGGCCTAGCATAAATGAAGATGCTATTTATTTATTTATTTATTTATTTATTGCACTTATATGCTGCCCATCTAGACGATGTCTACTCTGGGCGGCTCACAACATACAAGATAAAACAATTAATATATAATAACAGTTGCTAGGCAGAGGGAATAGAAGATAAGAAGAAACACTGGGCATCCGAAGTGGCCAGCCATGTGACAACAAGCCACAGAAGTCAATGGCATATCATGCTTGCAAGAGGACCTGACTATTGAGAGACAGGGAATCTTGGTGATTTTTAAGAAAACCTTGATGCCTTCTGGGTCCCACCACTGAGACCATCTGCCATGGACTGAAAAACACTGATAAAAGCATTCCATAAGAAAGAAAATAGGTCCTCCAGAGTGGGTGGAACCCCCTTCTAGACTGCAACCCAACAGAGAGTGTGTAGGTCATGTGAAGAAGGTCCTACTTCAACAACATCTCGAGCTACCAGGATATGGAACAACTCGAACTACCAGAGGTGAGTTTGGAAGGTAACAAAGCAAGGGTTTGGTTTGTTTGTTACACACTAGGTAAAAACCTGTATTTGGCAATATTTGACTTAATTAGATGCCCTCCACCCACCCACCCACCCAAAAAGTGTGTGTCTCATGAACAATATTATTTTGTCTCTCTTCTGACCAAAGCTTTGGGAGGAAAGGGGACTTTAGCCTGTGACAGAATCCCTCCCGCTTCTGTCAAGGAGACCCAGGTGGTTGGATCCTTGCACAGCCATGAGCTGATGCACGGGGTGACCCTGTGAGGCAGGGGCGAGGGGGGGGGGAAGAGAATCTTCCTCAGCCTAGTCATCCCACCAGCACCACGTGGGGAGGAAGAGGGGTTAAAACGATGCTAGGAGACCAGGTAGGGCAACTGCTGAGAGGGAGAGGGAGAGACAAAGGTCATGGCAAATGGCTGGGGCGATTTGGTCTCCATTCTTCGGGAAGAGAGAGAAGATCCTCAGCTCCTTACGAAGAGGTACTGTTCTCCTGGTTCTTCTCATCCCATTGGGATCAGTGAAAGGAGGAAGCACCACAGAAAGGCCCCGCTGGATTCATGGGGGTGGGAAACGTCCCTGAAAGACCTCTGTCCTGGTGAGGCAAGTTCATGAGTCAACTGATTAATGCATTAGTCAACGACCCTCCACCTTTCTCCGAATGATATGACCCCAGGTGACAGCCATTGCCGGCTCTTGCAAGAAAAGCCAAGCTGAAGGAGCACTGCATTTTGCCCCGTGACCTTTTCTCAAGGAGTTCATGGACAGGTCAGGGTGAGTCAGATGAGGGGCATCTGGTCCTCCCTCTTGGCATTTGATCAGGCTGAGTCTGATCTCTCAGGGACCCAGAGGCATGACCCTCAGCCCTGCAACACTGAGTCATCCCTAAGGCTCCATCAGGTGAGAGCAGCTGAGACTGAGAGGCTGGAAGGGATCCAGGATTTCCTAAGGGCAGAAATTCACCTCTGAATCTTTGCCTGCAGGTTTGTGTCTTGTATTCTCCGCACTGAGAGACACAGATTTTCCTGGCTTTCCTGCCTCTCCCAGAGCAGCAAGTCCTGCTGTCTGCTCTGCTTCTTGGTCTTACATGGCGTGTTGCTGTGAACGGTCAATTCAGTGGGATTCCCCCCCTCTTTTTTCAACGGTCTGTCATACTTTTACCTTTATACAGAAGCTACAGTTGACCCCGAAGCCTAGTGTTGGCAACTTGACCGGCACATAAAGCTAGTTCACGTGGAGGTTTATGCACAAAAGTGTAGCCCCCTTTGGATTTACCCTTCCAGACTGGGCAGGATCATTTTTTAGACCCACTTCTGTCTCCCTGTTGCAGCAACTTTGCTCTCAGAAAGCCAGTTATTGTTCTAAAACACACAACAACAACTACTACAACAACTACAACAATTGCAGGTTATATACCGGTTGCAGGATAAACTGCCAGAACTTGGAAGAAGGACCTGCCCCCCTCCCCACCAGAATTTTGGAGGGTTCTGGGAGCTGGATTCCAAAGCTCCAGTTTTTGTCAACCCCTGGAATCCAAATGGGTTCTAGCTGATATATCATCTGGTGGCCATAAGCAAACAGGCTTGTTCCCACCACCCACCCAGCGCCATCTTTTCAGCATCAGAAGAAAATTCTGCTCACACGGAAGTGATAAAGGAGGGAAGATAACGTCTCAAGAGTGAGTCACCCATCCTGTGTTAAAGGCTGGGAACATTGTGGGTGCCCTGCTATAATAAATACTTCTAGGAAATGAGTGCTCCACCCACAGCAGCCACTGGGCGATGCTTCCTGCGCTCTTGACTTTCCTTGGAACTTAGAAGTGCCCCTTTGGACTCATGAAGCCAATTAGTGGTGCCTAATAATAGGCCCTTGCAATGGTCTCAGCCCATAATATGAAGGGGTGTCCCCTTTCCTGATGGGCTCCCAAGTGTCATCTGGAAGGAAATGATGGGTGGTGAAGCAGCAAAGGAAAAACAGCTTTGCATATCCGGCCACGAGGACTGAGGATGAGTTTGCAAAAACTGAGCAAAGCTGTTGGGGAGAAGGACATGTTGGAGAAAACAATAGCAATGTTCCTATTTCCAGTCTGTTTTCCTCCTGCCCTTTTGGCTGCTCCTGTTTTTGGGTGAACAACTTGGGAAACAAACCAGGGACAAGCCATCGTTTTGGCTGAGCTCACCCGTCATGACAAGCTGTGGTGCAAACAAGCCAGAGTTTGTAGGACAAAATGAATCGTGGCTTCTCACGGAGGTTTGCAGGTGGCCAGCTACCTATGGTTTGTTTGCAGAAACAGGCTCAAAGGCAACCCCAAGCCAGAATTCAACAATCTACAACCCAGCTCACCATTGTGTTGAAATCTTACTTTTGGGCAAATTGTCACAATTTGTGAAACAAAAACTATTATGCAAGAGTAGGTGATGCCTTTATAGACCACTTTAAAAATTATACAATCCAACCTGCAGGTTTTTGTGGATTAGGACCATCCACTTCATCCGGCATGTATCTGTGTGAAGAACTTAAAGTCCAAACATTCTTGGCAAGATGGATTTTTCCAGAAGAGCTCCTCTTAGATGTAAAGTCCAAACGTCCTTGGCAAGATGCATTTCTCCAGGCAAGTCAGGAAAAAGGCAGACTGCATCCACCATGTGGATGGTTCTGATCCCCGAAAGCTAGCAGATTGCATGAATTTTTTTAGCGGTCTATAAAGGTATCATCTACTCTTGCATTTGTATTTTGTAATGACCACACGGCTCCCTTTTATTCAAATAATTTTAAGATGTATTAAACTAAAAGTAACTCTCCCATTTCTTTGGTAGCCTTCCAAGAAAATACACAAGGGGAAAAGGCAGAGGGAGGGGAAATGAGCAAAACTCTGTACAAAATGCTGTAGGTGCTTCTTCCCCACCACCCACCCAAAAAAATGCTGAAGAAGCCTCTTCTTGTGGGTACAGCATTTTGGGCCAGTAATGTGTAAAATTAATTGCAACTCCAAAGATCTGACTCGATGTTAAGGACAACGTACATGCCATGCTGCTAACTCCCACCCACAAGAGGATGCCTTCACAAAATACGTCTTAGCCATCGGGCTTGCAAAATAAGCACAAAACCATATTTTTACATGGAGTATTGGGTTCTGTTGCTTTTAAATGTGTTCTCAGTCTCCATTTTATTTAACATTTTTAATATAATACTTTTTAAATTCTTTTTAAATATTTGTATACTTACTGTTTTTAGCTTTTAAATATTGTCTTTTTAATTATGTAAGCTGCCTTGGGTCCTTTTAAGGGGAAAGGCTGGGAAAAGATATGTTAAATAAATCATAAGTAATAAATAAATTAAATGCAAGTTGCTATGACAAAACAGAGGTCCTCCGCCACTGGGGAAAGCAGCTCTGCAAACTAACAAACCAAAACTAGTTTGCCCCTCACTCCGTTCTCCACATTAGCCATTCTCAATGTGTGGGGTGGGGCATATGGGTCCCTAGGGGGACCCTGGCTCATTTGAAGGGGGCCACAGACTGTTCTTCACACACCACCTTATCAGGCTCGTCAGGTGACTTATCCAATCCCGATTCGGCCTCCATTTCTTTCGTATTGTGTTTATGGCCATGGCCAAAAAAAGGTTGAGAATGGCTGCACTACAAGACAGCTCTCATTGCTCAGCCCTGTCCTGCTCCTCTTCCACCCCACTCCTCCCCACCTTGAAGATCATGACATGGATGCAGCTTTTTATTGAGGTTGGCCGAAGGCTGAATCTCTTGCTGAGATGGTTGCCTGAGGATTAAACACCATGGGTCCACAACACAATACTGGAAATGCTTTGTGTCAGCTTAATGTAGTAGAACTAGGTGCATCACAAATGAGTGGTTTCATGATGGGTTGTGTGGTTAACACAAAGCCAGATGGGTGACACCTGGCTTGGCAGTAGTATGTGTGAAAGGGCTCTAGCGACCCAGCAGATGACAAGCTAAATGTGAGTCATCATCAGTAGGGGTCTGGAGCAAAGGGGGGAAGGGGAACAGCTAGGGTAATTCTAAATTGCATCAGCAGAAGGAAAGTGATCAGATGGAAAAAAAAAAGCAATGGCATGACTCTACGCTGCTTTGGTCTGTCCACCCATGGTATCCTGTGTCCAGTTCTGGGTACCCTGATTTCAGAAGGACATTGACATGGAAACCAAGCCCTGTGAGGAATAGTTAAACGAGAACTGGGTATATTTACCTGAGGGAAAAGAAGGTTAGGAAGGGATATGGCCCCTGCCTTGAAGAAATGGAAGAGCTGTCAGAAAGAAGATAAAAGATGGACCAAGTGTGTTCTGTGTGCCTTCAGAGGGTACGACCCAAGGTTGTGGATTCAAATGATGAGAGAGGAGGTTTTGACTGAAGTCCATTTGAAAGGACATCCTGAGAGTGACCACAAGAGCTGTTTGGCAGTCAAATCATTTCTTTAAACACCAGTTATTAAATTTTAATTTAAGGGTGTGCAAATACCACCCAATCCAATGAGCATCCACTTATTTGCTGGATCAGTCTGCCCCCAAGCTAATATGGAGTTGACCTGAATCAATTTAGATGCTTGTATGTATTTGTATGTTTCCTGATTGGGAGAGGGGGAAAGAACCGGGAAAAGTGGAGAATAGAGGGTTTATGATGCTCTGGGGATCAATGTTCCCTCTAAGGTACGCGTGCGCACGCGCGCGCGCGCACACACACACACACACAGGTGCGCAGAGCTCCATTGGCGCCATATAGTAGCAGCCAGGGTAGATTAAACCCTGCCCCCCCCAGCACAGAAGGATGAGGGTCCCGCGCAGTGGGGATAGTAATTAGAGTGAACATTGGCTGGGCTGGATGGCACTGCCCAATATCATCAGCTTTGGAAATGTGGTGGACCTTCAGGTCGTAGGCAAAGCTCCTGTCAGCTTCCTTCCTTCCTCTCCCTCCCCAAGGAACCATGCTCAGGAAAAACATGGACTAGAAGTCTGGAAGATTTCCCCTGAACGTTCCCCAGTCAGCAGCCTGGCTTGCAGAAGTGTGCCCACTCAATGCCCAGCTCAAATCAAAGTGCTGCATGTTTGGCATCCACCCTTTCTAGAACATACACAGGCACCCTTGGCAAGAAATATGGACATGCAAATAAAAGATAGCAAAGTAGAAAGGTGTGGGTGGGAATAATCTCTAGTGTTATCCTGACCTAGCCAGTCAAAGCCCATACAAGACAGGCAATCATCCACCCCACATTCACGCACGCACACCCAGAGTCCTAAGCATAATGAACATAAAACAAAAAAAGAAAAGAAAAGTAGGAAGGGTCTAGACCAGTGGTCCCCAACCTTGGGCCTCCAGATGTTCGTGGACTTCAACTCCCAGAAATCCTGGCCAGCAGAGATGGTGGTGAAGGCTTCTGGGAGTTGTAGTCCAAGAACATCTGGAGTCCCAAGGTTGGGGACCGCTGGTCTAGACCACAACCAGTGTCATGAATACCTAGACATGAAAAGACTGCTCAGTCATTTCAATGGGGAATAAATAGGGTCAGGTGAGGTCAATCTGAACCCTCCCACAGGGCTCAGTGTTCAGAATTTCCAGGGAGGTTTGGCTTTCCCTGGGGCTTTGGTTGTCAACCTCCTTTCTGCTTTGGCCTGTCCTTCTTTCGCTACAGCAACGGCCACCGAGTATATTTGTTCAGAATGCAGCATTTTGACCTTCAGAATGCCAGAGCAAAATCCAGAGCCTTGTAGGGCTGCCCTAACTGGCCCAAGAGCAAGCGGGGACCTCCTTAACTGCCCTGTATATGTTCCAATTACACACAATATCCCTTCTTCCTTCGTTTGGACACTTTCCCCCCAAAGCTCGTGCACATACCTATCTCAAATGGCTTCTGAGCAGACATGCATAAAATTGAGCTGTCTTTTGCATTCCTGGAAAGCTGTTGTGAGTTTTTGACAGCTTTTTAAAAAAGCTTTTTTTAACATATTAAAAGTTCTTCACTAAATTCTCATAGATGAATAAAACTGGGCAGGTGAGAATTGGTCAACCCAACAGCTCAAGCAACTTGTCTTTGGCTAAGGTGTCCAAACCACGACAGGGCACCTGAGAGGGCAGCCTGTGTTCTTAGGAAAGCTACAGGGCACTTGGCGGACCCTTTGAACAGGCAACGGGAGACTGGTGGCAATCCGTAGGTGGAACTGAAATGGATTATGGTCCCTTTCCTTCCCGGTATCACATAATGCTTGATGCCTCTTGCCTCTGATGCAAATTCAGGATAACAATATTGCCGGCTACAGCCTAGGGCCCTGACCGATTCTGGTCTGAACCGGAAATCTGGATTATTTCTCAGGTGTGTAGCAAAATAATCAGTTCTCCACCGATTATTTCTAGAACAAGTTTAGGCAGATCTGGATTCCCCATGACACACCTTCCATGGGCATTATTAAGCCTTGTTGTTTAATACTTAACTTTAAATTGGCAGGGAATTAAGGAAGGAGTTCCTATCCTCTGTGCTGATTGCCTTTCTTTCTTTTAGTGGGATGCTGCTTTACTGGGAAATGGTATCGTCTTTTTAATTACTTGTTAGTCTTCCACTAGCCTTTGATGTACACAAATACCTAGAAGTGGATTATGAAAGCGGCGATCCCTTGAACACACGGCTTTCCGCCATTGCCCTATAGAAGAGTGGGTGGTTTCGTGTGACCTGCAGAGAACATGCTACAGGGTGACACTTCCTCTCACTCATTAGTTCCTGCACCCCACCCATGGTTTCCAGCCAAAATGCATCATATGGAAGGCCCATGGACTGAGCCGTTCCCAGATCCAGGAGACGGCAGGACATTTGCAATGGAAAAAATGTATTCTGGCAGCTTCCCTCTAGCTCTCGGTCTCAAGGGTAGCCTTGATCTCAACCCAGGCAGACATGGCGGGTTCTGCAACGACTTTTCCCACCAACATGGAGCCAAGGGCTACATCATCCTGACGTTCTTCCTGAACCTCCAGGGACGCTGAAGGTTGCCTTTCCTTCTGGACACCTCCATACTGTTCGGATGCTGTCAATCTGGAGAGGGCTCAGAAGACCAAAAAGATGATTAAGTGGATGGAAGGACTGAGTGATGAAAGGGGAAAAAAAGAATATATAGCTTGGCAGCCTCAGAGATGGGGGACAACGCTCTCAAAGATACTTTCAGGAAGAGCTCTCGGTCCCCCAGAAGGGGACATTGGGAGGAACAACATGTTCGAGAGAGCATGACGACATGGTCACAAGTTAAAACATGTAGCCCAAACCAACCCATGTGTGCATCTGCAATATACCATGGCCATATTTGTGTTCATGAATTAGAGGTGACACAGTCTACTGCCAAGGACAAGGACTGGCTTCTACACACACACACACACACACACACACACACACACACCTCTACCTTGAGAGTTTTAAGGGTGTGTAATTCATCTGCAATACATACCCGACATACATGTTCAGCAAAAAAGGGCTATAAACAATTACAACTCTTTACGATGCCGCTGGTGCTCATGCATTGCTTTCGATTGGCTGTGGTGGTTGCCACAGGTGGGAAGACTCTTACTTCGGGGGCTGGAGGAATTCCTTTGGTATGCCCACAGTGAGAACACAGGAGGTGACCTTGAGTCAAGTCAACCTCTGATCTCTTTAACTCGGTATTGTCCACAGAAGGGTGGGTAGGCCTTTCTCTTGAGTGATCCAATGGACTTTGCGCTGGAGTCTTGAGGTCCACCAGGAAATGCATCAATAGCTCTTAAATATAATAATGGTAGGTCCTCCTGCGTCTGAATCTGAGTGTTGATTCAGAAATCAGATCTCCATGCCCCTCCTTGGAATCAATAAATGGCTGTGTAATGTCTTTATATCTGTCAGAACTGGATTTGCAAACTGGACAAATTTGACGTTGACCTTCCAAAGGTTTGGGCACATTCCTGTCTGATGAAAATAACACGCAGGATAGAATTGATCTTCCTGAAGAAGCCTGCATAATTTCAGAAGGATAGGCAGAGAGGTTTGGGTAGAAATAGGGTTTTCAGGGGGTGGGGGTGGGGGCTTTTCCCTTTTCAGAGGCTGACAGGCAAGCCTTTTATCCTGGTCATTTTATTCGGACTGGAGGTGAGAACAGCATGCTTCTAAATCCAGGCGCTGATTTCTATACGCCACCCAGAAGTAGGTGGCTGATTTCAGCTCCAGGAACACCCAAGGCTGGAAAAAAAATAGCACTTCTGGACACTGATATTTGTGCACTTAGAGAAAGGGATAAAGCAGTGAGAACCTCCCATACCACACATCTGGGGCTCCAGCCGTCTGCCCCCCCTCCCTTCATGGGAGACGTCTGAGCCCAGTGACAGACTTCATGTGGGTTAAGAAACAGAGGCCAAATCCAGACAAAAAGATGGTACAGTTACATCTGTGGTCTGGGCTGAATGATTTCCAGCTGGGTGGGTGGGTTGGTGGGTGATTCTCCCTCTTTAAATGACAGTGGCTGAAATCCAGCCGTAAGTCACAACTAAAGTAGACCCATTGAGTCAGTGATGATTTGAGGACCAACTTCTCTGTAAGTTCCAGTAATTCAATTGGCCTACTCGAGATGCAATTTACTACTGGGTTTCAACCAGTGTAATCCTGTTCTGTAACCTTTTGCCTAGCAAAACTCAGTTTGGGTGGCGTAAATATTTAATTGAAGCTAATTAAAAGTTTCCTATCCCTCCGTTTATGTTCCAAGGCTCCTTAGGGCTTCCTTTTGCCCTGGGGAAGCCTTGGGGGGGGGGGGGCCTTGGGATGGGTGGAGGAGACTTTAAAGATTAAAAAAAAATCCTTGCCAGATCACCCCCACTGGGATCAGGACTGCTGCCAGGTCACACCAGGCACAAGGTTATGCAACAGGATTTTGCCCCGTATGTGTTACGTCACTGTTGAAGAGGTGAGATCTCCGGGTAGCGGCTAGAGTCTCAGTAGCCTCCACCGTGTGCTTAGTTTTGAGTAGGATAATTTTATGCATTTGCTTTTCCACATGGAAGAGGTCTTTCCAGTGGCCACTTAAGATACTCTCTAGGACAGTGAGCTTGGTTTTCCACGCAGTACCTTCCCGTCACTGGTAGCATTTCACAGTAGCTGCAGATACTCCCAAGAATGTCGGGTGCTGGCTTAAAAATGTACTCTAGAGTCGCAAGGTAATCTCCCCATTGCCAATGTGAGCTGGGAATTGCTGTTCACCTTCTGGACATTGTCTAGAACTCTTTATCGGAACATGTCCGGTTGTATTTTCTCACATTTTGGTTCCAAACGGATGGTGGACACGCTGACGGGACCCTTTGCCTCCCTTCAGTCTGGGCACCAGAGACGCAAACGCGGACACTGAAGGGGAAATCTGGCCACTGTAGAATGAAGCCTTTGCCTATCCCTGCCCTGACTGGTCTCACAAGGAAACACACCGACTCCGACTCCGGAACTTTTCAAGACTAATGTCTAAATGTTTCCAAAATGGGGAGTTCCTTTCTCACTAGAGATCTTACCATGTTTGCTTGCTTGTTACAGCCTGGTTGTGTGGCATGGAAAACCACAATTTTCTCAGGGAATTTCACAGGGAAAAGATCACTAAGATCATGAAGCCTCTAGGGGTTTGCCCCTTTTCTCTACACACCAGCCAGGAGTTGGTGGTCTACTCCCAGACCAGTAGGGACGGTAAGGTAGCAGCCAGCCCAGAGGCCATCTTAAGCAAGGGGGAAGACACCATCTGTGTGTCCAGGACTGAAGCTTCCGCACACAAAGGAAGGGTGCTTCCAGCTGGACAGGCCGAAGTGTGACCAAATAAAAACTGTTCCCTGTCCATGCCTTTACGACTGGTACTTGCTTGCTTGCTTACTTTTGGGTTTTTGGGTTTTTTGTTTTGTTTTTTGGTTTTTTGTTGGAAAGAAAGAAAGAAAGAAAGAAAGAAAGAAAGAAAGAAAGAAAGAAAGAAAGAAAGAAAGAAAGAAAGAAAGAAAGAAAGAAAGAAAGAATGAGCTGTGAGAAATCATGGGAAAATTTACAAGTGGAAAATGGGACACCTTCAGACATTGAATTTCATGAAGGAGGCATTTGATGCCCAGACCAGACAAGCTTGACCTTAAATGAAAGAAGGAGCATTGTTGGCCAAGGAGCATTCCTTTTCTCTTCAAAACCGATTGAGAATTCGCCCGCCTCTGGGTCCCATAGACGCCAACAACTGGTTTGCCCAGGGCAACCAGGAGTGGGGTGATTTTTGACGGTGAGACTGGTCACTGGTTTTCATGCCTCACTCCTTGTGAAGCAGGCCATCACTCGGTGTTCCCAGAGTCTTCATGGCTGTCTGCCTGTTGCTTGCACCGTGGATCAACTCCAACAGGAGGCACACCTTGCAAGCAACAGATCTGCGTTGTCTGTGGCCATCAGCATTTCTGGAGCTTCCATGAGATTGTGGTGGCTGCTTGGCTTGCCAGGATTTCTTTGTGAGATTTGCACACAAAGACTTGGAGGAAATAACTGAAAGACGTTTTCTCTTCAACTTTAGAGACAACTTCCCAAACCTAAGATCTCTTCAACAATGGATCGGTTTGCCTGGAATAGCAGAGTTTGCTTGTAGGTTTTTCAGGAAGAAATGGATACCACCACCACCCCATCTGTCAAGGATTTCTCTTTATGTCTTTAGTCAGAGACACACACCCCATGCACTAGCCTGCTTCTCAACTGAGAATCCGGTCATGGTCGAAAGACAGGAAGAAAGCTGCCAGCGTTATCTGCACAGTAGCAGCAGCAGCAGCAGTGAGCAGAGAGTATGCCACCCCACGGAGTCTGGATTCTTTGCCAATCTGAGCAGGCCTGTGGTGGTGGTGGGGAGAACGGAGTGGGAGGGAGATGGAATCCCCTTGGAGCTAATTTCAGCGTTACCACAGCATCTCTCCCTTGGAAAGTCTCCGCTTCAGCAGCTGGAAGGGAAGGGATTAAACAGCTTCTCTCTTGCCCCTGCGGTTTCCTGAGGGGGGTGCACACATGGCAGGCGCATCATCTCGATGGATGGGAAGCCGGGGCGGTTTGTTTTCCCAAAGCTCTTGAGTTTTGTCACAGCCAGTCTTCGCAAGGTCCTCTGGGAGGGTGTCATATTTTTCGGTGTTAAAATAGAAACATTCGGCAAGTTATTCCGACCCTCTAAGTGAATAATGAAGGAGCTCCCGGCCAGCCCTCAGGGGATTTCTTGCCCACGGAGGCTTGGAAGGGGCTTCTGAGGGAAAGGCCAGAGTGCTCTCGGTCATCCTGGCCATTTGATGGCTTTGACTCATGGCTGAGGGTAGATTCCGATGACCCGGTTTTTCCCACTGGGGCCCGACTTTTCCAGCAATTGTCCAAGCCAGATCCCCAGAAGGCTCCTAGTCATCCTGAAGCCTGGTGGAATGTGGTAGGTTTGGCTCGTTCCCACTTGAAGAGACACCCTCTCTCCCCCACCCCCACCCCCCACTCTGGCCCGTCACGATCTTTGTTGTCTCATGCTCGGTGTCCTCCACGCAGTGTTTCCAAACAGACCAAAGAAACTGGAAGCCGTGCCTGTTTTCCAGCTCTGGGTAATCTGCTCTTGCCGACATCTGAGAAAGGCCAAACCTGGAATGAAAAAGTTGAAGCATCTTCCGGAGCAACATAAAACCTTATTTAGCCGGCCAAGTATTTTGTGGCCAGAGATGAGCGGAGGGCAGGGGTTGCTGTGTTCTTTCATGGCTAAAAAAAGATTTCTGAAAACCGAAGGGTTTCTCATTCCACACATTTCTAAATATTACTCCATCCTAGTGCTTGTGGAGAAGGTTGGCAAAAACTCTAGCGGGGCAATAAAGTGAGACGTCCTGATTTATTCCTCCTGCTCCTGAAGAGGCTCACTGTGAGGCGGAGAGCTTCCTGCCGGGCAGTGTCCCAAATGTAGATGGTGATAATGAAGAAAGAGCCCAATGAATGTGACTGTGAGGGGGGGGGAACCAAGAGGAGGGGTTCTCTTTGCCCAGTAGCAGAGCTGTGGAAAGAGGGGCACCACCCCAGGCAGCCCTTGAAATGCCAAGGGGTTCCAGAAGGAAGTGGACCCTTGGCCATGATTCCCTGAGCAGGAAGGTGGAGTTGCATGAGGCGGGAGACGTTAGGGTGGGTGCCTGCCATGGGGGAGGAAAGCCAGCTCACTTCAGAACATGACTGCCCCATGGAAGACCTGCCTTCAGCATTATGTGCACCCCTGGGCACCAGGTGCAACCGGGGACCACTCTCACACTCTCATGTCCTGCTTTTGTGATCCTCCAGAGGTGGCTTTTTAAAAACCATTGTTAGGAAGTGGAGGCCAGACTGGATCAGCCCGCCTCAAGGTAACCCAGCAAGGAAATCGCTGGGTTACCTTGAGGAAATCGCTGCTTGACTTTTCCCTAGGCATGAAGGGATTCTCCTGATGCGAGGAAGAAGGGGCTGGAGCATAAATCTGTGTGGGAGTCCTACTCTCTAATGCATGAGGCTAAGGATGGGTGACAGGGTCTTAATGAACAGAAAAGTTGCTCCATCCAGGTAAACAGAGTGGAAGGTGCACTTTGCTCAAACTTAGAGGTGTCCTGCTCTCTTCAGCTGTTACAGGGCTAAACATCTAGTAGATATTCTACTGACTCCTTCGCTTTGGTAGCTTAAGAGCTTGATAACATTGATCTAGCCTGCCTTTGAAGAGCAGGGTTGCGCAGGGGTGGGAAGAAACATTCATTAAACCCTGTGCTTGTAGACATGAAGCCTTCCTTCCTCTTCTTCTTCCAGCTCTGCTCGGAAACTTTAGCCAGGCCACCTGGCATCAAGTCTATGGAGAATCCGAGGTTCATGAACTCAGCCTGTCCTCAAGGAAGGAAGCCTTCTCCTGGGAGCAACCCATGGCAGGGGCACCTCCACCCCAACAAGGATGGTATCCATCTCCCCATTGAAAAGGTTTGGAAGTAAGAAAAGAAGGCACCAGTCACTGGTCTCTGAGGAGAAGCAGACAGTCAGAGAGTAAAACAGCATCTTAAAAAGCAGAGACATCACCTTGCCGACAAAGGTCCGCATAGTCAAAGCTATGGTTTTTCCAGTAGCGATGTATGGAAGTGAGAGCTGGACCATAAAGAAGGCTGACCGCCGAAGAATTGATGCTTTTGAATTGTGGTACTGGAGGAGACTCTTGAGAGTCCCCTGGACTGCGAGGAGAACAAACCTATCCATTTTGAAGGAAATCAACCCCGAGTGCTCACTGGAAGGACAGATCCTGAAGCTGAGGCTCCAAGACTTTGGCCATCTCATGAGAAGAGAAGACTCCCTGGAAAAGACCCTGATGTTGGGAAAGTGTGAAGGCAAGAGGAGAAGGGGACGACAGAGGACGAGATGGTTGGACAGTGTCACCGAAGCTACCAAGATGAATTTGACCCAACTCCGGGAGGCAGTGGAAGACAGGAGGGCCTGGCATGCTGTGGCCCATGGGGTCACGAAGAGTCGGACACGACTTAACGACTAAACAACAACAACCCAGCCAGTTTCCATTCTCATGGCCGTTATAAAGCCAGATATTTTTTTCTCAATAATCTAAATCTAACCATTTGTTCCCACTGGCAAATGCTTGATGTAGACAGATGTCATGATGGTGGACCAACACAGATACAAAACAGGGGGTTCAGGCCACCAGGATTTTTTCTTGCATCACGGGCTTCACCGTATCCGATTTAAAGCTGGATTTATCTTCTGGGCTATTTATGCACTTCAGCATATTGTTATTTGGGCAGTGATGCAACTCTAGATGCAAGAGCCTTGGCTATGGGGAGGCCACACAAGTGGGGTGTCAGGCAACCGTCCTCCTGCTCACATTGCCCTGAGGTGGGTCACTGGCCGGAGGCCGCCTCTGACCCTCCCATCTTGATTGGAAGCCTTCGACATAGCCCTACCCTCCTGGAATTTCCCTCAGCCCCTTTTAAAGTCATGCAAGCTGGTAGCCACCCCACCCCTTAATAATCTTCATGTGCTGCCAAGTTGATTCTCACTTATGGAACTCTTTTTCAGGGTTTTCTAGGTAGACAATGCTCAGAAGTAGTTTCCCGTTCCCTTCTTCTGGGAGCACCTTCAGACTGTGCAGCTTGTCCAAGGCCACCCAGGCTGGCTCTATTCACAGGGAGGCCCAGTGGGGAATTGAACTGCCAACCTCTGGCTCTGCAACCAGATACCCAAACCACTGAGCTATCTGACCAGTGCTATACTCCTTAGCATAGCAGAATAAGGAGGTCCCATGGGGTTGTACTGGACAGAGTGATGGACTAGGACTCTGGAGAACAGGGTTCAAATCCCTGTTCAGCCATGGAAACTCACTAATGTGGGAGCGGAACTGGTAAACCACTTCATAAATATCTCATTTACCTTGAAAACTCTGTAGGCATCCTTCAGTCTCGAGGGACTATGGTAACATGCTCTGAATAGAGGTCTTGGAACAGCATCTAGTGTGGCTGAGAAAGCCAATTCGAGCGTGACAATCCCTTCCACACTAAAGAGAAATACCATTTGTCCCCTGTCCAGCTCCCTGATTTGGCTGGTTTTGGGACTGCCTCTTTGCCTCGGCCTGCTGGACAAGGGTCTCTTCAAATTGGGAGAGGCCGTGATGCACCGCCTGCCTCCAGGCTGAACGCTCCGATGTCAGGGTTTCCCATCTGTGGAGGTCCATTCCTAAGGCCTTCAGATCCCGCTTGCAGATCTCCTTGTATCGCAGCTGTGGTCTCCCTCTGGGGTGATTTCCCTGCACTAATTCTCCATACAGGAGATCTTTTGGAATCCGACCATCAGCCATTCTCAAGACATGGCCAAGCCAACAGACGTTGCTGTTTCAGTAATGTATACATGCTAAAAATTCCAGCTCGTTCTAGGACTGCTCTATTTGGAACTTTGTCCTGCCAGGTGATACCAAAAATGCATTGGAGACAACGCATAGGGAACGTGTTCAGCTTCCTCTCCTGCCGTGCACAAAGGGTCCAGGACTCACTGCAGTACAGGAGTGTACTCAGGACACAGGCTCTATAGACCAGGATCTTGGTATATGCCGTCAGCTTCTTATTAAGCCATACTTTCTTTGTGAGTCTTTGAAAACTCTATTAGGGTCACTATAAGTCGGTTCCAACACTGGCACAACACACACGAACACACACACACACAAGGGGTTATGGAGTCCAACTCTCTCCTGAAGCAGGAGGTCCATGAACAACTTGTGGTAGGAAATTCCAGAGCGGAGCTTTGCATTGTGCAAAGCGGTCTTTTCCCAAACATCCTACTGTTCATCTTTAGAGGACGACCCAAATGTTTTCCCACACCATGAGTATCATGAGGGAGGGAGAAGAGCTGCAAAAATGTCTAATATGTCTCCCCTTCCTTGCCTTTTTTTTTTACCAACTTAAACGGACCCAAAGTAGAGTAAGCGTGCTCTAGTCACCCTTGACCTTGACTCTATAACATCCTCTCTCAGTGAGGTCATGCCCCATTAACTGGCATCAAGGTTTTAAGCTACCAGAGTCTGGGACGTTTGTTCCCTGCACTTGGATAGTGGAAGTAGCTTCACCTGGTGCTTATTTTGTATTTTTTAGCAAAGAGATAATGCAGCTGGGTTTGAACCAGGTGTATTTTTCATAGGCTGGTCTTTTGGATTGACGCTTGACAGAATATGCTTCAATTCTCATGTTGGCCAGACTCCAGGGGCCCCATTCACCAATGAACCCCAAAAGGATTCCATGTGAATTTTTACTGTCTTGAATGTTTTCCACACAGGAGCCCGGGCAGCCAACGGGCAAAGCATCTGCCCATGTTTTTACAAGAAGCATTCCTCATTGTAGCATATTTTGCTACAAAATATGCTCAGAAAAATTGCTCAGATTTGCAAAGAGTTGGACTCCACTGTTGATGCAGAGCCTATGGTTGTGTCCAGTGTTCCGGACTTATGTCATAATTTATTGGATGAGTTTCAGTTGTTACGACCCGAGGATGTGGACAGGGTGCTTGGATCGGTTCGTGCCACCACTACGCAACTCATACCTTGCCCATCATGGCTAATAAAGGAATCTGCCAGGGGAGTTCGCACCTGGATCCTGGAGGTCATCAACTCCTCGTTAAGAGAGGGAGTGGTCCCCGCCCTGTTAAAGGAGGCAGTGATTCGCCCACTCCTAAAAAAACCTAATCTGGACCCAGGTCTAGTGATCAACTTCCAACCAGTAGCGAACCTCCCTTTTCTGGGCAAGGTGTTGGAACCTGTGGTGGCTGAGCAGCTCCAGGCTCTCCTGGATGAAACGGATTATCTAGATCCATTTCAATCGGGTTTCAGGCTGGGTTATGGGATGGAGACTGCCTTGGTCGCCCTGCTTGACGACCTTTGCTGGGAGAAAGACAGGGGGAATGCATCCCTGTTGATTCTCCTGGACCTCTCAGTGGCTTTCGACACCATCGACCATGGTGTCCTTCTGGACAGATTGGCTGGGATGGGAATGAGAAGCACCGTTTTACGATGGTTCCACTTCTACCTGGCTGATCGAGTCCAGAAGGTGGTGCTGGGGGACAGTAGCTCTGATCCATGGCGGTTGCGTCATGGGGTTCCTCAGGGCTCTATACTGTCCCCTATGCTATTCAATATCTACATGAAACCGCTGGGGGAGGTCATTAGGAGGTTTGGGCTGAGGAGTCAGCAATATGCTGACGACACCCAGCTCTACCTCTCATTCTCTACCAATCCAGGTGTGGCAGTCGCCGTTCTGAACTCGTGCCTGGACTCGATAATGGACTGGATGAGGGTCAATAAACTGAGGCTCAGTCCAGACAAGTCGGAAGTGCTGCTGGTAGGTGCTCTGCCAGATAGGTTAAAGGGCCATTTCCCTGCCTTAGACGGGGTTACACTCCCCCTAAAGGACAGGGTCCGCAGATTGGGGGTGCTCCTTGACCCGGGTCTGACCTTGGAAGCCCAGGTGGACTCGGTGTCCAGGGGTGCCTTCTTATAGCTGCGGAGAATATATCAACTTCACCCTTACCTGGATGAGCGGAGCCTGGCAACAGTCACACATGCACTGGTAACAACCAGACTGGACTACTGCAATGCACTATAAGTGGGGCAGCCTTTGAAGACGGTCCGGCGACTGCAACTGGCACAGAACCGGGCTACGCAGCTGGTAAGTGGTGCCGCCGCACGGACTCATATCACGCTGGTTCTGAAAAATTTACACTGGCTGCCGGTTGCTGCTCGGGCCCAATTCAAAGTGCTTACTTTGACATATAAAGCCCTAAATGGCTTAGGACCTGGTTCGGCTAAAGGACCGCCTTCCTCCATACGAGCCTGCCCGTCATCTAAGATCAGGCCAGGAGGCCCTTCTGAAGGTGCCATCCCTGAGAGGGGGACGGCATGTCGAAATAGGGCCTTCTCGGCTGTTGCCCCCCAACTTTGGAACGCCCTCCCTATAGAGATCCGCCTGGCTCCAACACTTTTGGCTTTTCGGCGCCAGGCAAAGACCTTTCTGTTTAGCCAGCATTTTAATTAAATAGTATTCTTTAGCTGGCCATATGAGCAGCAGGATTTATTAATATTAATGTTTTAATGAAGGGGAAGATATGGAGGCAGTGACAGATTTTACTTTCCTGGGCTCCATGATCACTGCAGATGGTGACAGCAGCCACGAAATTAAAAGACGCCTGCTTCTTGGGAGGAAATCGATGACAAACCTAGACAGCATCTTAAAAAGCAGAGACATCACCTTGCCGACAAAGGTCCGCATAGTCAAAGCTATGGTTTTTCCAGTAGCGATGTATGGAAGTGAGAGCTGGACCATAAAGAAAGCTGACCGCCGAAGAATTGATGCTTTTGAATTGTGGTGCTGGAGGAGACTCTTGAGAGTCCCCTGGACTGCAAGGAGAACAAACCTATCCATTCTGAAGGAAATCAACCCTGAGTGCTCACTGGAAGGACAGATCCTGAAGCTGAGGCTCCAGTACTTTGGCCATCTCATGAGAAGAGAAGACTCCCTGGAAAAGATCCTGATGTTGGGAAAGTGTGAAGGCAAGAGGAGAAGGGGACGACAGAGGACGAGATGGTTGGACAGGGTCATCGAAGCGACCAACATGAATTTGACCCAACTCCGAGAGGCAGTGGAAGACAGGAGGGCCTGGCGTGCTCTGGTCCATGGGGTCACCAAGAGTCGGACACAACTAAACGACTAAACAAATTATTATAATATTGCCTATTTTTAATGGTTTTCATGTTTTTAAAGTTTTAATATTGTTGTACGCCACTCAGAGACCACTGGTAATGGTGCGGCTAAAAATCTTGTAAATAAATAAATATTGAATCCTTCTATTGCCCGTGACTTTAGACAGAGGAAAGAACGCTGTTCGTGAATTCCGCCCCTCCCTCTAGCTGGGATGCTGGGCTCCAGAAGTACCCTCTTGGAATTATTCCCATAGCAACCCCTTTCAAGAGTAAAGGGGTTGTTCCATCTTCTCGCTCACTCTTGAACCTAACCTGCCCTTTGCTTTTCTTGAGCCACCAAAAGAAAAAAAAAGGAAGGAGGAGGACACCTGGGCAGGCCTTTCCTTTCCTCTGTGAGAGCAACCCAGCCAGCCAGCCATGGAATGTCTCTCACCTCACATGGTGGCACCCAGCATGTAAATAAACCACAAGTTGTACAATATTAAAAGAGCCCTGAGTCCCACAGTCATCCTCAGTGCCTGGACTGGTAAGACACTTCCTTCCTCTGCTGTCTGTTCCAGTCCAGAAATCTCTGCAGATAGTTGTCTTGGGCCAAAGGAAAGAAGCCAGACCTCAGCGTCCACTTGGTTTAGCCGTCTGGACCACAGGGGCTCTCCCGTCTGCCACCCAGATGGCCTTCCCTCCCAACAGGCAAAACTCTTGAGCTGTGATGTGGAGAGCACTCCTAGACTCCGAGCCTAAACTTAACAGCTTGAAGAGGAGAAGGGGATCTCAGTATTTGGGCACTCAGAAACCTCAGGGGGCCCTGACTCTATGAGCAAATATACCCTAAACAGTTATGGCCATCTAATCCCACCTTAACCATCATAAGTCCATCCTGCAGATTCCTGAGACTTAGTGCATCATCACCTTTACATGTTTAACTTCAGTTGGAAAGGAAGGAAGGAAGGAAGGAAGGAAGGAAGGAAGGAAGGAAGGAAGGAAGGAAGGAAGGAAGGAAGGAAGGAAGGAAGGAAGGAAGAGACTAGCAACAAAAGAAGGTCTGTTTGCAGAGTAAGCACTTTGCAAGCACTTTGATATTATATTTCTGTTAAGCACTTGGATCTTATAAAAGATCCTGGCATTTCTCATTATGGGAAAAGTATATTTCCTGCCACAAAGTTTTCTTTCCAGACACTCATGACCTTCGAAGAACCATAAGCCTTTCAAACGAAGCCTATGTTTGCCTCCTGATGCCCAATCACAAAACAAAAGTTAGCTGATTGGTGGAGTGAGACAAGCTCAGGCTGGGACTATCAAGACCTTTTTTAAAAAAAAAAAAATCATTTCCAAGAGGCAGCAGCCAAAGGCATGGTCATCAGCAGCTAGGTGTGATCCCTGCACAGGCTTAACGATGAACACAGAGCAGCATCCACTGGGGAGTTCTCCTGCATGAGCCGGACAGAAAGAGCCTGGAGGAGCATTTTTGCATAGCTGCCATCCGTTTCAGTAGGGCTTGCCAAGGAGTGAATTGCTGGCAAATGTCCTGGCCAGTTTTTCATGCTCTGAACACTGTGACCCTTGCCAGAAAAGTCCTGTTTGCACTCAGAGACGCCGACACGATGCTGTGTCAACTGCACAAATTCAGAGACCAAGGAAGCATGACATGATGAAGAGTTTTGTTCTTCAGTCATTGGGGGAAACTAATGACCAGTGAATAAGTACACCCGGTGGAAGTGCTTCCCACGGAGAGTAATTAGGATCATTAAATCCCAAGCTTGGCTTCCCCCACAGTCCACAACAAAGGGTGCTTCAAAACACATCCCACGGACAAGGCCATTTCCCCCTGCTGAGAGTTATCTTCCGCTCTTATCTTAATTAATAGGGGTAATTAAGGGTTCGTGAACATTGTTGTGGATGGTTTGTTGAAGATGAGCTTTGTTATCCTGCAGTGTTCAAGGCAGCAAAAGGGCCCTGCACATGGATCACACTGGAGTTCAGGAAGTCTGCAAACTACTTCATTCGTTCAAAGAAGTTTGCCAGTTTCCAGTTAAAAAGCGAAGCAGGCCCAAAAAGTGCAATATTGATATGAACAAGCTTTTTTTAGCTACATTAGCAGATGATCACCTCAACTTTGTCCCCATGTGATGCTGACATTTTCATTCATTTCCATCCAGTCTGTTCATTTATACCCCACCTTTCAAGAGAAAGACAAACACAAATAAAATACAATATAAAAAAGCAATTAAACATGTTGCATATTAAATCAAATCACAATAAAAACAATGTTTAAATCTAAAGGCACATTTGAAAAGATGAAAAAGAAATACAACTTTCCCCAATGAAAATCTTCCTTGGGATCCAGTTACTTCTCAAAACCTTGTCCAGACAAAAAGGTGTTTTCCTTCCAGCGGAGGGAGAGCAAGCAGTGGGTGATTAGGCAACAGACTGGGAGTGGGCCCCCCCAAAAAAGCCCTTTCTCTTGACCTCACCAGGTGAGGGTGGTGGACCAAGACCTGTCCTAGAGATCTGAACAGCTGGAGAGGCTCCTTCGGGAAGGCATGGTCTTTTGGATAACCTGGGTGTAAATCATTTAAGACCACATAGGTCAGTGGTTCCCAACCTTGGGTCCCCAGGTATTCTTGGAATACAACTCCCAGAAATCCTGGCCAGCACAGCTAGTAGTATAGTAGAACTTCTGGGAGTTCCAGTCCAAGAATATCTGGAGACCCAAGGTTGGGTTATAACCAGCACATTGAGTTGTACCTGAAAACAGACCAGTGGACAGCGAAGCAGTTACAATGAGGAACTTGGGTTCTCCCTGTCACCAGCACATGTCACCTTTCTGGCCACATCATCTTGTTGCTGCAGAAGTTTACAAATATTTTCCAAAGGCAGCTCCTCATAGAGTGTGTTACAGTCATCCAAGCAGGGTAAAACGAAGGCATGCCTCCCTGTGGCCAGATCAGACGTCTCCGAGAACAGGTGGGAGTTAGCACACTAGCTTTAACTAGAAGTGTGTGGAAGTCCCCCCACCCACTCTGTGCCCAAATACAGGGCATAGGAATCCGTACACTGTCGGAGACCTTTCGAATTGCTTCATGTCCAGGTGTGTGCCCTTCTCTCTGCATTTCTGGAATCTATTAAATTGCCGCTGTTTTTGTCCTCGTCATTTCTCAGAATTGCTTGGAGGGTGGGATCAAGGATCAAGTTTAAAAATTAGGAGTCAGGTCCTAAAAATTTGCAGGCGAGGTGACATGTTCAAATAATCACTGATTTTTGAATTTCAGGAAGCAAATTAGCCTTTATCAGCAAGCCCTTTAAACTGGTAGCCAAAGATTTTGGAATGACTGAAATTAGTCTGGGGCGGAGAAGGATCTGATCTTGCTTCTATAATCTTTTAATTTCTTGCCTCAATGTTTGATGCTTTCCAATTTTGTACTTTATGTACTTTTGAGTACTTGTTGATAGAACTCCAAATTCTATAAGCTATCTTTTTCTTTGTTGCTTGTCCAGAAGTATAACATCAGGTTATTAAAATAAACTGTTTTATCTGTAATAACTTGCTCATCCCAGGACACTAATGCAGTTTTCTTTTCTAATTCTGAAGGTGACTGGAATTTCTGACATGGAGGAAAAGATGTGACTATTCCACAAGATTTAGCTAATTGCAGAAAAATAATCTTTTCAACCTGATTATGCCTGCACATATAATCCGTTGTTTATACTATTGGGCTGTCAAGGTTTATGTAGGTATCCTTCAGTCTTGAGGGACTATGGTAACGTGCTCTGAATAGAGGTCTTGGAACAGCGTCTAGTGTGGCTGAGAAGGCCAATTCAAGAGTGGCAATCCCTTCCACACTGAAGACAAATACAGTCTGTCCCCTGTCCAGCTCCCTGATTTGGCTGGTTTTGGGACTGCCTCTTTGCCTCGGCCTGATGGACAAGGGTCTCTTCAAAATGCGAGAGGCTATGATGCACCGCCTGCCTCCAGGCTGAACGCTCAGATGTCAAGGTTTCCCATCTGTTGAGGTCCATTCCTAAGGCCTTCAGATCCCGCTTGCAGATATCCTTGTATGGCAGCTGTGGTCTCCCTCTGGGGCGCTTTCCCTGCACTAATTCTCCATACAGGAGAACTTTTGGAATCTGACCGTCAGCCATTCTCACATCATGCCCGAGCCAACGTAGACGTCGCTGTTTCAGTAATGTATACATGCTAAAAATTCCAGCTCGTTCTATGACTACCCTATTTGCAACTTTGTCCTGCCAGGTGATACCAAAAATGTGTTGGTGACAACGCATCTGGAACATGTTCAGCTTCCTCTCCTGCTGTTCACAAGGGGTCCAGGACTCACTGCAGTACAGGAGTGTACTCAGGACACAGGCTCTATAGACCTGGATCTTAGTATATGCCGTCAGTTTCTTATCAAGCCATACTCTCTTTGTGAGTCTAGAGAGCATGGTAGCTGCTTTGCCAATGCGTTTATCCATCTCGACATCTAGGGAGAGAGTGTCAGAGATCGTTGAGCCAAGGTACACAGTCATGAACAACCTCCAGTTCTTGTGTAGAGATGGTAATAGAGGAAGGTGAGTCCACGCCCTGGCCCATGACTTGTGTTTTCTTCAGGCTGATTGTTAATCCAAAGTCTTGGCAGGCCTTACTAAAACGATTCATAAGTTGTTGGAGCTCTTCAGCAGAATGGGCAACAACGGTTGCATCATTGGTGAAGAGGAAGTCCCACATGCATTTCAGTTGGACTTCAGTCTTTGCTCTCAATCTAGAGAGATTAAAGAGCATTCCATCTGATCTAGTCTGGAGACAGACACCTTCTGTTGCAGTTCCAAAGGTGTGCTTCAGCATGACAGCAAAAAAGATCCCAAACAGGGTCAGCGCAAGGACACAGCCCTGTTTCACTCCGCTTCGGATGTCAAAGGGATCTGATGTTGAGCCATCAAAAACTACAGTGCCCTTCATTTCCTCATGAAAGGACCTGATGATGTTAAGGAGTCGAGGTAGACACCCAATCTTGGGAAGTATTTTAAAAAGGCCTTCCCTGCTAACAAAGTCAAAGGCCTTTGTAAGATCTATGAAGGCCACAAAGAGTGGCTGTCGTTGTTCCCTGCATTTCTCCTGCAACTGTCTGAGGGAAGATACCATGTCAGTGGTGGACCTATTAGCTCGAAATCCACACTGTGATTCTGGATAGACTCTGTCTGCAAGCACCTGGAATCTCTTCAGCACAGCACGGGCAAGCAGCTTCCCTACAACCCTGAGAAGAGAGATGCCATGGCAGTTATTGCAGTCACCCCTGTCTCCTTTGTTCTTATGCAATGTGATGATGTTTGCACCCTTCATGTCCTGTGGTACTCCACCTTCCCTCCAGCAAAGACAAAAGATTTCATACAGCTCGGTGGTGATGATTTCTTTACAGTACTTCAACAGGGATGTTATCCTTCCCAGGTGCCTTGCCAGAGGCAAGGGAATCCAAGGCCGCTTTTATTTCTGCTAAAGTTGGTTCACTGTCCAACTCTTCCAAGACAGGCAGGCACTCGATGTTATTTAATGCCTCTTCGGTTACTGCATTCTCTCTGGAATATAGCTCAGAGTAGTGCTGCACCCAGCGTTCCATCTACTGTACTTGGTTGTGGATGATCACGCCTGTAGCAGTCTTCAAAGGAGCAGATTTCTTCTGTATTGGACCTAAAGCCTGCTTGATACCATCATACATACCCTTGATGTTACCTGTGTCCGCTGCTATCTGTATATCTGCTATCGAGGTATGATATAATAATAGTAATAATTGTAGAGCTGCAAAGCTGAAAGGGAGCCTCTGAATCATCGAGTCCAGGCCCTTTCAGAGAGGCACAGTGGGGAATCAAACTCCCAACCGCTGGCTTCCTAAACCCTTGAGCTGTACAGCAGTTCAGGATGAATTGTTTCTTTAGAGTTTTCATAGGTCACACACAAGTCACTTACACCTTGCTTCACAATCATTTTCTGTTAATATCTAGTGCAAATAACTTGGTCCTGGACTGCACACATTAATACCTCAGTTTCAGCCTGAAGACGGCCTAATTTAAGACACAGGTTTGACTGTTGCTTACTGGCATTATCATCCAGGAGGTAATCAGGGTGCTCTTCATGTAATGGCTTCTCAAACCATGCATCCCAGCACTGTGAACCGTTTGTTAGCACAGGCTGGTTCTCATCGGCAGGTTGCCATGCGCTTTGTCCTGCATCATTTTCTACTCTAATCTGACAAAGTGGAACCGTGCTCCCATGGAGGCACTTTTGCATTTTGACTAGTAGGCCCATTCCAAAGTCCAATGCTGCATGATTCTTGAGGTCAACCAGCCCTCACCTACCCACCAATGCCCTGAGCTTTCAGTTGGTACCTGGAGACCTCCTACCTCTTGTGATGGTGCAGAAATCACAGAATAGCTGAGGAACTGAGAGGAAACAGTAAACCCATCTCCAAAAATTCTGTACTCCTATACATGTTCTATCTCCTATTAATTTTCACACAACTCTGCAAATGTAGCCTTAATCAGAGCTTGGAAATTTAACTTTTTTCACACCACAACTTTGTCTGCTTGCCTGCCTGCCTGTCTTTCTGTCTCTCCATGTACACACCTGTGCACACACGCACGCACACACACACCACACACACACAGAGAGAGAGAGAGAGTCAGCAGAGTGACCATACCCAACTCCAGATCTAGCTAGGCACAAAGAAACTAATAAGCCTATAAATTAAAGGACAAGAACGTGAGTATTTGCAAGTTGTAATGAAAGAAGGACAACAAGCCAAGTGGGATGTATGGGTAGCTAACTTTATTTGATATGATGGCAGTTAACATCTAAGTTAAATCAAATAAAATTGTCATGATTATTAAACATTGGTCATTATTCCTTGTGTGGTATCATGTGTCCTTGCTCACACACAATGGTGTAGTGGATAGAGGGGTGGATCTGAACTCAGAGACCTCAGTCTGAACACCCACTTGGCCATGGAAAGCCGTTGGTGGGGAGTGGAGACTGGTAAAACCCCTCCTTATAAGTCTCACTGACCTGGAAAACCCAATTAGGGCTAGTATAAGTTGCTCAAAATCCTACAAGGTAGGCTTCAGCAGTATTTCATGGTTAAATATAATTCAATTAGAAAGGTGGACAAGAGAATGGAATACTAAAGAAGGAAAAGGTAGAAAAATGACAAAATTAGAAGAGATTATAGAAAAAAGATGGAAAGAAGAGGAAAAGATAGATAGAAAAGGAACTGTAAGCCAAATATATAAATTATTAGTGCAAGATGAACAGGAAATACAAGGATTAAAAATGCAATGGCAATATGATTTGGATAAAGAAGTAATAGGTGAAGAATGGTATAAAATATGGGATCAAAGAATTATGAAAAACATGTCAGTAAGGATAAAAGAAAATTGTTATAAAGTAATATGGAGGTGGTATTTAACGCCGGTTAAAATAAATATATATTAATAAGAGTGAAAGAGGACAGCGCAAAAAATGGTCTGAAGCTCAACATCAAAAAAAACTAAGATCATGGCCACGGGCCCCATCACCTCCTGGCAAATAGAAGGGGAAGATATGGAGGCAGTGACAGAGTTTACCTTCCTGGGCTCCACGATCACTGCAGATGGTGACAGCAGCCACGATATTAAAAGACGCCTGCTTCTTGGGAAGAAAGCGATGAGAAACCTAGACAGCATCTTAAAAAGCAGAGACATCACCTTGCCGACAAAGGTCCGCATAGTCAAAGCTATGGTTTTTCCAGTAGTGATGTTTTCCAGCATTCCCCAGCTGATTTTTTTTTTCACTACTGGATCTTCTTGTCTTGTTGTTCTATCATCCGCAACGGAAGCCCCTACCCTAAATTTAGACATGCTCCAAACGGCTCTGAATGCATAAACCTGCATGCAGAGACATCACCTTGCCGACAAAGGTCCGCATAGTCAAAGCTATGGTTTTTCCAGTCATGATGTATGGAAGTGAGAGCTGGACCATAAAGAAGGCTGACCGCCGAAGAATTGATGCTTTTGAATTGTGGTGCTGGAGGAGACTCTTGAGAGTCCCCTGGACTGCAAGGAGAACAAACCTATCCATTTTGAAGGAAATCAACCCTGAGTGTTCACTGGAAGGACAGATCCTGAAGCTGAGGCTCCAATACTTTGGCCATCTCATGAGAAGAGAAGACTCCCTGGAAAAGACCCTGATGTTGGGAAAGTGTGAAGGCAAGAGGAGAAGGGGACGACAGAGGACGAGATGGTTGGACAGTGTCATCGAAGCAACCAACATGAATTTGACCCAACTTCGGGAGGCAGTGGAAGACAGGAGGGCCTGGCGTGCTCTGGTCCATGGGGTCACGAAGAGTCGGACACGACTAAACGACTAAACAACAACAACAAAATGAATATAATAGACAAAAGTGTGTCAACATTATGTTGGAGGTGTAAAAAAGAGAAGGGGACGTATATACATATGTGGTGGCTATGTGAAACAAGAAAGAAAGAGTGGAATTTAATTTTTAAAGAAATATCTGAAATAACTGGTTTGAATATTCAAATGTCTCCGTTAATTGCTTTATTGAATGGGATTAAGAAGGATCAATTGTTGAGAGAAAATAAGGATTTAATAGTAATAATGGTTACGGCTGCAAGATTAATTATTGCAAGAAATTGGAGAAATGATAACAAATTGAGTATAGAGGAATGGTATAGAGAATTATGGGACATGGCAATTAATGATAAACTGACATGTGATATGAAAATAAGAAGAGGCCAAATGAAAAATAATGATTTTAAGAAAACATGGAATGTATTTTTGGAATATGTATTTCAGAGAGGGAAGGGGTATACACCAAGGGAAGAAACAATGAAATTTTGGAGAGAAAATGGATTGAACGAAGTTTAATCCTAGTCCTGAAGGTGATGGGGGCACTTGTGAAATTGTATTTTATTGTTTATTATTGTTTATTATTGTTTTTGTATTGTTTTTATAGTTTTTTTGTGTGGTAGTGGGTTTATGTTGTATTAATAAAAAAAAATTTTAAAAAAGGCTTCAGCAGTATGTGGACCGAGAACTCCCAGAAGTACAAGATGGATTTCGAAGGGGCAGAGGAACTAGAGACCAAATTGCTAACATGCGCTGGATTATGGAGAAAGCCAGAGAGTTCCAGAAAAACATCTACTTCTGCTTCATTGACTACGCAAAAGCCTTTGACTGTGTGGACCACAGCAAACTATGGCAAGTTCTTAAAGAAATGGGAGTGCCTGACCACTTTATCCATCTCTTGAGAAATCTATATGTGGGACAGGAAGCAAGAGTTAGAACTGGATATGGAACAACTGATTGGTTCCAAATTGGGAAAGGAGTACGACAAGGCTGTATATTGTCTCCCTGCTTATTTAACTTCTATGCAGAATACATCATGTGAAAGGCTGGACTGGAGGAATCCCAAGCCGGAATCAAGATTGCTGGAAGAAATATCAGCAACCTGTCACGAAGAGTCGGACACGACTTAACGACTAAACAACAAGAAATAAGTTGGTTCCAACTTGACGGCAGGTGACCTAACGTAACCATGCTGGACGTCCAAAGCTCCCATGTGCCCATGGTGAGGGCTTCCTCTGTTGTCCCTGGAAAGAGCAGTCCACTCCTCATCGTATTGAGGGCAGAAGGGGAACCCGAATCCAGGTTTTAGCAGAAGCCAATTGTGGCAGGAATGAGGAAGCTGTGGGACGGATCTTCTCCAAATATGTTCTTCCAAGATCAGGTGCCGCATGAGCATCCCATAGTCTCCCCTTCTGATGCCAGGTCACGGGATTAATTTCACAACCAGCTCCCAACCTGTCACATGAAAAGGAGCGCCTGCCAAGCCAGAGGGTGGAGGAGGAAGAATGCTTCCACACTTGTCTTCCAGCAATCGTAAGAGGGATTAGGGCTCTGACCAAATTGTTGGTAACCCTGCAGTCGACTAAGAAGGCAGCTCTGTCTCTCAAAATAACTTACTGTGTCTTATTCTTGCATCTATTCATGATGCGCTTAAAGGCGTTCAAAATGGCATGGTCCCACCTGCCCACAGGTTTATGATCTCAAACAGCGGTTCATAGCCTTTTCCTCTCCTGACATGAAGGAGCTCTCCAAGGTAGCAGACCATTTGAGGGACCAGATTTGTCATCTTGGATAGGCTCTCTAAAGTTCCAGCCAGAAAAGGGGTAGATTCATCATCACTGCAATTTCAGTGTCACCAGCCTTCATTGTAGAGAACCAAAAGGTGAGCATTGTGCACCTAAATGAAAGATACACGGTGATGTCCATATGTAAAGGAATAAGGATGCCACGGTTAGAAGGGGCAGTCAGCAACACCATCCACCTGGTCTTGCAGAGCTTGGTTACAAGGGGCAAGAAGTCCCAGTCCCAGTTTATGAGAACTTACAATGGGGGTGTATCTTGTTGCAGACCAAGGACCCCAGACCTTAATGAGTTTTGATTAGCCACTTTGGACTGAGGCCTACAAATGTCTGGAACCCAATGCACTTGGCCTTACTCTTAAGTCTGCCGAGAAGTGCCAGTCGGCTGAGATGGCTGTGGATCTTGGAACATTATTTTTAAAATGGAACTCAGTGCATGACCCATTGTTGCTGGCTGCTGGTGCATCTTTATTACTACCGTCACTCTCTAGAGGGGTGGCAGTACTGCCTGACTTGAGCTGTATGTGGATAGCTACTGCGTAGGTTGGCGTTGACTGGAGGTGGTTACCCTCAACCAATTTTTCATGGGTTCATGTGGGTCTTTGTGTTCAGTGTTTTTTAATTTCAGATAAATGCAAACAGGGAAAACAAAGAGCTGTGGCCTGGGATGAAAGGTGCATTGCAACACCGTCAGTCTTGGAAAGGTGGTGGACTTTAAATAGAAGGTTCAGTGTGCTCACATTTCAGACAGTCATGTACTTTTTTCAGCCATGGGGAGCATCCTTTCCAAAGCAGCATATTGCACCAGGACAGGAGGAATCCGCTGGATCATTCCACATGGGCAACGTGACAGCAGGGCTTGGCTGAGAATCCAAAGACGAACAAGCTAGGTAGGTGACTCCCCCGCTTGTTAACCTTGCTTCTAGAAATACACCCTGGCAGGACACCCAAATAATTCTGTTCCCAGTGTCTACATTATGCCCCAAAGTTCTAATATGAACTAAAAGGCCGATCTGAGTTGAAAAATACTTGGTTCTTCTTCCTTCTGCCAAGAGACTATAAGTCGGAGGTGACTTACTGGCACACAACAAGAAGAACAACATGCATTGCTATTCCTTCATGCTGCACCAACAAGGAGAAAGGAATAAGGGGGGAAAGTTGGAAGTTACAGTCCCTGATGCTGTTGTAACTTCCCTGGTCAAAGCCCTCACAAAAGAAGAACATGCTCCTTCATGGCCTAAAGGCAAAATGACTGCCTGAGCAGCTGCAGTGGGATGCGTAGCCTGGTGCTGCGAGCCCTCTCCAGAGTCTCGGCAGCTAGACTGCCCAGGAGGGCTCTGGGGCTTCATTGGGTGGTTCAGTGGCCAGGCTCCTTCGTCCATGGTGCTTCTTCCCTGTGCTACTGTTTTGGCACCAATACCACCAGTGAACTTGCACAATCTGTTATGGTGGCCGACCCCCCCTTGGTGGCAGTCAGAGGCGTCTTGCTCTGCCATCAGCCATCAGCCAAAAAAGGCAGAAAGGCCCCAGGTTTGTTCTGCTTTGCAACTTTTCTCCGAAAAGAGCACACATCCCAAAGAGTGCAATGTAGAAGTTGCTGCCCACATCCGAAAAATACAGAAAACACTCTCCGTTCCCCTCCAGGGAGGCACTCTAAGACTCCACCTTTCACATATTTTTTAATATAGGGCAGAAAATACAAGGCAAGCTGCCTTGGTTTCCAAATCCAATTGCCAGGCGAGGAAGGGCTTTGAGGTCTGAGCCGTCATCAAGCAACGGGCGGGTTGGCTGGAGATCTACATGGTCATTTTCAATCAAGATTCATAACCAATTCCTACCTGTATACTTCTATGCACCAAACACTTTCTTGATTAGATTCCATGGGAATATAGGATGAAGAAGCGGGCCCTGTGTCGGTTTGCTTTTTCCACTGACCTTCTGGCTCTCTTGGGCTTCTTCTCATACTAGGGTTCAGGGACAGAGACGTATGGGGAGACTCTTGGAAAGGGACCGGAGAGATCGGGTCAGCCTGTTTCCCCCGGAGCAGCTGGCCCGATGTAGGCAGGGTCAGCGTTGGAATCTACCATCCCTTTTACAAGCATGTTTCTGTGGCGCACCTCAGGGGCAGGAGAAAGCCTCATGGTTTCGCCTCCTTTCAAAAAGCCACAAGGCAGGTATGTGAAAATTAGCCCCTGCAGTGTAACTGGGCGAGGGCAACTTTTGAGAGAGAGGTGGTGGTTGCTCTATAAGAATTCTCCAAAAAAGAAAAAAGAACGCAGAGTGACTTCATAATGTAAACAGCTTGTTAAAATGCCTGGGATTTGGTCTTTCCCCGCATGTAAGTAGCTGAAGGATGGCAGCCAAATTTGATCCAAAGTTACTCGTCAAGAGCTGAGGGTAATAATGCCTGTTTGTGAACTGCAAATTAAATCCAGAACACCCCAACCCCAATCCTGCTTACTCCTTCAGCGCTATTTTACTTCAGGGGTCTCTCAGAGGCAAAGCAGCTTTGTATATTTCCTCCCCCCCCCCCGTCCCTTCAGTGCTCACTGTGGTTTTTTTGAGGAGGGGGCTGCCGGCAGACTTTAAAGAGAGAAATTTTCCAGGAGTTCAGCTCAAGTTAAAACAAATGTGAGTAATGTGAAACTCCAGTCTTGGAGCTGGGTGGAAAGCAGGCTTCGGGAGGTGGTGTGGCCGACCCCACCATATGGAAGGCAGCCTCCCCACCCCCCACCCCCACCCCCAGGAGCCCATAAAGCAGTGAGCTTCTGTTGGAGTGTGTTCGCCTGCCTCTGCTCTCTCTCCTCCGGGGCCAGCTGCAGCTTTTCAAGAAAGCTGTAAATTAGAGACAAAACAAAATGCATGGAAGGGAAGAAGGTGGAAATGGGAAGGGGAGGGGAACCCAAGGAAAATGACCTCCCTCTCGACTATGGAGGTGTGAGATGCTTCGTCTAAAAGCTGGGTGGTGCCATCAAGCCAGGGACCGCCAAAAAGAGGCCCTCCCACGGCACCTTGCTTGGACAATAGATCTAAAGGCCAGGTCAAGTTCATGGCTGGCCAGCCGAGGCCAGGAGTGGAACCCTCTGCTGGAGGAGCCATGGGGAGTGGGGCCCCGAAGGAAAGGCAGTCTGCTTTCATTGGCCCGCCACAAGGAAACGCAGCCCCTCGGCTACCCCATGGTCAGATTTTCCAGTGAGCCATAAAGCACTTCCTTAATTCTGCCGGAGTTTTGCTTTACTGAGAACAAGAACAAGTTTGTGGGGAGAAGGGAAAGGCTTCCTGTACGGGAGCTTTGGAAACGCTTGGAGCCCCCAAACAGAGGGGGTGGCATAGGTGGGATGCAAGACAGACAAGCCAGCATTGGCTGGACACCAAGATTTCAGGTCCTGGAGCGAGCACAGCGGCTGGAGCACACCCGAGACTCTCTGCCACTGTCAAAAGATGCCGGCGGAGTTACAGGAGAACGGCAAAGTTTCCAAAGAGTGTGTGTGTGTGTGCGCGCGTGTGCGTGCGTGCGTGCGTGCATGTGCACTTAAAGGTTTTCCTAGGGATTCTCTGGAATCCATCACATAGGAATTCCACGCTAACTTTTAAACCAGAAAAACTACACCGCTGTCCCTTTTCCCACCCACCCCTTCCGCTTGCTTCCTATTGACCTGAGGAGGGAATGTGTATGAACATTCTATTACATCCTCTTGAGAAAGGAGTTTATGTCTGGTTTAAGTTCTCCTCCTCCTCCTGTTATTTCTATTTTTAGCTGTGGTTCTTCTGGTTGATGTTGCATTTTACTGGGTTTTACTATCCAATGTTATATTTTTTTAATACACCTATTAACCACCTTGGAAAAAGCAACTGAAAAGCATTCTAGAAGTATTTTTTCAGAGCAACAAATAGTTCGTATCGTTACCCTGAATTCCACAAAGACGAACAGAAAACTCTGGAGATTCAACTTTTTTATTATTATGGAAGTCTATAAAATAGCCACATTGATTTTTTTTTAATAAGACCACAAACTACACGGCACATTCATCTTTTTGCGACACATGACAGATGCAATCCACCAAGGTCTCCTCCGTCACAGGCGAGCCTCACGGATACCCGACCGGAGCCATTCTGGAGCATCGCTCCTTGACTCCGGAGCCCTTTGGCTGAGCACGTGTGGCCGAAGGAGGCGGCTTCCCGATGGACTGGTCCCTATATTATATACACATCAAAACACAACACGTATCTTCACATACAGCACCAAAATATACCTCCACCCAACAGGTGCATATGCGTTGTAATATTAAAACACACACACACACACATACACACACACACACACGAGTGAGATGCTCTCATGTGCAAGCTTTGTGGAAATGAAAGGGCAGAGTGCAAGCATGTGGTAGTCCCACCATCATACCCACTCACTGCCAGTCCACCTGCGGAGGTAACGTCCCACTCTACGCTGCCCATGCCTGATAAAATCTATTCATTGTTCCCTTCCCCGCCCCCACTCCACTTTCCAGACAAGCTTTACAATAAGGAGTGGGGGAGGGCGACGGGGCAGAAGATTTCATATTTTACTAAATAACAAATATTTTAAAACAGCATCACTTTTTATACTAAATATCTATTTGGAATTATAACAAAAATAGTACTTATAATAATAATTATAATAATAACAGTTTATAAACTCAGACCAAAAAAACACAAACAAACCCACCTTTGTGTATAAAATAATATAGCAAATTGGAACTGTGCTAAGAAATGAAAAAACAAGACAAATACATATTCTGAGGCTTGAAAGTGCTTTATCCTGCAAACCCACTGCAGTAACATTTTAATATATATATTTATATATTTATATATTTTAGTCAAGTTATATTAGTTAGGAATGGTAAATCAAACAGGAGTTATCCTTGCCTAGGTATAATACACACATGTATACAGAAAGAGAGAGAGAGATGTGTAAAAAGTTGTATAGATGTATGTCTTTTAATATTTTGCATCTCTCCCTCTCCCCATCACTGACCTGATTTTTTAAGAGTGGCCGAACTTTAAATGAAGCACCTTTCCTTGGTTTCCCATCAGATCAAGCAACCTGTTGTTTAAAACTTCCCTGGTCCTCCTCCTCCTCCTCCTGCCTTCACGCCTGGCCCACCCCTCTCGCTGGACTCCACAGCACCATTTGATCTGTACGCCCATTTCCCCAGCGTTCCTGCTGAGAGATCCTGGGACACGTGGCTCAGACTGTAAGCTGCTCCATGGATGCCCTAACAGCAGGGGTCCTATCGATTAAATAGTCCATGGATGGCTTAACTAATACTCAGCACCCGAACATCAGGAGGGTGGGGGTAGTCTCCTTTATTGAAGACATATCAGGGGTCGATTTGGGAACCTTTGAGGACAAGAAGTGAAGCCAGAGGCAAATCTAAAAAATAAAACCAACTGCCACCACAGATTTTTAAGAAGCAGGGATATAACAAATATTTACGAATTTTCTTGTCGTTGATTAAAATGGGGTGTCTCAACACATAAAGACAGACCATTGCAAAAAAATGATGACCTGCTGCCAGATTCTTTACTCTTGCATGGAAGTAAAAAAAGATGAGTACATTTTTAACAGCAACAGTATTAGGGGGGAAAAAGAGGAGGTTTTGCACAAAAATCTGCTATGCATGCATTTTCCATAAAAGCCCTTCTGCGAATTTTTCACAAAAAATGCCAAAATGTGGGAAATGCACAAAAACTCTCCAAAAGCTTTTGAAAAGCTTCCACCTGTGAGAAGAAAAGAGGTGAATATTTACATCCCTAAGTCCAAAGAATTACGTGCGGCCTTATGATTTGATCACAGGCCGCTTTAGATTTGGTGGACGAGGCTTGATGACAGGGCAGCTGGCGTGCAGTGGTTAATTTCCTGCCCTGAGGGTAGGGAGCGTGGGTGTGAGTGTGGGTATGTTGGGTGGAGGTCGCTCTGAGGGGGTCTGATGGGTGAAGGAAGCAACCTGGGGTCACCAGGAGCACCCTCCAGGCCAGCCGTCCCCAGTGGGAGTCTAGACGGTTGCCGGGGGTAGAGATGCTGGAGGGAGGAAAGAGGAGATGAAACAGGTGCCGTCAAGGGGAGCCTGGAAAGGGAGGCAAAAAGTTGTTTGGGAGTACAAGTTCCAGACCTCCTGTCGGTGCAGTAGAACAGGAGAGTCTGAAAGCTGAAATCTTAAGGAACGGTATGTCTTTTCCCAGTTCTGCTTAAAACAAAGTGAAGAAATCTGGAGGTTTTTCTTCCTAATGTTTTGCCAGTCTCTGTGGCTGGCACCTTCAGAGGACAGGAGTTAGAACTCTGTCTGTGTTTTGGTGTAGTATCCCACACACTACACCAGAACACAGACAGAGTTCTAACTCTTGTCCTCTGAAGATGCCGGCCACAGAGACTGGCGAAACGTTAGGAAAAAAAACCTCCAGAACACAGCCAAACAGCCCGAAAAACCTACAACCACCATCGGATCCTGGCCATGAAAGCCTTCGAGAATACACTAAAGTGAAGCAAAATGGGAGCTGTGGTTATTGTTGACGCCTTTGCAGGAAAGAGTGCCACTCCCTCTGGCTCGGTTCTGGCTCCTGGCCAGCTCCAACCAAACACCTCGGCAGGCTCCCATCCCCAGTGCTTCCTGCCTCTGCCTCCCATGTCTTATTTAATCCTGCCATGAAGGAACAGCCGCCTCCCCGCAGACCCTCACACACCACATGGGTTGCCCATCCAACAGATGGCACAATTCTGATGGCAAAGTTTTGGCATTTGGTTTTGTCATAACTAATTTCAGAAGCTACCGTTTCAGTTCTCTAGGTTGACCCCTGATGATTAGGTAAAGGTTCCCCTTGACATTTAGTCCAGTCATGTCCGACTCTAGGGGGCGGTGCTCATTCCCGTATCCAAGCCATAGAGCCAGTGTTTGTCCATAGACAGTTTCCGTGGTCACGTGGCCAGCGCGACTAGACACGGAACGCCATTACCTTCCCACCATGGTGGTACCTATTTATCTACTTGCATTTTTTTAATGCTTTCGAACTGCTAGGTTGGCAGGAGCTGGGACAAGCGACAGGAGCTCACTCCGTCGCGTGGATTCGATCTTACGACGGCGGGTCTTCCGACCTTGCAGCACAGAGGCTTCTGCGGTTTAACCCACAGTGCCACCACGTCCCACCATGACCCCTGATGACTAGAGGAGGGCATTTCTCTTTGCAGGAAAAGCATGGCTGGAATTGTCTGCCCTGGGACCCATTTACCCTGTTTCTCCTGGGTTGAGAAATTCATGATCTGATCTGATGGGTTCTGAACTCCTGTCGGTGATGGTGAAAATTGGGGAAGGGGCAACACTTCCAAAACAATTACCTGGGTATCAAAGTGTCCAAATATCATTAAGCAATCCTGTTTTGTTTTGTTTTCAAATTGATCGTTAATTTGGCTTATAGGCTCCATCTCCCCTAATAAGTCATGGGGCAGCATTCCTGAAAGGGCATAGATATTCAAAACTTGGGATGTGCCTCATGCAGGCCAATGCTAAGACGCGGTGAAAGTGCAGGAGATGAAAAGCCCAAACAAGGGGCCCAATCCCAAGACTGATTACAAGGATGGAGGCCCTCCAAGTTCCATGGGATTCACTTCCAGCTAGGTTTGCATAAGACGGCAACTCAAGGGTTGTCTGGGGCAGGAGTCAAAAAATTGTGAGGCGGAATCCCGGCCAGGTCCCTTGTACCAACCCCACTGAAATGGGAGGGTTGCAAGCGCAGGATCCCACCCGTGGCAAAGGGTTCAGTAATGCAGGAGTGCTTCCTGCTGGGGGGAGGGTGTGGTACTTGGTGATGTTCTGGGAGAATGCTGCCATCTCCACCGGGCGCTCAGTGCTGCTGCCCTTCATGCGCAATGGAGAACCACAGCAGGTTGGGTTCTAGCTCAGCACCCTTTGGAGATGATTTCATGGAGGCCCTGCGGCAGGAGGGAGCTTAAGCGGGTTTTCAACCAAGGCAGCATCGCTGCAGTTGGTGCTTCTCAAAAGTGGCCCATGGCTCTGTCTGCCCTCTTTGGCCATATGTCACTGCTGGAAAGAGAGGGGGTTGCACGCTTGGAAAAGGGGTCACTGCTTTGGGCCTCTTCGGAGTGGGCACGCAAAGCGCCTTTCTTACTCAACTGGCCCTGAAGCATTCTTCCTCTCAAGAGCCTCGGGTCCACAGGCTGTTTCCTCAACATTATATTCCCCTGGTCCTATATGTATAGTGATTATTTGGAAGCAGCCACAAAATGGCCACAGTGAGGCATTTGGGATGATGAGCCTCAGAGGAGTTAGACATGAATATCAACCACAAGAACGTCAGACTCAGAGGGGATCCCAAAAGCTTAGCAGAGTATGGATTCGGACATGCTTAAGATTTCAGATTTTACCACCACCACCCCAAAAAATGCACATCTTCGCTGTTTTTCTGACAACTTCATCACACAGGGAGGTGAACACTGACACAATAAATACCCCATAAATGTGAACACCAAGAGCAGAGCAGGTCCCAAGTCAACCTTGCTTGAGCCTGACTTCCAGGTCCCTCGTACACCCAGATAAGACAGTAAAGCTGTCAATATGGAAACACAGAAAGGGGTGGCCCAGTCATCACCCTCACCACCACCACCACCCAGTCCTGATTTGTACCAGGCCCCCACTCATGGATTTTCTTGGCCCTTTTCTTTGAAGCAAGCAAAGACATTCGCCCAACACTGTTCTAGGTCGCTGAATTAACACTGTTACTTTAAAGTTCAAAATGGCCCACAGAGCTCGTTCACGCCATGAGCTGTGAGGCTCTCAAATGGCTAGCTAGCTGTAGGGGGTCTTTTCCTACCACCCATAGGCAACCTCCACTCGTAGCAGAAACATTTCCACTTCAGAGAATATAAACATTTATATACTGTTTTTACAGTCAAGACAACCAACCCCCTTCCAGTTTGTGTTCCGAAAAATAAAACATAACAGGGGATCTCCTCAATTGGTTTTTCACCCTCACTAAAACACCGCCCTGGTTTTGGCATATTCATCATGTAAGGTTTTGACGAAAGGTATGGCAGGCGAGGCGGCCCCTCTCCACCAGGGACGGGTTTTGACTGTTTCCTTTCCGTGCCACCATGCCAGGCCTCTCTGCCTCCCCAACCAAGAGACGGAAACCAAGGGCTTGGCTTACACAGTGGCACCCAACATGGCTTCTGTTTCTGTCAAGATTTCGTTCTGATTTGAATCGAGCCCAAAAAACTTGACCTTGAGTCCGTCGACCGGGTGGACAACTGGCACCAGAGTGATCCGAGGGAAAGTCCTTGTGGCTAACTCAAAGCGGCTCATGCTCGCCAGCTCAATCGCCAGCGCCTTGAGGAACAGCTTGGCGAGATGTTTGCCCAGACAAGTCCGGACCCCTCCGCCGAAAGGGAGGTAATGGAACCGGCCGTCTTTGTCTTCGGTGCGGTCCTGCCCAAAACGCTCGGGGTCAAACACATCCACGTCCTTGAACACAGGAGCTGTGTCGTGAGTATCCCGGATGCTGTACATGACGCTCCAGCCCTTGGGGATTTGGAAGCCCTGGGGAGAAGAAAAGAGAGACATGAAGAGGCAAAGTAGACACCAAGGAGAAGGTGCATTCTACCTGCCAGTAGCCTGTCTGTTTCGGCTTTTTTGCTTGCTTGCATGCTGCCTGCCTGCCTGCCTGTTTAATTCCATGATACGATTGCCAAGGAGATAGGAAGCTGGGCCATCGCATCTGTACCCTAAACACTGATCTACTTTCCACTCATTGATCCCCAAACGAAGCCGGCTGCAATGCAAGAGATGGAGCCAAGCGGAAGCAGGTGGTTTTGCAAATACATATCTTCTGGCACTTAATGAGCCTCTGCTTTTACTAACACATGAATGATGAGCAGCTGACTTGACCCTTCGAAGAGAGACCAGGGGAGACACCAGGGGAGCAGGGGCCACTCGTGGTCAGGCTGGGCCAGGGACACTGGGGTGTGCAAGAGGGCCAAGTGGTGAAAGAGTCGAGCCCCGTTCGAAGCCAGGCCAGGGCAATTCCAACCCCCTTCCCTCGTCATCAAGGTCGGGGTGGGGTGGGGGCAACAGAAACAGGGCCGCTTCGTCCATAAGCTCTGTTAAAGGCAGGGTTGAATTCAGGCCCCACTAGAATTTGAGCACAAGCCCTGGGAAATTGGTGGTGTAAAAAAAAGGTGCCTGAACCTGGTAATAACCTCTGGCTGGAACCGCCGTTCTGGTGATGATGATCCAAGCCCTCCTGGAGCAACCCAGCAGCCCCTGCTGCTTTGGGTTTACTTTGGAAATAAGCAGTCCGAAGAAGCAGGTACCCCAAGCATCTGATTCGGGGTGTACCCCGTGCAGCCAGGGAAACAGGACAACTTTACCCTGCTCTCCCTATCCCAAGGCTTTCCAATGCAGTGCAGGAGGAACATGGCCACCCACACGTCCTGGGTGTCACTGGCCTTCCTAAGCGGCCCGTCGGCCCCCAGCGTGCCAGATGGGCAGGTTCAGCCACGGGCGCTGATTTCCTACACATTCATAAGCCAACTCTTCTACCATGAGTCCCAATTATGGCATAAGCTAGGGAGGCAGGGGAGAAATGACCAGGGTCGATGGGAAAGACGAAGGGAGCTGAACATAGTTTCCCACAAAGGGGGAGGTCAATCAGCTGTCCCTGCCGCAGGGACCTCAGTGGCCCCGTCTTGGTTTGGGGCTAAAATAAAACTGTGCCCACTACAGATGTGAAGGCAAATAGGTGCTGGATTCATCGCGGTCTTCCAGAGATCACAACATTTGTCCACGGGGCAGGCGTCCGTCCCATTTCTCATTTCATTTTATCCGAATGAGCACATGAACATTTGAGGCCGGCCCAGCCGGGGGGGAAAAGCCGGCGGCTTCTGACAAGATTTGCTTTTGCAAGTCTTCCTGTCTGTGGCAACCCAGGCTTGGCCAGGCTTGGCTGGGCCATCAAGCAGGGGCACAACTCTGAGACAGGCGGAGGGGCTCTGGATCTATCCTCTGATTCACCCAGTATTTGGGGGCGAGGAGAGGGGTCTTTAAAAAAAAAATTATTAGAGGAAAATAACAAATAACAAAACTGAGTTAAAAGACATACTCAGTAAAAACTATACACAATACCAATTAAACCTTCCCCTCCTGTGCCACCTTCACCCTCAGGACTAGGTAATCAATAATATCTTTTTACCACTTTTCACCCCATTCCACTCCCAAAATACATGGATTCTTCTAACAGGGGTCCTATCGGAGTTTGTTTAGCAAATCAATATGCAAGTCAGGGCCTGATCGCTTGTTTACTAACACGCTGGGTCATTAGGCTGACCCCACCCCACCTCTCCCCCACTTCTTGACCAATTAACTAGCACCCTTTCTCTGGCGGACAAAGGTGACCCCTTCTAGGTCCTCAACTGCCTTGCTTATCAATCTTGCCTCCAAAGGTTGCTAGCCTTTTTTGTTGGGCAATTAAGAGAATTAAGGATATTCCTTTCTGCTGGGACTACAAAGCCCATCATCACCTGCCTTGGGTTCTTTTTAAGGAGAAAGGCAGGATAAAAATATTTTAAATAAATAAATGTCATCACAAACCCATCATTCTAACAAATCTGAGGAGCAGATTGGGCTGGGCTACGTTGAGTCATGGCCTCTGCTCATGTTAGGGCCCCACATCAGCCAGCCTCCTGGAGGAAAAGAGGCAATGGACGGAGACTTGACAACAGAGCAATGACCATGGAAGTCAGCCGTGGGCCATGCTCCCTTACCACCAGTAATCCATTTCTTCCACAGAAGCACTATTCGAAGCAGGGTTTGATTGCTGGGAAGATGCCGAGGGTGGGACAACCGAGTCATGATATTTTGGCCTGTTGGTTGCAACCTCCATCTGCTCCCAGTGAGTAATTTCCGTGTCATTCAAACATTGGGATCTAACCTTCACTCATCCCAATTTCGATGCTGGCTTCAGCAGTTAAGGGCCAGCAACCCTCAGAATTCAGGGTCAAATCCTGAATGGACATAACCGAGATGGTCTTCCGAGGAGTATGTCTCGGCTTGGAGAGCTCTTAGGCCAAAATGGACCATAGCGCTTGGTCGGACCAAACTATGGTTCCTTCCCCTGTGAGATTGGCCACACAATGGACTCGGCATTTAACGCACTTACAAACAACCCCGGTGCTTTTTTAAAAACGGTACAGGATCCCTACTCACGTCCAGCTCGAAGGTCTGTAGCACTGTCCGGTACCCTCCAGAGATGGGTGTGAAGAGCCTCAGCACCTCCTTGATGACACAGTCCAAGTAGTGGAGACTGTTGAGGGTGTCGAGCTGAAGGGATCCCTCACAGAGGCAGCCGTTGTGGAGAATGCCTTTGCTCCTCAGCTCTTCACGCAGCTTCTCCAAGACGACAGGATGTTTCAGGAGCTGCATGATCAGAGAGGTACTGGCGCTGGCGGTGGTGGCGTAGGCAGCAAAGATCAACTCCAGGGTGCCATCCTGAAAGACGAATGGAGCCAAGTGTCAGGTATGGGACAGGCCTGGGTTCCAATTCTTGCTCTGCCCAAGGCTGCAGCTCTACCACATGGGGACCCTCTCATCCTTCTCAAAAAACAGGTGCCCTATCACGTGAATTAACTTATTTTATGTTGTTGTTTTTTTAATCACCCTGCCTTTCTCTTTAAGAAAGATCCAAGGCAGCTTACATCATTAAAAGACAACAATTAAAGCTAAAAATAGTAAGTATACAAATACTGAAAAGGATCAAACAGATATCATACTAAAAAGCAGTGAACAAAAGCAATACCAAAAACACATTCAAAGCAATAAGGCACATCCATTCATTTAAAAAGAACACAACAACAACAACACTCATGCAGCCAGTCACTCAAGACATGCCTGCCTGAAAAGAAAGGTCTTTGCTTGCTTAAGGAAGGACAGCCAAGAGGGGGCCAGCCTGGCTTCCAGTGGGAGGGAGTTCCAGAGTCTAAAGGAGCAGCCACAGAGAAGGCCCCCTCCCGTGTTCACACCCAGCGCACCTGGGAGGGTGGTGGGACCCAGAGAAAGGCCTCCCCTGATGTTTCTAAAATGTGGGCAGGCTCGTAGAGGGAGATGCGATCTTTTAGTTAGCTTGGACCCAAGTTGTCTAGGGCTTTATAGGTTAAAACCAACACTTTAAACTAAGCTTATAACAATTCTCTCAATATTCCTATCCATATTTTACTTGAACACAAAGCTCTATATTGGGATTCAACAACAAAACAGGAGCAAGGATGAGATTTATTATGCACCATGGAATGCTAAGAATACATGAACCAATGCATGAATGGATTGATTCTCATTGAGAAAAAAAAAATCTATCTATCTATCTATCTATCTATCTATCTATCTATCTATCTATCTATCTATCTATCTATCTATCTATCTATCTATCCCACCCTAGTGGCAGAGCCACTTTTCTAGGCGATATAAATAAAATAAACCCTCAGAATCCTTAAGCTGGTAGCACTTCATTGCATTGCCATAAAGTAGAGGACCCCTTCCAGGGACATTGTTCTATAAATACTTATTATAAACATTTATTCTATGAAAATTCAGTCATCTCAAAGAGTTGTTCCCTCTCCTTTGAATGCAAGCATTAATCTAGTGCCCCTAGTGGCAACAGACAGAATGGCAGATGTCGGCTGCCTCTTTCCAGCCAACCGGCCACGTGTCGGTACCTTCAGCTCTTGCATGGTCAGTTCCTTGCCGTGCTCCTTCCCACTTTCTATCAGGATGTCCAAAGCATCGGAGTAGTCCTTGCCCTGCATATTTTGCAGCTTTTCCCGAATGGCTTTTTCTAAACCTTTCTGCAATGCCTCTCGGGCACGAATCCCCTGCAGAAGAAAAAACGTGGAGTGGGAGGAGTTAAGAAGGGAGTGAAAACCCAGAATTAGCTATTGAGCAAAAAGATTCAGGTCTCAGCATTCCCCAGCTGATTTTTTTTTTTTCACTACTGGATCTTCTTGTCTTGTTGTTCTATCATCAGCAACGGAAGCCCCTCCCCTAAATTTAGACATGCTCCAAACGGCTCTGAATGCATAAACCTGCATGCAGAGACATCACCTTGCCAACAAAGGTCCGCATAGTCAAAGCTATGGTTTTTCCAGTCATGATGTATGGAAGTGAGAGCTGGACCATAAAGAAGGCTGACCGCCGAAGAATTGATGCTTTTGAATTGTGGTGCTGGAGGAGACTCTTGAGAGTCCCCTGGACTGCAAAGAGAACAAACCTATCCATTCTGAAGGAAATCAACCCTGAATGCTCACTGGAAGGACAGATCCTGAAGCTGAGGCCCCAATACTTTGGCCATCTCATGAGAAGAGAAGACTCCCTGGAAAAGACCCTGATGTTGGGAAAGTGTGAAGGCAAGAGGAGAAGGGGACGACAGAGGACGAGATGGTTGGACAGGGTCACTGAAGCTACCAACATGAATTTGACCCAACTCCGGGAGGCAGTGGAAGACAGGAGGGCCTGGCGTGCTCTGGTCCATGGGGTCACGAAGAGTCGGACACGACTTAACGACTAAACAACAACAAAGCATCTTGCCATGTCAGAATCCTAGTCTGTCCAGCCCAGTCTTGCCTACTCAGACCAGCAAAAGCTCTGAAAAGTCTCGGGAAGAAAGGGTCTTCCCCATCATCTAACATAGGGCTTCCTAAGACGTGTTCTTGGACTACAACTCCCAGGCATCCTGGCCAGCACAGCGAGTGGTGAAGACTTCTGGGAGTCTTATTCCAAGAACATCTGAGGACCCAAGGCTGGGAACCACTGATCTACCACATGATCTCCTTGACTCTGAGCCAGGGAGATCATGTAGAGGTCTTTTACATGCTAACCAAGTCTTCAGCCACTGAATTATGCACGGCCTTTCCCCAGACTTCCGAGCCACACCCTGACAGAGGAAGGAGGCATCTCTCACCTTCCGGTAGCCACTGAAAGGCAGGTCCACAGGCAAGGAGAATACATTCTCAACAAACTGTTGGTAGACCTCAAAGAGGTGCCCAAGGTCTTCGTCTGGGATCCGGAACCCCAGCAGGACTCGGATGGCCATGCGGAAAGTGAGCTTCTGGGCCTCGTAATAGACATTAATGGATTCTGGGTTGCTGCTCCAAGCTCGCAGCGTGTCCTGGATCACCAGCTGGATCTTTGGAAGGTAGCTCTCCAGGGCTTCATGGCTAAATATTTTTGAGAACACCTGGGGGAAAAAGGAGAGTAGAAGAGGGCTGTCATCCAACAGTGCTAAGACACCTGGGTTCCATTTCCACTCTAGACATGAATGATGCCTCTAGGATAGAAAGACCTGACTGTCCAACAGCTGCTTCTCGGCCCAGCCTACCTGTTGCCACACATGGTCAACCAGCTTCTCTGCTCATACAGCGAGATCAAGGCAAAAGGCAAGGCAAGGATCCTTGTTTTGATCTTTTGTCTAGCTCCTGGCTTTGTTCATCAACGTGAAGATAAAGAAAAGGAACAAGAACTAAATCAATCTCCTGCAGGCAGTTGGGTGCTGTGGGGCTCAGCGGAGACACGCCGGCAGGGGGCTTAAGGCCTTCCACTGCCTTGTGGTCTCACTGAGTCAGCAGAGCAGGTGTAAGAATGAAGGGCAGGAGGAACAACTTACGCAGCCTGGAACTTCATGGAGGAGAGCTGGGATGAAAAACATTAAACCAAGAATGGAGAATGTCTGGCCTGGAGATCAAAACCAGCCCTCCAGGGGTCTGAATCTGAATCCTTAGATGCCAACACACACACACCCCGCCCCACAGCCCTTGGGCTTCCTAGTGCCTAAATCCCACCTACCCCCACCATGGTGAAAAGGAGAGAGTTCCCCTTCTGAGGCTTAGCCAGTGGCACTAAGAGCTTGAAGCCCAACAACGCTCTTCTTTTGAGCCCTGCCCCTTTTTGCCTTTGGCTCCACCCACCCCTGGAATGCCTCTGAAATGAATTGTGCCCTTCGGGGAAAAGGGTTCTTCACCCCTAGTGCAAACCAAGCCACAAAACAGTGAATGTGCTGTGGTTACTAGTCGAACCCTTGATTCCCCTAAAGCCAAGCCTCACCCCTCCAGCAGACTCTATGGGACTTCTTCTAGCAAGCTGGTGTTCCAATATCTCCGGCATAAACCCAGGTAGAAAGCCAACATTTCTTGCACCCATTTACAAATCACTCATCTTCCTCTTGAACGAAGCATGAACTGCAGCTAGGAAGAGACCGTCCCTGCCTGTAAGAAAAGGTGCCGTGGCCCTTTTCCTCCATGGATGCATCTTGTCTTTCTGAAGCCATGCCTACCCTTTGTGCTGCAGAGGCTGCCATTTTGAGTTATGCCGTCTCTTTTGGCCTCCGCTATGAAACCAGATCAATGAGTAGCCACAGACACACCTGAGTGGGTGGCCACGAGGACAAAAAACCTCCCTGGAAGCTGTCTGTCTGTCTGTCTGCAAAAAACTGCAAACCGTCGCAAGCCTCTGAGCAGAACCTCCCAGGTGGCAGTCACCCGTGGGCTGAATCCGAGACTTTTCAAATTAGACGGCTTTCTTTGAATGGTTGGTAAAGGCCTTCCTCTAGTCATGGGCTGAAACAGCCCCAGGATTTTAACCGTCCGGGTTCCTTCTTGGCACAATGAGACGCCTCCCTTCCACGCCTGAGTGGTTTTTTGCAAAGACCACTTGCAGCATGAAATGCCAAGCTGCAAACGGATGGGACTGAAGCACCTTCCCCCTGCCAAGGAGATCTGACCTGAACCCATCATTTCCTCCATGATGGAGGGGCCCAAACAGGCCAACAGCTGCTTGAGTGGTAAGAGCTGGGGGGGGGGGGGGGGATGCTGAGGAACCAGGATACGGTCCCAGAGAGGCAGCAGATCTCCTGGCATCTCTGAGCTGAGCTCCTGCAAGGCTTGGGGGTCACAGCATGGGCTCCTTGATTCTTGGGCTCCTTGATCCGGCCTTATGGGCACCCGCCTTCGGTCGTCCCCATGTCATCTGGCCAAAGTAAATGGTCAGCCAGCTGGGTGGGCAGAGGATGGCATTTACGGCCCAAAGAGCAGTCGGAGCTCTGTCCCTGGTGAGCCCTGCCCTCCGCCCGTCTCTGTTGACGTTCCGCCTCCATCCCCTCCACCCTCCCGGACCTGCACAGAAGATGGAAGTTTGCTTGCTTTTCATTAGCATGCCCACATGCCCGCCCACACGCTGCCACGCTCGCTGGGCCCCTCAGCTCCAGAGGCTGGGAGCCCATGCCGAGGAAAGGCAGGCGGGGCTCAGCCACTCCTGCTGGCGTCTGGTTCCCACCACCGAGGCGGTCGTGGTAGGGAGAGGGGAGAGGGTTGGGGGTTCAGGGAGTCAAGGGGCGCCACGCAAGGCCGAAGAGGGCCGCGCCAGGCCCCTCCAAAAGGAGGTCTCTCCAGCGGTAAATGTGAGCACCTCCTCCAGCCAGCAAGGCCTGTTTGCATCCAGGAGTCGGGTCCTGGACGCTGCCCTTCCTTCCTAATGAACAGCACCTTTCCGGATGGGTTCTGTTTGGTCAAATACAAGCCCAGATTTAAAAAGAAAAAGAAAGAAAAGAGAAAGAACAGGCTTTGCCTGAGAACCAACCATGCGTGTGTCATGACCAAGACCCGCCTCACGCACCCCCTCCAGGAGTGGGGCACTGGGTGGCATTCCCCCCAACACCTCTCCCTGTGGGTAGACAAGCCAAACAGAGGCAGGGGTGCAAGGACTGGGCTGGGTAGGTGCAAAGGCTTGCCGGGACGGCCCTCCTGGCTTTTTGGGCTGCTCAGTGATTGTTATTCCTTGCCATCCATGACACAGAGAAAAACCAGCCGCAAATAAAGACTAGCCCAGCCCTCAGAGTTTGGGAGGACCGCGGGGAGAGTCAAGCAGCCAGCCAAGCTGAACCATCCGGGGTTCAATGGGTCTAACTTACAACGAGGCAGCCATCTCTCTGTCCATGGACATGTCAGGAGCTGAGTCGGCTCCCTGGATTTAGCCCCCACGGCACATCCCGTTAACCCTCTTGCTTCCCTGTTCAGGAGCCAAGAAGGTGGCAAAAAGACGCAAAAAAATGGAGGGAGAGAGAGAGGAAAAAAAGAGCCATCCACGGTTTTCTCCTGCTGAATGTGGGATAAACCGAATTGTGTGTCGACACAGATACAAGAGGGCCTTTGCCTTTTGCTCTGAGCCCCTTGCGTGGCGTGAATGAAGGTGGTAAGGAGATCCCAAAGCGGTGGGGGAGCCTGACGAAGCGGGCTTCTGTGCTGACACCCCTTCTCCTAACACTGCAGCCCTACGCCTCAAGACGTGAGACACACAACCCAACAGTCACCGAGGGTAGGCCTCCATAGTCTTCATACACACACACACACACACACACACACACCTATACACACCAACAAGGCCACTTGCTCGGTTCCTGTTTGGGTGACAAGTGACTACAGAGGCCGTCCTGGTGAGCGACTGGACAGGCCTCCAGCAGGACAGTCACTGGCTGCAGCCTCTACAGAGAAACAGGCTTGCCGTCCTTTCCCCCTCTGCCGTCTCAAAACATCTGGCTGCCTGAAGCAGAGTCCTGAAAGCCCCTGCTTGAGAAGTCAAGCAGCAACCCTTCGCCTGCCCTTGTCGAGGCCGTCCTGTGAAGTCGCCCCCTGAAGCTCCCTTCCTCACCTTCCGCCTGGCCCAAACCTCTCCCGCCCCCTCTTCAGACGGCAAAGAAGAGAGAACAAAATGAGGAGGCGCCTCAGGCCTTAACCTCTCCCCCTCCCCGATTCCAGTCCCTTCCCCGTTGATGCTCCAGCTTGCTGGCTTTTTAAAACCTTCCCATGGCGAGAAATCTCTGCCCAGCGGTCCTGCCCGGCTCCTCCTGGTACCTGTAGCCTAAAACCCCTGCACCCTCTAGCGAGCATTCCCGGAATGGCTCTTCCTGCTGCCCACCCCCCACCCCCAGACGGCACAAAAGACCCCACAACATAGAGGACTATCAGAGGAAGAGAGATTAAGACAGAGAAGAAAGCGGGGCGGAGATGAAAGGGCGGGAAAACGATTCGAAACAGGGCACTCCCCGGCTACGAAGCCCATCTAGAGAAAAACCCAAGAGAAGGTGTGGCGGGATGACAGGTTCCCCGATTGCTAAAGGGTTTTTTTTTAAAACCCACCTATCGTGCTAGACCAAGACACACACAAACACTTCATATATAAATGTTCTGACAAAAACGCACCTGAAGGAACAGGATTCAATGTGATCATCTGTGCCATAATATGTTCCACTCAGCTTGCAAACTGACAACGCTCGGCAGCTGCAGCTCTTTGCAACCCTCAGGGCGATGTCTGTAAACAGGCACCAAGGGCGAGCGAAATGGGCCACTTGAGTCTCTCCTCAAGTTCCCTCATCTCATCCCGTACTATAGTGAGCAAGCTGCGGAGAGCTTCACTCCCTGCCCATCACAGCCAACGGTGCAAGTTTTTCTCTCTCACTCTGACAGCCATTAGAAGAAGGTTTGTTGAGTACCCAGGCTGATGCTTCTTAAACACGCTCGTCGCATAAGCACACCCTTCAGCTGGAGGGCAGCGTCCCTCCGATGGAGGAGCCATCCAGAGACTGACCTGACCCGCCCACCTCGGCCACAATGAGGCATCACTAGGGCAACCTGCACCTGAAAGGCTGCCCGGAGAGGATGCTACCTTTCCAAGCAGCAAGACCGCAGCACCCTGCAGGGACAGGCAAGGCACAGAAGATGCTGGAGTGCAGGATGGCATCATCCTCCACCACTAAAGTTCTGCCTTCCTCTTCCTGGGCTCCTCTGTGAGGTTACAAGGAGCCCTCCTGGGGTCGGATGGGGCAGCCAGTTTGGGAGACGGGACAGCTGCCTATTTGGCTCAATAGAGGTTAAGGCAGGGGCTTATGACATGCATCATTTCCACCACCTGAGATTTGTTGTTTTTTTTAAAAGTTTACAAAAGAAAGGAGTGAGGGTTTGAAACTCCTTGAAACAAGTTCATACAATTTAGGAATTTGTTTTATGTGTAAAGAAGGCCCTCCAGCTAGTCAATCTATTCACACCTTATTAATTCTGGATAATCATTATGGTGTTTACTGGAGGGGGGGCGGAATTGGGATTTGTGTTGGGATTTTGATGTGGGTTCCTCCAGGAGGCCTGTGGCAGATGTCTCCACCACTCCCCCCCCCCCCACATTCTTGGGGCAAACCACTTTCTTCTCCCGGGGTGCTCGGAGGACCTCCAGACCTCTCAGTTCTCCTCCTCCCAAGGGTTGGAGGGCCTGGTGGCGGGTTGGGTTTTATTTGCTTTTAACTCTGCCTTATGCCAAATATCATCCTTGTGGGTTGTCGTTAATAGCTTTACATTACAGATGCACTGTTTTATTGTTCTTGCCTTTAAGGTTGGTTATCCCTTAACACTATAAGATGCTTTTAAGATGAGGCCCCTCATACACTGAACGTCATAATCATAAGGAAAGCAGCAGAGAAGCAGGCTGCAAGTAGGAGGCTTAGCAAACAGGAAAGCTGGGGAGGACGAGGCACGGTCCTGTTCTTTTGGGGTGGGGGAGGCTCTAATGTCAGAGGGGCACCTCTTGGAAAACGAACGGAAATTTAAGGCACACACTGGGGCCTCGTCTGAACAGGCACCGTCCTACAGACGCCGGAGAGAGGCGCCGGCAGAGCACAAGCTCCCTCTGAGCAGGGCTTGAATGATCCACAGCCTGGGAAACGGCCCACTCAGCCATGGTGTGGAATGAAAACAGGATATTTCAAGCTTTATGGTTTTCCTTAGGCAGAACATTCCTGCCCCGGTGTGTCTCGGCAGCAGGATGTACGGAGCACTCCAGGTATGTGCGACACCAAGCGTTTTTTCTGGGAACCTCAGAGCCTCATTCTTGTTTTAGGTTTTTCTTGGGTGAGGATGGAGGGAGAAAGGGGAGAACTTTGAGAGGAGACCACATTTCAGGTCCAGACTGGCACCGCACAAATCCCCGGCGACCCTCGCCAATGTAATCGCCTTTGCAAATATTTGGCCCATTCCTCTACAATGGCAGCAACGGAAATGTTGTTAAGTGGACAGATCAAACCAAAGTCAACACCGGCCCTGTTTACAGGATTAGCTGCCCTCGACAACAACTTCTGAACTCATGTCAACCTCTGGTTTCTTTGCGTGCCCCGAGGAGTGAATCCGCAGTCGGAGTGAGTCCAGAGGGAATCAGCAGCACTCTTGATTCACCTCCCTTTCATCCTGGGAGGAATGACCACAAGCCCAGCCTCAGGGTTGTTACTCAGAGTTTGCAGATTCTGAAGGGAAACTCACAACAAGCGAGGTATGCAAGCAACCCTGCCTTGGCACAGGCCACCACTTCCAAATCTCCACAGCACCCACAACCAACAAGCCAAACCTCAGCCAAGAGCATCTTGCTGCAGCCCAAAATGCTAGTGTGATTCTTGATTCTATGTTAAACCTACGTAGACACGGTAAATGGAAGTGAGAGCTGGACCATAAAGAAGGCTGACCACCGAAGAATTGATGCTTTTGAATTGTGTGTGCTGGAGGAGACTCTTGAGAGTCCCCTGGACTGCAAAGAGAACAAACCTATCCATTTTGAAGGAAATCAACCCTGAGTGCTCACTGGAAGGACAGATCCTGAAGCTGAGGCTCCAATCCTTGGCCATCTCATGAGAAGAGAAGACTCCCTGGAAAAGACCCTGGATGTTGGGAAAGTGTGAAGGCAAGAGGAGAAGGGGACGACAGAGGACGAGATGGTTGGACAGGGTCATCGAAGCAACCAACATTAATCTGACCCAACTCCGGGAGGCCATGGAAGACAGGAGGGCCTGGCGTGCTCTGGTCCATGGGGTCACGAAGAGTCGGACATGACTTAACGACTAAACAACAACAAGACATGGAAAGGGATGCTTTTGTATCATTCTGCTTTGAACCAAGACATCATGGGACTTCTGTGCTCAGTTCAAGCGGAAGAGCAAGGACGTCAACTCCTGAGCTACAGAGAACCTTTCCTTCCATTTTCTTACAGCAGCACCTAAAACAAACCCAGTACATACTGGAGGACACGCACAAGGCTTTAGTCCCTGAGCAAATGGCTTATAGAGGAAACTAGCCTATGATGTGTCAGTTTTCAAATATATAAGAAGGAAGAAGAACGGGTGAGCCCCAAAGTAATGGGGTTAAAACAGAGCAACCATGAAGAATCCGGACGGTAAAGGGGCTCTGCCCTCCGTGATGCAGGCATGCAGGGTGCCGCCTCCCTCCTCCGACAGGATGCTCTGCTTAATGGTTCAGTGACCTTGCACATCTTATGTGCCGCTGGCATTTTTGGGTCATGAAAGCAGCCCTCTGGATCTAGAGCAGGTCTCGGGACTGGCAGGTCCCGTGAAAGAGAAAAAAAACCCACAAGGGCACCTTGGTCATGCCTTCAAGCCAGGAGGTGTGTGAGGAGAGAAGAAGAACCCTGCCTTTTCCTGCTGCCATTCAGGGGGGAGCTGGGGGCAGGGAGCGACCTGCTGATGAGCACAACCTCCACTGAGTCTCAGTGATGCTCTGCTGAAGAGTGGATCAGACACTGACACAGATGGATGGCCCTGAACGTGAAGCAGCCTGCAAGAATCCTCATGGCCAAAGGCTTTGGAAGGAGAGGCTGCCTGGAAGAAGAGATGGCTAAGATGAAGCAGGCCGGTTTCGGAGGAGGAGAGCTCCAGAGCCAAGAGGTGCCTAGGCCAAGGAAGCAGACGTGGGCTGGACAGGGGGAGACGCTTCCTCGGGGTGAGAGCTGCCGAGCAGCCGCCGTGCTTTGCTCTTCTTCAAAGGAAGCCTTTTGACTTCCTGGGCCAACCATCCCTCAGCCTGGGCAACCATCCCTCAGGAGCCCTGCGCTTGCCCTCTGCATTCATAGATCAACCCGGAGCCCTGCTTTTACACAGGACTCCCTGCAGGAAGAACCGTTTTGGGCCATCCTGGCCCGTTTTTCTGCTTTCCACACCCCCTCTCCACACTCCACCTCACCTCACCTCACCTGACCCCCCGGCTAATTCACACACACCCCTCTCCTGCCACCGATTGTGCCTGACATGGACAATACAGGGGTAGGGGGGTGGGGGGGGAGAGACCCGCAGCAATGCTTCTGCCGTCGACTGGGTCTCTAAAAGTGAGGGTGGGGGCTTGAGATCTCCCGCAGAGCAAAGCACAAGCCCCTTAGGATCCCTGGAAGGGGGCACCCTGCAGACCCTGACCTTAAGCGGTCCAGGCAGCACCCCAGGTTGGCCAATGCAGAGCCGGGAGGAAGAAGCTCTCAAGGTTTTTTTGGGGGGGGGGGGGCAAGAAATCTTCCTTTAGCAGCCTGCTCCTGCAGGACCTGGCCAGGACTTTGACGCCTTCCAAGCCTGCTTGTCCCACCCCAGGGGAGAGCGGGCTTCGGGACTGCCTCTGCCTCCCCCCCCCCCCCAGAGAGCAGCCCAAGGGAGCCTCGTTCGGGCCGGAGGGAGGGGAGGGGAGGGGAGGGGAGGAAGGCGCCCTCCTCCGGCTCGCCAGGGCAAGGCGGACAGCTGCCGAAGGAGGGCGAGGCGGGGCAGGGGGGTTGTTCCCTGGGGCTTTTGCGAAGGGCAGCCGGCTGGACGGGCGCCCCCCCGCCGCCGCAGGGAAAGCCCCCCCCCCCCCCGCCACTTCAGGGCAAGAGCCAGGACCGACCCGAGCCGGAGGACGCCACCGGCGCCGGGCTGGGAAGAGCTGCCCGAGCCCCCGCTCCCGCCGCCTCCCCCGCCCGCCAAGGGCGTCTGAGCTGGCTGCCGTCCAGGCTTCGAGGCAGAGCCTGGAGCCCCGGCGACGCGGAGGGGTGGGGTGGGGAGGGGGAGGGGGGGCGGTATTGGGGGGGGGGAGGGGGTGCCACTCAGAACCCAAACCCTTCCCAAGCTCCCCCACCGCCGCACAGCCGGGCCCGTCTCCCCTTCGCCGCCCCACGGAGATCCCGGGACCCCCTCGGGCACGGGTCAGCAAGCTGAAGGGCGCAGGGGCCCCCCCTCCGCCTCAGGCAGCCAAGCGTCTTGGACGTCGGGGGGGGGGTTGGGAGGGGGCGGCTGCTGTCCAAGGTACTTTGCTGCCCAGCCCAAGGTACTCCGGATCTGCGGGGGGGGGGGGGAAGCGAGGCCGGGCCCACCGGGGGCATGGCCCCATCTTTAAAAATTTTGATATTAAAAATAAAATACAAATTCAATAATTACACTATCCCCCCCCCCCCCGCCACCACCTTCACCCTCGGACCGGGTGGTCAGAAGTATCCCTTTTCACCCGGTACTTCTCCAAAAAGACATGGTTAATTGCTAAACCCCACATTTCTTTATACCAGTCTTCCCGATTGATTTGTTTGTCGCTTTTCCAATTCTTTGCAAATATTAATCTTGCTACTGTAACCCTTATAACAATTCACTTTTTCTGTTCTTTTTTTAAGATGATCATTCTATTTAAGAGGGCAAATGATTGTTGATATCTGAATATCATATCCAATAATTTCTCTAACTTCTTTTAAAACTAGTGCCCGGTCTTCAAAGGCATGGCCCTTTTAAGGCTGGCCTCCGGCTCGCCGGGTTACTACAGTTCAACTTCCACACGTGCCGCCCGCGAGGAGAGGGGGGGGGGGACGGGGGAGGGGGGGAGGGGGGGAGGCGAGAGGGAGGGGGGGACGGGGGAGGGCGGGGAAGCAGCTGCCGCAAGACCTCGGCAGCCCCCCGACGGCACCGGAGACAGCCCCGCCGCGGGGCTCGGGACGGGGGGCGGGGCGGAGGAAAGGCCCAGTCTGGCCCCGATCCACGCCCCCACCGGGGCCCCCTCCACGCTCTGAGAAGGCCCGGGGCCTCTCCCCCCCCCCCCCGTGGTCTGTTGGTCGACTCGGAAGCAAGCCGCGCCACAACCCGGCAGTCGAGCCCGGACGACTCGGAAGCCCCGCCCCACCGACCCTCCGAGGGGGGGGGGGAGCGCAGGAACCGCGTTCCACGGAGAATCCCCGGCCCGCTTCGCAGGTTTTGTGGGGCCGGCACGCTCCGTGCATCGCCGCTTTAAATTCCTCAAAGGCCGCCGGAGCCGCCGCCGCCGCCGCCGCCCCCTTCCCCGGTTGCAACGGAGGGGGGGGAGGGAGAGGCGGAGAGCACCCCCCGCGGGCCTAGCAGGGGAGGGGGCGCGACTCGCCCACCCCCTCCCGCAACCCCGCTTGGCGGCCAGCGCGCATTCCCTTGGGCGCACTCTGCACGCGCTCGAGAGCCCCCTCCCCTTTCTCCAGGCACTGGCGTCCGAGGAGGCTCCCCCCCCACCTCGACCCCCAACCCGGCTTTGCAGGACCAGCCCTGGCGGGGTTTCCTTGCCCAAAGGGGGAGGAGGGCGCCCCGTCCATCCTCCCCGGCCTCTGAAACCGGTCCCCAGGGGGGCTCCTCCGCTCGACGCGCATCTCGGTCCCGCCGCCGCTTCCGGACGACCCACCACACGCCCTCGCCCCCTCCCCCTCGGCGCCCGCCACCCAGCACCCCCCTCTCCCTGCCCGCGAGGCATCCGGAGAGTCGTCGTGTCCCCCCCCCCCCGCCCCCCGCCAACGAGCCCCCCCCCCGTCCGAGTCGGGGAGGCCCGAGCGCAGCCGGAGCCCTCCCGGGCCAAAGGCCGGCGTACCTTCCTCTTGTGCCGGTGGATGTCCCCGATGGAGTTGGCGACGGTGTTGGGGCCCAGGAGCATGCGGGTGCTGCGCGGCCACTCGGTGCTCACCAGGCTGTGCTCGCCCATCAGGATCTTGCGCACGTTCTCGGCCCCGGTCACGCGGATCAAGGGGCGCCCCAGGAGGTGCGTCTTGAAGACGTTCCCGTACTTCTCCCGCCGGGAGGACTGGAAGCTGGAGCCCTGTCGAGGAGGTCCGGACAAGCGGGTCAGTGTCGGGCCGGGCCGGGCCGGGCCACCCTCGGCAGCCCCCCAATCGCCCCTCCGGCCAGCCCCGTCCCCGCCCCGGCCTCGATCTCCCCCCGGGCAGGGCACAGCGCCGACGGCCCGAAGCGGGACACGCTTGCCCGCCCTGGGCTGGGGGGATTCCCCCGAGCCCGGGTGCCCACCGGCTAGGGAGGGGGCGCGCGAGGAATTCCCTGCGGGGAGGGGGGAGCACTCTCCCGGCCTGACCCTGGGCCTCTCCCCCGCCCACCTCAGGCGCACCCAGCACTAGGGAAGCTAGACGTATGGGGGAGCCTTCGGAGGACCTCACGCGTCCCCCCCCACCCGTCTGGCAAGACATCACCGTCTCTGAACTGCAGAGCTGGAAGGGGCCCGACGGAGCCTCGAGTCGAGGCCCTTGTGGCGAGGAGTCCCAGTGGGGCGGGAATCGAACCCCCGACCTCTGGCTTCGCAGCCAGAGGGCCCCGGCCCGGCCCGCCTCACCTTCCCCGTCCTTGCTCTAGCCCTGGCACCTGCTCGCCCGCGGGTCCCTTCAGGACAAGATCCATTCCCACCGAACAAATCGTGGCTGCCGTTTGTTAAAAGGTGCGAGGCCGGGAGCTCCCCGGACCTCTGTGGGTCAGGCTGGGCTGCCCAGCAAAACGCCGTTTCCGTGGGCATGGAGGGGCTGTGGGGAGGGGAGGGGAGGGCGGGGGTGTGAAGGGCTGAGGAATCCAGGCGGGCAGCCCCGTTGAGCCAAGGACGGAGCGGGGGGGGGGGGGAGGATCCGGCCCGTGAGGTGGACGTCAGGGCGTTGTGAGAAAGAGCGACGCTCCCCGCCAGGCCCTGGCTCGGCGCTCGCCGGGCGCTCCTCCTTCCTGGAAGGCGAGGGGCCGGGGCTCCGGCCTGGCCCGGAAGGCTTGCCCCCAAATAGAGGCGAGGAGGAGCCGTCGCGGCCGCAGTGGCTGGCCGGGGAGGGGAGGACCAGACGTGCCCCGCCTGGCTCCGAGCGCCGAAAAGAGGGGCGCCGAAAGCAAGAGGAGCCCCCGAAGCTCCTCCCGGGGGGCCGAAGCGCAAGGTCTGGCGCGAGCCCCGACGGACGGGCGCCCCGCTCGCCCCGGCCGCCCCCTCGCCCCGGCCTCCCTTCAGACGCAGCCCAGCCCGCGGGGGGGGTCTGGCACCGTCCCTGGCTCGGCTTCTTTGGGGAGGGGGGGCGGTCGGGGGGGAGGGGAGCGGGGCGGAGGGCCCCCTCCCTTTCCCCCAGGCGTACCGTTGGAAGGCAGGACCCCACGAAGCGCACGCTCACGATCCAGCGAGCGTTCCCACGTGGGTCGGGAGGATTCCCTTACGTGCCCGTCGGTGTCCCAGCTGGAAGGGGGTGGCGGTGGCGCTGGGGGAGGGCTAGGGAGACCTCGGATCGACCGATGGGTGGATCAGCGTGGCCCGTAAGGCTCCGGGGCGCCTGGCAAGGTCTCCGGTCTCCGCCGCCTCCGGGGCCGCCCGCCCGCTCCCCTAGCGGCTGCGCCCAGCCGGGCTTCCCCGGACAGAGGGCGGGCAGGTTGGCTTCGCCGCGGGGGGGGGGGGAACCGCGCGCGCCGCGGCCAGGCGCCAGGCAGGAGGAAGCCTCTCCCTCGGGAAGGATTTTCCTCGCCAGCCTGTGAGCGCGCACCGGCTCCGCTCCAGGCAAGAGATGAAAGACCACGCTCCAGTTCGCTTTGGCGAAGGAACCGGGCGCACTGGGGGCTCTCCATACCTTTCCCACAGGCCGGTCGTCGGATCCCTGCGAAGGGAGGGAGCAGGCCAGCCCGGAGCGGGAGGAGGAACCCAAGGCCGCCGCGAGCCTTCCCCCGCCGGCCGCGCGCGCCCGGACGTGGGGATGCCTATCCCGCGTCAGCGCGTGAAAGCCCTTTGCCGACCGGCCTCTTCCTGTCCTTTCCCCGCGGCGAACCATCCTCCCCCCCCCCCCCGCTCCCCGCTTCAACCATTGCAGGCGCGGGCTCTTGGGCGAGGCACCCGCAGAGACCTGGGGGCACCGGGGGGGGGGGGGGACGACAGCGGGCGGAATTTATTTTATATATATATATAAAGTATATTTGTGTGTGTGTGCTTTAAAAAAAAACAAAGGTACGGTTGTGAAGTTCAGATGTTCAGGTGACCCTGTGTCTTGATCTACGTAAATATAATTAAAGTACTTTTTGTGGCATTAATAAAGGGTTATTTGTACAACATTTCCATGGTTGTACAAAGGGCACCTTTATGTGGCGAGAGTTTTCGAGCAGAGTCCAATTTATACTTTTTTTTTTTTTTTTAAGCCCTGGCCTCTGTTTGGATGGAGCCTGGTGGAACAGGGAGAGCCCTTTTTCGGTCCCCCTGTAAAAATCTGATAAATTTCTTTTAAAAATAAAGCCCCATTGAGCGAGGCCTGTTAACCCCTTGGCTGCCGGCTGGGAGGTCTCCCCGCTCCCTCCGCCACCCGTAGCGACATCCAGGGAGCTCTCCTGGCATGTGCCTGACACACACCTCCCGGACCGGAGCTCTACCTGGAGAGAGAGAGCTGCACGTACAAAGGACGGCGCCCTTGGTTCGGATCTTGGACAGTGGCCGGCACCGGGGGGGGGGGGATGCGGGGCCAGGAGAGGCTCCCGTCGATTTCCCGCCAGCTGCGAAGTCCAGCCCGTCTTGTTCAAGCGGTTTAACCGGGCAGGGAAACGCGCCTTCCAGCTGCGCCTCCCCACACACACACGCGCGCGCGCGCGCGCGCCAAGCCAGCCCGCGGTCCCGGCGAGCCCGCAGACGCGGCGGCCGACGCGGCATCTCGCCGGCCCGGGACAGGCCTCTCTTCAGCGGCCCGCCCGCTGCCTCCGCCACCGCTTTGGCCGGCGACCAGCCAATCCTTCCCGGGCCACCCGCCTCGTCACCGCCCGCCTCCATCCATTCACGGGGAGGGGGCAGCCGGGGCCAAGAGCAGGCGGTCGTGGCAGGCGGCGGGGAGGAGGGGGGGCGGGAAGAGATGGAGCTGCTCGTGAAAGTCCAGGGGCCCTTAGGGAAAGAGCGGGGGGGGGGCCACGAAGACTCCGCCAAGATCTGCGCGAGGAGGAGCTTGTGGGGGGGCTTCTAGTCAGGGGGGGAAGGGGGAACTGGGGACCGATCAAAAATCCTGCCGGGAGGGCGAGAGGGCAGCTGGTCCCCCGCGCCCTTTCGGCTCTGCCAACGCTCCTTTTCGGATCCCCGCAGAGGGTGTTCGGGCCCCCCCACACACACACACACACAGCCCCGCGAAGGTGAATCTCGGGTGAATCGCGCGCTCCTCTTCCCTCACCCGCCCGCCTCGCTCGGCCCTCGCTTCGCGATCACACTCGCGCACCGGCGAGCCGCGAGGGCTCATCCCCGCTGACGCTGTTCCCCGGAGACTTCCGACGGCCGGAAGCGGGTTTGCTCTGCGCGAGGACGGGGGAGGCTGGCCTGAGCGCGCCATGGCGAGGAAGTCCCCGGGCGGGCCGGGGCGGGAGATGGGACGCCGGACGGGAGGTGGCCCGGCGGAGGCAGGCGCGCCCGCGCCCCACCCGCAGGGACGGCCGCGGAAGGCACCTCTCCTTCTCCGGGGCTGCCCTGCTTCCCCTTCCAGAGGCAGCCGGGCGGCCAGGGGGCTCCCGCCGGCCGCGGCACGTGGCGGCGGGAGGGGCGCCTCCTGCCCGCTCCCCGGGATGACCGCGCGACTCGGGGGCCGGCCCGGCCGGCGAGGAGCGCCGCCCGGGGGAGCCCGTCCTCCCCCTTCCCCGCTCCGAGGGCCCGGCGCTCCCACTCAGCCGGCTCGGGGCAGCCGGCGGCGGGACGAAGCTCGGCCGGGACCTTCGCCTTCCGTCATCGCGGCGCGCGGCGGGACGCCTCCACGTCCCTCTTCCGGGCGCGGCGCCTCTTGGCCGGCCTCTCCCTCCCCGCGGCGCCCGGCGCAGAGAAGGCGTCCGTCTCGCTTACCTGGAGGAGCCAGTGGAAGGTCTCGCCGACCAGCGGGAAGCCCATGGAGCCCTTGGGGATGGGTAGCCGGCAGCTCTTGTCGCGGGTGGCGGCCCAGCGCAGTTGCCAGAGCTGCTGCGAGACGGCCAGCAGGAGGGTCACCGACACCAGGCAGGCGACGAAGGTGGCCAGCGCCGAGACCAGGTCGAAGCTCTGGAAGAGCATCTTGCGCGGCTCCAGAGGCGCCCCGGGCTTGGGCTGCTGTTCCCGCTCCCGCTCCGGCTCCGGCTGGGGGGTGGGGTGGGCTGCTGCTCGTGCAGGCGGCGGGGAAGTGGGGGCGCCCGGGGAGGGGGCTTCGGCACGGCCAAGGCAAGCGCCCCGGCGGGCGGGCGGGCAACCTGGGCGCCCGCAGCCAAGGCCACGGTCTTGACAGTTGGCGGCTTTAGGGAGGGAAAGTCAGCCCCTCCCCACTTTTAAAGGAATGCAAGCAAGGGGGGACGAGAGAAGGGGCCGGGCGGGCGGGGGGCGAGACGCGCCGAGCGCCGTTCCGGAGGCGACGCGCTTGCAAAGGTTCGCCGCTGAAGCCGCTACGGCGCCCGCAAGAGTGCCAGTGCCCCAAACTCGGCCGGAATCAGAAGAGGGTGAGAGGCGGAGGGGGGTTTGCTTTGCACCAAAAAAAATGTCAAAAAGGAAAGGCGGCGGTGCCGCTGGCGGGAGGAGGAAAGGCTCCGTCGGACTCTGGCGTGGAGAGGAGGGCAGGCGGAGTGGCCCCGGCCACCGAGCGTTGCGCCCGAGGAGGGGAAGGAGGAGAGCAAGTGGTTCCGGAGGGGAGACAAGGGAAGCGGCTCCCGGCCGGCTGGCCGGCCCCGGCAGAGTCGGAGCGCGAGAGCAGCAAACTCGGGCGCGGGACGTGCGGGGCCCGGCGGCGGCAGCGACGGCTGGCTGGCTGGCTGGCTGGCTGGCTGGGGGGCGCAGCTGGGTCCAAGTGGAGTGCCTCTCTGGAGCGCCTCTGCCTGGGGTCGGGGGGGCGGCGGCGGGCTGGGCCAGGCACGGCGAGGCTGGGCGGGGGCAGCGAGCGAGAGGGACGGGGAGGAGGGCGCGCACTCGGTTCAACCACGGCGCCGGCGGGAAGGAGAGGAGGAGCTGCCTCGCTCCGCGCCAGTTTGCCCGGCTCAGGCCAGGCGGGTGCTTATATAGAGGCGGCGCGGGCCGGGAGCTCGACCATCGGGCGGGCGGGCGGCCCCTCCTCCCCCCACCTTTGAGGCGGGGGCGGAGGCGGCGGCAGCGGCGGCGGCGGGCGATTGGGAGCGAGGCTGGTCCGGCGCGGCGCGGCGGTGAGCTAGGGCTGCTGCTTGCTGCCGGTGCTGCTGGAGCGTGCCAAGTCCGGAGCGGCTCCCGCCGGGCGAGACGCGGGCAGGAAGCGCTCGCCTCGGTTTCCTCCGGCCGTCGATCCGTCGAGCGCGCCTGCGACCTGCAGAGGGAAGAAGCACAGACACCCAGACCGCCAGAGGGTGGCTTCGCGTCGGAGGGCTTCCCCGCTTCATCTGGCCCGGCAACTGCCCGGGTGGAAGGCGGCCCGCCGCCTCCCCCGGCGCTCCCGACCGCCGGCCAAGCCTGCCTTTGGACTGCCGGCGCGCTCCAGCCGGCCGGCCCACTCCGGAGCCCGAGAGCGAGCCACCTTGGGCGCCGCTTGGAGAGCAACGGGCTGCCGGGGCGAGGCGAGGCGAGGCGCGGGTGGGTCGCCGGCGCGGGAGGTGCGGCGAAGGGCGCGCCGGCGGAGGGCTGCCAAGCGGAGGGGCCGCCGGGCTGGCTCGCTGACCGCTCCCTGGAAGCGGTCTCGCCGGCGAAGCGCAGCGTACAGGACGCGGCGGCAGCCTGGGAGACCTCCGAACCGGGAGCCGCACCACCAGACGGGAAAGCCTCCTGGGGGAGAGCAGGAGGGAAAAGACTCCGGGCCAGGAGTGCCGGAAAGCGGCCGGAGGGGCTCCCTAGAGCGCTTCGCGTGTCTTCGGCCCTTTGGCGAGCTGGAGACGCGCCTCCCTGTCTGGCCTCCAAACCTGCGTTGTTTCTGGAGCAGGAGCGCACCTGTACGGCCGGAGCGGAGGCCGCCGTTTCGGAAATCCCGCGACCATCAGGACGGTCCCTGCGCCCTCCATCTCCTCTGAACCAGACCAAATCTGGGGCATGACCCAGCGGGACGCTTCTCCTCCACCAGGCCCTCCGAACCAGCGAAAGGCGGAAAAGAACCGCTCCGTGGCGGGTTAAGCCTGTCTCGGGCACCTGGTTGGGATCGCTTCCCTCTTCTTCCGGAGGCGCGGGAGGCGCGCAAGGAAAGGCGGCCGGTGCCTGCGAGGCGCGGGCGGGCGAGCGGGGGTCGCCCGGGGAAGCTAGTTGCCCCGCTGCGGGCAGAAGCGCCGGGACGTCAGCTTGCGGGTGGCCGTCGGCGGGCAGGAGTCACACTTTGGGGGCAGCCGTATTGACCTCCCCCTCTCACTACATGCCGGCAAGACTGGGCGCTAGGGTCTTGGTGGAACCCTTTCTCTTTTTGACACACTCACACACGTACAGGCACCCGCACCGCAAACGTGTAAAGTGTCCGTGCGGTAGCACCTTCGCTGCCGGGAAGAGATGTGGGTTGGACCGACCATGGATTATAAACCTGCTTCTAGGGTCTCCTTGGTGCCTTGTTTGATGTGGCTACCCCGTGGCGTTTTCTTTTAGGCCTTTCGGAAATAAATATTGCTACCATCAAAAAGCTGTTTCTGACATTTTAAGGTGGTTTGAGGGGCGGAAACGCTCCTATGATACCGTTAGGCAGACGGAGGAGCACCGTTCCCTCTGATGCCTCCTCATTTTAGATACGGTGAGAAGTCGTTGGGAACTGAATGTATGGTTATGGTGTATTCTAGAAGGCTTTCACGGCCTGGATCCGATGGTGGTTGTAGGTTTTCCGGGCTGTTTGGCCGTTTTCTGGAGGTTTTTCTTCCTAATGTTTCGCCAGTCTCTGTGGCCGGCAGCTTCAGAGGACAAGTGTTCCGGTCACTAGAACACAGACAGAGTTCTAACTCCTGTCCTCTGAAGATGCCGACCACAGAAAAACCTCCAGAACACGGCCAAACAGCCCAAAAAAACCTACAACAACCATATTATTATGGTCTTGCTGCTGCTGTTGCAGAATTGGGGTACTGTGTACATTCATTTGGGACGAGAGTCTTAATTTTGCTGACATGTTCCTCTGGTAGCAAAATGCCTTGGGCTGGGGTGTAACATTTAGAAGGGATGCTCCAGGAACTATGCTAGAAGGCAGGTTGGGGGGGGCAGGTTCACAGCCCCCTTGCCCATCATCTAGGGAGTGCCCTGTGCATCACACACCAAGCTGCAGAAACGGAGCTGCAGCCACCACCCACCTACTCCTGCTGTTGCCAGGGCTACAGGGCACTGCAAAGAAGCCCACCCTGATCATTAGGTACCAAGGTATCCCTGGGAGAGGGGGAACTCTGGCTAGAAAATGGTTTCACAAACAGGGTGGCCCATACATCGTTGCACGCCTCCTTTTCCAGTTCTTCTTCCCACCCCACCCCAGTCGGATTGCAAACTTTCTCTGACTTTCTCCTTCCCTATTGCTCTCTGCTGTGCCCGAAAGCCACGGGGAATGGCACCGGATAAGGGTCCCGACAGAATCATAGGAGAGCCGGTGGCTTGAGTGCTTTAAGCGCTGTGGGGTGGTATATAAGTAGCATGCTTTGCTTCACTTTTCATGTAAAGCCAGTGGCACTACCGGAAACCACTGGCTTCACCACTGGCACATGAGGCCATGAGTAATCCCACGCTCACCAACGCTGGGAGCATCTGCTTTGGTATGCCTTGGAGCAAGTGCTGGGGGTGAGTTGATCTCTTCTGTTGCCAGCAGCAGCAGAAGAAGATGCAGAAGAAGAAGGTGGGGCGGGGAGGAAGGAATGGGCTCCCAGGTGGTTCTGAAATGAGCGTGCCTTCCAGCCGGTGTCTAGCCTGGGAGATCCATGCCACATTTCCCCATATGCAGAGAACTCTGCTTTCAGGCATCAGGACAGCTTGGAAGCTCGCTGTGCCCAGCCTTTGTCTGCAGGGGAGGTGAGCAGGTAAGAATTGCCCAGAGCACATAGGAACATAAGAACCTCTGAAGAGCCCTGTGCTGGATCAGGCCAAGGGGCCCCTGTAGTCCAGCTCCCTGTATATCTCACCGTGGCCCCCACCAGATGCCTCTGGGAGACCACGAGACCACTAGATATAACTGTCTCTTGATAACCCTTCCCCTGCATCTCACATTTGGAGGTCCCTTCCTTTTAAGCTTGGAGATTGTACATCCCCATCATGGCTTGTCACCTGCGATGGATTTTTCCTCCAGGAACCTGTCCAATCCCCTTTCAAAGGCATCTAGGCCAGACACCATCCCCACATCCTGTGTCAAGGAGTTCCACACCTTGAAATACAGTCATCCTATCTTGCCCAAGAAGACAATTCACCTGAACCTCACCTCCCTCCGTCGTCTTTCCGGGAGGCCCAAAACATGCCCACTGTTTGATGGGTGAAAACAAAATAAAAAGAGTTTTAAAAGATGAAAACGTGGTGGCACTTTAAAGACTAACTTTTATACTTTTTAATGTCAGCCTTGGTGGACAAGTCCACTTCATCGGACATAAGAGGAGGAGATACAGCGTGGCCAAGATTTGTACGTGGCATCAAGGTCGTGGTTGATGGACGATAAAGTCAGCGGGTATTAAACTCAACAACCAATTGATTTTGGGCATCCCTTCATGGTACTTCCAGTGGAGACACAAAAGTCCTCCAGGAGGACTTTAGGAAGGAAGGAAGGAATTATAGAATTGTATTCTAGTTTTAATATCAAATAAAATATTAAAAAGAAGAAGAAGGAAGAGACCCTAACCTAGGCAGGTCAGGGCTACCCACTCACTGGGTGGGGTGTGTGTAGGGTTTTTTGGGGGGGGGGACGACGGGGGTGTCCTGTTGTCTCATGGCAGACAGAACTCTGCCCTTCACCCAACTGTCCCTGGTTCCCCAAGGGAACCCCTCCTGTTGCCCTCCACTGCAGGAGAGGGTGGTGCCCTCTCAGTCAACCGGCGCCCATCCAACTCCCTTCTGCACAGACAAGGCGGGGGGGGGGGATGGAGAGAGGGAACGAGAGACTGGACGTCGTCTTGACCTTTGCCTCAGGGAGCAAAATGTTTCAGGCTAGCCTGGAAGGGGGAAGCGTCTGCTTTCCGGGCGGCCCTCTGCCAAGCTGGCCCGGGACCTTTGGCCAGTTCGGGAGGCTGCCCCGCAGGCTCTGGGGAAGGCTTCCAGGACACACCAAACGGATGAAATGCACCTGTGGGGGTCTCCCCCGACACACACACACACACCCCCTGAGGTTGCCAGGACTACCGGGCCCTGCAAAGGGGCTCAGCGGATTCCCCAGGGACAAGTCAGGTGTGGAGGCGCCGGCTCGACTCCCGGGCCTCCGGAGGCCCCTTTGGCCCGCTCTGGAGCAGGGGTCGTGCGCAGGCTCCCCACGGCCCGGAAAAGAGCGAGGGTCCCCCAGGCTGGGCTCAGCCCCTCTTGGCCCGCCTCCCTCGCCGGCCTGGCGGCCAAGGAAGGGCAAAGCCGTCCCCGGGCGGAGAGGGACGCCCTCGCCCTTCCCCGGCCGCAACGGGGCCAAGAGGGGCTGCGCGGTGGGGCACCGCTGCCCGCCTCTCCGCCTTGGCAGCCGCCGGCCTTCGCCAGGGGCAGAGGGGCCAGGGGGCCCTCTCTCCTTCCCCCCCCCGGCTCACCCCTCGCTGCGCCCCCTTCAGCCCCCCCAGGAAAAGGGGGCCCTCCCGTTTCTCCCCTCGGATGGCCCCGGCCGTCCCTTCGGTGGGCCTCTCGCTGGCCGGGCAGGGGGCCCTCCGCCTGCCCGCCCCTGCCATTCCCCCAGGAAGGGGGCGAGGGTGGTCAAACCGAGGGTGGGCTTCCGGGGGGGGGGAGGAGGAAGAGACTCGCCCAGCGCTGCTCCTGCTCCCCCTTCCCAGCCCGACAGGGGAGCTTCGCGCGCCCCCCCCCCCCCCCCAAGGCCGGTCGAGAGAGGGAGGGAGGGAGAGAAGAGCGCCCGGTTCTCCTGCCTGCCGCGCCGTCGAGGAGCCCCTCGCACGCCGGTCCGGGCTAAAGGCTGGCGCGGCCGGCGCCTTCCTCGCTCACTCTTTGCCCTGCAACCCCACCTGCTGGACGCTCTGGGTCGTGCAACGTTCCGCCGTAAAGTCTCCCTTTTAACACTGAACATTCGATTTGCACCGTTTTTAAACTTTGCAATTATTATTATTTTTCTAAAGAGACCGTTACGATTACAAAATGCAAGATAATGCAATAGGATGGATTCTCTCTCTCTCCCCCCCTCCCCCTTCTCCCTTTCCTCCGCCTCCTTTCCCCCCAAATCAATCTTATTCTTGTTCATTTGTTTCTGTTCCTTGGGTGAATCTTTTCCTTCCAAGCCATTAACTCTTACCCTAAAAACGGTTGCTGATGTCATGGAAAACACCTAAGAATGGCATCTCTTCAGTCACTGACAGCCAGGATACCCAGCCGAGAGGTGAGCGTGCTTCTCCTCGTCCTGATGGCCTCTGAGGCCAGTTTCTGCTCCATGTCCAGTCTTCCCTTTCAGGGAATATGTATGTGCTGTACAAATCCATCCAGGCTGAGCAAATAAAGATTTCTCAGACTGTTTGCATTTGGCCCACATAAGGGTCCGGGCATTTCACTTACTGTCTGGAGACTGACCACAGGACCCCTGGGGGCTCAGATGAGGCCTGTGTTGGAGGAGGGGGCATTAACAAGCTCACCTCTGACCTTTGGGTCCATACATTCTGTGCTTCCCATAGTTCCACTCACTTCTGACCAGGGGGAAAGCAGGGAGTGCCTCCTCCTGAGTGTGGGCGCGAGGCTGCTGCCTGAACCCCTGGGGAACTTCACCGCCAGTCCCTCTCGAACACCCAGCTACCAACACCTCCTTCGCCAGCTCTTTCTCGGTCTTGCAGGGAGCGCTTCCACAGCAAGCTCTCTGAGCTGTCCATGGTCCAGTCCAGCTGTCCCATGAGAGGGAAGAGCAGGCAAGCGGATGGAACCTGGGCCTTGACAAGGACGGGGTGGGCATGGCCCTGGGAGGGAGGTTTGCCCGAACAAGAGAAGGGCAGGTGGCAAGGAAGAAATGGGGCGGTGAGGTGGAGAGCATTCCTTTCCATGGGGAAGGCCGTGGAGGCAGAGACACCAAAGAGAGAAGAGGAGGACGGCATATGAGCGGGGGGGGGGGGAGCCCCACCCCACCCTGAAAGGCACTCCACCTCATCTTGTTTCCCCGCCGTGCCACGTAGAACACATCGAATCCCATCTGATTTGGGAGGCTAATCGGGATTCTGCTTTATTAGTTCTTGAACAAGAAACCACCAAAGAAGATAAAAGACCTCCAGCCTCTTCTTAACCAGAAGCCGAATGACTGAACAGAGCCTGTGGTACTTTGAATGCATCACGAGAGAAGAAGGCTCGGTGGAAAAGGCAAGGTTGCTGTGAAAAGTGGAAAGGAGCAGGGAAAGGGGAAGACCTGATGTGAGGTGGATTGACGCCACAAAGGAAAGCTTGGCCTCTAGTTTGAGCAGGACCTATGAAGGAGAAGACATTTGGTAGGTCAGTCATTCAGAGGTTTGTGGCACATTGGAGACTTAAAGTAAAAACGCAACCTAACCAGGTGGGGCTAGGAAAAGCCCTCCAGCCAAAATCCCTGCAGAGCTATGGCTTCCTGCCAGAGGGTTGGGCCAGATGTGCCAAGGACAGGGAGTCATGGCAGCGCTAGTGCTCTCGGGCTGGTCTACTGGTGTCGTACAGACAGATTCCTTGTTTGCCTAGAAAGGTCTCCAGGAGAGATCAGTTCTTGCCCCCAGGCAATAGAAGCAGGCTGGGCTTTGCTGTTGAGCAGACCACTCTCTCGCTGGGGCCTCTGCTGGCCCCCATCCCCAGTTTGCCCACTTCTAACTTTCTGGACCCCCTGCCTGCCTTCCTGCTCATGGGCAAATCAGGATCTGTGACCCCGACTCCTCTGGACAGGTTCTTCACCTGGAACCGAGGGGTGAAAGCAAAACTCCGTTGATACACAGACTTCCTGATGCTCCGCTTAGGAGCAGAGTGGCAAAAACACCAAGAGATGTTCTGAGAGTTGCAGCACGCATGCACACACACACACACACACAACCCAGCCTGAAACATTTCCCCCTTCTTTCCAGGACCTGGGCTTTGCAGCCTCTGCAGCTCTGCCTAAGGAGAGGAGAGAATTTCAATTCGCTTCATTTTGAAACAAGAGCTTCCAAAGTTTGGACATTTATTGTGTTCAGCTTAGAAAAAAAAAAGTCAAGAACTGAAAACCTTCTCAGCGGGCTCATTGGTCCAGCCAAGCTCCGGACGTCCAGGAGGTAACTCTTCAAAGCCTGGGTTTGAATCCCTGCCTCTTCAACTCTGTGGGTGCTAAATGGAGGGAATCGCCCCTCTCTCTTCCAAGACGCTCTCCATCTTTAACACCTGTATGGAAGGCAGGTACCAAACGGTCCTCTGGAGGCCGAGGAGAGCTGCACCTCTTCCCCTGGGTCAGTGCAGATGGGCGACCAAGTTCATTCCAGATTGTGGGACTTCAGACCATGGAAGCAAAACCAGAGAGCAGTCTCCATCCTTAGCCGTGCAAACATGGGCCAGAATCCTTTAGCAGATTTAGGCCAGCCTAAGTGTAAAGGGCAGCACAACAATGGAACCCATGACCTGAGGAGGAAGTGGCGAGCTCCAACGCTGGAGGCATTCAGGAGAAAAATGGACCACTTTCTGTCAGATCCACTTTGCTCTGGATTCCTGCCTTGAGCAGGAGGTTGGACCTGATGGCCTCCGAGGCCCCTTCCAACTCCATGTTGTGGTACCTTTTGAATGAGCAGCACTAGAAGCAAAGGACAGCTTCTCTTTCAGCTTCCAGAATTCTCTGGCCAGTAGGATTGGTCATTCTGAAAGCTGTAGCCCCCACAACGTCCCAGTTTCCCCCAACTTGGGCTCAAAGCTGTTGCCGTGAACCCCATGCGGAGAGAGAGCCCTTGAGGCCAAGCGGGGAGAACAGAGCTCACCCTCGTGCGCAGAGGAGCGCTGCTTTCTTCTCCACCGTTGGGACAATCTCCAAAAATCTCTTTGAAAATGCGGCCCTTTCGGGACACGCTCCCTCCACCCTTTCAGCTCAGCCCCAACCCACGCGGTGTGGCAGATCTAATGCTGACCCCGGAGGGCACCAGCGATAGGAATAGAGCGAAGGGGATGTCGCCCAGGAGGAGCTGTGATGCCATCGCGAGGGCAGGCTCTCTCTTGGGCCACTTTTCCAAAATGGGTGGGAAGCGGATGGCATCTTTAAATTAAACAGATTTATTTCCATGTGACTGTTCATGAAATACCATCCACTTCCTCAGGCGCAAAGAAAAGGCTAATGGTGCCATCTGAGGTTTTGATATGTCTAAAAAGTAGACTGGATCCCACAAAAATGTATGCCCAGTAAAAATTGCTCATCTTTCAGGTGCTACAAGACCCTTGGTTGGTTTTGCTGCAACAAACTAACACAGCTCTCCCTCCCCTAAAATCTTATCAAGTGAGTCAAGGAAGGAAGGAAGGAAGGAAGGAACGAATGAACGAACGAAGGAAGGAAGGAAGGAAGGAAGGAAGGAAAAGTCACCTGTCTGCTCTCTTCCCGGTAACAGATTCTCACAATCCAAGGAAGTTTCTTCACTTGAGTTATGGCTAGCCCAGATGACAAGAGGAACTGAGGAACCAAGAGACAAGAGGTGTGTCTGCAAGAATCCAGGGTGTTGTTGGGCAGGGCAACCTGCGATCTTGCCAGTTAAGGGAACAATCCAGCCTTGTTTAGTCACCCTATAGTCGTGTTACATCACTGCATTCTGACTCTACGGAGATTTTGTGGTTGTCTGGATGGTGCACGGTTGTTGGATTAAACTATGCAAACACCATTTGGAAGTCCCCTCTCCTCTGTTCTGGCCTCTGAAAATGTACTTTGTTGGGTAAATTAACTCCTCTGAGCCTAGGTCTTTGCTGAAAAATACTGTCTGCTTCTGAAGAGCAGCACAGAACATGGGCTGGAAGAGAACCTACTGCTGGTCCACCTGAAGGGTGCACCTCCCAGCAAAAGTTAAGCCCACTGGGGTGCCCACTTCCAGTTCCCATTCCCTGAGCCAGGAAGTGGCATACACTGCGAAACCAAGTTCCACAAAAATATCTCCTCACCTGGATCAAAAACCGAGACAGGTCTCATGTGGAGAAAGCAAAGTACATTTCTCACATTAGTCTACTCACATTAGTCACATTTCTCACATTAGTCTCACAAATGTCTACTCATGAGTCAACATCAGAGGGACACATAAGTGGCAACACACAGAAGTACTTGCAGGAGAACACTATTGGTTTCTTCTGCATTTCATTCCAGATGAAGGTTAAAAACCTGGTTAAGAACTGATTTTAGAGTTCTGGTGTCAAGGACTTGCTTTTTGATGGACCTCCCTGAAACTGCTAGAGACTGAGGACCATCCTTGTTAGGATGTTGGACTCTGCTAGGCAGAAACCGTTGCTGCTGGTGCCCTGCTTAAGCCTGCCATCCATTGCACGCTTATTCGAGAGTCGGTGGGTCCGCAGAATACCATGGGACTTAGTACTGAATAAAAATGGGCAGGATTGTGCGATCCGTCTCTGTGCAGAAAAAGGACAAAACGGTTCGGAAACCGTGGGTGAAAAGACAGAAGAGAAAAACACGAAGGGCAGGGGCTGGGAAAGGAAAACAGAACATGTGGAACAAAAAACTGCTGATTCCCGTTAACAAATGTTCTCTACAAGTCTGGCGTCTCAAAATGCATGAACGATTTTAAAAGACATAAACTTGAAACTTACCAAAACCAAAAACCTTTTAAGACAGTTCCAACCTGTCTGGTCCAAAAGACTTCTCTCTCTCTCTCTCTCTCACCACTTCAGCATATTTGCTCTTCAGCAGGAAGAGGAGCGGAAGGAAAAAGCCTTTTATATGATAAATGGAGGCCCAGGATGGCCACGGAGTGAAGCCCAAGAAGGATGCATAGGCACTGAAAGGGGGTGACAATGAATGGAGCAGTCCCCCCACCTCTCTCTCTTTCACACACACACACACACACATACATAGGGTACTGCCTCCAATGAATTTGCACATTACAGATTACAGACATTGCTCCCTTTAAAAGAGAGAGAGAGAGAGAAAAAAAAGTTAAAATGAGCATCTCAAATATCTCACCCCTGTCCTTCCCCTTTCTCCCTACCCCACCCCGGCGTCCATAACCATTTTTTGAAAAGAATCGGAAACCGGTGTGTTTTTGCAAAGACTTTATCAAATTACATTTGGGGACAAAGAGCTAGAGTGCATTTTCTTGAAGGCTCAACAATTGAGGATCCATCAAGGAAATGAAAAGAATGGCAGAGAATCAGCGGCTTTTGTCAGCGAGAGAGAACACCCCCCGGAAAAGCTCTTTAGCAGCACTCAAGGCGTGCCTGGCTGGGGCAGAGAACTGTCTGTGTTTACCCTTCCCCGCCTTTTCAAGCCTGAGCGGCATTGGAGGCTGGGAGGAGGAGGAGGAGGAGGAGGAGGAGGAAGATGGGACTTTTGGAGGTGGCAGGTTTGTATGTGTTTAACGAAAGGAGGCGAGAGAGGCAGAGGGACAGGCGCTGGGAGACCGAGGGAGAGAAGGAGAGAGAGAGATTGAGAGAGAGAGAGAGAGACGGCCCAGCTGACAATCTAACGTGGAACAAGATGACAGTGTCTAAACGAAGCTCTTTAGAAACGTGAGGCTTTGGGGATAATAACGCTGATCTTCCAAGATTGTCTGGGAACGAGCGAGCAGGTGATTCTCTTCCCTCGTCCGTGTCCCTCTTTTGTTTCCTACGGATACCAAAGAGCAAAAGGAGCCAGATCGCTCTGATATTCCCTTTTGTGGTTTTGCTTGAGAAAATAGCTTCTTGGTGAGCTTCCAGACTTTATTATTAAAGGCAAGGGCTGCTCAGCACAAAGGCCCTCCTTGGTCTGCCCACAGCCCCGACCCAAAGCAGGCCCCGGCGGTTTTTGCTTTTTAAAGGCGAACTCGAAGACCGAGGGATGCTTTGGAGAGGCCGCTGAGGGCCGAGGCCTTCTCGCTCCCTGGCCGAGGTGGGGGAGCTTCTCCCAAGGTGGTGGCACCAAAGATTCCGGTGCCTCCCTAGTCAGGCCATGGAGGACCTTCCTCGGCCTCCCTTCTCTCTTTCCAGAGCTGTGTTGTGCACGACGAACCCTCACATTTAGAATCCCCCCCCCCCAGCACACAAACAAGCCTCCTTTTTTGGCCATCCTTTTGCGGGGCCCTGCAGCACAAACCCCAGATTTTGAAACACCGCCCATGGCTGTGGAACTTACAAGTTAACAGCCGTAAACCCAAGGTTGCCCGGACTGCTTAGGCAGTTTGGCTAAACCGAGGTGAAGCGGGCCCACATTCCCCTGAGCTCCACGCACCCTGGACCAGTCGTGGCCAAAGAGAGGCCTGGAAGGAAGCCAGCCAAGCCAGGTGAGCAGGTGGTCTGTTCTACACCCGACCGCTGGAGCTGCTTGGTACCCCTTGGGCTGCCCTGGGATCTGGAGTTTGATCAGGGGACTAAACCCCTCCGTTAGAGAGCCCCAGGGACCTTCCCCGAGCCCCAGCAGAGGCTTCCCATCATCTCACGAGGCTGCAAAGACCACAGCTTCTAAGGATGCCTCCTAGACAACCACGCCGTGTAGAGCCTCTCTGAAATAGAGGCACTGGTTCCAGCATCCCAGAAGAGGTGCGCAGGGGTCACATCTTGGGGCAAAAGCAGAGCGTCGGGTGTCGGCAAGGCCAGGCCACGGGTGCAAGGCCTGTCGGGAAGGGCAGGAAGCAAAGCGGCTCCAAAAGAGCACAGGGAGGGGAAATGATGGAGCAGAAGCCAAAGAGGGTGCCATGGAAGAGAGAAAGCGGGGCAAGCGAGATCTGACCACGCCGTGCAACATGGGACCCGTGGGTATGAGTCGAGAGCCTCATTATGAAAACGGCTCAGCCTCTCGATGGGGGTGAAACCCATTTTTGGGGTGTCGGGAGATTTCCCCAAGGGGCGTCCCAAAGCAGTGCAGAGGCAGTGCACAAAATTCTGCGCTGTGACAGAGCCGGCCGGGGAAAGTTCCCACTAAAGCAAGAGGACAAAATGCCGTTGAACCTCGGCCTCCGTTTTTTCTATTGACCCAAAGAAATGGATCCGGCCGAGAAGGAGGCTGCCTTTTTCACAGGTTTTCTTCCCAGCGCTGTTGGGCTGCGAAACAAGGGTGCTGCAGTGCATGACAGTTCCTTTTGTGGCTAATTGAGACCGTTCTGGACGGAAAGAGCCAGAAAAGGCACAAAAGAGCAACGGGGGTGGGGGTGGGTGGGGGTGGGAGGTGAACCGAGGGGGCACCTTCCTCTCTCTTTTTGTACTTAAGCTGTTTTAGGAAAATGGATTAGATATCAAGGTAATAATAAATAAAAATCCAACATTTTATGTGGGTTTTGATCCATGAAAGCTTGCACTGAAATAACGGTGTTACCTTTGGGTGTCAGGCTTTCTGGAGAGCTCATGCCCTCAGCTTTTTCCCCTCTCTTCTCATGAACTGTAAATAGTCATTTTTCACCGCCTTAAAACATATAATAAAGTCTTCCCATCATTTCATGCAGAGAGGACCCTGGTTTTTCATCTTTACTTTTCAGCGGTGTGGAAGCTGGAGAGGACTCAGGCAAAATGCTCCCTTCGATGCCGCTTGGTCCAGGGATTGAGCGGTTCAGGCCATTTGAACAATTTTTTTCCAGCCCCCTTTTGCAACTCCACCATCAATACAAACCAGCACTGTATTTGTTTAAAGCTTTTTTTTTTTTTTAAAGAGCAAACTCATCATTTTTCCTGTTTTGTCTGAAATTCTGTTGCCTGGCTTCCTTTTGGTAAAATATACTGGAGAAGAAGGGTCTCAAGGGAAGAGCCTTGACAGCTGAAGAACCCTGGAAGTCGGTTTGCAGGCAGGACCCCAGCGCCGTGTCGAACCCGCCGCATCCATGGACAGACCGAGGGACCGTGATGGTGTCTGAACCGTTGGTAGGAGAAGGTCTTTCATTGATGAATTGTCATCGCTTTTTCCCTAACAAGCTCCTTAATCAGCATACAATTATGTTGCCAAATTCTGTGACTTTTTAAAATGAAAATATGTGGGAGTGGTACAATTTTTAAAAAAAAATCTGTGAAGGGGGAACACATAGCCAGCCAGTTTAACAAGGACTTTCTCTTCTGTATTAATACAGAATTGTATTAATTGATCACTGAAAGAGCCCCCCTGGCCTTCCCTCCGATTCTAATCTTCCTTCTTTCTTTCTTTCTTTCTTTCTTTCTTTCTTTCTTTCTTTCTTTCTTTCTTTCTTTCTTTCTTTCTTTCTTTCTTTCTTTTTCTTTCTTTCTTTCTTTCTTTCTTTCCCCCTCCTGCTTCTTTTCAGATTTTTGCATCACTGCAAGAATACAGTTGTCATTCTTCCACACAAGAAGCCGTCTTTGATCAAATTAAAAAGCCATAACGAGAAACATCTTACACAGCTAATGAGGGAAAATAGCACGGCTGAATTTCCCTGGGTGTTTCAAATGCCCACGTAATCTGAGCCGAGAGCAGGGAGTGAATTGGGGGGAACTCATGACATGTACAGTTTAGCTGGACAGTGGAGGCTTCCTACTGTTGTTTTAAAATGATTTTTTAAAAACATAATTCTTTTGCAAACATTGGGTGAGTTTTCAGCAGTTTCAAGGGTTTAAATTGCTGGCAAAATTAGAAAGGGAAAAGAAGGAACAAAGACAAAATATTATGGCATTGAAAGACGAACAGATTTCTTTTAGTTCAAGCTTTTGAGGATCAAAAATCCTCTTCTTGAAACAGGGGCTTAAAATGTGCATTTAGAAGAGCTCTAAATGTCACAAGCAGGAAACAAACGTGCTGGGCCAGGCGGTCAGCTTGGCCATGGGGGTGGGAAGACTCCCCTGCTTGCCCACCTGGGAGAAAACAGTCCCAGAGAGGGTCCATCATTAATTCTCTCTGTACACTTGACATCCCTGTCTTGGAGGGCATCCCTTTGCCCCATCGATCTCAAGACTACGAGGCAACCGGCTGACTTTCTTAGGCTCTGCTCAGACCCCTCCACTCTCATGGTAAGAAACTGGGACCCGAGAGGGGGCCAGTCCTGTTCTTTGCTCCCTCACAGCAGAACCCTTCATGGCGATTCGGCCAGGCCAGACCGAATGGTTAAATGCAAGGACTTCTTATACAATTAGTATTGTTTAGACTCCGTTCTGAATTCATGTTCGGGTGGAATCTCCCAGCCCTTATTAAATGTGTATGTCGGGTGTGTGTGTGTTCTTTTTTTGGGGGGGGGGGGTTTGACAAGTACCATTCCCCTCCTCTTTCCCCAACCATCTGTTGGATCGCTTCCACATTCATTAATGGCAGGGGGCATGGATGCTTTTTTTTAAAAGATGGAGCCCCCCCACATTCTTTCTTTTTCTGCCACGTTTTGCTAGGAAACAGCCACACTTTTCACATTCGCCTTCACCCACATGCTTCTAGAGATTGCTTCTAGCTTCCTACAAATCATCCCACCCCTTGTTTGCACAGAATGCAACCCCCGTCAGGCCCACTTCCAGAACCAGGGCTCAGTGCCGGCCGGGGCCTGGGGCAAGAGGCTGCGTCCCCACGACCAGCCTGCCCGACAGCCGGCCGGTCCCTTCTGCTGGCACAGCAGTTCCTGCCTGCCACCAGCCGTGAGACGTTCGGTTTGGGTGGGCAAAGGGGAGAGCTGACCCCCCCCAAGACTCTCCCACCAGAGCCGTTTCTGCAAAGCAAAGGAAGATGAAGAGAAGGGGAGCAGGTAATGGGTTTTTTTTTGGGGGGGGGAACATAAAAGAGAGAGAGAGAGAAGGAGTGGGGGAAGAGGAATACTGCTGCCTAAGGAAAGGCAGGTTTTTGATTGCTGGGGAAGGGGCTTTCCGTGAGGGCCAGCTGCACCTTCAGGTTGGTCTGAATCATCGTGAGATTACAAGTGCTTCAAACACCTGCTTAACGTCATGACTTTATCTGGACTTCTTCATAAGCCTCCACACAGGACTCTACACAAGAAAGGTTCCTCCATCAAATTTAAAAGCATTTCTATCAAATAAAAGAATGGTTTAAATATTTCGAAAGCGATAGCTTGATCAATCCTAATTTCTTTCCTGGAATTCTGCAAAACCTTTTTTTTTTTAAAGTGTGAGGGGGAGATTAATCTTGTGATCGGCTCTGAGGTCCACTTAGGAGGGGGAAAAAAGACAGGAAAGAAACCCTGTACAGAAATGCATAAACAAACGATGTAACATTGGGGATAGTAAATTTTTGTTGCGTGAATATGCTGGTGTTTGTGTTAGTGTGTGCAATCGCCACTACCTAGGGTAATTTTTAACCCCATACCTTATGGATGTAAACAGTCCTTGAATGGTTTACCTTATCCCCCCCCCCTCCCCGCATCCCTTCCTCACCCCTGATTTCTGCAATTAATCTACCATTAATTCCCAGGACAGAGATGGCCGGCATGGCTGTGACTGGAAGTAGTTGGAAGAAGGGGCATTAAAATGCTCTGAAAATGAAATTAGAGACTGGAAACAGTGAAGAAAATTTTCTTTGGCAAGGTGGGTGAAGTCCCTGTGAGTATTTTCCACTTTCTCTCCACCCCACATGGTATTATATCTGCTTGTACTTTTAAAATGCGCATTTAATAACTTCACAAATTATTACTAGAGAGAGAAAGAGAGATGGGGTGGGGTGGGGCCGGGCCCCCGGAATGAATGTTCCTTTTGAATAGTGAAGAACAGTACAGTGGAGAGAATAAAGGGACACATTGTAAAGGATAAATAAAAGTTTTTCTGTGGAAAACGTCCATGGTCCTTGTGTGAATCGAGACAACAATTATTCTGTCATCCCAGCCTATGTCTTTCTTCTCTCGTAAATTGGTGGCAGTTAGGAAATGCTCCTGACCAACCAGAAAAAGAAAGTATATTTAAAACAAAGCAAGTGCAAAACAATTCCAATGTCTGAATTATTTTTAGGGGATTTTTTCCCCCTGTTCGACTTTTGTCCACGTTCCATTTTTGGTAATATCAGCAAACAATTGTCTTTTTTCAAAAATGCCAGCACAAAGGATCAAGCACAATTCAAGTGAGTTTTGTGGCTAGGAAAACTCATTTGCAAAGGCTTGCTTCTGAAAAGCTTTATTTTAAAAATAAAATAAAAACAGATGGCCATTCGAAAACTGCATTTCTGTTTTTGCTCCTTCTGCTAATACTTTTATGTCTGCTTTTATATTTAGCAAACATAAAGGATGGATCCTGTTCTGGGAGAACTGGTACCATCCAGGTCCAGAACAGTGCATTTAGCAGACATTCTGAGAAAGCGACTAAGAAAGGTATGGAAACCCTGTCCTCTTTTTCTTCTCCTCATCCTCATGTCACATCATTATTATTATCATCATCATCAACAACACTTACACCTCTTTTTAATATCTATCTATCTATCTATCTATCTATCTATCTATCTATCTATCTATCTATCTATCTATCTATCTATCTATCTATCTATCTATCTATCTATCCATCCATCCATCCATCCATCCATCCATCCATCCATCCATCCATCCATCCATCCATCCATCCATCCATCCATCCATCCACACACCTGCACACACAGACATATAATAATGTCTTACCATTCATCTTGTTGCTTCCAACATAGGAAGGATGATCAATTCCCTAGGTGTCAGACGGGGCAAACACAGAGGGCAGCAGCCTTGGCCTGGTGGCCCATCTTCTCATGGTCTTGCGCCCGCACAGTCTCCTCTCCCCTAGTTCACCGGCTCTTCCTTCCTCTCGGCAAGGAGGGCTGCCCGACCGTGGCCTCCAGGAAGCAGCATCATGGGCCCGTGGGTTCCCCTGCTAGGGCCATTGGTTTGCTTTGTACATTTCGAGAAAAGCTCATGGAGCACCTTAATCGAAAGCCATGTTTCAGCCTGGAGTGGCTTGGAGCTTCTTCAGGTCGGGGTGGGGTAAGGTTTCCATTTATTGCCTCCAAGTGAAGGCACCCCCCATTAGCCGAGTCCCTTTGGCTCTGGAAAAATATTGGACACGACTGTGGCACCTTAAAGGCCAACCGCTTTGATTCTGCCTGAGCTTTGGCGGAGCAAAACCCACCTCCTTGGGCGCTGCTCCCTCCTGCCCTTTCGCCCACCTGGGGAGACAGAGGATCACAGCTTCTTCTCCAAAAGCTATCCGTTGGCTTACTTCCAGCATTCATGTCCACCATCTTTCTGCCCACCAAGGCCCCCAGGCTGATTTACGATAGATGAGAATAATCAAGACCACCTTTGAAATATTCAAAGGACAGATTTAAAGCATTTAAAAAGAAAAGAAAAAAACAGACTGAAAAGCCCAAGACTGAAGGCTCTTTGGAGCGGCCCCCAGTTTTAGCTGCCCATCCGAAGTTCGAGAGGGATGGACCGTGGCCTCCCCGGCGGGGCTGATGGGCGTCTGCCGTCAGGGGTGCTGCTGCAAAGCCCCCCCTCTTGCGTCCCCCACCGACCCAGCCTCTCACAATGGCAGGCTGTGTGTGTCTGTCAGGGAGGAGGAGGAGGAGGGGGCCCTTCCCACATCCCACCCACCCCCAAGCCATTTCGGATTTTGTGGGCCAAAACCAGCGCTTGGGATTGGGCTCAGAAGCAACTGGGGTGCCAGTGTGGACACTCCGTGGCTTCAACCGGGGCAGCTGTGCCTGCTCATCGTGTTCACATGAGCACGACCTCATCTACTGTTCATCATGCCCCCCCCGACCTCCCCACCTCCAGAGAGGGTCCCTGCCTGGTTCCAGGAGGCACCGCTTGGCGCTCCTCCTCTCCGCCTTTGTGTTGCTGCCGGCCGGGGACGGGCTGGCAGCCAGTCACTCTATCAGCTGAGCTGGCAGGTGCCCTAGAAGAGCCTCACCCTCTAACGGGGGGGGGGGGGGCACACACGCAAAGTGCCACGGCATCCCAGGGACCCACGGGAAAGAGCCCTTCCAATGCCATCTGCAGCTAGGGCTAGCAATGCCCTCTGCGGGGCAGCTGACAGCCCACTGGCCCCAACCTAGCCCTGGCAGGCCTCCCGCTCGCCACCGCCTGCGGGACGGGGCTGAGTTTGGTGCCAGGCCCTTGGCGGGGGCCCTACAAAGAGGTGGGGGGGCAGCGGGCAGCTGGGTGGTCCTCACATCTGTTGGCTCAGCGACTCCACCCGCCCGCCCCGCCCCCTGTCGTGCCTTCGGTTCCATGTTCCGGGGGGGGGGGGGGTTGGTGGTGGTGTGCAACTGCGTAGGTCGGAAAGTTCTCCACCTCCTGCGACTAGACGTTTCTAATTTAAAATCTTGCCAGCAGCCCCCCCCCCCCCCCCGGCAACACAAAAGGCACAAAAGGCACAGCAGCCACCCAAGGGGACCGGTCTGGATTTGATTCCTGGGCCTCTTCTCGTTTTTATTTCTATTGCAACCCCTTCCACGGCCGCTCCGCTTTTCCAGGACAGGCAAATTCCTTCCCTGCCTTTTCAGCTTCCATCCGCCTTTTGTTCTCCATAATTCCATTTCAGTGATTCACTGAATTTTTGTATTCTTTGTGTTATTTTAAGAATAGGTTTTTGCTCGTTTCTTGGTGGTTTGGGTCATTTAATTCTAACTCTCCACAGGGGGGTCAGAATGTAACCTAATTTGATCCAGGGTTCAGCTCCCGGAACCTCTTGCTTGCACCATCGCTTGGCCCGGGAATGTGGGATGCAATAAGACCCCCTGGCCTCTGGTCATGCTCAGAGAACGTTTCCTTTTTAAATGAGTAAGAAAAGTGTGGTGTGGGATGAGAAGTTACCTTTTTCAAGCCAGAAGGTGCTGCTCTCAGGAAGGATCGATCCTCAGGATTTCATATTGATTCAGTTCTGGCAGAGAGACTGGAATTGTCCTCCTTTTGTGATTAAACCGAGGTTTCATCATCAAACCCAACTCTGAACTGGAATCAGCTTTCAGTATCAAGTCTCGACTCAAGACTGATGTGTTGTTGTGATAACCAAAAAGCTATTTTCTTGAATCACTGATCAATGTGAAAGGGCAAAAGATTTATATGATCTGAAGAGAAGCCAGAGGATGTGAGCATGAGAACATGCTCTTTAAATAAATGAGTTTTGAAGAAATGGAAGAAACTTGGTATCTCAGGACCTCTGTGGTCATTGCTCGGTTTTCTGGGATGAAATGTGATTTGCAGCTCCGTTTCAGGCTGTGTTGTAGGAACAAGAGACACCCTTGGTTCTCCTGGGTCCAGAAAGAGACCGGGGGGGGGGGCAGGCGGGCAGGGGAAGACCTCTGGGTCCTTTTTCTGCATTTCCAGTTCTGCTTTCATACCCATGGGCTAGTTAGGAGCCACCTCAGTGGGGTGGGAGATGAGCACCCTGTGGTGTGACTAATTTAAAGCCTTCTGGCCTATTTATCTCACCAGCGGCCACCGAGGCTCCCTGGGAGGATCACAAAACCATAAGATGCGGCAGAAAACTGTGGAAGTTCTGGGCAGGGCCGTTCCAGGAGACGGGCTGGCAGACTCTCCCCCTGCACGGAGCAGTGGCACGCCCCAGGTGACCAGACAGTCACCCCCCCCCCCCCCCGTTTACCCACCTCAGGCCCCTAGGGAAAATCCCTCTGGGTGCTTTTGCTCACTTTCCCCCACCAGGACACTGGGCCCAGGAGAAGAGCCGCTTTCGCCGCCCACCACCACGTCCCCCACCAGATTAAAATGTTCCTTTTGCAGCCGGCATTTGGGGGGCTGAGTCGGAAGACTTGCAACCAGTCCCTCGTTCTGTGTGCCCTTATCACCTGCTGGCATGTTCCTTTTGCTTGTTAGACCAAAACAGTGCAACCGGGCTAGGCTGCATTTTGGGCTTAAGGATTTTGCAGGCTATTTGAAGCATTCATTTTAAAAGGGAAGGACCAGAGCAGAAATCTTCTATGATGCTTTGAATTTTGCAGTCCTCTCTCTGTTTGCCAGGCAGCAAATTCCATATGGAAGGCCCAGCTAATTGGATTCCTGACAGCTGGACATGGCATGGGGGGATTTTACCATAACTGGGCCACATGTCAGCGGCCACATGTCCTTGTTGACAGGGGACAGTCCTCTGTTTGAAGGACTGCCACTGCACAGTCCTTTTTCCAAAGGAAAGGCTGTCTTTAAATTCGAGTTTGCTTTTTAAACACCAGGAGGGAGATCCAGGGACCAGGCGGTCACCCATCCTCCTCCATGAGTGGAGCCTGGACAGGCTGGTCAGCAGCCACCACCACTCGGTCCCCATCTTCCCAACACGCACAAGATGGGTGCTGTCATGCTGCTGAAATCACAAAAGCCATTTCGGATTTTGCATTTGGGCACAGAAATTAGTCTACAGAACAGGAGGCGACGTCCTCCACCCTGGGCCCTCTTTGCACGCTCTGTCCATGCCTGGCTCAAGAGGAGGTTTTGCCTCCAGGTAACAGAGCTACGGCCATCCCATCGAAGGCTGCTGAACGCCAGTCTTCTTCCGGCTGCATCAGGTTGTCGACAGCTTCAGAGAGGAAAAAGAAAGCATGTTGTTGTTTTACATTTTCCACTAAAAATCAGAGGTTAATTTTGAAGAGAAAAGCATCAATTGAACTGAAATCTGGGAAGCAACCATTGATGACATGTGCGGACCCAAATCCGCAATATGCAGCTGTGCCCTGTTGTAACACAGCAGTACTTGCCCAGTGCTGTGAATACTGTGCTCTCTTGAGTTGGCAGCTGGCTGGATAGCTCAGTGGGTTAGGTATCTACGTAGCTGCAGAGCCAGAGACTGGAAGCAGAGATGGGCACTTATTGCAGTTCGGTGGTTCAGCCTGGTGAAGGGGATCAGGCCCACAGGCGTTACGAGGGTGCTCCGCATTCTGCCTCCTGCCTCCTCCCACAGACACCGTCAGAAACAGCAGCCCTGCCCCACCGCCTCCTCTGAATGGGCGACCGTGGGAGGAAGTGGGATGTGGAATTCAAGGCAACGCCTGCGGGCCTCATCCTCCGAACTCTGCCGAACTCTCGAGCCACCAGAAGTGCCCACCTCTAGTTGGGAGTTCGGCTCCAGCAGAAGAGAAGGGGAAGCCACTTCTGAGGACTCTCTATCTGGAAAACCCTGAAAAGGGTCACCATAAGTCGGAATTGACTTGATGGCACTATTATTATTATTATTATTATTATTATTATTATTATTATTAGTAGTAGTAGTAGTAGTAGTAGTAGTAGTTGAGTTGGCCTCTTTTCACCCAAGTCATAGATTCATAGAATCCTAGAATAATGGAGTCGGAAGGGGCCTCTAAGGTCATCAAGTCCAACCCCCTGCTCAAGGCAGGAACCCAAATCAAAAGAGATCTGACAGACGGCAGTCCAATTTTCTCTTGAAGGCCTCCAGCGTTGGAGCGCTCACCACCTCCCGAGGTCATGGGTTCCCATTGTTGTACTGCTCTAACTGTTGAGAAGTTCTTCCTGATATTCAGCCTAAATCTGGCTTCCTGTAGCTTGAGACCATTATGACCTGTCCTACACTTTGGGAGGGTCAAGAACAGATCCTGCCCTCCTCTGTTTGACCGACTGTCTTTCAAGTCTTGGAAAAGTGCTCTCCTGCCTCCCCTCCGTCTTCTTTTCTCAAGCCAATGGACAGGCCCAGTGGCCAATCGCAAGGCATCCTTCAGGCATGCGGGACTGTCGGAAGCGCTCTTCTCCTGAGGCCCCCTTATCTGTCTCTTAGCTCATCCACGTCAAGGCCGGCTGAGAGCAGTGGCGATCCAGGCATTCTTGCAAGTCTCTCCGCGGCCGCCCCGTTTGCAGATCCCTCGTATTCCCTCCGGGTCTCCCATCGGAGGCCTTTCTTAGCTTCCAAAGGTTGCCTTGCCCTTCAGCTGGTGGGCACAGAGAAGGATGAGCAGCTCAGTGTCTAGGAAAAAGGCCGCTGGGGGGGCCACCCGCCCTCGGCCATGCTCGAGACTAGCTGGGCCTGCCTGTGCTTGGCCTCCAAAGTTAGACAAGACCGGGGGTGTTCAGGGTGGAAGGGGAACCCCTCGTTTCCGAGCCTGGGCTGCTTGGGGAGCCCCAGGGTCTCCTTAGGAGGAACTCAGAGCATGCTTCTGGATGTCATCTCTTGGTTGTATGGCTTGAAGCACACTTTTTGCCCAAACAAATAACCCCTAAAGACTGAAGGTGTCACACCTCTTTCACTTCTAATGCAGGGGACTTAAGACAGCAACATGTTGGGGATGATCTCTGTGTGTGTGTGTGTGTGTGTGAGAGAGAGAGAGAGAGAGAGAGAGACTGTGCCTAGGAAAGTTAGCTTCTCCTCCGAGGTGCAGCCCAAACACCCCGGAACCAACCTCCTAATGGAAACAAATGAGACCTCCCCAGCCCTCCTGGAGGTCCTTAACGCTCCTCTTTGTCACGGCGACATTGAGCAATCGCACTGCACGGTTCCTTTTGCACCCAGATCCAATAAGCCTTCCTGTCAGCGCAGGGATCGATGGCTCGAGAGGAGGGGAGGGAATGAGGACCATTTGTCATCCCGGGTGCCACTTAACCTTTGGCAAGGAAATCCCATCAGAGCCCACCGGCCGCCTGCCACCAGCCGGCACAGCTCCTGCTCCTGGCATGGCCGCCGCCCTGTCTGACTGGGGAGCCCCGAGGTGATTTACAGCCGCTTGGCCCTAATTGCGTTTTGCTCAGCAGGAAGATGGATGGACTCATCCTTCTGATGGATGGCTCTCCAGCACCTTCATTCAGTTATCAGGCAGCCTAATAAGGCTCCCTCCATGGGAAGGGATGTGAAGATGGAGAGCGTGTCAAAAGGGAGGAACCCGTCTAGACCAGAGAAAAAAGTTAGGAGCAGTTCCGAGGGAGGTTGTTGCTGAGTGAGCTTTTTTTCTTTTTCTTCCTTTTTTGCAGCTGGTGAGGAAAACAGGTAACTGCTTCTCACAGGAACCCAAAGGCGGCTTTCGTTGGTTCCGTTCCGGCCTTCTCCCCCTCATCTCCTGCTCCTGGAGACGTTTGCACACAGTTGCCAGCTCCCAGGCCAGGCTCCCTACCCACTCTTTGCCCCCAAGCTATGGGCCCTCCTTCTGCAACACGTGTAGGTATGCAATCAAAGAATCATTGGACTGTTGAGCTGGAAGGGCCACCATGTCCTACCCCCGCCGACGGAGGAAAGCCACAGCCTCCTTGTGCGGGAAAGCCCTGTGGGAGGGAAGCCAAGGAAGAGAAGGTCCACCCTGTGGGGTCTGTGGTGGCCCCAAAGCCCCACAGCCATTCCTCCCCCGCTCCTTGCCAGAGTTGGCCCCTCTGTGTTGCATGCTTCCGAGTCTCCATCTTCTGGTTTCTGGGTTATGGTCTCCATTTGATCTGATGACAGAACCATGTACACAAAATCTTAAACCATTTCTATCTATCTATCTATCTATCTATCTATCTATCTATCTATCTATCTATCTATCTATCTATCTATCTATCTATCTATCTATCTATCTATCTATCTATCCATCCATCCATCCATCCATCCATCCATCCATCCATCCATCCATCCATCCATCCATCCATCCATCCATCCATCCATCCATCCATCCATCCACCCACCCACCCACCCACCTACCATTTTTATCATTTAAAGAACCCAAGGCGAGAATGGACAGGGTCTGGTTTCTGCAGCCTGAGGATGTGGACAGGAGTCTTGGAGAGGAGAGCATCACCATGCGCATGTTGGCCTCTTGCCCTTTGGGGCTTATAGGAGCAGCTGAGGGGAAGGTGACCTGAATGGGCAAGGAAAGCAGCAGTTGCCCAAGGCAGGGCTTCGGCATGTTTAGAGAAGGCAACTGTAAGATCCCTGCTAGAAACGTGGATCCCATGATGTTGGCTAAATACTGGCCAGCCTCCAGCATTTCATTCTTGGACAAGGCACTAGTCTGTGGTGGCTTCTTAGCTCCTCCAGAAGTTCTGGAAACAGACAAGGTTATTGAGAGGCCATTCAGTCTGGCTTCAGGCCTGGGAGTGGGGCAGAGATGGCCTGAGTTGCCTCGGGCGGTCATCTATACTCTCAGCTGGAGAGGCAAGTATATCTCTGGGTGCCATTACCCAGCAGGAAAGATGCGAATGGATCTGCTGTGAAGTCACACCCAGGAAGTTGCGTTTCCCTGCGTTAATTCGTTTCAGCCAATCATACAGGAGTCAGCAGAGAGAGGAGAGGAAATCAGCCTTGTTTGCAGCTTGAGAGACATTTGAACCTTTTCCTCCCCACATCTGGTGCCTGGGTCTGATGGTTTCCCTCTTCTCTTTTCTTCTCTTTCCTTCCTTTTTTTTTAAAGCAACGGTTCCCAACCTTGGGTCCCCAGATGTTCTTGGACTGCAACTCCCAGAAGACTTCACCACTAGCTGTGCTGGCTGGGGTTTCCGGGAGTTGCAGTCAGATAACATCTGGAGACCCAAGGTTGGAAACCACTGTTTTGAAGGCTTGCTGCCTAGGAGTGAGAAATCAGCAGAGGCAGGAAGAAATTTGCAGTTCAGCCTTGTTTCCAGCTTGTTAAGCTAGCTCTGCTCTGACCATCTGGATTTGTAGGAGGTGCGGTTAGAGCAGAGCTACCTTAAAACTTCTTCCTCTCTCTCTCTCTGCTGAGTCCTTGCTCTCCACCCCACCCCACCCTTAGTTACCTCGCTGCCTTTGTGCTAGATTAGCAAGCCTTTAAAAGAAAGGGAGGGAGGAAGAAAAGTTGCTGATGGGTTTTTTAAATGAGGGAATGCTCTATTTATTAACTTTTAAATATTTATTTGATATATTGCCCCATTAGTGCAAGCACTACTCTGGGCAGTTAAAACTAAAATTTCACACAACCCCATATAATGATACATTCAATATGGTAGTTCACAAATACAGCTCTAAAATTCATACAAAAGAAAATCAAGAAAGAAAGAAAAAATAAAAATAATATTAGCAGCATCCGGGGACAAGTTACTGAAGGCAGCTTTGTATAATTCTGTTTCCACTAACTTCCTGAACAACAGAAGGGAAGGAGCAGAGTGTGTCTCAGTTGGTAACTTTTGCCAAAGATAAATTGTCTTACATTGTTTCATTCAGTTGGTCTTTTGGTATGTTGTATGCTTAATTGATTTTTTTAATACTGTAATTTATTGTACTTAATCTGTCTTGGCCCTTTAAGACTTTTGTAAGCTGCCCTGAGTTCTTTTATTGAAAGGTGGAGCATATACGAATGAATGAACGAATGAAAGAACGGCAGGTAGCTGCTCTATGACTGCTAAGAGCCAGCTGTTCAATTTCACGTGGATGCCCCTAGTTTTTGTTTAAAAAGCACATCTGCTGGGCATTCTCCTAAATTTTAATAGTAATTAATCACATGAGCTGCATGTTCCTTTTGTTCCGAACCTACTGTCATCGAAAAATCTAGACATCCAAGTCCTCGTGGGTCGAACTGGGATGAAACAAAATGCTAGCAGCATAAAGGCCAACAGTCAAATATTTATTTTATTTCTATACTGTCCCATCGTGAAAAGGCACTTTTTGGGTGGCATACAAACAGCCAGGATGTTCTTGAGACACACCAGAAGCAGGACACCAGTGACAGACGTAGCACATTTTGTGGTCAACTATGGCTCAAGATGCCAACGATGGAGATGCATCTTGTGTGGGACTTTTGATCTTCTCTAGGTCCTTAACTATATGTGGGTTGTTCTTTCATTTCTATAGTATCTCTTACAGCAGACTCAGACCTGATACAATATCGTGTTGATTGATTCTAGGTGTTCTCATATACATGACCTGCTCAAGATGGTTCTTCAGGAGAATCCTCTATGTGTCCCCCACCTTGCAAAACCAGTTATCGATCTGCCTGGGACAACTGCTAGGTGGCTCCTGCCAGTGCGTTTCAGCAACAGATGCGGAATGACGGAGGAAAGGAGAACACGCTCCTCTCTTGCAAATGCCAGTGGAAAGTTCCCGGAACAAAAGCAACCATGCTCATACCATTTAGGGACATGGTTTTAATAAAAGTTACAACCAGATAATAAATGTACAAACCAACATGCTAGGATATGCAATTTACTTGGCAGCCCCATGCAGCCCCATCTCCCACCTTCTTCAACCAGCAGCTATCCCTGCCCTTCCCAAGACAGATGCCTTTTCACGTTTATACTGGACAGTAGTGACCGTCTCCCTTTTTGTGCAAAGGACTTGTGCAAAAACAAAACAAAAAGTCATCTTCACCACATTAGTCTAAGAAACACACTCTCCAAAATAGAAATAATAACCAAAGATACCCAGAAAAGAAGATAAATCTATGTGTATGTATGTGGATATATATGGATGCATCTCCCTTCCCCTGTCTCTGAAAGCAATTAACAAACCGAGGGTTGTCACTTCGGTCAAAGGTGCAAGATTTAAACGATCTGGAAGCATTTTTGGGTGCCTCACTCCTGAGCGAAGAAAAAGGACTCACAGCCCTGATGAGGCAGGAATTCACCTACTGAATTTGAACCCACACTCAACAACTGTGCAATGGCTGTTTTTCACATGATGCCCTCAACATGCGTTTTCTAGTAGTTCTGGTGTAGCGCAAAGCTCTTCTGAAGGTCCCCAAGACATAGCAAGTTTCAGACCCAAGAGGCCTGGAGCAACCCACTTTTTTTGAAACAATTTCCCAAGTTAATGGTGGATTACATCACCTGTCTAGGGCACTCTGGCTTTACTAAAATCACCTCCTCACATCTCCTAGATACCATTGTGAGAAGTGGCTCTAAGCCCAAAATGGAGGTCAACAGGAAGAGCTCTGTGGCACAAACCGTATCTATAAAGATGGCTCCTGTGCAAGGGAGCAAACCATCAGCCTGGTTTTGACGGGCTGCCGTGTTATCCCATAAGCTTTTACTGCAGCGTCAAACCACTTGTTTTGAGATCCACTTCCAGGCTTTATCACAATCACCCAGAAGCATCACACTTTAAAAAAAGAAAAGAAAAGAGAAAAAAAAGAATTCATTTGAACAAACAGCCTTACTTAAAAAAATAAAAACCACATACAAAAGGATTAGAAAATTCAGAGACAACAATAACAATACAAAAATTAAAATGGAAAAGTTCTCCCTTATGAGGACTGAAAATTGGGGTCAAACTTAACCCAAGTGCAAAATCAGCAAAGGACTTTTGCCGTGATCTCTGGCAAAGCCTCAGAACAGGGGAGGACCCTGCCTGGCGCTTTCCTGCTGCAGAACAAAGTGGCTGCCCCTCCTAGACAATGGTGCTCACTGGAAGACACTCTGAGGGGCTCGCCTCTCCCCCTGCCCCCAACCCCAGTGATGCTCTGTTCATACCCATCGACAAGATGAGAGCCCTCAAAGGACTGTCTGGGCAGTCAGGCGTCCGTCTTCTTTCATGCCTTCAAGTTACTTTGCCATTGACCGTAGTTTGTGTACACACATGCATACATACACACAACAGAGTGGCCCTTCTGGTATCAAATCATCCAGTGTAGAGGAGGTGCACTATTAATGAATATTACAGTGGATAATTTTACAACTATCTTTCACTTCACTTCCGTAAAGAAACAAAAGAAGTGCGTGCATGCATGGCACACACTCACACACTGTTGAAATGATTGGTTTTCTTTTTAAAGAACAGGGTTGTATTGCTTGGAATGAAATGTTTACTAGGAACGGGGCATTAAAACCCTACTTTTCAACTCCATTATGGGCTTAGCGGTTTGGAGTCCAACCTGCCTGAAATCAGACACCCTCACAATGCAGTTTCTCCCTTGGTCAAGGTAGCGCTTTCCTCGACTGTACAGCTTTTGTGTTTGCCGAGCGGTCGGCTCCCTCTGCATCAGGACCAAAATGGGTTTTGCTGCATCTGCCTCGTACTGGTTTGGCAGTTTTTTTGATCTTTCTTTTTCAATGGAGCATCACTGAGCGTGGGCAGAAGGCCCGTGGCCGGCCGGAGCTGCCCCACAGCCTTTCGCCTGAGGATTCCCTCTTGTTTTGCTCAGTCAGGCAAGACGAAGGGGCCGGTTTCTGTTACGAAACCACAGGCTGCCCCCGGAGCAAGCCGCCACGGCCGCTGGGACGTCTTCGCAGCTCTGCATCCCTCCGTCAGCCTCGAAGGAGTAGCCCTCCCCTGCTGGCAGCTGAGCTTGGCCACAAGGCCCCCACGGAGAGGGGATGCCATGTCCTCTCCCTGCCATGGGAAGAAGAGAAGCCTGCTGGGAACATGCCCCTCAGCTCAGAGGAACTCCTCCACCAGTTTCCTCCTCCACAAAAAGCAGACCCCCCTCCTCTTCCCCCCCCCCAAAAAAAAGAGAGTGCAGGGAGACCCTGAAAGAGGGACTGAGTCAAAGACTGCTTGACCGAGGGAGGAATCCACGTGAGCTGTTCTGAAGGGGGGAAATTACCATCGGACCAAGGCAGCACCCTTCTTCTCCTGCACTCTCATAAAACAAAGCACAAAACACCCACGGGGTCGTCTTCGGAAGGAACCCAAGTGGGTGGCAGCTTTCCCGTTCTGCCCAGGAGAGGCCGGAAGCAGGCCTTCCAATCCCACCCCAGCGCCAGCCTAAAATGGCTTCACGCGGCACCGGCGACACAAGGGCAGCCCCAGTCTTGGTCATCCTGGCTAACCAAACAGCCCAGCCCAGGCCAAAGGGTGGTGGTCGGTCCTCAACCCGCAGAGCGTCTTTCAGCAGCCGCTCCCTGCAATCCCTTGGCCCCCTGACACTCCCAACGTATTCCTTGTGGGAAGGAACGCCCCGTGGTCCCCCGGCAGCAGCCTGGCTCTGGGAGGCTTTCCTCTTGCGTGGGGATTGACTGACCAAGTCTAGCAATGACACAGGCAAGGGGCCCTTCTGCGTTGCTGGGCTACCAGAACCCTGAACACCAAGCGCCTTTAGCCCCAACACCTTGGGGGCTCCGTGGCAGGGGCCAAAAAGTCCCTTCCCTCAGGAACGCTTCCTGTTCCAATTCCGCTGAAAGAGGCCGGCACTCAGCGGGAGCAGCTGCCTTCTCCCCCACCCCTTCCTTTGCTTCAAGGGAGCGACCCGTGCCAATGGTGGCCCTCCTGAGCTGGCTCGGCCACCTGGCCACCCCTTCTTCCTGGCCAGGCTTTTTCCCAGCCATCCTGGTGGAAAAGGCCTGGCACGTTTCCCCCAAAGGCTCCGGAGCAAAGGATGCCTTGGCATCACAGCACTGTCTCACACGGTTCCTTTTTTGGGGGGCAGCCGAAGAAAATCTGAAAGTTCTGGGCCTCATTTCCGTGGGAGAAAACGATTCGACCAAGAGGCCCAGCGTGAACCTCTCCAGCGGAGGGCCCTGCTCATCCCGCTCAGAAGCGCGACACACACATGCAGCTCTTTTTGACACAGGACAGAGAAAAAGAAAGACCCACAGACAAACAAGGACAGGTCCTTGGCACCCAAGCTCACCTAAGAGCTGTGGCTGATCCCTTTCTGGCTCCAAAAACAGTGGACATGTATGGAGAGCACTGGGCATCTGAGCAGTTTTCCCTTGTGTGTGTACACACACACACACACACACACCCCCTTCTCCCTCTTTGCACATCCTTGAGGAAGAAACCCACCCACCCCATCCACTCCTGCCGGTTCAACTGGCGGTCCTCGCCCCTGGACAGCATCCTTCCTAGTCATCTAGAAGCTCTGGGCGACCCCAGGCCGTTTCTGGGCGACCCCAGCTCTCCTGCCATCTTCCCTTGAGGAGCCCTGGGGGGGGGGGGGGGTCACAGAGAGCCTTGGGGCAGAAGAAACGGGAGGCGACTCAAGAGCTCTGCCCCTTCTCGGTGGGTCTTTCCCCCAAATTGCTCTCCACAGCTAAAAGAAAGATGCCGGCAGTGCCTTCCTGCAGGAGTAAGGGGGAGGCCCTTCAGCTTGGGTCAAAAAGGGCCCAAATAGCAACGTGTGGTTTCTTTCTCTGGCTGAACCACTCCGGTTCTCAAACACTCTCCTCAGAGACATGCTTTTAAAGGAAGCATCTTCCAAACTGTTTTCCACAAACATTAAACAAAGGCCTCATAAACATCCTTTTGGAACCATGAAAACAGATTTGTTTTACAAGAGAGACATAAATACTCCAATGTTGACAAGCCCTTGTTTAAAAGGAGCCACCCTAACGAAATACTTCTAATGCCATATATAAAATCGGCTTGCACTGAAAAAGGATGCCAGGCCAGCAAGCGAGGCACCTCCCCAGGCTCGGTGCCTGGAGCAGGACAACCCACACACTCCAAACAGACCCCGGGCCCCCCATCATTCCGGCAGGCGATCGCCCGGGCACCGGCAGCAAAGCCATGCCCACCACGCCTCTGTGCGGCTCTTCTAAGGCAGGCTTAGAGACACAAAATCATTCCTTTAAAATATATATATATATAGAAAAACAGATCATGAGTACAAACCAAGAGGAAAACCAGAAAACACAGCGTGGGAACACAGAGCAAAGCAGCACCATCACTGTCGTTTTCTACGGAGGTTTCCTTTTCTTGTTCCCTTTAATGTCACGACTTGAAGGCAAAGAGGAAGGTGGGGGGCAGTGAAGAGGAAGAGGTGGCCCTCCTGAGCTGACTCGGCCACCGGTGAGGAAAGCAGCTGGGCAGGAAGAGGAGGGGGGGGGGAAAGAGAGAGAGAGAGAGAGAGACAGTGAAGACGCTCTCTCTAGCTCAATCTTTAGTTGGCAGGCTGGCCGTGAAACTGACCTGGAAGGAATCACAAGGAACAGGGAAGCCCCATAAAATGACCTGGCTCAACTTACGCAAGCAGCAGTTTCTGTGCCTAAACTGTGCTCCTGGCTGGATAAAACAAAAGATCCCCCGCCCCTGCACCAACAACTGAGGGTAGGACTCACAACAACATGAGAATGAAAGATCTAATCTGCAAACGTACAGGAACGCGAGTGAGGCTGGATGTCCCCAGGAGGAGTCCAAGGACAGGTGGAGAAGTGGAATGGAGAAGAACAGCCCTATCACAAAAACCCAGCCACATGGACCTGCCTGTGACCCACACGGGCCCACCCTACGGGCCAAGGAAGGGCCTCTCGGCCAAGAGGAATCAGGCCGCCTCTCTCGAACCTTCACCCCGCTCCGCCCTGTCCCGCTTTGAAATGGCACTCGGACAAAAGCCCAACCCAGCACCCCGGCATGGGGCGTTGGGACTTCCTGGTTGTGTTCCACCTTCACCAGGTGCTTCTGAGCCCCTGAAGACGGGGGGGGGGGGGGGGGGGGTTGGAAAAACATTGGGGGCTCTGGGGCTGGAAAGGGGCCCAAAGAAGCTGAGGCTACAACATTCGATCCTCTCAAAAAGGAAAGCCAGTCTGCACACAGTCCACATCTGGAGCCACTTCCTCTCGTCAGAGGGTGTATTTGGGCTCCAAAGGGGTCCCCAAACCCCAGTCTGTCCAGGCAGCCAGCCCCCTTCAAGAGTGATGGCTGTTGATGAGGCCACGCAGCTGCTTGGCCACCGTGTCTATCAGCTTCTGCTTGTCTCTCTCGTTCTTCCGGAACTGCGCAAAGACGTTGTTCTTTCGGCTGGTGTCCTTCATCCTGCAGATGGAAAGGGACCCCATCAGCTTGAGGAAGGTGCGGATGCACAAAGACATGTGGGTGTGTGTGTGAGCTACCTGGGGTGCCCAGCCCCTCGCGCTTCCTTTGCATCACTGCTGAGGGCTGCGAGAGGCAGACCCATGGCTCCCCACCAACGGGCACGCCCTGTCATTTCCCACCGCTGGGCGAGGAAGCCAGACTTCCCTCCGGTCCCGCTGCCCAGGGCTGCAAGGGGCCCCGTGAAGGGCCCAAAGCATCACCAGAAGCACAGGTGGACCTGCTTCAATGGTCCGCATGCAAGGCCCTTCCCATGTCTGTCCCGTAGTTTCCTGCACCACTGAGAAACATGGCCCGGGGCAGGTGGATGCTCTAACCCATGGAAACCTGAGAGGTCAGGAGGCTGAACTGGCCCTCCTCCCAGTCCTGGGGGAGCGCTCCCTAATGCAACGTATGTGTGTCTGTGTCGGGGGTGTGTGTGCGTTCAGTGGCTGGGAGAGCAGGAGGAGGCCACGCCCTGCTCAGCACACCTTGCGCATGGAGGCCCTCCACCACATGGGATCCCTCCTGGCAGAGGCTATGGCACCCAGCCATAGGAAGGAGGAGAGAGGCAGTCCTTGGCACATCTTGTGACCTCCATGGACAGAAATCCAGGAGGAGTTTAAGGAGCAAGGCTGGAACAGTGGGGACTGGGGGAAAGGCTCTGGGGGAAGGAGTAGGATCCAACCCCACCACAACCCCGAGAAGACCCTCTCTTTCCACCCAGAAGGCTGAACTGCCACCAAGAAACCCACGGAATGGCAATCTCTGCTTAATGCCAGGGGTCATCATCCTTCCCTGCTGGAGGCTCCACTCTGTGGTCCACCTATCGTGCGGCAGAGCTTTGGAAACTGGTTGCTGACAGAGCCATCGAGGGGCCAAACAGATGTGTTGGGATGTGCTGACATTGCGACGCTCCACTTTTCAGAGAAGGCTTCAAGAGCAGCTCTCCCCTCTTACTCAGCCTGAGCCTTTCCATGTGGTCCCTCCTGTTTGATCACGTACTACATTGGCTTTCTAGATCTGACCAAGGCACTGGGAAAAGCCGTGGGGGAGCAGGCTCCAGGTGTGCAAGTCAGGGGAGGCCGACCTGCATCACACGACCAGCCAGGATGTCAGGGACAAAATCAGGAGATTTGTGGGGACACAGAGCTGAGAGGGTGTTTTACCCTGACAAAGGGGTCTCAATACCCAGCGGGGTCCCTGTGGGGCTATCAGGCTAAAAATAATGGCAAAAGGAAGAGGGGGCTAATGTCCACTCAGCCCAGATCCCCATCAAGCCGCCCGCCCCCCCCAATTTTGGTGACGTCTATCGAAGTAGGAGGAGCAGCCCTAGACATCAGCCGACTGGAGAAGATGAAAGTCTCCGAATGCCTCTGGATCCCTGCGCGCTCCTTTTAAATTGCACAGGAAGAGGCGTCCTTGCGAAGCAAGCAAAGAAGCCCCAGACAAGCCACATACTTACTCTCGGGAGATCCTGCGAGGACGGAAGGAGCAAGGAAAGAGAGATAAACCAAGACAACCAGTTAAGCAAGAGCTTGGAAAGCAGCCGTGGTGTCTTTCCTGGCCGGCATCTCCCAACACGGAGACCTTGCAAGCCATTCTGGTCTTGGGGAAGGAAAGGAGGAGAAGCTGCACAGCAAGGAGTCAAGCCGGGAATTCACAGAACCTCAGTCGGGGTGTGGCGGGGAGGGAAGGAGGAAATGGCAGGAGGGAGGTATCCATGAGAAAAGGCGAAGAAGCCACACTGCCAAGGCAAGGTTGCAGCCTCCACAGACAGAGAAGAGCAGCGCAGGATGGAGCCGTCGCGCCCCCCCATGCCCTAGACCAGACACCCAATGCCCCCCACACACACACACAGAGGCCGCCGAGCCTGAGCCTGGAGCTCCCTCCTGCTCTTCTTTGCACACCTAGGACCTGCAGGCCAGGATGGGCAGCCACCTGGCCGGAAGGACACCTGGTTTGGCCCAGAGGGCAGGACCCAGGAAAGCCATCTAAGGCCAAGGGCCACGGAAGGCTTCCTTGACTGGGGTTTATTTAGGGGAAAGGAGAGTCAGGAGTCCGTCCCTGCCATTTCCTCCTCCTGCCCATCTCCCGGACCACGGGTGAGAAAACCTCCCAGGAGAAGTCCTGAAAGAGCTGCTTGTTTCCAGCTGGAAGAGCAGCCCTCCGAGAGAGAAGGAAGACAAAGGCCACCTGGGTGCGTGTGTGTGAATGCAGATGCCTGGCCTGTGGGCAGGGGCCTTGTTCCCTCTTCCGGGGGCGCACAGTCCACTTCTGAGGTGCGAAGATGGAGGGGGAGCCCCACATGCTGGGAGGGAGGGAGGGAGACCCAGATGAGCTCAGAGCTGGAGAGAGACCAGGGCCACCTTCCTGGTCCACAGCTCCCACCAACTCTGTCCCCTGGCACGTGCGCCCCACGCCTTTGCACGAATGGCTGCCATTCTGCACACATTCAACTGTCAAGCCATCTCAACCGCTACGCGCGTACACCCTGGAAACGGCTTCCCTGCCACCGGCGGAAGGGGGCACCTGCCCAACCCTGGCGACACAGAGCAAAAAGCTGCAGCCACAAGAAGAGGGAGGCTCTCTTGCACGCGTCAAGAGGGTGCGTGGGAGCCCAGGCTCTGACGGGCGGCCAGCGGCCTGGCCTCCCGTCCCTCCATGCGCCCCACCAAAGCACAAGCCAGGCAGCGTGGGGGGGGGGGGGCGAAGGGAAGGCGGCCGAAAGGATGCCAGGGGGAGCACTCACTTTTCCAGCAAGACCAGGGCCGTTGTCGGGTTGACCCGGAGGTACTTGCAGGTCGGTTGCCCGTAGTCAGCCAGGTAGGTCGACCAGTCCCACTGCAGGAACAAATCTAAGAGCTGCAAGGGAGAGAAGAGACACCGGTCAGGGATGGGGGGGGGGGGGCTGGCAGGAGCCCAGAGGCCTCCCCTTGGAGGGGCAGCCCAGGCACCAGGTCTCGGCTCACCCCCCCCCCCCCAGCCCCTCGTCTGCGGGAGGGAAAGGGTGCCGGGGGCAGCCGCCCTCCCCCCCCCCCCGCCCCGCCATAGGGCCAGCCGGGCAAGGAGGCTGTGCAAAGAGGGAGGCCCGTTTCGGGGCCGGGGGGGGGGGGGCAGGGTCACCGGGGGGGGGAGAGAAAGGGCTCCTTCGAGGATGATTGCTTCCCCGAGGGAGCCACCCAGGAACCAACTGGCCACACAGAAAAACTCCCATCCATCCATCCATCCATCCGTCCGTCGGGGGAGCTGGAAGGACGCGCGTCCTCCTCCCGCCGGCCGCCACGGAAAAGCCCAGGGCAGCCGGGGTGGGTGGGGTGGGGGGGGTCTCCGGCCGCTCCTTCGGGGGCTCCCGCGCTGGAGGGGGCGGGCTGGGGGGCCGAGCAAGGGGGCCCGCCCCGAGGCGAGGAGCTGCGCTCCCCCGGGGGTCGCTCCCGGGGAAGGAGCCCGCCAGCGCCGCCCCGTCGTCTCTCCGCCCGGCCGGCCGGCGAGCCCCTCCGGCCGGCGCGAGAAAGCCCCGCCGGGGGGTGGGGGGGGGGGGGAACGACGCCTGGGAAGCGCCCCCTCGCTCGGAAGGAAGGAGGGAGGGGCCGGGCTGGGCTGGGCTGGGCGGCGGCGGCGGGGATCCAGCCCGCCTCCCAGCGACCTGCGGGGCGCCTCACCGCCGCGGCCCCTTCTCCTCCCGGGAAGCCCCTCGCCCTCCAGCCGCCGCCGGTCCCGCCTGGCCGCCCAGCCAAGGAAGCCAAAGGAAGGCTCCGGGGAGGCACGTGCTCGTGTGAACGCCGCCCTCCCCCGCCGCCGCCCCCCCTTGCCAGGGGGTCCCCGGGGAAAGCCCGGCCACCCGGCCTGCCCGCCTGCCCTCGGCGGCTGGGCAAGGAGACCGGGAGGGATGCGTTCTCTTCTCCCCCCCCCCCTCTGCCCCCCAAACCGGCCACAACCCAGAGGGAAGGGGGGGGCTCTTGGTGGAAAGCAGAGTCAAGCCTGCTGGGAAGGCGGCTGCTTTGGTAGGTAAGGTGCACAGGTGACTCACAGCGCCCAACATGTTTCTCTCCCCCCCCCTGTATTTTATGTATTTTTTTTTTTAAGTAAGAAGTCACAAAAAATAAGACACACGCTTTGAATATTTCAGTAGGATCAAGAAAGTATCAGAAGGATGATCCGGAGGAGCCGCCGAGGAAGAAGGTCCTTAAACAAAACCGCACCCCAGGCTGGGAGGAGGCCAAGCATGGCAAGGCACCCTGGCTCCAGCCGCTCTGGCCTTTTCGGGGGGCCTTTCCCCGAAAGGCGGGAATCCAGGTGGGATCCGGTCCCCCCTCCCCGATAAAGGGACCAAGGCCCTCCCTGCCCCAAGGATCCCGGCCTGCCTAGGAAAGAAAGCTGGTGTTTATTTACAGGCCATTTGCCCCAGTTACCAAACTTCCGGGCAGGCAGAACAAACAGAGGGCGAACGGCTGCTTCCTTCCGAAAACCTGTCTGAAGGGGAACGCCTGGTCCTGAACCGGCTTCAAAGGAAAGAAAGGGCGATTCGCAGTTTTAAAAGGCAGGACGCCGGGTCACAGGGAAGGAAGCTCCCTGGTGGAGGAAGGCAAGGGCCCGCTGTGCAGGCGGCCGCCCTAAGTGCCGTCCCAGCCGAAGGAAAGGAGCTGCCCCTGTCCCCCCCCCCCCCCGCCCAGCGCCTCTCGGTGTTCTCGGGAGGGCAAGGCGTGGAGCAAACCCCGAGGCTGTCCGGTGTGCCCACCGTCAGTGCCGCCCTGGGGTGGGTTCCACCCTCCCTATTCCACAAGGGCCACGTTGGCCCTTTTCACGCGCATCAGAGCAGCCAGAGAAGGTGTAAAGAAAAAGGTTTGCCTCCTGCGGCAAAGCCCTGCATTCCCCCGGCCGAGCCAAAGCCAGGCTGGGTCTGGGCCACCGGGCTGGTAGCAGGGGTCCCACGCTGAAATTCCTCTTCCCCGGTGGCTCCAGCCCGGCTCCCCCGCCCCATTCTCTCTCTCTCTCTCTCTCTCTCACTCACTCACTCACTCACTCTTTCTTCTTTTTAGGGAAAAAGAACAGCCAAGGCAGCACCAGGTCCGTTTTAGGACCGAGGACTGAGGATCAGGGCCCCGTGCCAGTTTCCTCTGGGAAATCCTCCTTTCCCCTTCCTCCTGCCCTCCAGCCGCATCCCTGTGGGGCCCTCCTGGGTCCCTGGATTCCACCAAGCCACTTGGGCCAAAGGCTGACGTGCGTTCGGGGCCCTTTTGCCAGTTGGACATCTGCCGACGATGCTCTAAGACCTCAGCAGAAGGGCTGAACTGAATGACCTGCCATCGGCATGGGAAACTGCCCCCCCCCCCCAAAAAAATGCAGGAAGCAGAGTGACTCCTGCCTGTGGGTTCAAATCTCAGCTGAGCTGAGACAGAAAGGACCTGATCTCCCTTTCCAGTCTGACAGAGGAGAGCTCTGAACAGAGAACGTCGGGGTCCCGGCTGCACCGGAGGGCCCGACTAGGAGGAAGAAGCCTTCTAGGGAGAGGGGGAGAGAAAGCGGGAGGGAGGGGGGAGAGGGGAGAGAGAGAGAAAGGCCTGGGCGGCTGGCTCTCCCAGTCTCTCCAGACATCTGAAAGCAGCGTCTGGCCTGGTGGTTTTCAAAGTGCAGCTCGTGGCCAAAGACAGCTGCTTATGTCCTCACAGAAATCTCAAAAGGCCCGATGAGCGATCTGGAAGGAACCAAGCGGAGAGACGGCGTTGAACTCGGCACACGGTCTCCAGCCCAGCCACACCCATATCTGTCCAGTCTGGATTATTTTTGGATGCACTCCTGGGCCTGTTTTTAGGCTTCTGTCTTTATTAAATTAGATTTCCAATGGACGGGTTCCAGAAACCTTCACATCTGCACTTGTAGTGTAGAAATGTTTTCATTTTTTCCATCTGTAAATGCTCATAATTTATTCCCAGGAATATCACTCAGTTTCCAGTAATTCCAAAGTGTTATTGTGAGAAGGCTACCCAAGTGTCTCTTCTGGCGGTTCTCGTTTTAAGGACATGGTGTCAAAACGCCGCTCGGGAAGGGGTAGACGGCCACAGGCACCCCACCTCTCTTCCTGCTCCTGCCGAGTTTTGCTCCCCAGACTTTTAGGGCTGTTTAGGTAGCTTCCATAAAATGCTCCAGGTGCTCAACCAGGCTGAGTGATGTTTGCCATGTTTGGGCTGCTCTTGACTGACAAACAGTCGCACTGGTAAGAGAACGGGAGGAGTAGACTCACTAAACTCAAATGAGCTCAGTTATTCAGTGGGCCTCGACTAGTGCCATTTGCCGTACTAAGCATCAGGATTTGGGCCACTGGGTAGTAGTCTGCCAAAAATCACCAAACATAAGGTAAAAGCAAAACAGAAATAAAAAGCAAAAAAAGACAAAAATGTAGTGGCACCTTAAAGACTAACTTCTATATATTGTTAACGTGAGCTTTTGTGGATTTAACCTTTCTCTTATGTCTGATGAAGTGGAGTTGTCTATGAAAGCTCACATTAATAAATACGAAAGTTAGGTCTTTCAGGTGCCGCCCTGTTTTTGTCTTTTTTTTATGTTTTATTTCTGTTTTGCCTTTTCCTCTCATGCTTGCACAGACTAACACGGCTGTTCCTTCTACAACTGCAAAACATAAGGATGGCCCCCCAAATGGACCAAGCCAAAGACGACGTCCTACGTCCAGCGCTCTCTTCCGACAAGGGCTGAACGGAAAGCCCATCAGCTCTGCAAGCACCATCTCTCCATCCTGTTCTCCAGCAATATTTGGAGGCAGCCAGCCTGCAGCCCGGCCATCCTGCAGACCCACTACACCCCAGCACGGACTGGGTGGGGAAGTGGCACAGCTCGGAATGAAAGAATCCCTCCCTTCCTCCCTTGTCCTGGAGACTCCAAGCAGGGCTGGTCCCAGGGTCACGTGGAAGCAGAGTGTCAGGCCTAGGCTTCTCCAGAAGTGGGTCCGGAGCCCGGGCTATGCCGCTCCTCTCTGGGCATGCAGCAACAGAGCACGGCGAAACCAGGACGGAAAGGGTGAGCTTCTCCAGGAACCGTTAAGAAGATCGTGAACTCCAAGAACGGGGAAGCGATCTGAAGAGGGGATTTTCTGACTCTCATACTTGACATTTTTGTCTCCAGACTCCAGGAGCCAAGGAGTTTTTCCAATCTGTCGCCAGTCTATGCAGCTGAGCACCTGCAGCCAACAGCCAGCAGCCGAATTCCAAGGGGAGGGCTCCGATGGAGCGGCTGCCTTCAGCGCTGGGCTCCATCCTGTGGCGGCTGGCAGGCTGTGTCAGCAGAACCAAGCGAGGATCTGCAGCCACCAAGATCCCAGGGAGCAGCGCAGCAAAGCAGACTTTCTCCTTGCCCTTCAGAGGGATCTTGCCTCAGATGTTCCAGAGCAGTTCTCGTAGCGTCTCTTAGCTGCAAATGCCCGCTAAGTTCATCTTCTGTGCCATTCGGAGCTGTAACTCCAATGTAATAAAGACCCCACTGGTGTGTGGCTGTGCATGCTGGCTGTCAGCCACTGGAATCCCTTGGACCAAGTCTAACACCAGTTCAGAGAAGCTCCTGCATATCAACCAGCCACAAAGTGTAGACAGCCAGAATGCTGCCATCCGTTCATCTTTGTGGCTGACGTGGGTATATGTGATGCTGCCGCTGCTGCACCAAAAGGGAAGAAGTTCCCACCTCCAGAAGGTTTAGCAGAGGAACTTCTCTGCTGCCAACACAACATTCCACTGCAGGCAAATGAAGTGAGATGAAATAGTGCAGAAGGACTGGCATTTGGGAGGAGACCCGTTGTGAGCATCTCACACTCCACCATACAGACCAGGCCCAGAGGTTCTTCTGGTTCCTCTAGAACCCGTAAGTGGGGAAACGGCATCTGCCTCTGCTATGTGAAGAAGAGGGCTTTGCTCTTTTCCTGGCACCGAGAACTGGAGCACATGGGAACGGGAGGAGAAGACGGGAGGTGGGTCTCCTCTTCCTCCTCGCCTGTTTTTCTCTCCTCTCTCATGATTTGGCTGCAACAACCAACACTTGCTTGGGTGTTAGACTTGGGTCCAAGGGATTCCAGTTGCTGACAACCAGCGGGCACACCCAAGTTCCCCTGCTGGTCTTCTTACACTAAAGATACAGCTTTGGAGGGTACAGAAGATGGTGCTGATGGGTGTGTCCACCCAGAGCGCTACATGAATGTCAAGAGAAGCAGAAACTGAGGGCAGATGGTGCACCAGAGAACTCTTTTACCCAATATGGGCATCAGACACTTTGGCTGAATAGGATCAGAAGGTCCTACCAGTCTGTCTAGCCCAGTGGTTCCCAACCTTGGGTCCCCGGATGTTCCTGGACAAAAATTCACAGAAGCCTTCACCACTAACTGTGCTGGCCACAATTTCTGGGTGTTTTTGTCCAAGAACACCCAAGGACCCAAGGCTGGGAGCCATCGGTCTAGCCCGAGAAAGAGGCCACCCAAATTTCTTTTGAGAGCTCCCCAGAAAAACATCAGGGCAGCAGCCTTCTCCAACCACCCTACCCCCGACATTTGGTATTTAGAGACAGACACACGGATACCACTTTCAATTCATCCCGATTAATAGCTACTGGCAAACCTACAATCCTAACACCAAGCCAGGGAACCTTCCATGATGGGTCATGTCATCTTGGAAGAACTTGCCTGTGCTTTTTGGACAAGTTCAGGTTTCAGCCCTCGCTGCCTATTGATTGGCACCCAAACAGGCAGCTTGCAGATGATATCAGACCAAGCAAGGTACTGTGGGGTACAGCAGAGGCAGATCCCTCTCCGACCAGCCCAGCATGCCCACCTGCCTGTCCAGGGTCGCTGCTTGGACGTCTCAGAGTTTACATGCTCAAGACTGAACCTCTCCTCTCCTCTCAAGTCATCCTCTTCTCATGACTAATCCACTGAAAAGACACCATCGCCCCTCACTCTACTGCCCTGGCGTGGAACACAGATTTATCCTAGGTTCTTCCCCTTCCTCTGCTGTTCCTCAAATTCACTCCATTGCTAATTCATGGACTGGTTCACTGATCTGCCAGTGTCAAAGCCCCTTCTGACTCTTGTGCCGGGGGGCTCAGATGCAGTGAGGTCACTCTGCAAAGTGTCACATTTTTTGCTCGTGCTCTGCGGGTCCCTATCAACGGCACCACAGTCCTGCATTCCAAGGCGAGGCATGCCCATGAAATCCACTTGCCACCTTCCCCAAACTGGTGGCGTCAGCGCAGTGCCAGGTGAGCACCCACTCACTCTCTGGCAACACCTGAGAGGAACCTGTTATCAGCCGCCCGGTTCCCCTTCTAGCTGTGCCAAGCGCTTTGTGAATTGCAGGTTCCTTGTGTTTGTCGGGGAGGGTGGAGCAGCACAGGAAGAGGTGAACTCCTCACCCCATCCTGTCTGTATGAAACCGCCGCTGCCATCACCTCCCAGTGAACTTTCAGATTATCTCAGAAGAGCTTCACCTTGCCTTGAACTTGTGCACGGCTCTCCAGCGCAGTCACGTAGCCCTGCTGAATGCTACCAGGGCGACGGAGCCGACAGGGCTTGGCGAGCGAGGCCGCGTGGGGAGGATTCCCTTGGCCTTCGCACTCCTCTCAGGGAACATCTCTGTGACGTACTCTGGGGAAACCCAGGAGGAAGACGGATAGGGTAGAGGGAGAGGCAGCCTGAGAGAGGGCAGCCCTCCAACATAGTGCAGACTGGCACGCAGGGGGCAGCTGGCAGAGCGGAGCCAGCCGTGGGGGTTCCGGAGCTCCACCGTGAGCATCCACAGAAGGAACTGGCCATGCAAAGTCTGTGAGGGGGCAGAAGGCAGCCCTCCCGCAAGAGGCCAACCAGGTTGTTTCCACGTCAATTCGCTTAGTAAGTGGAGGGAGTGGAGGAGGAGGAGGCACTTACCCCTCCCGGTAGCTCCCCCTTCTCACTCAACCCTTTCCTGCGACTGCCATTCATGGGAGTGACAAGTAGGCCAGACAGCGCAGAGGAAAGCACCAGGCTAGGGGAGCGTCCAGCACCCACACCCCAAAGCCATTAAAGCCCATCTCCCCTCCGTTTCCTACGAGACTGGCGGAGACCTGAGTTTAAGCAAACCAGTTCTGTGGCCGCCACATGACTAGCTTGGCCGTCCTGAGACATGAGTCAGAAGGGCTGGTTCCCCGGGAGATAAAGACAGCTGACACCCTCGGAGGCGGACAGGGGCACCTGGCAGGAACAGGGAAGGCCCTAAGGGCTGACTGGCGCAAAGCTTCCTTCTCTGGTCCAGCGCCATGGCCGCTGGGGATGATGCAGGTTGCAGTCCATCACCCTGGAAAAATCTGGTCTGCGCCCTCCCTAGGGAGAGGCTGTGCCCTCTGTGTTGGATGCTCTGGACTGCTGCAGGAGCCGATTCAACTCTTCAAACAAGGTGCTCAGGCCAGTGCAAGTGGCGCAACAGAGATTTACTCCGGAAGGCCTCCCTGAACCAACGGAATAAGATGTGAATGGCTGGCCTGAAATGGCAGACCTTGGATTCAGTTGTTGTGCTGACTTGTTTGAAGAGGCAGCCTCCTCTCCTCCTCCTTTGGGCTGAGGGAAAAGCCACAGGTCATCTTTCCGACAAACCGGCCTTTCAGGACCTCGACTGTTCCACAGCCAGTCACTTGCAGCCCATCTTGACCGCTCAGGGAGGAGTGGAGAGAGGGGAGCTGAGACACGGCCTAGGAAAGGGAGCTCAAGGCCAAACCTCAGCCTGAAGGGCAGGAATTAATCGCTTGTTTTTGTGTCTGCTCATCTCTCATCTGTAGTCCAACGCAGGAAGTGCTTTCCCCCACGGCTGTCTCACATTGATCTGGGCCACTGTCATAATGAGAATGACCAGGGAGAATGCTCAGCAGAGGCCTGAAGGAGGCTGGTAGCTAGCCTGGAGGACTCCCTGCCCTGCACAAGGGGCCCAAGCAGCTCCCTGGGCTATCTTAGGGCGACCAGGAAGAAAACAGAGCTTCTCTGCCACGGCATGAGACCCTGGGCATACGCCTTGGCTGACAGGGCAAAGGGTCAGCAGACGGAGTGGGGGCCACCGTGGAGCCTGTCTGTCATCTGTCTGAGCAGCTGCTCCTCCTATTCTGCAGCAGCAAGAGCCACGGCCACTGGCAGCCACCGTGCACGGCTGAAGGGGTGGGGGCAGAAAGGGAAGGCCAAGGCAAACAGGCCCTCGGAGCAGGGCTGACAACGCCTGCCTCCAGGGCGTGAGCAACCCGGGTGCACTCAGAGGACGCCTGGAGACGGCACTTCACCCAGCCCATCACAAATCGTGGCTTCCGGCAAGCTCTGTCACCGTCTGCCTCTGTCTGTGGTAAACAACACACCCAGGATCTGGACATTCCCAGGAAAAATGTGGCAACCACGAGAAGTGTCTCCAAGGAATGGAGCACTTGTCAGAACGTCAACGTCCTTTGCTAAAATCCAGGCATACAAACAATCATTCAGAGTTATCTTGATGTGATGTGACCACATGGACGGATGCAACGACTACGGTACGTAAGAAAACAAGAAACCTTTCGTCAGGAAGTCCGTGGGTAATTAGCAAGTTCAGGCGTGTGTCCAACACATTACTTGTTTGAGTGCCAATGCCGCCACCCTGCCCGTTCTCATGAGGACATCAAACGAAGCATGCCGCCTTTCTTGCATGGGAGACACACGGTTTTTCCGGACCTTCCCCTCTAGAAGTTAACGCCCAGTCATCATGATATTCTCAAGGTGTTTCCCCCCCACCCCACCCTCCGGTCTCGCCTACCTACACCTGAGGGCACCACACCCCAACACAGTCCTTGGCCTAGCCCTCGGGCACGGCCAGGGGTCGGAGAGCTTTCAGAGAAGCAGCACTTCCAGGTGTGGGCCCTGCATCCCCAACCGGGCAGGTAGGCAGGCAGGCAGCTCCAGGTGGGCCGCAGCTTCTGAAGGGGCCAAAGGGGGGGGGGGTCCCGATATTCCACCCTCCCCTGCAAGGATCTTTCTCAGAAAATGCCTGCCCACAGAGCTTGTCAGCCACCAATGTCTTGCAAACTCCGCAAGGATCAGCCTGCACTTCCTCAGGCCTCCCGCCGCACGGAGCACACTGGGCCGGAAGCGAAACAGCTCCCGCTCCAGGACCAGCACTTTGGGCGAGTTTCGGCTGGAGGCCCACGAGCAGCTACAAAGCGTTTCATCCCGCTCTCGCCTCCCAACGGGGCTGGCTCGGCCCTGGCCGACACAGTGCGCGTCGCCTTTGGCATGGAGAGAAATAACAGTATTTATGGCTGTTTGCTGAAGATTAAGAACAACTCTGCAACGGCAGCCAGAATGTGGGCTGGAGGCTTTGCTTCTGCCGTGTCCCCTTGACCCCTGGATGGCCTTCCTGCACTCTCTCTGGTATTCCTGAAAGGAGGTCACCAGGGTTACAAAGCCAGGTCGGTTTGACCAAGAAGCCCGATCTTAGCTGGCATCATTGTTCTGAATGAATCCTCTCTGCTTGGTGACTGCAGGTCACCCACAGCTTGATTTAGGCTGTGTACACAGGTTTATCTACCTGGGATAAAACACATTTACAACTTGAGCAGTAATAACGAGGAAGGACGGCCGACTTTGAAAGGAACGGCGGCATCTGCTTGACTCTTGACTCGCCCCCAAAGCAGGCTGGCAGGATTGCAAAAGTGAAAGGGGAGCCAGCCTTTCCCTCCACTTCTGAGAAGGAGGCATTTCCTCCCTGCTCCTAAGTAGGAAGCGTGACCCCCTCAGGGCGCTGGTGGACCCTCTCCTGCGGAACCCCTTCAGTACACAAGGAGGTGCAATTCCCAGGAGAGGCTAGGGAGATGCGGGACATGGCAGAGGGAAACCATGCAGGTGGCCCGAAGCATTCCAGTTTACAGAAGTCGTTCCGGAGGCCAAAGCGCCCCCCCCCCACCAGAGAAGCTTGGCAATTCAGGGGCCGATCGGAGATGGGGGTGGGAGGGGGGGAGTCAAGTCCGTCCCACACATTTGGCAGCTTCAGTGCAACGAATAGAAAGGTTACCTACCTGTAACCATGGTTCTTCAAGTGGACCTCTGTGAATTCACACAATTGGGTTTAGACAGCGCCTGCGCTGGTCTTCTCGGAATCTTCTAGAGCTTTTGTACAAAAGTAACAAAGTTAGAATTGCCCCTATCACGCATGCTCCACCCGCCTCAGCCTTCAGTTCCATTTATCCGCCACAATAGCCTGAGCTTAGTATAGACATAGTTAGTGACGGACAGTGGGGAGGCCGGGCGGGATGTGTGAATTCACAGAGGTCCACTTGAAGAACCATGGTTACAGGCAGGTAACCTTTCTTTCTTCTTCGTGGCCTCTGTGAATGCACACAATTGGGTGACTAGCAAGCTCACTTACCGGAAGGAGGGCCGTCACTGCAGGACAGATGTCAAAACTGCTCTCCCAAAACTTGTCTCCTTCTTGGCCCGAAGGTCCAGTCTATAATGCGTCACGAAGGTGGACACATTAGACCATGTGGCTGCTCTACAAATATCTGGAATATCCACACCACGCAGCAACGCTGTAGATGTTGCAACAGCTCTGGTGGAATGTGCTTTCAGACCCTCTGGTGGGGTCTTGCCTTGCAGTTCATAAGCTAGAGCAATGGTGGAGACAAGCCAACGAGAAACCGTTGAAGAGGAGACAGGGGATCCTTTATGTGATCCTTGGAAGCAGAGGAATAGCCTTGGAGCAACACGAATGTCCTTAGTCCGTGAAACATAATATGCCAAGGCTCTTCTAACGTCCAGAGAGTGGAGCATGCGCTCGATGTCCGATGATGGATGAGGAAACAAGGTTGGCAGCATTAGTGATTGATTAAGGTGGAAATCAGATACAACCTTAGGCAAAAATGAGACATCAGGGTATAGAACAACTTTGTCTTCAAAGAACTGTAGGTAGGGAGCGTCGGATCGAAGAGCTGACAACTCACTTGCTCTTCTTGCCGAAGTAATGGCGACCAGAAACAAAGTTTTAAATGACAGCAGACGCATGTCACAGGATGACATGGGCTCAAAAGGGTGGCGCGTAAGAGCGCGTAAAACAAGTTGTAAAGACCATTGAGGCACCGGAGGCTTAACAGGAGGTCGGATGTTAGACAGACCCTTCAAGAAGGCCTTGAGGGTAGGGTGAGAGAAAAGTCGTGACGATTCAGAGTCCCGAGGCTGAAAGGAAACAATTGCTGAAATATAAACCTTAAGGGTAGATAACGCCAAGCCTGCATCAAACAAGTAACGTAAATAAGTGAGCAGGGTTTGGAGAGAAACAGGAGAAGTCTGTAACTGCTTCTCTTGGGCAAACTTGAGAAAATTAGTCCATTTGTACTTGTACAGTAGGTTAGTAGAGGGCTTTCTCGCTTTGTCTAGCACCTCCTGTATGGATGGGTGAACCTCCAAGCTGTCAGATGTAATGATTGCAGATCGGGATGGAGGATATTTCCTGAGTCCTGGGTGAGGAGATGAGGAACCATTGGCAATCTGACCACGTCCACCGCCATCTCCTTCAGGGTGGAAAACCAGGGTTGACGAGGCCACCATGGTGCAATGATAATTGCATCTGCTCTCTGTTGTTGAGCTCTGACCAGGGTTCTCTGTATGAGCGGAATTGGTGGGAAGAGATACAGAAGGTCCGATTCCCATGGGATCATGAAAGCATCCCCAAGCGCATCCTCGCCTCTGCCGGCACGGGAAGCATACGCTTTGCATTTCCTGTTGCTCCGAGTCGCAAACATGTCCATTGTGGGATAACCCCACCGGGCACAGAGCATGCGGAAGATGTCCTCGCTCAGCTCCCATTCGTGGGACTGTCCCGTGAGACGACTCAATCTGTCCGCCAGTTCGTTGTCGGTCGTGGATATGTGTAGAGCTACCGGGAAGACATGATGCTGGTAGCACCATTCCCACAGGTGTATGGACAAGTACAGGAGTGACATGGATCGTGTCCCTCCCTGTTTGTTGATGTAAAACATGGTCGTGGTGTTGTCGGTGATTATCTGTACACCACGACCCTGTATTAGAGGGAGGAAGGACCGGAAGGCCTTTATTACCGCCAGCATCTCGAGATGATTGATGTGGAGATGTTTGTCTTGATTGGACCACAGGGCATGTATCCTGTGGGGTCTGCAATGTGCACCCCATCCTGTGGGACTGGCATCTGTTGTCACTTGTATTGATAGTTGCAGAGGACGAAATGGGCGGCCGATCAGAAGATGTGGTAGATACGTCCACCACTGTAGTTGTTTTGACAGTTCTGATGTGACAGGCAGATGTTTCTTTGGGCTGTCCTGAAGGGGATCGAAGAGAGCCAGGAACCATGCCTGCAGAGAGCGCATCTTTAGGCGCGCGTGTGTCACCGCAGATGTCGTAGAGGCCATGAGGCCGAGCAGATGTTGCGCATGATGAGCTGAGACTTTTGAATGAGGTCGAAATTTGTGAACAGCTCTGCTTATCTTTCGTATGCGGTCTGGTGGAAGGAATATCCGCGCCTTGACTGAATCCAGCCTTGCACCTATATAGTCGACCACCCGGGATGGTATCAGATGGGACTTCTTCTCGTTTACTGCGAGACCGAGGCCTTTCAGAGTGTGTAGGACAAACTTTGTGTTTCGAATTGACTTTCGTCTGGATGAGGAAACCACCAGCCAATCGTCTATATATGGGAATACTTGTATGCCGTGTAGACGAAGAAAAGCTGCCACTGGGGCCATGCACTTTGTGAAAGTGCGAGGAGCTGTGGACAGTCCGAAGGGGAGGGCACAGAATTGGTAGGCGGTGTTTTGAAAAATGAAGCGGAGATATTTTCTGTGATGTGGATGAATTGAAATATGAAAGTAGGCGTCCTTTAGATCTATTACCACAAACCAATCTTTTCTTTTTAGTAAGTGAATAATGGATTCCAATGTGATCATCCGGAAACGCCGTGGATGCAGGTAAGTGTTTAGATCTCTTAGGTCTAGAATGGGCCTGATTCCGCCATCTTTCTTTGGTACAGCGAAGTAACGGGAGTAGAAGCCGTGTGGAATGTCCCGTGATGGCACTTGTTGAATAGCTTGTTTTTGGAGAAGGGTGAGAATTTCTTCTTCTAGCACAATGTCGAAGGATGTAAACTTGATTTGTCCTAGAGGAGGAAGTTCTGCAAATTCTAATCGGTAGCCGAATTGGATAATACTTAAGACCCAAGAGTCTTTTGTGATGTTGACCCAGTTGCGAAAATAAGGGGCTAGTCGAGTGGGAGTGCATGGTTCGGATGACATTATTGTCAAGTCAAAGGTACTGCTTTGATTTCTTGGCAGGTGGTCTGTATGGTTGACGGCGTTGTGAAGAATTTTGCGGCCGGAAGGTGGAAGCAGAAGAGGAGGCTTGAAAGGGTCTAGTCTGGTTCTGATTCTTGAAGGGACGGTAAGACTGAGAAGCAGATTGTTGATAACGTTGTTGTGGTTTGCGCCACTGATATCTGTTGAAACTGGGCTGCTGTTGGATTGTATAAGATTTAGCAGTCTTCTTGATTTTATGAAGGTTCTCCAGTGAGTCATCGGTTTTCTCATTGAAGAGACCCTTAGCATCGAACGGCAAGTCCTCTATACGGGTCTTGACGTCATCTATAATCCCTGAGGATCTGAGCCACGCATGCCGTCGCAAGGTGATGGCTGATGTCAGTGTTTTTGAAGCTGTGTCTGCTGAATGGCGAGCAGCCAGTCGCTGATGTTTAGAAAGAGTAAGGGCCTCAGCATAGGTGTTCAAGAGGGCTTGTCTGGTGTCCTCTGGGGCTGCTTGGAGGGTCGGCAGGACCCTAGACCAGAGTTGTCTTTGGTAAGCCCCCATGGCAGCTTGGTAGTTTGCCACTCTGAGCAAAAACGTAGTGAAGGAATATATCTTCCTACCCAGCACATCTAGTTTTCTACCTTCCCTATTCGTAGGGGTAACTTGTGATTTTCCAGATGATTTAGACGAACTAGATTGGACAATTATGGAATTCGGGGCAGGATGTTTGACGAGAAAATTAGTGTCCTCCCCATGGGTGCGGTACAAATTTTCAGTCCTGCGAGTCACGGGTGCAGAAGTAGATGGTTTATCCCACGACTCTTTGATAAGGTCCATTAGAGTTGGAATGAACGCTAGGCTCAGTGGAGGAGTTCGTTCTTGATTAATGTCTCCGAATATGAGGTCTTCAGTAGGAGGAGCAGGTTGTTCAGTTTGTAACTTCAACGTCTTAGCCATCCTAGAAATCATCTGAACAAACGATGAAAAGTCCTCTGAGGGGGAGGATGGGTGGGGGTCACCAGCATCTGACTCCACGTTGTCTCCCTCTATAGATGTTTCATCGGAGACCTCTGAGAAGACCTCCTCGTCTTGATCTGAATCAGGAGATGTAAGTATGTCACCTTGATCGGAGGCGGGAGGTAACTGTGAAGATTTCTTTGATTTTCGCTTTCTGTTACCTGGGTCAGGTAAAGAATGTGTACGAGTCGAGGATGTTCTAGGTGGGGTAGTCTTCGACGTCGATGTGGACTTGGTCCGCGTCGACACCTCCGTAGCGTTTTCCTTGCGCCTAGGCGCCTGTTGGATGTCGACGTCAAGATGTTGTCGGCGTCGACGTCGAGGAGGAGACGAGGATGAAGAGGAGGACGGAGAGGCGTATACGTATCTAATCCTCTTCTTCCTACGAAATCCATCGTCACTCGACACGGATTCAGTGTCCGAGTCGTCGTATCGACGTCGACGACGGGACTTGTGACGATCGACCTCAACATAAATGGGGTCGTCGTACGTCTTTCTATGTCGGCGTCGAGAAGGTCTAGGCAGGACCACCACCTCACGTCGTGGAGATCGGCGGCGCTCCGGAGACAAATACTTTGTCTTTGCCACCCGTTTACGGGGCGGAGAGACGGGCCTCGAGACTGTCGACGGCGAAGAAGGCGCCGGTGATGCCCGCCCGGTAGAAACAGGGCTATAATGGGCAGAAGCCGGGCTAGAGACTATGTCGACTAGCTGGCTAGGGCTCGGCGAGCCGTCGGGGCCGACCGGAGAGGTCTCGAGCTGCCGCGGAGGTAGAGAAGCGGCGGTTTCAGAGAGGGATTCCCGGTCCCGGGATGAATCCTCCAAGATCGGTGACGGCAAGGAGGCTGAGACTGGGGGGATCCGTTTGCGACTGTCCTTTTTCTTATCTTTCTTGGTCTTTTCCGACACTTTCTTTTGTTTCAGGTGGTCTTTCGACGACGAGGCCGAGGAAGTCTTAGACGCCGAGGTAGGTTTCTTCGTCGACGTGGACGACTTCTTTGACAATTTGTCGACCGATTTCGATGTCGACAAGGGTGGAGGGGAGGCAATCCGTACCTCAGATCGGGGGGTAGCCGACGGCGTCGGAGTCGTTTCCATCTCGGACGGCTTCGACGAGGAAAGGGTTTTTTCCCACAAATAGAGTGTCAGACGTTGTTGACGGGCTTTAAGGGCAGCCTTGGTGAAAGTTTTGCAATGCCTACACGAATGGGGCTGGTGGGATTCACCCAAACAAAATAGGCAGCGGTCGTGACCATCAGAGAAGGGTAGCTTGCGGGAGCACGAAACGCACCTACTGAAAGGTCCGGACGGGGACATAAAGTTAAATAGATAAGCGGGAGACTCACGATCGCCTGGTAGAAAGTCCGGAAATATTGAATTTCCCGATCGTCAAAGAAGAAAGGTTACAGCGGTAGGCTGTAAAAGGGCGGGAAAACGGCGATTTGAAATATACCGCGAAGCGAAGAATCGTCAGGCAGTCCGTGGTCGAGGGGCAATAGAAATATTCAATATCCGAAGGAAGTCCGAGTCAAAGCCGAAATATCTTTAGAATTGATCGAATTGATCGAAAATAGAAGCTCTTATACCGAGAAGTTCCAAGCACCAGAGGCGGTAAAATGGAACTGAAGGCTGAGGCGGGTGGAGCATGCGTGATAGGGGCAATTCTAACTTTGTTACTTTTGTACAAAAGCTCTAGAAGATTCCGAGAAGACCAGCGCAGGCGCTGTCTAAACCCAATTGTGTGCATTCACAGAGGCCACGAAGAAGAAACAAGTGGGAGTAGAGGGATGTATCCGTGTGTGTGCATGTTTGTGTGCACGCACATGGGTGGGTGTACATGCATGCATGCGCGTCACTGCTCTCGACAGTAAGAATTACCCTTCTGGCCCCAGGGACTCTTCTTCCCATGAGAATGGACCCTGCTTTGCTCCAGAGATTGTCAGGTGAACTTTGGGCCTGTTTAACAGAAGGAAACGTGTGCCTCCAACTAGCAAAAATTAAAGCAACAGAGAGAGAAAGAGAGAGAGAGAGATATGGATGGATGGATGGATGGATGGATAGCTACTGTAGCTAGCTACCTAGTGGGTGGGTGGGTGGGTGGGTGGATGGAAGGAAGGAAGGAAGGAAGGAAGGAAGGAAGGAAGGAAGGAAGGAAGGGTTTTCTAGGGGACCCCGGGAAGAGCAGCACCCGTGGGAGGAGGATGTCACCCCCTCCTGCCTGAGCCCCTTTTCTCTGGGGCAGAATATGGGGAGGAGGAGCAGGGCGGAATCTTTTCTCCCAAACCTCCAAGGAAGACAGTGGGAGAATGCGGTCCCCAAGAAGGCAGAGTTTCTCCCGCTGAGACAGGGGGAGTGCCAGGATGCCGAGCGAGGCCTGTTTCCTGCGGCTGAGCAGAAGGGTTGTCGGCAAAAGATTTCCTCCCTGCCTCGAAACGTTCTGCCTGGGATTGCTTGAACACTGAGCAAATCCCTCCGTCGCCCTGAGGTGGAGAAGCAAGAGACAGAGTGGGCGTCTGTGGGCATAGGCTTACGTCTGTGCATGTGTGTTTGATAGCACATGCACAGCTCGGGGAACCGTTGCAGTGGGCACGCTTCTTTGGTTGTCTCTTGATGGAAACCCTTTTGGAGGTCATGAACTCTCTAAAACAAACAGAGCTGAGGTCATTGTTAGTGAGAAATAAAACAAAATGTGAACCACTGGCCAGGACGGAGGAGAAGGAGGAGGAGGCGGGAAGGAGGGGAGCCAAGCATGGTGCACAAGGAGAGCTCTTAAAAGCCAATGAAAAACCTCATTAATCACCGGGATGAAGGGACTTGGAAAAGGCGCAACAACAAACTGTACCCATCCAGCTTGCGTCTGTCAAAGCTCTCCTTTCCGCCCCATCGCTGGGGAGATCAGGGCGAAGGACAGGAGCCTGCACTTGGACTGGGAAGGGGGGATGTTTTTGAAGTCACAGGTGTTCGATGCAAGACCCCTTCGAGGAACAAGGCCCTCTTTTAACCCACAGCGGAACCAGTCCAATGTGTGGCGGTCAAAAAGGGCAGCTGAAACCCCCACTCCTCAGCACAGGTAGCCAAGCTGGCCCAAAGCTGAACTTGACAAGGGTTCCTGCCCCTCCTGAAGACCACCTAGCCGGGACCTGGTGTTTCAGAAGGATGGGGGACCCAAGCAACCCCACCACCACCATCAGGGGCAACAGCAAGCAGCCCTCTCCCAGTAAAGGATGGGGGTCCCGCATCAGCGCCAGAACTGCACAGTATGTTTTAGCTGAAAGGCAAGTCAACTTTTATGAGTCGGATAAAAGTTCACATCTTCCTCGCAATATCTGCAGGAAAAGCTCTACTGGTCTTAAGAACATCTCCAGATGATAGATCAAGACCTCTCAGTCCACCACCACTGCGTTGACCACCTGTACCATGTGGAACCAACTGCAAGGCTGTTCACAGCAGCGGTAAATCCAGTGGAGGGAACACTTATTGTTCACCTCACCAGTGCAATGAGATTTCCCCTGTGCTCCTCAAAGAAAGGGCAACACACGCAGGAATGCTGTTCCTGGTGCGAGGTCAAGCTTCTCATTACTTCAGATCTCTGCTTGTTTGTCGAGAGAGATATTCTAGTGATCTGCATTTTTGTCCACAATATATTCTCGGCATGCAGGAAATCTGAACAGAGCCTGACAACAGATTCAGTTTTGCAGGCGGGAGAAGACCTGCGTGGGGCAACCATGTGCTCATAGACAGCAAGAAAATCCAGATACAATTATGTAAATCAAAACTCTTCCCTGCAGTTTTGACTTTATAGGTTCAAATTCTCTCTCAATTACTGAGAAATCAGCAGAGAGCTCAAGCAAAGAGGAATTATAAATGGGAAGAAACCACTTTGCCAGGAGTGAAACTCAGAAAGCTCTTGGATGGTCACTCGCAGGTCTTAACGCTATGCGAAAAGCAAAACAAAACCAATAGAAGATAGACAGGAGACTTGCTTTTTCAGCAGAAAGTTTTCAGGGAGATTTGAAAGCCAACAACATAGGGTTAGGCTGAATGAAGTTGGGGGTGAGGTGGGGGGTATCCAGAGGTAAAAGGCAAAGCTTGAAAGGCACAAGCCCACAAAACCCCAGAAGTTTGGACTGGGACCAGGCCCCTGTTCTCCTTGGGCCTTGCAGCCACAGAGAGGAGCAGACCAGACAAGAAACAAAACAGAACTACAAACCCTCCAAGAGACAAAAATGTTGGGGCACCGTCAAGGTTACAGGTTCATCACCTGGCCCCTATCCTTACTTTGGGACCGTTTGTATCCATCAAGGATAGAATTACTTGCACTCGTCCCTGGAGGCCCCGATACCGCTCAGTTCCATTCCAAACCACCACCGATAAGATACTACAGCGTTCATTCAGCAGGATTGTTCTCGCCCTCTGGTGAACCTGCTCTAGATTTTGTTAGAGGAAGGATCAGGGACAACAGGAAGGTAAATGGCCTGGCATGATGCCAGACCAACGATTCAGCAACAATGGCGCTCATGCCGTCCTAAGAGTAGGCACCCAGCCCACACGGCCACAAATGGTTCAGCTTTGAGCTGTTTGTTCCCATAGGGACCAGTGCCTAACCACGGAGCAAGAGTGGAAGGTTTGGCCATGTCCAGATGTCCACGGACACTTCCTGAATCCACTCAGGGGCAGGACACTCAGACCTGCGTGGTGGGAGGCAGAAGCACTGCAGGGTGGGATGCTTGTGCAGTGATGCTTGTACGATGAAATCCAGATGTCAATGGGTCCGTCACGTGTGCCCTATCACACCTGACACAGAGTGGGGAGTGTTTGCCTCCTACTGCCTCAACTGCCCTAAGGAACTCAGCGCACGGCCCTGCTTACAGAATGGAGAGTTACCAGGTTTTCACTGGCGAGAAGTGCCTACGGTTGGTTGGCTTCTGAATTCCTTGTGGTGAAAACGAAAGGAATGATCCCACAAAAGAAAGCAGGTTTCCATCAACCACAGCACACAGGATATAGAGCCAAGTGCACCAGGATTTGGGCTTTCTTAGTTAAAGATGAGCATTGTGACTGGAACACCCTGTTGGGTGAGGCATCCAGTGTTGTAAAGCCAAGAGTAGACAAGAACACGGAAGATCTCTCTGCAGTGCTTTAGAAGCCAAAACCTCTCCCTAACAGGACCAGCAGGGATCCTGGCACTGCTGCTGTGGGTCCACAGGAAGGGTGACCCGAGGGAACGTGGGCCCAGTCCACCTGCCTGTCATCCAAAGTCTCATGTGTGTGTGCAAGTTCCCCGGGCTCTCTGGATTTGGTCAGGGCACCCACTTCATTCCCCCTCGGGGGCCCTTTCCATCTTCCAACTTCTGCCCTCTTTGTCCTGTTCCTCTGGCTTCTGTGTCCACCGAGTGGGTCTCCGCTTCAGCAGGGCTCTTACGAACGGTGGCCCAGCCCTGGAGGGCTCCAGGCACCATCATTTCGGGCGCTGCGGCCCAGCTTTAAACCCCGGAACTCTTGTGAGCGACCCTCTCCTTTCCAGGCGAGCCATTCTCCCACAAGCAGGTCTGGAGGAACACCAAGAAGCACCATACCCGGGCGGGGTGGGGGGCTGCTGGTGCAAAGCAGACCCAGCTCCCACTGCCCGGGAGCTGCCGAGGCGTCCCTCCTCCTGGCTGGGCCATTGCCTTCTGAACACATCTGAACTGGAGCTACTTTCTTCAGGAGTTCTTTTCAGTAAGGAAATGAAAACACATGGGCTTCTCTCTCTCCTTCCCTGCCAAATACCATGTTAATTCTGAAAAGGCCTTTTTCATTAGATGAGCTATACAAAAGGGCTACAGATTACAAAAGCAGAAAATTAAATTGTAAACTGTACAGCGATGCCTTGAAGAAGAAAAGGGGTGTGTGTGGGGGGGAGAGAGAGGGGTAATCAGAGAGGCCGGTTCCTCTCTTGCCCTCCCTGCAATCCAGCCTTCACAGGGAACCCGGGCCAGAGAAGGCTACACACTTTCATAATCCCCAAACCGCCAAGGATGGGTTAGATGCTTATCGCCTTTAAACTGTAACTCAGCCCTAACGAAATTTCCCAGAGTTCAGTTCATCTTGGAGGATGGAAGGGCTTAATAGGAATTAAGGGTTTTGACTCTCTCCTTCTCCTTCCTCCGGTTTCCCCACTTCTATTTTCCACAGACATTCTTCTCCGATTCCTGGCAAGCACACCCAAGTTCAAACAGGGATTTATACAGGACTCCAGCATCTCTCAAGAAAACGGGGTTACTGCAGAGTTCATTCCGCAAAGAGGTTCTGCGGAGAAGGCCTGGCCCCAGACGAGCCAGCACCCCCAGCCGTTGAGGGTTAAGTAACAACTCAGCCTCATCTGATTAGGGATGATCAGCAGGGTCAGTAGGTCCTCGGGAGGGGGGGGAACCACCAGGAAATACCGGGTCCTGCAGGGGAGACCCCTGCTGCCTGATTCAAGTTGACCATGCTGGGCGAGAAGGACCCATGTTTTAACTCAGCATAAGGCACTTTCCTTTCTTCCTAAAAAAGATCCACAACTGCTTTTTAAAAAATGCCCAACCCTCCCCCCCAAATTTTGTATTTTAAAGACTTGCAAGTTTTACTTGGCATAAGCTTTAATCATCATCATCATCTTAGAACTGCAGAGCTGGAAGGAACCCTATGGACCATCAAATCCAGCCCCTCTCAAGGAGGCATTACTGGGGAATCGAACTCTGTAGCCAGAGACCTAAACCCTTGAGCTATCCAGCAATTTATGGAGTAAAAAGCTGTCCTCTAGGCTTTCCCCCAGGAAAAAGTTCCCTTCCTAACTCACAAGCTCAAACTGGCATCGCCCTCACTTAGCACGCCTTAGAGGTCCTACAGAGCATCCATACAGTGGTGGGATCGATTCAGAAAGGGGCCGAGTGGGAGATGACCAGTTGCCTGAGCCTGGCTCCCAAGAGCACACGTTAGACAATGGAGTGTCTATTCCTGAGGGAGAGCAGAAGCAGAGAAAGGGAAGGGGAGAAGGCCCACAGCTCTACAGATTCAATGTATGGTCACTTTGGTGTTATGTCCCTTCAAGTCATCTCAGACTTGTGGCGACCCTATGAATGAGTGACCTCCAAAAATCCTGCCAACAGTCCCGCTCAGCTCTTGCAAACTCAATCCTGTGACTTCCTTCATGGAGTCAGTCCACCTTGTATTTGGTCTTCCTCTCTTCCAGCTGCCTTCAACTTTTCCTAGCATTGCTCTCTTTTCCACCATTGTTATCTTCTTTGATGGGCCCAAAGCACAACAGCCTCAGTTTTGTCATTTTTGCTCCCAGGGAACGTTGGGGTTTGATCTGACAAAATACCCACTTGTTTGTCCTTCTGATTATCCATGGGACCTGCCAAGCTCCTCCAGCATCATATTCTGAATGAATCATTCCCCTACCCCACAGCCATCCTACTGGATGTTTATGCATATGCAAGAAGAATCGTGGAAGCTGCCATAACTAACAAGGTGTTCACTGTGTGCCTGTGTGATCTTGAACTTTGTCCAATTAGCCATGGCAACTTCTGGGACTGTTCTTGAGTGCCTGTAAACCTCCACCAGGATTCTGATGTGTTGTGTTCAATGTGGTGGCTCCCAAGTAACCATTCCTCCCAGGTAGCTAGGCTTAACACAATCGGTTAGCCACAGCAAAGTTCCCGCTTTCTGTGAGTCACCCTGGAAAACAGCTGAAGATCACAAATAAATACAAGAAGGAAAATTTGCCCTGGGGAGCCCCTCAATCTGGCAACACTTCCATATGAGCACCTTGCAAAGATTTTGAGATTTGCCAAAAACAGAAGCACGTGGCTGTCAAGATTCAGTCGGCTGGTGCCCTGGGTGCTCTCCTTACTCAGCTCCTGATGGGCGTTGGCATTCCTCTTTCTGGTAGTGCCCTCTGAGGAGCTTCCAAATGTGGATACTCTTGGAGGTTGCACAGATCATGCTTCTGATGGGCTTGATTCTGTAGGGATAGAGTCTTGATAGAAGTACGCTTTCTGGGCTTTGACATAGGATGGTGCACATCACAGCAGAAGGACTGTCTTCCGAGAGGTATTTCTCTTCTATCTGAGAGTACATGAAGCAAACTAGGAGAAGGAACACCTTGCAATTTTACGCCCTCTTCACAAGTGGAGAATTCAGCTGCTTTTGGTGCAACCGTTAACGTTTCCTCTGCTCTGAGTACATACCGTTCACCCTACATGCAGGACATGGCCAAAGAAGAAAGGGTGTGGGCAGGCTGATTTCAGCTCGGTGCGTAGGCATCCTTCAGTCTTGAGAGACTATGGTAACGTGCTCTGAATGGAGGATTTGGAACAGCATCTAGTGTGGCTGAGGAGGCCAATTCAAGAATAACAATCCCTTCCACACTGAAGACAAATACAATCTGTCCCCTGTCCAGCTCCCTGATTTTGCTGGTTTCGGGACTGCCTCTTAGCCTCGGCCTGCTGGACAAGGGTCTCTTCAAATTGGGAGAGGCCATGATGCACCACCTCCCTCCAGGCTGAGCGCTCAGAGGTCAAGGTTTCCCATCTGTTGAGGTCCATTCCTAAGGCCTTCAGATCCCGCTTGCAGATCTCCTTGTATCGCAGCTGTGGTCTCCCTCTGGGGCGATTTCCCTGCACTAATTCTCTATACAGGAGATCTTTTGGAATCCGACCATCAGCCATTCTCACGACATGCCCGAGCCAACGTAGATGTCTCTGTTTCAGTAATGTATACATGCTAAACATTCCAGCTCATTCCAGGACTACTCTATTTGGAACTTTGTCCTGCCAGGTGATACCAAAAATGCGTCGGAGACAACGCATATGGAACGTGTTCAGCTTCCTCTCCTGCTGTGCACAAAGGGTCCAAGACTCACTGCAGTACAGGAGTGTACTCAGGACACAGGCTCTATAGACCTGGATCTTGGTATATGCCGTCAGCTTCTTATTAAGCCATACTCTCTTTGTGAGTCTAGAGAACATGGTAGCTGCTTTGCCAATGCGTTTATCCATCTCGACATCTAGGGAGAGAGTGTCAGAGATCGTTGAGCCAAGGTACACAAAGTCATGAACAACCTCCAATTCTTGTGTGGAGATGGTAATAGAGGGAGGTGAGTCCACACCCTGGCCCATGACTTGTGTTTTCTTCAGGCTGATTGTCAATCCAAAGTCTTGGCAGGCCTTGCTAAAATGATTCATGAGTTGTTGGAGGTCTTCAGCAGAATGGGCAACAACAGCTGCATCATCGGCGAAGAGGAAGTCCCGCATGCATTTCAGCTGGACTTTGGTCTTCACTCTCAATCTAGAGAGATTAAAGAGCTTTCCATCTGATCTAGTCCGGAGATAGACGCCTTCTGTTGCAGTTCCAAAAGCGTGCTTCAGCATGACAGCAAAAAAGATCCCAAACAGAGTCAGTACGAGGACACAGCCCTGTTTCACTCCGCTTCGGATGTCAAATGGATCTAATGTTGAGCCATCAAAAACTACAGTGCCCTTCATTTCCTCATGAAAGGACCTGATGATGTTAAGGAGTCGAGGTGGACATCCAATCTTGGGAAGTATTTTTAAAAGGCCATTCCTGCTAACCAAATCAAAGGCCTTTGTAAGATCTATGAAGGCCACAAAGAGTGGCTGTCGTTGTTCCCTGCATTTCTCCTGCAAATGTCTGAGGGAAAATACCATGTCAGTGGTTCATCTATTGGCTCGAAATCCACACTGTGATTCTGGACAGACTCTTTCTGCAAGCACCTGGAACCTCTTCAGCACAACACAGGCAAGCAGCTTCCCTACAACGCTGAGAAGAGAGATGCCACGGTGGTTATTGAAGTCGCTCCTGTCTCCTTTGTTCTTGTACAATGTGACGATGTTTGCATCCTTCATGTCCTGTGGTACTCCACCTTCCCTCCAGCAAAGACAAAAGATTTCATACAGCTCGGTGGTGATTTCTTTACAGCACTTCAGCACTTCAGCAGGGATGTTATCCTTCCCAGGTGCCTTGCCAGAGGCGAGGGAATCCAAGGCCGCTTTCATTTCTGCTAGAGTTCGTTCGCTGTCCAACTCTTCCAAGACAGGCAGGCACTCGATGTTATTTAATGCCTCTTTGGTTACTACATTCTCTCTGGAATATAGCTCAGAGTAGTACTGCACCCAGCGTTCCATTTGCTGTGCTCGGTCCTGGATGATCACACCTGTAGCAGACTTCAAGGGAGCAGATTTCTTCTGTATTGGACCTAAAGCCTGCTTGATACCATCATGTTGTTGTTTAGTCATTAAGTCGTATCCGACTCTTTGTGACCCCATGGACCAGAGCACGCCAGGCCCTCCTGTCTTCCACTGCCTCCCGGAGTTGGGTCAAAGTCATGTTGGTCGCTTCGATGACACTGTCCAACCATCTCGTCCTCTGTCATCCCCTTCTCCTCTTGCCTTCACACTTTCCCAACATCAGGGTCTTTTCCAGGGAGTCTTCTCTTCTCATGAGATGGCCAAAGTATTGGAGCCTCAGCTTCAGGATCTGTCCTTCCAGTGAGCACTCAGGGTTGATTTCCTTCAAAATGGATAGGTTTGTTCTCTTTGCAGTCCAGGGGACTCTCAAGAGTCGCCTCCAGCACCACAATTCAAAAGCATCAATTCTTCGGTGGTCAGCCTTCTTTATGGTCCAGCTCTCACTTCCACACATCGCTACTGGAAAAACCATAGCTTTGACTATGCGGACTTTTGTCGGCAAGGTGATGTCTCTGCTTTTTAAGATGCTGTCTAGGTTTGTCATTGCTTTCCTCCCAAGAAGCAGGCGTCTTTTGATTTCGTGGCTGCTGTCACCATCTGCAGTGATCATGGAGCCCAAGAAAGTAAAATCTGTCACTGCCTGTGAAGGAAGACATGTTAGTGAGCCGTCCTCGGGAGAAAACATGCAAAAAGAGAGTTGTGAATGTGTGGAAGGAGTACTTATAAAAATAGAAGAAGAACCAGTAATAGAAAGGAAAGCAACAGAAGTATGTCTGGTGGAAGAATTAGGGGAGGAGAAAGGGGAGGAGCTGGATTTGATAGTGTGGGAGGAGGTGATAAAAGACGGAGAAATTGCACGGGAGATTAGATTGGAAACAGAGGAGAGGAAAAGAGAATGGAGAGATTGTGCGGTGCAAACAGAAAGGAAGAAGCCTCTCCTAAGGTCTGTAACCTACTAAAGGACTTCCCAAACCTAAAGACAGGTGGCGGGTTGTTACCTGATCCCAATTCGCCTAGAAGTGAAAAGGAAAAGCTAAAACCATTGGAATGGACGGTAGTGGTTTTCCCACGCAACCATGGTGGGGGCAGGAAGGTGATCCGCCCCAATCCTTCTCACAACCTCCCCCCAACAGAACGGGACTGGGCGAGACATCCTTGCTGTGGGACGGTGTGCGCAGTAAGGAGTGCTCCTCTGCGAGGGATGACCGATCGCGAGCAGTTTGGACCAGCCCCAATGTGAGGAGTGATTGGATTACTCCCGAAACGAAAACTGTTAGTTACAAGACGTTACCAGAGTTGAGTTGTTTAGATCCGTTGAAGTTATTTGAAAATGATGTAGAAAACAATAAAGTAGAGACTGTTGATTTTTTGAATTCGCCTCCGTCTCTTATTCCCGCCAAAATGAGGGAACCGTCCGAAAATCCAGATGAACCTAATCACACTGCCTCCATATCTTCCCCTTCTATTTGCCAGGAGGTGATGGGACCAGTGGCCATGATCTTCGTTTTTTTGATGTTGAGCTTCAGACCATTTTTTGCGCTCTCCTCTTTCACCCTCATTAAGAGGTTCTTTAATTCCTCTTCACTTTCTGCCATCAGAGTGGTATCATCTGCATATCTGAGGCTGTTGATATTTCTTCCGGCAATCTTAATTCTGGCTTGGGATTCATCCAGTCCTGCTTTTCGCATGATGTATTCTGCATATAAGTTAAATAAGCAGGGAGACAATATACAGCCTTGTCGTACTCCTTTCCCAATTTGGAACCAATCAGTTGTTCCATATCCAGTTCTAACTCTTGCTTCCTGTCCCACATATAGATTTCTCAGGAGATAGATAAGGTGGTCAGGCACTCCCATTTCTTTAAGAATTTGCCATAGTTTGCTGTGGTCCACACAGTCAAAGGCTTTTGCGTAGTCAATGAAGCAGAAGTAGATGTTTTTCTGGAACTCTCTGGCTTTCTCCATAATCCAGCGCATGTTAGCAATTTGGTCTCTAGTTCCTCTGCCCCTTCGAAATCCAGCTTGTACTTCTGGGAGTTCTCGGTCCACATACTGCTGAAGCCTACCTTGTAGGATTTTGAGCATAACCTTGCTAGCGTGTGAAATGAGTGCAATTGTACGGTAGTTGGAGCATTCTTTGGCACTGCCCTTCTTTGGGATTGGGATGTAGACTGATCTTTTCCAATCCTCTGGCCACTGTTGAGTTTTCCAAACTTGCTGGCATATTGAGTGTAGCACCTTAAGAGCATCATCTTTTAAGATTTTAAATAGTTCAACTGGAATGCCATCACCTCCACTGGCCTTGTTGTTAGCCATGCTTTCTAAGGCCCACTTGACTTCACTCTCCAGGATGTCTGGCTCAAGGTCAGCAACCACACTCTCTGGGTAGTCTGGGACATCCAAATCTTTCTGGTATAATTCCTCTGTGTATTCTTGCCACCTCTTCTTGATGTCTTCTGCTTCTGTTAGGTCCCTACCATTTTTGTCCTTTGCAAAGCCAACACCATATTCCCTGGTCTCATTCAATGGTTTTCCCTGCCAGAAGAATGAGAATTTTTTTTCTTTGACAGAGCCCGAGTCTGGCAATCTCGTCTCTTGCAGGGCAACAATGTCCATCTGCAGCCTACTCAGTTCCATGTCGATGACAGCTGTCTTGCGTGCGTCACCTATTTTCTGCAGGTCTTCAGAAAAGCCAGGGGTCATTGTCCGAACATTCCAGGTGCCCAACTTTAGGGCAGAAGTTTTCTTATGATTATTGCATGGTGCAGGGTTATCGATCTGCTTGTCGGCTTTCACCCTAAACCCCACGCACCCCGTGAGGTTAACAGACCGTGGCGAGGCAGCACCTTACTGGCTGGGGGCTGCCCAGCTTAAGGTGGGCGGTAGCTACCTAGTGAGGCGCAATGCCCTCTCCCACCGTCAGAAGTAGCCCCTGGCGTCATGCTCTACGCCAATCGAGCAAAAACGTATAACCCGTAACTGCTACTTCCCATGTTATTTCAACGCTGTATGCAAAGCTGGAGTGTCCTCTCCAGAGCACGAAGCCTGGGTAAAATAATATGGAGGATAGACTGTTACCCAAGCAGAAAATCCCCCCTCTCCACGCCACTGAGTAGTCCAATGGAAAGGCAAGAGCCAATACAACTGGTTCCAGCAACATCGCAGGAGTTGCCAGAGAGTGACTGTACACAGTCACGAACTGCCTCCGGGACTCCGTCTCTGGATTTTGCCTCGAGGTTGACTCCTGAAGCCTTTTCCATTGGTGGATATAGCCACAAGGCAGTGGAGGTTTGAATTCAGAGTTTTCCTTCTCCTAGATGGGCTGCTTTCCAAGACTAATGAGCCCCGCCTACCCAGGTGCATAGATTACCATGCTTTTCGAACACGAAAAGGAGTATAAAAGGGGTGGAAAAGGAAGGGGGCGGCGGAAAGTAATTTGCAGTGTTGTAGAGAGACAAGTCTTCATAAATTGGAAGAGCATTAATTTTCATCTTAGCTGATTGCTGGTGACACAATTCTATCCATTGGATAAATGCTACAATATAGAAATAGGATAAGTTTTTTTCTGTCTCAGCCTGAGTTTGAGCTCAGGCTCTGATGAAACACCCAGTGGGCAGCCTTCTCCATCACGTAAAGTCGACAGAGATGGTGAGGGGCCAAGAAGCAAATGCATCTTTAGCAAGAAAAGCATCTGGGTTCTTCGGTAGCAGGATTCCTCAAAATCTGTGGTTCCCAACCTTGGACAACCCAGATGTTCTGCGACTGTAATTCCCAGAAGCCTTCACCACTAGCTGTGCTCCCTGGGGTTTCTGGGAGTTGCTGTCCAAGAACACGTGGGCTACCCAAGGTTGGCAAGCACTGCTCTAAATACATCTGTCGCATTGCTGTCTGTGTTTTTAAGTCACTCTCATGTCTCAAACGTTTGGACTGCAGTTTGTGTGTGTGTGGTGTGGGCTGTTTCCTTTTCTGTCTTCCTCATCTCCCCTGCCCCTTTTGATACCAATGTGTTCAGTTCTGGCTTCAACACTTGGGCACAGCTCCCTGCTACGTCCCCCAAACTCCGCAGTGGCTTGAACGTCAGTGTGTGCGTGTTTGATTGTCTGCCCCAGCAGGACACATAGCAGCTAAAAGTTCAAATGCTCATTGCTTTGGGAATGTGAAGCTTGGAAAAACTAATCTTATTTTAACGGTCTCATACACCAAGCAAATTTCTCAGCAGTTCCCGGCTCAATCATGTTGGCCTTAAAGATGTCTGAGCTTTTCTCCCTATCATATTTATTGATCCTATCACACAGATAACTAAAGCAATTAACCCAGAGTTGAACTCCTGAGCCTAGAAGAATCTCCACGCCAACAAAAGGCAGACTGAGAGATTGCCTGGCTGCCCGCAGCTTTGCGGAGTCCTCCGTTGGAGACAGGAGACTCCAAGCCAGGTGAAGGCAGAACTCTCCAGCCAAGTGAGCAGGGTTGGCTGGTGCCAGGGCAGAAACCTACCACTGACACACCCTTCTTGGGGAGACTGCCTTCTACAGCCCCTTGTCACCTTCAGACATTCACTACTGCCTAAGTCATTTCACCTCTCGTCGTCTTTCCCTTTTGTGTCACAACCAGGAAATACTCATTTCTTCACTAAGATTTATACGCAATGGCATTCATTATTGGCTCCTAAAGAACAGAATACTGCTTTGCTGGAGCTCAGGTGGTAGATCAAACTTAACAAAGAACTGCTAAGAGACTGGTTGCTTTGCAAAACTTTAATCTTCTTCTACTTAACCTGGTTGGCTTGACTCATCACACAGCAGAACAGGGCACAACAAATCTGTCAGCTGAGTGTGAATCCTGCATTTTGGTTAGGGATGTTCCTCTTCTCATCAGTGAAGGCCAAATAACTGTGCCAGCTAGAATGACTGGAATAAATGACTGGCAGGAGGTGCTCCTGGGTGTGGGGTGGGGAAGGATGATGGCAGAATACCTTAAGCCAGGCATTTCATCTGAGCTTCAGAGGGAAAAAATGAAGAAAAAGAAAACTGGCTTTGTGTGCCGACAGAAGAGCACAGAGAAAGGTGAAGAGGAGTGGCCGAAAGTTTCCTCGCTAAAACAGGAATCTTGCAGGTGAGGCAGAAATAAGGGAGGAAGGCACAAGAGGGAGAAATGGGGGTGGGGGGACCAGGTGGACTCTCATGGTCCTGGGCAAACTTGCTTTAAAAAGAAACACAAGCTTAAGGATACCAAGAGCAGCACAACTAAACCAAGGGCACACCCACTTCCAGCTTAAATTAAGGCTCCAAGTAGAGAACCTCATGTGGCAGACCAGGTGTTTTGGTATTTGCTACGTCTGTTTTATTTCTGTTTTACATTATTGATTGATTTTTTGTCCATTTGGTTGTTGTTTGGCTCTTAGCTTGTTCACTGCCCAGAATAGTGCATTTGCACTAGTGGGGCAGTATTTGCTTGTTTGACTTTTATACTGCCCATCTGGTTGCCAAGGCCACTCTGGGCAGTTTACAATACAATGTGGTATAGAAATGAAATGAAATGAAATGAGAGAGAGAGAGAGAGAGAGAGGAAGGGCACTGACCAGGCACAGCTGGTACTCATGCGTTTCTTGATTCATCCATTCATTTCCTACCCCATCTTTCCCCCTAAAAGGGGACCAAGGTGGCAGGGGTGGAGTGGGGTGGGGGTTCCACTTACAGAACCTTCTAAAGACGACCTGAGAACCCACAGCCACCAGCCTGCCTCCCAGTTCTGGGACGGCTTGTTCGAAACGGCAGCTCAGTGACCCATCCAAAAGCATGCCTGAGGTCCTGTCCGAGCACGCCTTCTGCCAGAAAAATATTACCCCCTCATCACGTAACAAGAGGCACCCTTGCTTTAAACATTCCAGCTCTAACTTCAGGGCAATCAGTTCACCCATCAGCAGCACTGATAAGTAAAAACGCAAAAGGCTCACCCAGGGGACCAGAGGCCAGACGTTACGCTGCAAGTGGTCCGCTGGGACCATTTGCACCGGGAGTCTGTTCCCTGAAGCTGGCCTCTGTGCACCTGCTTTGCACACACACACACACGCTCCCAGGCGCCCCGAGATAAAAGGGCTACATGCCACTGGATTCTGAGGCAGGGAAGAAAAATTCTGGGCGATTGCTTTGAAGGAGGCGGCCGCAGCGGGTCGCAGCGGGATGGGGAGTCATGAAGCAGCCCCCCAACACCCCAGCAGCCTGGCTGGTAAAGTCAGCTGGGCTGGGCAGGGAAGCTGAGAGAGACCGCCTGGCCACTGGCCAGAGAGGAGGCACGCTGGGCTGGGCTTGGGCACACCCAGGCCCAATTCAAGCTGCTGGTCTCCTATCAGGGGTGGCTGGTCAGGAAATCCGGGCCGCCCAAGGCAGCGGACAGAAGCCCCACCTGAGGCCTTCAGGCCTGGATCGTGCTTTTTCTCCCTCCCGGTCAAAGGAGGAAGGCCCTGGCTGCCCTGATGGGCCAAGTGGCCCATCAGTGTGTGTGGGGACACACTGGGGTGCAGCATGTGTGTGTGCGTGCATACTGGGGAGGGTGTTCAAGGAAGAAAGCTAGCTGTTGCCAAGCCCTCTTCTCCGAGAAGATCCACAAAAGCTTGGATGGAGCATCTGGGCTGGCCGCCTGGCCTTTCCCTTGGCTTTCCTCTCCCTCCTCCTTCCAAGCACTGGTCCTTCTCCTGAAAAAACTCCCCACTGGAATCCGCTTGCAAGACGGTGTTATCAGGAAACCCACCCACCCCCCTTCTTTCTTTCTTTCTTTCTTTCTTTCTTTCTTTCTTTCTTTCTTTCTTTCTTTCTTTCTTTCTTTCTTTCTTTCAAAGCCCAGACTTATCGCCCGGCACACAGCACTTGGGAAGAGCAGGCAAGGAGGGGCCAGGCACAGGTCGGGGTGTGGTTGTGGTGCTGCTGCGGCGGCTGCTGCTCCTGCCCTGCCCGCAGCCCTTATCAGCAGCTGAAAAGTGAATCCACCTGGTTTGTTTCTGGCTGTTAAGTACGGCAGGGTCAGCCAGCATAGCACCGGGTCACCCAGAGTTCAGCCTTCCTCGGGCCTTGGTTATCGGCAGCATTTAGTTCATCTACTTCTTCCACCTTGCGAGGAGCGATTTCCTGATCCTCCACGCTGGTGCCCCTCCTTGTAATCTAAATAGACAGGCTGAGCATTCAGCCCCAGCCTTGCGCATAATGCGCTCGCTCGGAGTGGCCACTCCCCCCCCACCCGCCCGCCCGCCCGGTGCTCACAGGATGACAGCCCCTGTTAGCAAAGCTCCAGTTGTTTTCATCAGCTCCTCTGATAGCCCCCCGGAGGGCCAGGCGTGTCTCACGAGGAAAGGGCGTTCTCCAGCTGGCGCTCCACCAACAGCTTAATCGGCCTGGATTTTAGCAAAGGCTCGGTGCTGTCGGACCGGGTCCCCTTGGAAAGGGCCAGCGTTTTGCAGGGGCCCAGGGGGGTGCTGCGGCTCCCTTGGCCCAGCAAGGAAACGGTCTGCTGGCCTGACCAGCCTTCCGGGGTTGCTCCCTGGTGCCCCGGCATGGAAGGGAGCCATGTCACCACCAGAGGACAAAGGCTGGTCCACTGAAATTCAGGAAGGCTTCTCTTAACAGGGGAGGGCGGGCATTTTCCCCGAACATTTGTGAAAGGCGACAGCCACATCCCTCTCTCAGGGACCCTGGCTTTGGACAGCTCGCGCGTGTGGGATTTCTGGTACTCGTCTTCACACAATCGAGAGGCGGCGCACGTGTCTCTTCCGTGACACCATGCCATGGGATCCACATCCCAAACAACGAGTGATGAGCTTTTCAAAGAAGTAGCTGCGGGAGAGCTTTGGTCCACCGGCCCAGCAACTCTGGCAACGCAGGGTGATGCTGCTGCTTCCCCTCTGTGCCTCCCTGGCGAAATGTTTTCGCAAAGTCCTGTGAAGAGGGGCCGAAAGGCAGGCGTTCTTTCACAGCACCTGAAAACAGCCTCCAACCCTAAATCTCCACTGTATTACAGGCACAGTTCTCCTCTGCCTCTCGCTCGCTCAGGTTCACCAACTGGGGTTTCACCAAGATTCGGCCGAGTTTGTGTCAACACTTCAGGGAGCGCCTCACAGCCCCCACTGACTCATTACCATTGAGGGTAAACCACACAGAGATCAAAGGCTATTTCCAGCTCCTGGTCATCTTCCTGGGCCACCGAGGCCCCCCTTCCGCTCCCTGGGTCGATGGGGTTGGGAATCAAGCCGGCCAGCGGTCAAGGGGAGCCATTTTCTCTGCGTCTTTTAACAAATTGCCCTACCACCACCGCCTCCTGCTCCTTGGCATGTGCCAAGGGCCACCTGCATCTTCTGATTAGCCTCGCTCAATTACCTTGCTCCTCCTCTGGCTGGCACAGAGACCTAATCTGCTCTAAAGAGGCAGCAAGCTCCTCCCCCCTGTCCCCCCCCCCCCCCCGTGAAATTGGCCCCAGATTTTAACTGCCATTTCCACCTGTTTGGGGTCCTGCCAGGCTCAAGCAAGGCAGGTTCAGCCAGAGGGCCAAAGGAGCAGGCAGAGTTCAGCCCCCCCCCCGCCCCCCACATGTACACTCTCCTCTATATACACACACACACACACACACACACACACACACACACACACACACACACGGTTTGTTTCAACTCCTGGTGACCTTGCCTACTTCTTTAAAAAAAAAAGTCTCTGGAGTAAATGTCTGTCAGCAAAACTGAAAGGCCAGGCAGAGTTCAAGGTAACAATTCACTTTAAAAAAAACAACAGGTTGCCCAGAACTAAATCCTAGCCTTCAATAGCAAACCTCCCACAAAATACACAGTAGCAGGAGAGGCTGGCTGCCCTTTCCTGGCGACAGCACACCACACCACACCACCGGGCTTGCCCAATGGCTCCCTCCAACAGGGAAGGCAGAAGGGAAAGCCAGCCGGCAACCTCCGGACGGCGGTTCGTTTGCCTGCTGCTGATTCACAAGGAAAACCTGCCCTGTTGAGGTGCCGGCGGCGGCACTGGGAGGTCTTCTCTTAATGCATCTGGCCGTGCCCAGACAGCGCCTTCCTGCGGTGCTCATCCGCTCCCTGGGGGGCAAAGGAAGCCAACCAAGTGGGCACCTCCAACCAGAGGCGGGCAAAGGGCATGTGGCGCCTCTGTCTAGGTCCAGGCTCGTCTGTGTTCCATGAGCCACAGGCGTTCCAAAGCACTCTTGCACCCTACAGGGGGATGGATCTGTGCACCTCCTCCTGCAACCCAGGACTCTCCTTTCCAGAGCTGGTGGGCTTCATCTCGTAGGCGGTGTTGAGGTCCCCCAGGCTGATCGTTCTGGGGGACAACATCCATGCCAAGACTGAGGTCACCAGTCCAGCTCTTGAGTTTTTTGAAACCATGGCTTCCTTGGACATGTCCCAACATGTCAATGGCCCCACCCAAGTGGTGGGCCATATGCTAGACCTGGTGTTTTCAACAGGGCAGGTGGAGAGTGACCCGTGGGTGACTGGCCTTGTGTCGGTCCCCTTGTCGTGGTCAGATCACCACCTGATAAAATGCAGCCTCTCTGTGGCACTCCCCACCCCCAAGCGGGGAGCAAGGACCCATTAAGAGGGTCCGCCCATGCTGGCTATTGGATCCAGTTGGTTTCCAAGATGCAATGCGGGGGGATCCCAGAGGATCTGGTGGCTGGCGCTCCTGTCAAAGCCCTGGTGAACAGATGGCACGCTGCCACTACCAGGGCTGTCGACACGATCACACCCAAATGCCCCCTCCACGGCCGAGCCCGCCCAGCCTCTTGGTATAACCAACAACTGCACTTTGCACGGTGAGCTTAACGCACTTTCAGCCTGTGATGCCTGTAGAGGTTGACAAGGTGCCTGATCGCTGCAGGGCCACTACAACCTCCCTAGATACTTGCCCAGCCTGGCTCATAAAAGTGGCCAACCCAGTAACAACGGAATGGGCCACAGCTATTATAAATATTATAATAGCCACAGCTATTATAAATAGGCCTCTCCTTGAGGGCAGGGTCCCCTGAGTCCTTAAGGAGACGCTTATTAGGCCCATTCATTAGAAGAAGAAGAAACAAAACCTAACATGGTGGCAGACGATACTAGCAACTATAGACCCGTCACCAATGTGCCTTCTGTAAGCAAGCTAGTGGGGAGAGTGGTGGCCGACCGGCTACAGGCACTCCTGGAGCAGACCAATGCCCTCAATCCATTCCAGTCTGGGTTCAGGCCGAGCCACAGCAGGGAGACGGCATTGGTCGCCCTGCAAGACCACCTTTTGAGGGAGGCTGAAAAGGGCAAAATGTTCTTGTCGGTCCTCCTCGACCTGTCAGCGGCCTTCGATACTGTCAACCATGGTATCCTCCTGGGGAGGCTCTCTGGGTTGGGGATCAGTGGCCTGGCTTTGGCCTGGCTCCCGTCCTTCCTGGAGGACCATCTCCAGAGAGTACAGCTTGGGGAGATGTTGTCTGCCCCGTGGACACTCAGTTGTGGAGACCCACAGGGGTCGATCGTCTCCCCAGTGCTGTTTAAGGTCTACATGGGGCCCCTGGGGGAGATCATCAGGGGTTTTGGAGCTTTGTGTCACCAATAGGCGGATGACACCCAGCTCTGTCTCCCCTTCCATCCTTCTGCCATTCTGTCCCTTGAGCGCTGCCTGGACGCCATGCTGGGGTGGATGAGGGAGAATAGACAGAGGCTGAAGCTGGACAAGATGGAGATCCTGCGGGTAGGTGCCCCTAGTGTCTGCGGATTGGGGACCTCCCTCTCCTTTGGGGGGAAAATACTCTCTCCGCTAAGGATGAGGATCACAGCTTAGGCATACTTGTGGACCCAGCGCTAGCAATGGAGACCCGGATAGCATCTGTGGTCCGTTCCGCCTATTTCCATCTGAGGTGGGTTGCCCAACTGCGTCCCTACCTTGACACCGGGTCCCTCACCACGCAGGTCCATTCATTCATTATCTCGAGATTAGACTACTACAATGCTTTCTATGTGGGGCTGCCTATGAGGCTGCTACCGAAACTTCAGCAGGTCCAGAATATGGCAGCGAGACTACTGAGTGGGATAAAGAAATACCATCATATCTCCCCCACTCTGGACACCCTGCACTGGTTACCTGTTCCTTTCCAGGCCAGCTTCAAGGTAATGATGCTGACATACAAAGCCCTAAACGGTTTGGGACCTTGATACCTGACAGAACGCCTCTTTCCAACAAGATCTGCCTGTGTCACTCGATCTTCCCAGGCCAAGTGGTTGAGCATATTGACCCCGAGAGAGACCCGGAAAAAGAAGACCAGAAATTGGGCCTTCTCGGCAGTTCCCCCCCCCCTCCCTCAAAGCTTTGGAATAATCTCCCACCCAAAATCTGCCTGGACCCTTCACTGGGAACTCTTAAACAATCACTAAACACATGTGTTCTTTTTAGACAGGCCTTTCCGGATCTTATAACATCTTAACACAGTGGTTGTTTTAATGTTTATATTATCATTTCCGCCGCCTTGCCTCCATTTCATTTTAATCATTTCTAGTTAAAAATTGTTGGTGTATATGTGTTTAATTTTGATTGTATAATGATTATGTTTATTGTTTTAAATGGTTGTTTGAGGTTATATTTGTTTAACATGGAAACCGCCTAGAGTGGCCTTGGTAGCCAGACAGGCGGTATAAAAGTCAAATCAAGATGCTGGGAGGAGTGCCACCAGGATGGGTCAACACATCCCCACCCACCGCGGTCTCGTAGCACGCCAACCCAAAAAGGTTTTTCTGCGGGGAAAGGCAGCACGGCCTTTTGCGGGGAAAGGAAGCCCCGGGCCGTCTCACTCGGCACCAGCCCCTCAGAGAGCGGCAAAAGCCCCCGGCCCTTTGCAGCACTGCTGCTTTTAGCTGGGGGGGGGGGGAGAGGCCAGGCGATGGATCCAGACCCACCTTCCATGGGGAAAGCCCCCGCTTCCCCGTCCTCTCCCCACTGGCAGCTGGGCTCCTCAGAAAGGATCCGCAGAGTCGTATTTCGCTGCCAAAGGAAATCTTAAGGAATTTGAGGGACTTTGGAGGCTTATTCCCAGGCAGAACACCTGAGGAATTCTGAAGGCTGGCTTTGAAAAGAGAGGTTTGGTGGGCAAGCGACCGCCTGCTTGTTTGGGGGAGAGGAGAAGGGACCCTGCTTTCCAATCGTGCTGATTGGCGAGTTACGTTTGCTCTTTCGCCTTCTTCCCCCACTGAGCTGAAGCAGCAGAAGCAGCAGCAGAACGCCCGACCCTGATCCTGCCCACTTTATCCGCACCGCCCACCTCTCCCATCCCCAAGCGTGCAGGTCCGTCAGGCTGAGCAAGACGGCGGCTGGCCCAACTTCGTCCAGTAAGCAAGTGCCATGGCTCAAAAGCGACACAGAGCGAGATCTCCCAAGTCCTAGCCTGTCACCACTAAGCCTCACTGTCTCACAACACCAGGAAAAACATTTTTCCCTGCTGAGAGAGACTGACCCGGTTGGGCCCAGACCTAAGTCATTGACACGCTTAAGTCTTTTAAGCACGGCCCTTCCATTTCACAACGCACACCCTGTGCCAACCGCTCCCAGCAAACGTAGGAGGAAGATCAAGCCAAGAGCGAGAGATGTACGTGCCCCTCTGTCCCCCAACCCTGTCCCGTGAATTGCTCCTTGGGGAACAACTGAACCCCCACCGCCTCCTGTCTGACGGGGCATTTTTGGGGAAGTTGGACACTTGCCCCCTCTTTTCAGCCACAGCCGGATCAAATCAAAGGACAAAACCACAGGGGTGGGGCTGGACGGCGGAGAGGCGGGTAGCAGGCCAATCGTTTTTGGCCTCAGAAGAACTCCACTATATTTGTTTGCTATTATTTTGCCACCAAGCTTGACCAAGACTGATGGAGAACCCAGAAGGATGAGAAGGATACTGGAATCACAGGTGGGCCTCACAGCAGGGCCCCCATCATACAAAGGGTAGGATGGATATATCAGGAAGCCTTCATCTGCTCATTAGCCGTCATAAATAAACATTCAAATAACTTGTCTGTTCTATCCACTAATCAGGAAAAATCACGTATCAGGAAAACAGTTTCGATAAGGCGGCTGGCCATTAAGGAAAGAAGGTATGAGAAGTACGTTTTTATTCAACATTTGCAACAAGGAAAACTACTTGCACTTCTTTTTAATTTAGACTATTTTGGAATGATTATTTTTTAACTCTGAATTCTCAATCTAAAATTTGGGGAGTTCAAAATTGATGGCGGGGAGATGGGGAGCCTGGCTGTTTCTGAAAGGGCAGGGGGTGATGACGTGGCGTTTGGCAGCCAGCGAGAAAGTCTAAACCCTCTGGTCGAAACAGACGGGGCACCACAAGGGTCCCAGGAACTCTGCAAAAGGAAAGGCAGGGCTAGACCCCTTCTGTGCTCTGGGAAGGGCCCTCGCCCATGGGTGCTGGCACGACGGGGCCAGCTCCAGAGGCTTCTTTGACTTGCCGCCACCCCGAAGCCCTGTCCTCTAGGCCCCCTTGCTGCCTGACCAGGTGGGATGCTCCCCTGATCCCTTGCAATTCCCCTGGGAAGGTCTCCTGCACAGGCCCAGGGAGTTAACAAGAGCGACGCAAGATACGGCGCACGGTCTCCCCCACTAGGCGAGACCATGAAGACCGAAGAACATTCCCCCATGGGCTTCCCCAAAGAATCCAGGAAATGACAAACGTGGGAGGGGGCGAGAAGGTTCCTTTGAGGGAGTGCTCTGCTCCCCTTTTGCCCACCCAGAGGCGCCCATGGATCCTCCAGGGAGAGGCCAGGACAGGCCAGCCTTGAGGTGCCAGATGCCAGAGGAGGGGGTGCTGAGCCTCAAGGCAGCTCAGAGAGGAGCCCTGCCCTGCCGCTGCTTCCTTTGGGGGATCCGAGGGAGCAGTGGGCCGGGAGGCTCTGCCCGCAGCAAGTTCCCCTGCGTTTCTCTCCGCCCTCTTCTCTCCTTTTCCAGCGGAAGGCGGCCGAGAAGACAGAGGCAAAGGCTCAGGCTTGGTCCTCGTCTCTGTCCTCCCGGAGCTTTCCCTGAATTCTGGCCTCCCCATGAAGCCCCTGCCTCTCAGCTACGCTCACAGATTCCTCCCGCTGCGTCCTAGTCGGAGCGCTGCCTTCTCCCGCTTGGCTCCCAGCAGAAGGGCTGGTGCCGCATGCGCCTTCCGACTGCGAGCCGCAGTGCGTGCGCCCTGCCTTGGAAGCGCCAGAGGATTAAGCCACCTTCCCCGGCAGGTGCACCTCCTGCCCTCCCTGCTCAGCCAAGGCATTCCAGGGGATTAGCAAAGCGTGCATGTGTCTCTGTGAGTCTGTGGGCTCCTTTTGCAATTCAGGGTGTCCGATCACATCAGATAAGCACAAGGGAGCAGGCCCGTCGGGAAGCTTGGCACTGCGCCTTGGCAGGGATCCGAAGCCTCCGAGGGATACTTTCCCGGCAGAATTTCTCCTCCTGATAAGGAATCTCTGGGCTTCCCTCTCCTCTGCTGGAACGTGTCCCAGCTGGCAGACCTGAGGTTTCCTGTGTGCCTTGAAGTTCCTCCCCACAAGTATAACTGAACCATCACACGCTCCGAAGCCCTCTTTTCAGCTTTCTGCTGCAACCGCCCAGCAGAGCGTCCAACGGCCAAAGAGGGGACGGCTCGAAGGACGGGCCTCGAGGCTCTTCTCCAGGCGACTGGAAGCACGGAGCAGATTCAAGCGTGCCATGGGAAGAGACCTGGACCCACATGTCTTTTCCTGCAGAACGCCATCTGTAGCACTCTCGCCTCCAGAATGGTGGTGGTGGTGGTGGGGACTTGCTCCCCTCTTTGGACATTAAAAAAAAAAAAAAAAAAAAAAAGGACTCCCACCCTGGAACCTCAGGGGCCACGAGGTATCAGGGATGTGCCCAAGGGAGACACTTTGTTTCAAGGAGAGCTTTCCAGATAGCAGGGAACGAACCGGTCATGGATCTTTCCTTTCGCCTTGGGGCAAGCACATCTGGGACACCCAGCCATCAGACACCGAGGGGGTCCTGCTGCATGGCCTCTTAGACCCCAGACTCATCGCTTCCTGTGTGTTGTGTGTACAAACCCATGCCGCTATCATGCTCCGTGAATGCTTTGCGAAGCCACAGAGCCCATATAATGTTTGGGGGGCATTAGTGCCGAAACAAGCACCTCTGTGCCCCTCATTTTCATTAACGGAAGGATTCCTCATCCCCTGGATCTGTGATTTCTGGGTCAGTGATTTCCTGCGTGTCGTTTTTTAGTGTTTATTTTATTTATTTTATTTATTTTATTTATTTATTAGATTTCTATCCCGCCCTTTTAGACAGAGTCTACTCAGGGGGGGTTCCATTAAACATTATAAAAACTAAAACAGTTAAAACAATTCAAAACAATAATGTTAGTAGTGCTCAAGATGGAAAAAAACAGAAAATTATAATAAAAATAAAGTCAAGTATTGACAGCCACAGACACCCACTCTCCTTGCTGGCCTCTGATGAAAAATTCACCACGGCTTGGCCAGGGAAGAAGCCAGCCAGCTAGATCTCTTTTACTCTCCTCCAGTTACAGCGCTGACCCAGTGGCACACGGCACAGCCTCCCCAAATCCTGCCCATGTGAAGAAGCACATCCCCAGAACCATCCTCGTTCAGAGGGAGCTGCTGGCACATGGTTTGGAAATGCCGGGAGGCCGGGTTAGAGTCTCCACGGCTGCTAAAATGCTCTGGTGGAGCAGAAATACCACAAACCTTCCCACAGGTTAGATACATCTGTAAAGAAACTGTGAGCAGCAGTCAGGTTCATCACACAGGTTCTCTACCAAAGGGTCTTCTTTAAACTCTATTTCTGGACCAAAGAAGCCCAGAAACCAGCAGTCACCATAACATCATTTAGATTAAGCCCATTTCCACTCTGTTTGCCCAGTGTCTTTGGCTTCCAAGATCCAGGTCTTCCTGCTTCACCGAGTCAAAGAAAAGGGAGAGCCGCCCCGGGCCGAAGGGCCTGTGAGTCAAACACCACAGCCTCGTCTCATATAAACCCAAATGGGCTTGGCCACATTCATGGATGAAGGGGACAATTCTGCACCAGTTCCCAATCCCAGAAGCATACTTTATGATTCACTGGAGTTGACAAGAAACAGAGGCGCTGTCTACTTGTCTTTTACATGTCTTTCTGCATTTATTTACATGTGGCACGTTCAAAACGTCTGTAACCTGACTTGTCTGTCTTGTGGCCCCCTGCACGGCCTCCTCTGGGAGGTGGGCCTGGCGGAAGGTATTGTTGGAGACCAGGTAAGTGGAGGCAGGTCGATCTGTTTGCTATATTAAGTGATGGTTATGAACTGTGGGCAGTTCTAGGAACCTCATGAAAAGAGGTTAGAAAGGGAGCAGAGGGTCATTCCTTGACGCTCCTTCCTTGATCCTCTTGGAAGTGACCAAGCAACGACAAGGGCCAGAGAAGTCAGCCCTCATCAAAGACGGAACACCCAGGGGGGGTGGCGGCGGCCCCAAATTGAAACCCATCCATCTCCCAACTTTGCATCCCTTCCTCTCTGATTCCACCGGATTCCACTTGGGGAGCGCAGGATTTCTCAAGGGGGCTCTGCGGTGGCCGCTGCCGCCACCACGGCGGTGGTTTGGCTTTCCTTGGAGAGGAATGCTGGAGGCTGCCCACACACCGAGACGTAGCCGCTCAGCAGGAGGATGCAGGTTTCCCCGAGCAGAGCAGCTGCACGGCTGCCAAGTGTCAAAATGTTCCTGAGCTGGGGATCTGGTTGCATAAATGCTCTGCATGCATCTCTCAAAGCAACCCAATCAACAGCTCCAACAGTTTTAATTCAAAACGTGCACTTGGAATTAAGAGGGAAACGAATCGTTTTTCAAACCAGGAACTTGAGCCTTTTCGGCCAGGAGGCCAAGTTGGACGGGCAAGGAGGTTGTCTGCTTCGCCAAGCAGAACACCACGTCCTCGGCCCTTGCAAAGGGATGACGGTGTGGCCGGTTCCTGCTCCCACAGCACCCCCTACTGGCAAGAGGCCTGGGAGAAGCCGCCCACTCCACCTGGGCAGGCCTCCTGGAGGCAAAGCCCCAAGAAAAGCTGGGGCAGGCTCCAGGGAAAGGGAACACTTTGTCCTTCCCCGGGAAGGGGGGGAGGGCGGGAGCAGGGGGGCAGAGGGACCTCCTCCACCACCACCGCGGAAAAGCCAAGTCCAAGGGCAGGTCGGACCCTCCCTCCCTCCGACACTCTTGCAGCCTCTCTGACAGCCTCTCACAGACGCTTTCCGAAGATGGAGCCTCCCTGGAGCCGTCGGAAGCTCGCCTGCCTGGCCAACGGTCCTGATCCGAGCTGACGCTGCTCTCCCAGTAACGAGAACTGCCCTTGGTTTTCTAGCCAGGCCAAAACGTTTTAGCAGCCAGACACTCTGCACTGCCTTTTTCCAAACAGGAAATGGGGTGGGTTCCATCACTTATTTCATTTATTTAAACAATCGATCTGCCACCTTTCTCTCCATAGGGTACCCAAGGCAGCACACAACAAGTGATGATATTTAACAACGATAGAGTGTGCCTCTCCTGCAACAACGGATAAATCTACAATAGCAATAATATTGATTCCTGTCAAGAAAGCTCCAGACGGACTCCTTGGCAAAACACACACACACACACACACACACAGAATGGACAGGCAAACCTTGAACAAGGTGGGTCCTCCTTCCATTTTCTTTTTAAGACCTACACTAACCCAATCTGGGCTGAATCGGGATGCTTGGGGCCACCGCAACCGAGCCCGAGCTTGGCCGGGACACGTGGCCAGCCGTCTTTGCGCAGGCTGCCGAGAGTGAACGGTTGGGCTATTTAGCTGGGGTTGCTCTTTGGAAGGATCTTCTTTCTGCCCCCTTAGTGGTGACCGTTTAAACACAGACACTGTTTTTAAAATGTTGTCATAATGGCTGCACACTATCTTAAGAAGCCTTTGTGATTTGAAAGGCAGCGTAGAAATCCTTAAAATCAACGCATCAGTTGCATGAACTATTACTGAGACACTGAGGGATCTTGGCTTCGTACACATGTAGCCAACATTACGGGATTTCTCTCTCCCCTTATCCTGTAGGTTCTTTCGTCGCAAATTCACCAGGTGCAGGAGCGAGGACTGTCATGCAGCCAGGCATAGCAAGACTGCCGTGCGAGTAGTCAGGCTCCTTGCCTCGACCACAAGTGACACGAGGGTCTTTCATCTTCCTTGCGTCTGAACATGCCGCATGCCTTTGTGCAGGAAATGAAGCTGGGACACCCCAGATAAACGCAGAGGCCCTCCTCAACACTAAAGCACACACACACCCCCGAGTCAAACAGTGTGCAAAGATCTCTTGAAACTGAACAATCTCTCGCCTTGGCAGAAAACATGGTTCCATCCTGAAACATCCTCACAGCAGGACAGACCCATTAAGTTAAAACATCCTCTGTTCCCCTTCATCCTAAGCACTTCTGCCTGCCTCTTAGGCGTATAGCTTTTGCAATGTTGAGCTAGCTAGCTTTAAAATTAAAGTCTGTGTGTATTGGGGGGGCGCGCACGGAATTATGATGAAGAGAAGTGTTGAGAGACTTGGAATGAACCCACCTGCAATATAATTAGCGGGGGGGGGGGCTTAAAAAGGTTCCCCATACAGTTGGGAGTTTAGCCACAGACTGGAGCCTTCTTAACATATTCATATCCCAAACAACAACACCTATGAGTTGCGATAACTTTAGATAGGATTAGCCGTCCGGAAACCATGTGCCGCTGAACGCAAACAACAGTGGGGACGATCCAGCCTGACCTTCTTAGATTTCAATGAAAAGATTAGGCTGGCATGCATTTAAATGTCTCCTGCTGGGATCAGGAGTGGAGGTGAAAAGGTCTGTCTCCTTCTGCCCAGAAGACAAGACGGAAAAAAGCTGCAGCTTCCAGTTTTACACCCGAGGTCACCGACCTTCTCCATTTTAATCCCCCCTGCCCATCTCAGGCTTCAGCGAAGCAAGTCAAAACACACCAGGAAATAAAGAAAGAAAGGAAAACTCCTGTATGACGGTTGGCAACGTTGGCTCCTTTTTACATGTAAAAATCATGGGTGGCTCTTACATAAAGTCCCAGCCATCAACCACACACGGTCCTTCCCAGAACTCCCACATCTCACCTACTTGCTCAGGAGGACAGAAAAGGACCTTCTACCCTCAGCCAGTCCCACTGCCGAGATCATGAAAGGGGAAAGGAGGGGAGCAGAGAGAAACCGGGGACCTCTAACCCACCTCCGTGAGGGAGACCAGAGCAGGCCATGTTTGGGTGGGGCAGGAAGGAAGGGCACTACGTAGCCGTCAAGGATAGACCCAAGGCCCAAGGGTGAAATGGAGGCTGATTCCTTCTGATACCTGCCAAGGAGACTCGCTGAGCCTTCTCAGATACCTCTGTTTTGAGGCTGCATTCGTACCAAACAGAGTGTGTGCCAACAGGGCTATTGTGAGCGCTGCCACTGTGCATGCGTAACGCACCTGCACTCCAAACGGATGGAGTCAGAGCAAGAACAACGTCTTGCAGAGAACGATACGACCCTCCTCTCAGCACCTTGTGAAAGTGTGGGCTGCAGCTGATACACTCGTCAACGCACCTGTTTTTGAGAGAGGCTGCCATAAAAGTACTGGAAGCAGCACTCAGACCAACTACAGGTGGGAGGACTAGACGAAATGTGGAACCCACCCACAGATGTCGCTCTTGCAGGCATCTGTTGACAAGGGTGACGCCCCCAGGTAGAGAGCAGGTCTACTGGCATTTAGCCGGAGAAACTCAATCCTAGGATTTCCTGACAGCGGGTTGAGGGCGATCCTTGCAGGGCGGCTCTGTGGCTCGCAGCCCCTGGACGTCCTTGCAGTCCTTGACGGTCAATCCCCAGGTGAGATGGGCCCCCGGCCAAAGCCCCCAAGATCACTCCCGGCTCTTCCTTCCTAGCTAAGGGCTCCTTCCTTTCCTCTACGGCAGCCACCCTCGACCTTTTCTTTTTGGCCACGGCCACAAATACAATATAAAAGAGAAATAGGTCAGACTGGGATTGTGTAAGTCGCATAATGAACCTCATAAGGTGGTGCGTGAAGAACCGTTTCCGGCCTCTGACACCCATCCAAGGTGTCAGGGGCCCCCAGGCAGCCAGAGAGCTCTCGCTGAGAAGGACTGCTCTACGGCGCTGGGAGCCATGCTGTGTTGGGTAAGGAAGCAAAACCTATGGCTGGAGCACTCGGGTCTGGTCCCTTGCGCCTTTTGGATGGAAGGTGTGTGTTGTGATGGCCGAACCCTCTACCTGCAAGGCTGGAAGCTGCCTTGGCCAAAAGGGGGAGGAGGGGACAGAGAACAGGCGGATCAGTCCGGAGCCAGAGCCGAAGAAGGCTTCAGCCCCCACCCCACCCCCAGTGGTCCAGAGAGTACTGCTCAGAATGCAAACCCGTGTCGGCCATGGAAGCCAAGGGCACTGAATCATTATGGCAGCTGAGACAAAGCGCCATGCCGTTAAGAGACAAAGACCGTTCTAATGAAAAAGGGCATCCGTCACTGCATCTCGCCTCACTCAGACCTTCTACCCTAACCCATCCATCTTCCGTGCCAAGAGATGACAGAAGCGGGGCCCCCAACACCCACATCCACCACAAACAGGCCGGTTCCCCACCCCCCTCGGCACCCCAAATCCCCTCTGCAACAAATGACTAGCTGGAAAATGGCCTCATTTCTCCCCGTGTGAGCCTGCCAAGCTCCAGGGACACCCTGTTGGCCACCACAGGCCGCGAGGCGGTCTCGTCAATGGGCCGAACCCTTGCAGCCACCTTCATGAAGAGTCGCTTTGCAACTGGAATCCCAGGCTGTGCCTGTGAGAAAGAGCACTCGCCCGCCCCAGAAATACAACAAGCACACACACACACACAGAGGACAGAATGGCAAGCCCTCCCCCTGGCATTCTGTGCAAACAAAAGCTCCAGCCAGCGGGGTCAGACCCCCTGTATCGGGACTTCTTCTGTTGGCAACACCTGCCCAGAGCCCGGGTGCCACTTGCCCCGAATCGTCTTCCCGCCCCTTGGGGCAAGCTAACCAGAACTCAAGGTAGCCACATCCCGGGGTCATTGGGGCCATTTTTTTTTCACCAGGGGACCCCAACTTGATATCTCCCATCTCCGTTGTGCAAAAAATGGTCCTCGGAGGGACTAGGTGGGTTGATGATGGCGGCAACGGTGGCGGCGGCAACGGTGGCAGTAGTGGCGGCAGCGGCCGCAATGGCAGGGAGGAAGAGGGGTCTCCGGAAGCCCCTGGCTCATCAACCCCGCCCCTCATCCTCCCCCCGCCCCCCGGTTAAGACCTGATGGTCTTCAGTCACACATCTTAAAAGGGACCCAGAAAGGGGGAACACAAAGACGTACTTGTCTCAAGTCAATGAAGGCCAACTGCAGCGTCTCCCCTTGGAACCCAGGCACCGGCCCGGATCTGGCAAACTCTGTGGGAAAGAAGAGAGGATAAAAAGCGCTTTTAACTCACCATGGACAGGGAGATTGGCAGACGGATGACAGCAGGGACAACAGGAGCTGGGGGAGGGGAGGGCCAGGCTTCTAAGGAGTCAGGTCTCCCTCCCCTCCCGCTTTTTGTTCACCCTTCAAAATTTGTGTCATCAAAACACCATTAATTCCACCATCCTGACAGCAAGGAAACTGTACTAATTCGACCTGAAATTTATTCCCATGAGCCTCACGGGGCTCCCCAGTATCGGTTTTGTGCACAGACAAACGCTTTGCAAAGAAGAAAGGCATTGCAGAGATGGGGGGAGAATAGGTGGGGAGGGGGCCAGGGGTCAATGGCAACAACTTTTCCTCCCCACACAATCAAATCGTCGGCTGTGAAACCCTTTTCAGTTCCGAAAGCTATTTATATTGGGGGGCATTCAAGGAATTTTCTAATTTCATGCCTGTCACCGTGATCCATGCACATTTGTCAAAAATAAATAAACCCCATGGCCCCATTAATTATCCAGGAACAGAATAACGTCACTAACTGATATGATATCATTGCCCAAGGGCCAGGAAGTGGGCAAAGCCACCACCGTTGGGCAGAGCATCCGTATCTTTTGAAGGAAGGCAGCTGACTAGCAGTTAGCACCCAAAGGCAACGTGGCAAAGTCCCTAAGCAAGGAGAGCCTTACTCCTTCCATGTCCAATGTGTGGTATTTGAATGGACGGTTTTTACCTCACCGTTGAGACCCAGCATCACACACAGGACAAGAGAGGCAGTCTAGCAATGCCTGCATTGGAGACGGCCCTGGCCGCTGATCCCCCCGCTCTATGAGGACTGCTGGTCACTTTGTGAGCTGAAGGAGGGTATGAACAGCCCACCTCGTGTTGCCTAGTTGGAGCACGCTAGAATTATTTCCAAGCTGGGCTCCTTGCTTATATGCCACATGGAACAGGAGATAGGCACTCAAGAGAAGCCTTCAAGAGAAAACTGGGTCACCCTCCGTCAGATCTGCTTTGACTGGGATCCCTGCCTTGAGCAGGGGGTCGGGGTCGATGGCCTTCGAGGTCCCTTCCAACTCCAGGATTCTAGATTCCACTTCCACGTTGAAGGCTGTTGGGATTGCCCAGGACTTCAGTGGGCAACCCTTTAGGTAGCAGACAGCACCGCTGTGTGGTCACCCATCCACATGCAGACGCAGCCTGGTTCAGCTGAGCATAACTGCTGGTACTGCTGTGGAACTACAAGTGGACACTGATGGACCCTGCACTGGAATTCCCTAATTGACTTCCATTCGCTATTCCAGACTCTATTGCAGGCTGTGCAAATAACATCCAAACACAAGTTTCCCAATGTGTATAAGTTGTGTTTTTTTTTAAATGAGGTGGGTCATGTGCCAATATCACAGACTGGAAATGCAATGGGGTAAGCATAACCTTTTGGGCAAATTAGGTTTCCCTTGGGAACATCCGTTCAAAATTTAAAGCTAATGGAGATACATTTAATCCTCAGTATGACATATCTTTTATGTGCAACGAAAGTGAGTATATTATTCAAAATCCTATTTTAGATGCCTTCCCCCTTTCATGACAACATTCAGATTATGAAGAATTTAGAAACAAGAAAGAATGATTCAATAGTAGATTGTAATAAGTTTACTGCTAACTTCTCTGATCAAATTCAATGGGAAAAATTGATCTGTCAATGTGATCTCTCATCAGTGCTCCAGAGTTTTATCTTATTGGTTGCTTTCTTTAAGAATACTTGGATTATATTATATTTTATTTGTGGAAATAAAGCATATAAAACCCGCCTGTTAAATATTACTAGTCCCTACCTGCACACTAACTTACAGAGTGACTGGAGTTACTGGTACTGAGAGTAATCCATGGGACATTAAATGGCACTGATGATGATTCTTGGTGGAGAAAAGTATTTAGAGCTATAATTCCAGGGACAGTTTCTGAATTTGGAAAAGCTTTAAAGAATATTTCTGCATCTCTTGAAATGCTTGAGAATGCAACTGCCCAGGCTTTACCAGCATTCCACGCTGACATTGATTCTGCAGCTCATGTAGCCATGCAGAAACTCAGTATAATTTTAGCTCAGCAAGGCAGAGTCTGTATTTTAATCAATTATTTTTTGTTGCACATATGCAAATAAATCTGGAACTGTTGCTACTGGTGTCAAAATAAGACAGCGTGAATTCCACCACTTACAGTAGTTGGGGGAATCCTCTGAATTAATTTCTGGTCATGGGCGCCAAATGTGAAACGGTGGTTGGGAGAAATCCTAGAACCTGTTACTGGATTTGTTGTTTTCATTATAGGCTGTGAATGTATTTCCTGTATTGCGGCCAACGTATAGCTGTATTGCATCGCACTTGCCAAAGAAACACTTTTTCTAAACCTTCCCCAGAAATGACAGGTCTATGTCAGACTGATCATGAACTCAGGGGAGCAGATGGAGCTTCACTGAAGAAAGGAGTTAACTTGTTTATTTTTTAAGAGCGGAACTGAGGGGAAAGAGAAAGTGTGGAAGCGCTAAGCAAGTGTCCACAACGGGGCATCAGAGTGGATAAGGAAGTTTTCATTCACTGGCTCATGTCAAACAGAGGTGCTGTAATAGATAAAGGATTTCTTAATCACTGGTCTAAACAGCCTATCCGAGAAAGCTGCACTGTCCTTGTCGCAGTATTGCTTTTTCTACGTCTGAAGGAGTGAACCATGTTCCATGAAACCTTACATCAAAATATAGCAGTTAGTCTTTAAAGCACCATGTCTTCCTTTGCTTTTCTCTTGTGTTTCCTGATGAAATACTTGCTTTCCAGAAGTTATTTTTATTTCATGCATTCCTGCACCTGCTCACTTTGGAAATTTCTATTTAGAACTCTCAAAGAGTAGTTTTCTGATTACTTGGAGAGGCCCGCTTCACACATATACTATGTGCTGGTGACTCTCTGCTTTCAAAGGCAATGAAGTTTTACTGTTTTGTTTTGGGTTTTTTGTTTTTTAACTGAGAGTCGCTCTGCGTTCTGTCTTGCAATTCCCAGCCAGCGGACAGGAGCTAGGCTGAAGGGCCATCCTTCCTCAACAGAGGGCAAGGCGTTGGAAAAACACTTACAGCTGGAAGAACTGCATCACCTCCAGTGCATAGAGCCCTGAATTCTACTATCTTCAGGTTGTGCTTTGCTCTCCTGTTGCCCCAGCTGATTCTCTGGCTTATGCATATACTTGGAGCAGCCTTGGCAATCCAGCACCAGACGGAGAAAGGCCAGGAACGGGTGAGTCACAGCCGAAGGGAGGCACTCATGAGGTGGCGTCTTCTGGCCCCACCTAACATCTGGTGCTGGTGAGCTCTTGGCAGCTGGAAGGAAGGTTGGACAGAGAAGAAGCCTGCCCAGGTTGACTCGTTCTTCAGTCACTCCAGCTGCTCATTAGAAGCCAATAAATGCCAAGTGTTCCAGGCTGACATTTTCTTGGCTTCCAAAGGTTTACAGCAGGGTCATCATTCAAAGGAGGGACAACGCGCAGATACCAGCAGGCAGTGGCAGAAAAAATGAGACCCCTTCTTGGGCTTTGTGGAAAGACAGGGACGAAGGATATCCCAGAGCTCTTGCCACAGAGTGACATGTTGGTCCCATTTGTTATGAATTAAGTCTTGCACGGACATGTGCCCCCTGAGAATCACAGCACAGGCTCTGTATTTACTGGCGAGGAATGGACCAAAACACATCACTTTGCTTATGTCTAACGTTCCATAAGGTTCCCCTGTTCATAGGGTTATTGCCTGAGGAGCTACCAATGAAGGGAAGAGAAAGTGGGAAACAAGAAAGCCATCATCAGGTACTGTATGTTACACAACGCAGAAGGGGCTTTATCCGCCTCCTCTTTAGCGGAGGCCCTGGGCCGGCTCTTGGGAGGTCTTCCCTGTGCTCACCTCTGTGCTCCTTCCTTCCCAGGACAGCTCAGCCTCCAGCCCTCCCTCACGCCACAGGATCCCTCAGCTTAGATCTGCCTCGGTCCTGCGACCAGGAACTTCTGGAGGCTGCAGCCGCCACCAAAGGACTAAACCCAGTTGCTCATCCCAGCTGGAGGAAATGCATGAGGTCTTAATCAAGCAAGACTTACGTAGGCCCCACAGATGCCGCGGGTCAACCACGACTGGGGCTCACTGCCAGTCTTGGGCCAAGGGCTCAAGAGGGCGCCTCTGCCCAGGGCGCCCCGTAGGGATGAGCCCGGGGTGCTTCAAGATGCCCCTGGCGAAGGGGCTGATTTTCCCAGAGGGCTCCGGCTGCCTCTTTTCAAGCCAAGGGTCATCTGCTGAACACCGCTTTACAGATCACTGGCAGAGGGCGAGGGCTACGCTGTGCCCGCTGTTTAATGCACGCCACCACTCAGCCAAAGAGGGCACAGCCAGTTCTCCCACAGAGCCTCCTCGTTCAGGTCCCAGGACAATTAGCACAGAGCAGCCCAACGGGCCGGGGTGGTATTGCCCAGGAAACCCTCTGATCCCTCTGCTGTCGCCGAGGCCAGGTGGGGCAAGCCACCTACAGCACGGCTCCGTGGGCGGAAAATTGCTTGAGAATAGGGCCCGTCCTGGGACAAAGCCCTTGGGCAGCCAAGAGGGCTCGAAGACTTGTGTTCAGGCCAAAGGAGTAATGTCTTTGCAAGGCCTACAGGCAGGGGCCACCCAGCCGGGGCGGGTCACGAGGGGACTCTAACCTCTTTCCCAAAACATTCTCCCAAAAGCAGCGCTGAGGAACAGAAAGGGCTAAGCTGTTGACAAAAGACCTGAACTAAACCGTGCTCAATAGGAAGGGGGGAAGAGGAGGAGAAAGACCCAGATGGGCCAACTGGATGCAAGGAATGGGCTCCCTTTCACGGGCTCGCCTGCGGAAACCAGAGAGAGAGATACCGCAGTGCTGCACCCTGGGGAGCATGGGCAGCGGCGCTGACAAGCGGCCTTTCTTCCCAGGGGTCTCGAGGGCTGCTTGGCTGCTGCCAAGGAACAGCGCAGGGCTTCCCTATTCCCCCGTTTCCTGGGTTTTGCCTGGACTTGGCGCATGCCACCCAGTGCCTCCTTTGCCCATCCACTGGAGAGATTCTATGCTTCCTTTTGAAAAAGAGTAACTCTCTAACCCTCACCGAACCGGAGGCGTCGAGCAAAACACACAGCCATGGTTTGGGCCAATTTTTCCACAAGAGAGGAGCCTTTTTTTCCCCCACGTGATCAGCCGACGAATGAAGCCATCCACAGTTCCACAGCATCTTACAGGAAGACAACCAAGACCGATTCTCTCCCAATTCCTGGGTATAACATTTCAATTTGGGGAAGCTTGGTCTTAGCGGGTCCGCAGGCAGCTGAAACCTGTTCGCAGAGTGGCCATTAAACAGTGCAGAGTAAGCAACGAAACCACAGGAAGGAATGCTCGATGTGGGTGGGTGGGTTATGGGACCTGTAGTCGAAAAAGGGATTCCCCCACCACCACCTCCCAAGCTCTGGCTTTATTCATCTTACTGGGCTTTCAGAAAAATCATGCCCCATTTAAGATCGGGAGGGATACAACATGCACATGAGTTGAGAAGAAACCCGAAACCTGGCTGCCACCTCAGATGGGATCTCCAAGGCTCCAGCCTCCATTTTGGAACTTAGCTTCGGCATCTAGCCATGGGGTTGAGGGGGGGGGGCCTTTCCGTTTATTCTCCACACAAAACCCACTTTGCTCTGCAATGACCAGCCTGACAAGGAATCCTGCGGGATTTAGAAGCTTGCCTATTTGTGGCCTAATAAAGGCACACCCCACCCTTGTTTTTAGAGGGTTGTATGCAAGGACCCCACCGCTTTCTATTGCAGCTGCTACTCCTGTTATTATTGATATATTTCTTATTTTTCAGCCTTGCTGGTACTTAGGAAGTGGACCGAATGGTCAAGCCTACAAATTAGGGCTCAACTGCCCATGGCGGCTTATTTTGGAGACTTTCTACGGCATGCACAAGCGCTTGCAAACAAATGCCCAGAAGAAACGGATGAGCCAGCCCTGGAGTCCCGCCGTTCCAACCAAGCCATGCCAGATGTTTCCTCTGAATGACGGGCAAGGAGGCAAGCCTTCACACATCCGCTCACGGACGTTTCATCAGTTGTGGCACAGGAGGATCCCGGAAGAACGAGACCGGGTTCAGGAGGCCGTTGAGGCTGGCCTCCAAACCAGACCTTTTCAGGGGCCCCAACAAGGCCAACCCTTTGCTCAAATCCAGGGGTCCTTTTAGAAAGACGCTGCCGACCTTCAGCCCTGGGAACAGCCAGGTGCTGGCAGCTGCTCCCTGCAGCATGAGCCTTGTGTCCTGAGCCCTGCCTTCTCCACAGGGTTCCGGCCCCAGGCACTCCTGCTCTTCCACAAGGGGCCACGGGATCAATAACCTCCCATTTCTCACAGCCCCCTTTCTCATATGCAGAATGCCAAGTCTAAAGTGAAGCCTGTGAGGGAGCCCAGGACTCCCCAACTGGATATGATACCCCAAGGGAGACGGGAAAGCGTGAGCAGCTTTGCAATGAGGAAGTCTTCATTGCAGGGTCGGGAACATCCTGGACTGCATTTGGGCTGGTAGAACACTCTCCCAGTGCTAGAGGCACTGGGAAAGTCCTCCCTCTCTTCCCCTCTCTCGGGAACTGGGACCACCAGCCTCTTGCCCCAATCCTGCAGCACAGAAAGGAACTGCCTAAGTACAAGGCACAGAAGTTCACTTAGCTTTCTTCTGGAGGCTGATCTTTGCACCTGACAGGTTTCCTATCCGTATTACCTGCCTTTGGAACCTACACAGTGCAAGGCCTCCAGTATCCTAGGATCATAGAATCCTGGAGCTGGAAGGAGTCAGAGGCCATCGAGTCCAACCCCCTCCTGCTCAAGGCAGAAATCCAAATCAAAGCAGATCTGACGCACAGTTGTCCAGTGTTCTCTTGAATGCCTCCAGGGTTGGAGCACTCACCACCTCCCAAGGTCATGGGTTCCATTGTTGTCGTACTGCTCTAACAGTTAGGAAGTTTTTCCTGATATTCAGCCTAAATCTGGCTTCCTGTAGGCTGGAGCCCATTCTGACGTGTCCTACACTTTGGGGTGAGATCAAGAACAGATCCTGCCCCTCCTCTGCAGGACTACCTTCCAAGTCTTCGAAGAGTGCTATCATATATCCTCAAGGCACATCTTATGAAGCCCCTTGTCCTTCGACTCCTCCACCAATAATGAAACCAATCGGCATGTTGTATGAAGTTAGCAAGAGGGGGCAGCAACATTGGTAGAAACATGTGTGGAAATGGTTTTGGACTTTCAGTTAAAGCAGCATTGGCAAATCCTTAAATTTCAGCACCAAAAATCAACATACAAGTACAATTTCTGCTTCAAAAACATAACTTGGTTTTTTCCTCCTAAAAGCTTAAAATTTAGGAGTTTGTTAATCCTGTACAGATGGAATTCGTTTTCATTAATTTTTCTTTATAGTAGCACATCATACCATTTTTTTAAATGGCAGCAAGATCGTAAAGCAGGGGGGGAAAGTCTGCTCCAAAAAACAATAGAATTTTATTTCAGCCTCTTTCATTGGAATCTACAGACCATTCATGAAACATGTTTTGCTCCTAGAAAAGATCGCTACCTTAGATGGATTGATTGATTATATTTCCACTACTCTGAGCAGCTTCCAACCGCGAAATAAACATTGGTGGCCACAGACAAGATACAAGATACCGAATATAACCAAAAGTAAGACCAAATGACAGTCAGTTACAAATGCGTCCCTGAAAAGCAATGTTTTTACCTACGCTGATCATACCAAGCTAATTCTTCTCCCAATAAAGCACTATGGGTTCTTGGTGATCCCCTCAGGTTGTTGAAAATAAAATCACGTCCATCTATGTAAAGAACTGTAATGATCAACCAATCTGGAATTTCAGGCAAATGACAGCTTTGGTTATGCAGAACTGAAACTTTATCATAAACAAACAAACAGAGCTAAGATGCAACCCCACTGCCCTTCTCTGCACCTGCTTCTCCATCTGGGCTCTCAAAGCCATTCCTAAAACCCAAGTCAGAATAACGAAAGTGCAGCAATTCCTGCCCCGCATGTTGTTGTGCCTTTTGCCTCTCGGCCTTGAATGCCGAAGGCCAGGTCAGTCCAAAGGGAGACCGCTAAGATCCAGGAGATGGTCCTGGACGAATAGGCTGACCCGACTTGCATGGCAGAGACCTGGCTGGATGAAGCTGGGGAAATCAGTCTTTGTCAGCTTTGTCCACCTGGGCTCTCTGTGCTGCAGCAGGCCAGACCTGGGAGAGAGGGTGGGGAGAAGACGTTGCAAGGGTCTACTGAAATTCAGTCCCCCTTACCAGGTGCCCTGTCCCACAGACTGTGGCACCTGAGGGCATGGATCTGAGAGTGGGAGCCTGGGACCGAGAGAGTGGGGAGCGACTCTTCTCTGCCGCCACGGCATCTGCGCAAAAGCCATCCCGTGGAGCCCTTTCAGGTGGTCAAGGGGCTGTGGAACAGAGGGCCGCAAGAGAAGGATGCTAACCGCTTGACGGCCCACGGTGGAGATTCTGCACAGCACTTTGGAGAGAAAGTCGCTTGGATCCACTCTGACTCAGAGGCTGTAGCTGATGGCCCCTGCTTGTCCCGTTATAATGGATACGTTTCAGGTGGTGCGGCCTAAGGATGTGGACAGGCGCTTTGGAGAGGTGAAAGCCAGCACCGGTGTGCTGGCCTCTTGCTCTTCCTAGCAGCCAGAGGAAGACGAGCTAAGTGGGTTCATGGAATGGCAAACACCTCCTTGCAAGAAGATAGGGAGCCAGACTGCCTATAAAAGAGGCCGGAGTTATCCCTTTGTTTAAAAAGCCCTCCTTGAATCCCGCGGTATTAGGTACTCAATTCTATTTTTTTATGAAGTACTGCACCATCTGTTTCTGTATTCGGTGTGTCCATCCTATTTTGTTTCACACTATTGTTTTATTTATTCTCCATTTGGTCAAGAATGAATGAATGAATGAATGAATGAATGAATGAATGAATGAATGAATGAATGAATTAATTAATTAATTAATTAATTAATTAATATTGGCTGGTCTTCAATATTTTATTTTTGGGCAAGGTTTTGAAGCATGTGATAGTGACCGGCGGTGGTTACAGGGAGCAAGTCACTCCCTTATTCCAGCAGCTTCACTGGCTGCCAGTCTGTTTCTGGGCCCAACTCAAAGGGCTGGCTGTTACCTATAAAGCCCTCTATGGCTTGGGTCCAGGCTATGTGAAGGGTTGTGTTCTCCCCAAATGAGCCTCCAGACACTGGGAAGCCAGGCACGGAGCCTCCAAGCTCTCTCAGCGGGATGGGAACCTCCTACACACACACACACACACACACACACACACACACACACACACACACACACACACACACACACCAAGTGCTGCTGCAGCTGCTGCAGTTTCTCTTTTCTGAAGGGGACACAGGGAGAAGTCCCCCTCTTAAGGCAGGAGTAGTGGATGGGCTGCATGATGTAAACTGACGACACTTCATGCCGCCGCCCCCCTTTACTGGGCTCTAGGTATTCCTCTCATTATTCAGATGACAAACGGGGGTGGTAGGAAAGCTACCCAAAAGGCTACAACAGACCATCCCGCTCGGATCGTCTCCCGTTTCTTACTCTTCCCTTCAGAAGCCTGTCAATTTCCCAACGGCATGAATGACTGACTGTGCAGGTCAGCCCCTCACCCTGCGGCGAGGGCTCGGATGGGCCCACGTCCAGTGCCCCTCTTTCAGACCCACTGGACTGGTCTGCCAGGCTATTGCGCTGCCTAAAAGCTCTGGCTCGGCCAGCACAAGCCGGTCTCTGGAAGGAGAAGGCACTCTGCTGGCTGCCTTCTGCAAAAATCATCAGACTAACAAGATCTGGGGTGGGGGGAGGGATGGGAGAACCGGTAAAGACTCTTGCCTGCGTTGGCTGTTGGTAGGCACTACATGACACCCGAACACAGACAGAGTTCTAGCTCCTGTCCTCTGAAGATGCTGGCCACAGAGACTGGCGAAACGTTAGGAAGAAAAACCTTCAGAACATGGCCAAACAGCCCGGAAAACCTAAAACCACCATCGGATCCCGGCTGTGAAAGCCTTCGAGAATACTCTTGCCTCTGTTTGCCGTCCGGAGGGACCCTGACAATGACAGAGGGGAAGGGGAGAGCTGCAGCAGGCATCTCCCTTTCCTGGCGCCAGTGGCGCTTTGGGAACAGGGTGCCGCCGTCTGGCCTCCCACACCGCTCACGCTGGCGATACCTACTGAGGATACCTCAAGCCGCCCCCACCCTGCCGGTCCTCCTGAACCACAGACCTCAAGCTGCGAGTGCCGTGTTTATTTTATTATATTTTTTAAAAGCCGGTGTTCAATGTTGCCTGTTTCACTTGGAAAGGGAAAAGTGAAGCACCTGCACAACCTTTTTGGTCCACTGAGGACGACCAGCCGTACGTTCCAGCCCTCTGAGCGCAGGCAGGTCCCCTCGACTGAGCCGGAGCCTGGTGGCCCATCTGGCTCCAGTTCTGTCCGCTGGCACCGGCAATGACAGGCTGCTCTCCGAGGTTTCAGGCAAGGTCCTTTGGCCTAGAGCCGCTCCGAGGGAGCTCACGGTGGGTCTCCCTTCCAGGCACGAAAGAGGCCCGGCCCTGCTTAGCTTTCAAAACCAGGTACGACCAGGTGTGTTCAGGGTGGGGTGGGGGCCCTCCATTTTGCCAAGCTGGCCCAGGTAAGATCTGGGTGGTGTGAGGCAGCCCCCTCATTATAGCCTTGGCCCTCGGCTGCACAGCTTCCTGGGCAGGGATGGGGAAACTAGTTTAGGCGGGGGGGGGGCTGGCCTGCCCTCCCCACTGAGACAGCGAACTGAGGGGACACAGCCACACCTTGGCTTAACATCGCTGCTCTCTGGGGGGTTTCTACATGTGGTCTGTTTCTGACAAGTGCCTGATTCGGGGTGACTTGGCCTGCTTGGGGTTTTTTTTCCCATTGGGGAGGACATGGGGCAGGTAGCACTGACTGGAGAGAACGGCAGGCATCCCCCCACCCCACTCCTTCCAGCCAGGAGCACCAGAATCCCCTGGTTAAGAGGCAGGGCTTTCTCTGGTCCCACTGAAGGCTTCGGGGACAATTCCACCGTCCAGGTTAGGTCCCCTTTCCTTGTTTTACGTCCCACCTAGATGCCCCCCCCCACACACCACGGGGCTGTGGTGCACACGGAAGGGGAAGTAAACCTTTCCTCCCATGCCACCATGCCAACCCGAGCTGCCTGCCCTCTCAGCGGCCTCTGCTGCCCCCAGGAGGGCAGATCCCTTGGCGTCTCTGCAGCACGCTTTTGCTTTAGCTTTCCTCTCAAGGCTAAGAACAGCCACTGGGGTAGGAGGGGCAGGAACATTTTCTGTGGTCCTTCACAGCGAGGGAGGGAAAGGACGACCCCCTTTTTTGTGGGCCTCTCCCCGCACGAATGGCAACCTTAAGGGACACGTTAGATGGAACATTTCACCGACGCAGATGTTTTGCCAACTCTTCTCTCCACTGCCCGTCATGGTATTGGACTGTTTTCACTGGCTAATGGCCTGGCGTTTAAACAGTGATTTTATTTGCTACGGCCCACATCTCTTGGGAGCCGACAGAAAATGCGTCACTAATTTTAAAAATGCAAGGCACATTGTGATGGCCATTTATGGGGGAAGCTGAGAAAATTCCCAATGAGGTCAACAAAAAGTTATGAGAGGACAGAGGGAGAGCACAAGCCCTGTCTCCCTGACCCCGGGGAGCGAGCCACTCTTTCAAGGGTGGGTTTCGAAGGTGCAAGGGTTAAGGCAGGAACAAACAAACTGAGGGCAATGAAACAGAGGCAGCATCAGGGAGGGAAATGACTGCACTGAGCAGCCGTCCTGGATCATCCCTTTCCACCTAGAGCTAGACGGGTGGTGGGCAGAGGGAGCAGATGCCACGTCCCGGAGTCCCTCCTCCCTCCTCCCAAAGCACAACCACAGGTGGAAGCCTTACCTTCACACTCCGCCACGTCCAGGTTGAACTGCTGCAGGGCCCCCAGCGAGAGCTGCCTCACTTCGGCTTCCAAGAGCAGCTGCATCAGGGAGGCGGACAAGTGCTTGCAGGCAGACATGCAGGCGGTCTGGGCCACTTTGCCCTGGAAAACAAACGAGGAAACATCAAGAGGCGCTGGTGATGATGGCAGTGATGATGATGACAGAAGAGCACAGATGAGGAGGGCCAAGAAAAAACACACAAAGGAACTGGCCTGACCATCTAGGGACTCAAACAGCAGCAGACTCTTCCTGCTGATGCTTCTGAGTCAGCAAAGGGCATCTCACAGAGAATACACGGCAGTTGTCCAGTCCAGATGAAACCATGCATGCAAGTGCGTACATAAAGGAGGCCAAATCTGCTTCCCAGGAGAGGCTCGGAGCCACTGTATTATCGCTGTCCCTAAACTAAAACCAGAAGCATGATGCAGAAAATAGCATGGGTGATGGCACGGTGAAAGCCACACTGTGGCCTACATCATCCACTTCAGCAACCAAGCTCTGAGCCTAGACTGGAATGAGACCCAATAAACAGTATCCTCCAGGACTACTCAGAGGTAAGAAGGCACCAGCCGCATGCGAGATGTGTTTAGAAAATCTTTGTTGGCACAATTCTCTTACACCCTTCATACTTCCATTCCACTTCTCCGCCTTTGTACTGAAAGCTTAATTACTGAGCAGTCAGAATGTTTGTGGACGCTGCGTAACGCCTTGTCAGCTAAGTCAACGGCGTCCGTGTGGGGACATCAAGAGTCACTCCAAGAACGTTAACTCAGCTTTCTAAAGAACGCAGCAAACATTAACCTTACGGCCTTTATTTACCTCATTTTTTTTAAAAAAAGTAAGATTCTGTTTGCAAAACGCCACAAAGCTTTCCAAAATCATAAACTGGCCTTTGTGGGAGATTTAATATCCTTTAAACACGGTTAAACACCCATCCATTTCACAGAACTCCATGGAATTCTTAACAGATTTGGGGAAGGGGATCAAGGGTGGAGGCGTCTAATCCCCTGAAGACCCACTGCAGGAAATGTTGAACCCCATATCCACCATCACCCCGTGCTCTCCTAGGGAATCAGAACATCCCAACTGCATTAGCCTGGCGAGAAAACCCACCTACGTAAAAGCAATCCCTGAAACACAGGACAGGATCAACATGGATGGCTTTGAACTTGTTGATCAAAGTTACCGTTTTGAAAATCAACTCTGAATGAGGTTTTAACCAGGGATTTTTATACCACGGCTCCAAGTCCTCCCTGAAGCGCAAGAGCAAGGCTATCAACCCGGCTGTTGCTCTACAAACTGGAAGTGACTCATTTGGACGGGTTGCTCCAACCCAGCTGTTCCCCAAAGGCACATCAGGGGCAGCGCCGTGGCCCGTTTTCACTCTCAGGCAACCCGCGGGGGCCACACAGCCCAAGTGGGGAGGGGGGGCGGCAGGCTGGAAAAAGGGGCAGCGCTGCAGCCGGCTACCCTCGATTCTTCTGCTTTGGCTCAGTTCCTGCTGAATTTCACGAGGTCCTGTTTAATGTAGTCCTTGCTTTTTGAATCCGTTCCTATCCCAGCATCTCACCTGGGGGTGCCGTGCAAGGCTCGGCTTCCCTGCCTGTGCTTTTCCGCATCTCTCTGGGCAAGCTGGAGGAGGCGCTCCGGGGAGGTCCTGAGCCAGGGTCTCCCCTCCCCTCCCGGGACAACCGACCAAAGAGGAATCCTGACCAGATGGAGGCATCTGGGAGAAGCAGTCCTCGCCTCCAGAAAGTCCCTCTCTTGCCCTGCCTGTTCTGGAGGAAGCCACACTCGGGCTGGAGGAGCACCTCTCGGCCCAATGTTGCTCCACTGGAAGGAACAAGGACCCCCAGCGACTCAGAGCACCTCTTGCCAGTTTTGGGTAGTTCACCAGCTGCAGCCTTTCCTGGCGCTTGCCAGAGCATACGGACATACTCTAAATGTATGCCCTGGCCACCTCCAGGTGGCATTAATACCAATGTCATTTTTGGAGCTGCCCTTGAACATGTCCTACAAGCTTCAACAAGGACAGCCTCCCCTCTTGAGGGAGGGGTCGAACGTCAGTTCTGAAGAAGCCCCCACTGGCTGCTGGGACCAGCAGGAGGTGCTGGCACTTCCCTGTGAAGCCCTAGCCGGACTTCCCAGTGTCAGGAAGGGCATCCAGACTGTGAGGCGGGTCCTTCTCCCTCTGCTGTTTGTCGGCGTCGTTCAGAGGCGGTACATAATCTAGCAAAGGTGGGGGGGGGGATCCTTCTCTACAGGGATGGCCAAGAGTCTGGCATGCCCTCCAGACGGGAAACATGCCTGGCACCCGTGGCTTATCCTCCTCAATGCCCAGTCAATACCCTTTTAATTTGCTCAAAAGGTACCACATTTTTAGATGACAGACTAGCTTTTCATCTCTTGATTCTGTTCCTCCGTTCTTTCAAACGTTGTGTTAATTCACCAGTTCCCTGCCAGGAATGGATGACGGCGTTGTTTAAAATGTACAAACATAAAACGAAACACAGCACATACTGTATGACGCCGGAAGTTATGTGAAGGAATCCATACCTCTGCTTTCTGCATACAAGCTTCACCTTGTACCGAGTGGGGAAATGATTACCGTGACATTCAGCCGACTGTGTCAACGGGCCCCTGATCTCCATTTCCACAACTGTCCCACCTGAAGGGGCTTCTCAGGAGTGTAGGTGGCAAAATGCCCCTCAACTGCACAGGCCCTGGTGAATTTTGCTCCCACGGCAACCCACCGTTTCCTACTACATGCCTGCAACCAAATCCTGTCAGAAACGAGAGACAATCCTTGGCGGCTGCTGCCTGTAACCTCCGATGTTCTCCTTCTGAGGCCCCTCAGAACTTTATCTGGTTCGCATCAACGAAGGTTGCCTACAAAGGTGATATACTTGCCCTTACGGCTGAAACTCTGGAGTTTCCACCACAGGGCCGGCAGCCTTACCAGTACCTTGCCGTGAGACATTTCAAACTGCTCAGCCCTGAGAAAAATGCAGCAAAACCACGTAAAATCAAAAGTTACGCAGCTTTTGAAAGCAACCGTGAGCCTGCCTCCCACCCGCTCCCTGGTCTGTTCTGGGAAGAAGCCAAGGGGCCTGTCAGAAGGGCTGGACAGCAAGCCATGCTGAAGACATGACTTTTTTTGGGGGGGGGGAGCTACATGCAACCTGGAACTGGGGGGCACCCGCCTCTTCCACGCGCCTTGTCATGCCTCTAAGCAAAGCAATTATCCAAATTCTCTCTGCCTCTAACCGTACGTAAATCTTTGGTGATTAATTAATTGTGAAGCAAGGGAGGGACAGCACAAAAGGAGAGGTAATTGCCAGCTAAAACCCCATGAAGACAGAGACCCTAGAGAGAAAACTGTACATACAAAGCAACCTAACAGGAGGGTGAGGCTGACTCCATGACTCTCTGTGGCTTTCTGTGGGGTGAACGAGAGAAAGGGGCACTTTTCAGGTGGTTCCTTGGCAAAAGGAGGAGGTGGATGAAGTCACATCACCATGACTTTGTCTTTTGGGTCCACAGCTGGTATGCATCAAAACCCAGCACCAGAACTGGCAGTGACACACAAGACTTGGAAGTGAGGAGCGCTTGCAAAGCGACATTGGTTACATGTCAACTCGTTGCTTTAGGGCAGCGGTGGTGAACCTATGGCACACGTGCCACAGCTGGCACGCAGAGCCCTCTCTGCGGGCACGCAAGCCATAAGTCGCCGGATCGCTACTCCCCTCCCCCACCGCAGCCAAACCTGAGAAGGTGGCTGCAGCCGCGGTGCTGGTGCCCTGACAGGTGGCGGGCCAGGATCCGGAGCAGCTGGCGCTGGCGGCGGATCCGGAGTGGGGACTCGACGCACCTCCATGCCCGGGATTCCCCCTTCCGCCCCTTCCAAGTTACATTTCAAAAGTAGAGTAGTAATAACACTTGCTTTTTTGGTGTAATAACATTCCCAAATACTTTGATGAGTTGCTTTTAAAGTGCATTTAAAAAGACATTTGGACATTTTGCACTCATTTTTCCAATCCTATTAGCAAAGGAAGGGAACTGTCCATGAGAGGGAAACTGAGAATAGATCCTTCGCTTCTTCTGTTGCTTTGTTGCGTGCAAGCAGATCCACAACGGCCCAACTACACTTGGCTAGCTCAAAGTAATTCATTCCAAGATCTGCTAATGAAGGAGCTGTACCAGGCCTGGGAAATGCCCCCAGCCTCTTGCACCAGAGGTGCTGTCCAACGAGCGGGCACACTGAACGAAGGTGGCGAAGAAGGCGCAGGCATCCTACTGGCATTCTCCGTTATGTAGACCAGAAGCAGGCAAGCTGTCATCCTGCAGATATCCTGGGTAACAAGTCCCACAATCCCTGGCCACAATACCAGACTAATCCCCATAATACGTGGCCAGGAGTTCTAATGCCTATAACTAGGAGTTACAGTTCAAGATATGTGCACAACTTAAAGCAACGTACCCCAGCCTTAAGAGACATATTCCACCCTTCACCCATCCTGGCTGGGACTCCAGGGTGGACTCTTATGATTAGCTGGGTAACCCCTGCATGCCCTCATCCTGTGCCAGATGGACACAGCAGCAAAGGCTCCCTGGTAGGTGGCCTTCCGTCTTCCAACACTCAATCCAAAGAGTAGCATTCCTAACTGTCTAGGATGTAATAATGGCCAACAGGAGGTGGTGGCAATTTTACCAGCTAGCCCGGGTTAACTGGCAGAGTACTCTACAAGAAGTTGTACAAAGTACAACTGGAGAGGAACCAAACAAAAATGCCCTTTGCACAAGTAAGTGCAAGGCCTGTTTCCGGTCCTGCTGAAACAATCCTTGAACCAAGGAAGCATACACATACACAGAGGCACTCTCAGCATTTCCATGCCCTCCATATGGCAAGTATCCCCTTCGTTTTCTTCCTGCCAATGAAAATGGAAAATTCTAAAGATTCTCTTCCTATTGGGGAAGATTACAAGATCTGGGCACATTTTTGTATTTTTTTTTATTTATTTTTTGCTTTGCTTTTTGCATTGGAGGGCAAACATTTCACAGAAGAGGATGTGTGGGCAAACCCCCCCCCCCGCAACCCACCTTTGTATTTTGCACAAAATCCACATTGCACTTCACAGAAAATGCAAGGTTTTATGTAAAATACCAGATGTGTATGCAGAATAAGAGTGAATTCTGCTGATGATGAAAAAAAAATTCTCAACCTTTTACTCTCATGCAGAAGAGCAAAAAATCTTGCATCATTTTGGCACTTTTTCTGTAGAATATACCAGCTCCTCTGGAATTCAACTCTCTGAAGGAATTTTTATGTGTCAAGACCCTGTTTCTTGCTGAAGATGCCTTCCACTCCTACTATACACCGGGATCGTCATTATCGGTGAAACAAACCCTCCAAAAGGACCCAGGCCCTGATTACCTCACAACCTTTAAGGAGTTCATCTCTGAGGGAAGGAGGTGTTGCCTGCGCCTGACCCGTGATGCTTCGGGGCCATAATGAGATGGCCTCGGGAATGGTCACAGCTCCTCTTCTGCAATGGAGCTCTCTAGGGCTTGTGTGCCTTACCAGCAATTAAAAAACACAGCCTGCAGAAAAATCCACCTTTCCCAAACAAGAAACTTTTAAAAAGATACTTCCCCCAAATTTCCCTGTCCTAAACCCAATGCTAGTATGAATTATAGGATACTCACCAAATCAATGAGATTTATGTAGTGTTGACTGACTTAACTGAGTTCTCACTGATTCAATGGGTCTACTCTACTTGGAACTCATAACCCAATAAGGCCTTGTGTAGAGGAGGCAAAAACCTGACAGAACTTGGCTGAAGGAAGGGGTAAAGGGGGCCGTTGAGGCATACTACTGCCAAAGCTGAGCTAAAATGGCCCAAAGGGAGCCCAGAGTTTTGAAGATGTGCTCATGGCAGGAGCAACCCCAGAAAAGTCATGCTGTGGCACAGATGTCTCCGGACTTGGCTGCTATAGGAATGCACCAGCTCTTCTGGAATTCAACCCTCTGAAGCCTGCTTTTAAAGACAATCTACAACTCCTCCCCAGCTTCAATTATCTTTCCTGCTTGTTGTTCACTTCAAATGAATACATTTCCCCTCTTTATCAGGTAAAAAGAGTGCTTTACTCTAAATGCACATAGTACCACCTCATCTCAGAAAGCCAGAGAGGACCACGAAGAAAGTTACTTCAAACAGGGGAAGAAAACAGTTCCTTATTCTACCCTCCGCGAAGGGAGACAAGCAGAATCTCTTCAGTAATCCTGAAAATGCTTGACAGGGCTTTTCAACATTCTCAAGTGCGAAAACAAACCCAACACCTAGAAATCCAGAGCAGGCTCAGGCAAGCTTCAGGACCAGCCCTTGCGAGAGGCGGAGCGCTCCGGCTTCAATCACCCAGCAGCCCCAGAAAGGCCCACGGCCAGCTCACAGGACCTGACCTCTGCCCGCTCCCAGCAAACTCGGTATTGCATTGATGGGCTTTACAAAGTCCGAAGGAGGGAAAGGGGTTAATTTAGTGCCCTGGACTCTGAAGGCACCCATGCCCATTCACAGACAAGCTCTGCTCCTCTTACATCCCTCTTACGGAACATTTTTGCAGACTAGAGGCTTAAGGGGAAAAGGCTAAGCTAATCATGGGCAGCAGGGACAAAGAAGCAAATCTACAGTGAGAAGTTACTACTCATGCTACTCAGAGGTATGGAAGTGAGAGCTGGACCACAAAGAAGGCTGACCACCGAAGAATTGGTGCTTTTGAATTGTGGTGCTGGAGGAGACTCTTGAGAGTCCCCTGGACTGCAAGGAGATCAAACCTCTCCATTCTGAAGGAAATCAACCCTGAGTTCTCACTGGAAGGACAGATCCTGAAGCTGAGGCTCCAATACTTTGGCCATCTCATGAGAAGAGAAGACTCCCTGGAAAAGACCCTGATGCTGGGAAAGTGTGAAGGCAAGAGGAGAAGGGGACGACAGAGGACGAGATGGTTGGAGAGTCTCATCGAAGCGACCAACATGAATTTGACCAAACTCCGGGAGGCAGTGGAAGACAGGAGGGCCTGGCGTGCTCTGGTCCATGGGGTCACGAAGAGTCGGACACGACTTAATGACTAAACAACAAACTCAGCGGTAGGAACAAGGAGAGCAGTTCTACTGGAGTCGTGATGGCAGACACAGGACATTTCAGGGAAGTGAGAAGTGTCCTTTAAAATGGGACTGAAGAAGACAATAAAACATGCACCGGGACAAAAAATAGCAACCTTTCTCTCTCCCACCCCCTGCTGCCATGCCAGCCTGGGCCCATTTTTCCAGAAGCACACCTGAAGGGCCTCATCCCTGGCTGACTTTCTAGGGCAGATTAAGAATCTCCAGGGCCCTGCGGCTTGATGGCATTTGCCCAAGGGTTTTCAAAGATCTGCTAAGAATCTGGAAATCTACTGAATTAAATTAAACGAACCTCACTACTGAAAGACTGGGACGTGCCCACCTCTGTAGCAGGCAGCAAAGGCAGGCTCACAGGGACTCAACAACATGACTCGGACAAATGGCTCCAAGCTGCGAGTTGAGTTGCGAGTTGGCCCAGAAACCCCCAAGTCAAGTCCGAGTCAAGTCACCAGTGCAACTTAATTCAGACTTGAGAGCGACTCGCAAGTCCCCTTCCATGTTGGGTTGATTCCTGCGATGAGAAACAGATAGACGGCCTTGATCCAGTTGGTCTGCTCTGACGTTCTCAAACACATAAGGCAAGGGTGAGCATTCAGTGAGGTAACTCTGGTGTGGCTTCCATCATGGGAACATTTGTTTGGTTCTACCATATATACACCAAAAGAGCAGCTGAAAGAGAGAAGAAGTGGACTAGGCCATGGAAGCTCACGTTAAAATAAAGCAGTAAGTCTTTAAGGTGCCACTTTGTCTTTGTCTCCTTTATTTTTTATTTTTATTTTGGTTTTGCCTGAAACGGAGAACTTTCATCACAAGGAAATTAACCGTGATTAATGGCAAAAACTGAAAAGAGAAAGCTGCAATGCTCACAAAGGCTTCTTGACCTTCTTAAGATTATGTCAACTGTTTATCCAAGACTTTTGCAAACCACATAAAAACTTCACACACTGAGTAAAATGGCCTCCGTCCCAGGAAAACGTTCACAAGATGCCACACAGCTGATGCCCTGAAACCAGCTCAGAGGAGCCTACGACTTCAGCAAACGCCTCAGGGGAAACCGAACACTTCCTGGCTCTGCCCTTCCCAACCTTTCCAATTAGAACAGAGTAACCTTTAATGCACCTGGCTGAGCCCAGGCTGATCAAGCCAGAGCCATGGTCCATCCAGCCAAGGACTGTCTACTGGAAAGAGCAGCCATGGCTCCCCGTGGTCAGCCTCAGAGAGAGACCAGCTGCCCAGGCTCTGAACCAGAGATGCGGCCAGAGGAGAAACCTGGGACTTCCTCCAGGCCAAAGAAGCCCACTCCATCCCCTCTCTGCTCTGGTTCCCCGCCCGCCCGCCCACCCCCTCGTGATTTCCTTTGTACGTTTCAATCACTTTCCTAATAAAGATGGGCTGGGATTTGCAGCAGGCCCTCCTTCTGAAGGATGCCCACAGCCAACCCCAGAGAATGCCATCGTCCAGGCTGCGAAGGGCAGGCCTGCTTTCCTGTATCTGAGGGGATTCCTTTATGCTTCATAAAACCAGGCGTGAAATTCTCTACTTCTGTTTGCGTCTCAGGCCCCAGGCAGGAGAGGAACCCCCCTCCTCTCATCCCAGAGGAGACGTAATCACCAGATGAGGAAAGTTTTGAGTTGTGACAAGAAAACCCACTCCAATCAAGGAAATGTGTTCACAATTAGAGGATTAGGGGCAGAGCGGAAGGTCTGCCTTTTTAATTAGGGAACCTTGCTATCAAAGGCATCAGGAGGAGCTACTGAAATCCAACAACCATTGAAACAAACTCCCATTTATTTATTTCAGTCCACAATCAGGGTCACCCACAGCTCCTACCTACCTTGCTGCAAAAGGGAAGGGAAGGGAAGGGAAGGGAAGGGAGGGAGGGAGGGAGGGAGGGAGGGAGGGAGGGAGGGAGGAAGGAAGGAAGGAAGGAAGGAAGGAAGGAAGGAAGGAAGGAAGGAAGGAAGGAAGGAAGGAAGGAAGGAAGGAACACATGTTCTGGATGACCACATCTGGACATTTATCAAGAACCCACAGGAGTCCTTGCCAGATGTGCATCATGAGGGGTAGAGCATCCAGGGCTTCACATCACACGGGTAGGCTGAAAACTGACACCCCCAATGCAAAGCTTCTAACAGGAAAGATCTTGAGGTCTGAGCGGGCAGTGAAAAGACAGGTTGCTTACCTGTAATGGTGGCTCCTCTTTGAGTTCTCTCCTGGGGATTCACACACATGGACTATTCTATGCCTGCACAGACACTCTTAGCATCGTCCACAGTCTAGAAAGTGGTTAGCCCCACCCTCACATGTAGCACATGCTCCTCCACCCAATGGTTCTCTCTCAGTTCCCATATCAACCACTGAAGAAAACACAATGCGTGGCAGACAGAGGGGAGGCTGGGTGGGTTGTGTGAATTCACAGATGACGACTCAAAGAACAACAACTACAGGGAAGCAACCTGTCCTCCTCCTTCGCGGTCTCTATGATTCACATGCCGTGGTGACTCTCAAGCTTACTTACCAGCCGTGGGATGCCACGAATTTACTGCTTGACTGAATGACGCGTCGAGTTTGGCTCTCACATCAGGTCTGTGATGTTGAACAAATGTCACGTGGCCTCCTTGGCAAAGGTCTGCCATCTGTACTCCTTTTGTGAAGACAGGAGAGGCACCAAGCGGCCCCAGAAGGATGTCCCTTTAGGGTACTGGGCAAAGACTTTCCTGCCCATCGGCAAGCTCAAGTGATAGCATCTACTAGCCAGCTTCAGGGGGAGGGGGAGGTTGAAAGCACTAGAGGTTGGTTAATATGAAAATCCGTTACAACTTTAAGGAGAATGGAAACCTCTATAGAAAGGACCACCTTATCTTTCAAGAACTGTAAGAAGGCGGGGGTGGGAGGGAATCACAGCATAATGCACCCAGCTAGGAACCCTGTCTTGGAGGGAGGTCCATGGACATAAATCAGAAGTCACCAAGCGTTTCAATGGCCGCTTTGTCATTTGGTGAAGAACCAAAGGCAATGGCCATTGAGGTAATGGTGCTTTCACGGCAGGGTAGAGACGCCTCACACCTGGTAGAAACCTTGTCAATGTTTCATTATTGAAATACTGTGATGCAGATGAGCCTGGTCCTTGATTCGCCACACCAGCACCAGGTAGACTTTCAGGCAGGAGGGTGGCCATGCCTTCTCTTTTAAGACGAGGAGGAAATCTGGGACCGTGTGTAATGACGGGGGAAGGGCTTGATAACCTTCTCCCACTGATTTTCTCCCCACGAAACAAACTGGTTCCATTTATATTTGAAAACCTGCCTTGCTGAAGGTTTCCTGGAGTCCTTTTTATTGCCGGTGAATCCTTCACACTGTCGGTTTTATTTTGTTGGTGGTGAATTGTCCCTTTGTGCTGAGTCAACAGATCTGGTCCCAGAGGTAGATATGGCAAATGTCTGTTGCCATCTGGAGGAGAGCATCGCTGCCATGGCCAGGACCTTGCTCCTTTCAGCATCAAAGACCTGGAGGTCAAATCAGCAGGCGAGAGCTCTTTCGGGGTTCTTCTTCCTGTTTTAGCCTCTCGATGCACTTGGAACCGAACTTCGATTCTGAGAGGTTTTGGGTACCGAGCGTTGTTGTTCATTAGGGGCCTTTCCATTCTCTGCGTCAACCTTCTTCCATTTCAAGAATTTGTGTTGGGAGTGCTTTCGGAGTTGAAGCTTTCCACCTTGCTTTGACTTTGGAAAGTTGCACAGAGCCAGAGTCCAATGCTGAGGACCTCAGTGCTGAGTGGGCACATTTCCAGGACAGCTTTGGTTTTCCATGTCAAGTCTGTTGGTGCTCTGACACTGGGAGGCTTGCTATCGGTCCACTGTATGGGGCCAAGTGCCCTCTGAAAATCAAGACACGTACAATGCAAATAGGCATTCTGCATCCACATAAAATTGCGGCAGGGATCTGAAAAAGAACAGCGGTGCATACAAACTTCCCTCCGTTGGGAACTAACTGTCTATTTGGAAAAGGAGGAGGCCTTTTCATTTACAGCTTTCCTGACACTGAGGGCTGGGGCGCCTCCAACTCAGACAATGATGATCAGAAGCAGAGGCGGGTGATCTGTTTCCGATGTCGGTGCCTCTCCCTCTCTTTCCATCACCTGTTGAGGTCTGGAATACTGTACCTGCCTACCTTCTGACACTGGTCTCCCATGACTCCATGCCAGTGCGCATGCCAAAGGTGGGGAGACACTAGGAGAGAGACATGGAGCCTCGTCTTCCTCTGATACTGATCCTACGCAGATTCATTTGTCCTGCTCTTTGTTTTGTGAGATTGATGACTGTGGAGCTGGATGATGGACCATCACAGACGGCAACTCTTTTCCTTGCTTAGTTGACTTTTTTGTCTGCAGCTGGTCTGAAATGGGTCTTTTTCTCTTTGTAAATACTGAGGACTTTGTTTTTGAAGTGGATGGTGTTGAAACAGGTTAGTTCAATGGTGTCTGATGCAGGTGGGACTGGATGTTCAGTGCCACAGCAGTCTGGATATGAGTATCAACTTAGAAGGAGTCTTGCAGGTTGTAATTGATGATTTTGGAGTTTTCTTTGTGATTGTGTCAACTGCCTGAAGTGATTTTGCCCAAAGGTAAAGTTTAAGTCTTGACTGTCTGTTTCTTACGGCAACCTTGGTTCGCTTTTTACAAATCTGGCAAGACAAGTACATTTGATGCCCCTCCCCCCTAAGCAGCAGAGTGTCCGTCTGTGAGAGAGATTTTATTTCTACAAGTGTCACAATGGTTAAAAGGGGCCATAAAAGGCAGCAATAAAAAGTAGATGATAAAATACCACTGTTTTCTTTTTTTAAGGTTCAACCAGAAAATGGGTCTAACTGAAGAAAAAGATAAGATTGAAGAACTACTTACAGAAATTATGGTAGATCAGGAGATGACTGCTGGGGTGCTGCTTCAGCAGAAGTCAAAATGGAACTGAGACATGACCACTGGGTGGAGGCGCATACGCTAAGTGTGAGGATGGGGCTAACAACTTTCTAGGCTCCGGAAGATTCCAAGGTCGTCTGCGCAGGCACAGAACAACCCCTTCACAGAGGGAATTCAGAGGCCACGGAGAAGAACTGCCATTGCCGTGATCCCCAGGGCAAAACACGTGTTTGTCCCGAGCAACGAACAGAAAGCAATTAAATTAAAAGAACAGTGACTCTAACAATTTGAGAGAGGGCCATATCTGGAATAATAGGCAGAGTTCTCGTTGCTCTATTTCTAAGGTAAGAATAGAGCTGAAGAAAGCTTAAAGCAGAGAAGCGACAGCATAAATAACACAGGCAAGGAAGGAACCCCTCTGGAAACCTACAGGACAGGGTACATCCCTCTGCTCAGATCCAAACGAAAGGGAGACGGCCGAGGTGAGGCACAAGCAGGTGATGGACCCTCAACCTGACGCAATGGGCTGCCGGTGCCCCTCCAGGCATTTTGTGGCCCCTTGCTTTGGAAGAGGATGGCATTCTTGGAACGCTCTGGGAGGCTCCATTCTCCATTCCTCCAGCACAAACCACTCTCCCACTGCACACCTCGTCCCACCCCAGGAATGGATTCTCCCAGGAACCACGAGGAGGTCTGTCTATTTAGGTGGCTGCTAACGTTCAGCAGTGCGCAGCCGTAGCGCCCGTGTGGGTGACATGCCGTAGCCTCTGGAGAGGGATAAAAGTGGCCTCTGGACAACTGGAGTGGTCCACTCTGAGAGACCAGAATCCAATTTCCAGGTACGGATGTGCTACAGCAAAGGATGCGCAAAAACAAGGACCTCCAAGGAGGCAAAACAGATTCCACGACCAAGCTCCTCAGCGGCTGATCCACAACTGCTCTGGAGATGCCAATCCTGGGCATCAGCAGCCAAGAGAATCTTACAGGCAGGGCTAAAAACAGTCCCTCTCCCAGATGCTCTGGGGAGCTCCAGGCGGTCAGAACAGTCTCGTCTGGCCCTGCTCAACGCCCTCTGCTTCTTTCCTGCTCTGGAAAGTTACATTCATTTGGATAACCTAAAGGCTGGTCTTTGCAAGTTATTTTATTCAGATTTGCCCTCACAAATCTATGTACTTGAGGAGGAGGAGGAGAAACGTTAACTGCTTACCAGCAATAGTGGATGTCTCCCTGCATCCGACATGGCCTACACATGATTCCAACCAAGTCAGTGACGACACCAAGCAGACGGGAAACGAACGGGGTCCAAGTCCACATTTCATCTGGCTTCATGGGAAACAATCCCAAGTCGCTAACATTGAGGCCAGGGTATGGAAAAGAGCTCGGGGTGGGAAGGGATAGCTGGCAGGTGCTAAATTACTTCCACAAAATTTACTCGGGCTTGGGATTAACCGAGAAGAAGGAGAGGATGACATCTGAGCCAGTGAGCTGCGAGGGGTTCTTCAGCAGCATAAAGCTCGCCACCAAAGAACCACTACTGTGAGAAGATACATCCAAGGACTAAACCGGTTTCACTTCTGGAGCAAGACCAGGTGAGATGATGCAGCAGCAGCACCTTATCCTCTGCAAATTAATCAAGCCGGCTGTTGTTTTAACTCCACATCGATGGAAGTGTGTCTTTTGCTTGTGTGAGAGAGAGAAAGAGAAGGAGAATGGGTCTTAGCCTGCCTTCCTCTGCAACCCGTGCGCTCGACCAATGGGCCTTTATGCCGGAGGGCCACTCGGCACCAGCCCTCTCCCTCCGGGGGGTCCCTGCAGAAGCACACCCTCTGCCCGCGGACCAGCCCGACGGCGGCCTCTTTCTCCTGCCCCCCCTTTTTGCTAGCTTTGGCCTTGCCGGCAGACATGGCTCATCTTGCCATGACAAGATCACGAAATCTGGCCAAAGGATCAGACCAGACCAGCCAGACGGTTGCGCATGGGTGGACTGTGCGGTGTGTGTCATGCAGCTGGTTCGACAAACGACTACAATGACTTCATTCATGAAGGCAGCAAAATTAACGAGGGCACTTAATACAGGATCCTCAGAGCGGGAGAAGGCCACGGCTGTTGGTTTTGGCACGAGCAGGCTTCGAGCTCAGTCCGTGCTTGTCTCCCGCTCGGGCCACCCCGGCCATTCTGGAGGGCAAATCCTTTTCAAGAAACAGCAGATGCATCCTTGCATTGAAGGTTCAGAGAAGCAGTAGGGAAGCTCAAACAGGCACAAAACCAGGTATATGTGATGAGGAAAGGGTGATGGAGGATGCACGGTCCAAAAAAAAACACCCCCTTAGCAACCCAGCTGGGAACCAGATAACCTCGGTAGGTCCTGCACGTTTACGACACAGCTGTGTTTTCTATTTCTCACAGTAATATAGACAACAAGAATGAGGACGTTATTGTTGTTTCCTAAAATCAAGTGGCTCCTGGCCTGTGGGGACCTTCACAGGGTTTCTGAGGCATGTGAAATAGTCAGAGTGGTCTCTCGCTGGCCAAATCCTGGCTGCAGCCCAGCCGCCTGCCCTGAGGACCAGATTCGCAAGGGAAGAAGAGGGACCAAGAGCATCCCTTGCAGAGTTTGGCCTTCCCCCCTTCACTCTCCCACAGGCACCGTAAGGAAAAGCGGGGAGCAGTTTCTCCCTCTTCGGGTCTTGCAGCCTAGGTCTTACACAGCCTTCGGGGGTCTGATGAGAAAGGCGTCATCTTCTTGTCTTGTGACATGTAATCTTTTAGAGATTTAATCCATTAATTAAAACACATACAATTAATTGACTAAGCAAGACTCGGTAAGCAGGATTCAGCAAGAACATGCAGAGGACTGGACAACCTGTTTCCAGAGGAAACGCTTTGCCAAAGGAAGATGCTTAGGGTGGGTGGGATTGGGGTGTGGGTGTCAATGGCCACTTCATTTCACAGGTGAGAAAAGGTGCTGGCCTACAGTTTTTTTATTGGGGGGGGGAATAAATGCCTCTTTCCACTGTCTGTTCCCACGCCAGCTAACAGAGATTTGCATTACAAACTGACTCAAGTTTTGCTTTGCCCCGGCCCTGTTCTCCCATACCCTGCTACAACGTGGGGACACAGGCTGAATTGCTCCACAGAACAGCTCTGCAAACATTATGCCCACTAAGATAGTTATGCCAGGTTGAATGCAACACACAATATGCCGCTAGGAAAATGTCTAGATATAAATACAAGGTATAATAGAAGCTTTGAACCAAATGAGGCTGATCACCCAGTTGCAATCCTACCTGGATGGGGAGGGTGTGTGTGCTGAAGATGTTGGTAAAGCGCACTGGTGATCTCAAACACTGATTACTGTAACACTCTCTACATGGGGCTTCCCTTGAGGCTGACTCGGAAGCTGCAGCAGGTGCAGAAGGCAGCTGAGAGGCTGGTGTCAAATGTAAACAAGTTCGACCGCATCTCCCCAGTCCTGGCTTGCCTGCACTGTTCCAGGCCAGGTTCAAGGTCTTGGCTCTAACCCAGTGATGGCGAACCTATGGCACGTGTGTCACGGCTGGCATGCAGAGACCTCTCCCTGGGCACGTGAGCGGAGCGCTACCCCCCCACACACACACCACACCCACACACACCCCGCAGCCAAACCTCAAACTGCACAATTGTAAGCCACCTATCCCTGCTACCTTCCTTGGTTGCAGCACTTGTAAATCAGTTCTTTTACAGATCGGAGATAAGGCTGCTTTATTGTTTTCTGCTGTAGAACAGCCCTGGGGCAGTCAATCCGGCTGACATGACTGCAAGCAGGAGGGAAAGCTCCAATTAAGGCGGGAAGGAAGGTGCGAGAGAGGGACGGGTGGATTCATCAACTTGTTTAAATATAATGAGAGGAAACAGGGACATACTGAACTGATGCAAATGATTGCTGAAAATTTAGGGAGGGAGGGAGGGAGGTTGTGTGTGTGAGAAACTGACTCTTTCATAAAGTCATGAAAAAAGGAACCTTCCAAAGTGTTTGTGTGTGTGTATGTGTATGTGTGTGTGAGAGAGAGACACAGAGAGACTTGACTCATAAAACCAGAATTAAAAAGGCATCAAAAGCTAATCACAATGGGTGGATTGCATTGCATTCAAAAGTACCCAGTAAAGGATTTCGGAAAGATTGTATTATGGTACACACTTGATATTTTTCTGGCCAGCCTTACAAACTGCTTTCTGTTTGACAGAGTGGGAGGTGGAAGTAATCTTAAAGCATTTTCCACATAGTTCTATTTTTAATCCAAAATATGGCCCTGCAAAGTCTTTTTCTGGTAAGTAGGGAAATTAACAAAAGAAGCCTAAACATGTTTGTCTTAAAACAGCCTTTGATGAAAAGATTTTTTCTGCCCTCTGCACCATTTGAAATATTTAAATATCTAATATTTTATTATGTGATTATGTAATTGTAATTATATTTTATGATGTTTTATATGTTGAATTTATTTTATACTTGTAATTATGTTTTTTGTTTGATTGTGTTGTGAACCACCCAAAATAGCCTGGCTAGATGGGTAGCATACGAAAGAAAGAAAGAAAGAAAGAAAGAAAGAAAGAAAGAAAGAAAGAAAAAGAAAGAAAGAAAGAAAGAAAGAAAGAAAGAAAGAAAGAAAGAAAGAAAGAAAGAAAGAAAGAAAGAAAGAAAGAAAGAAAGAAAAGTCCCTTGTAATCAATGGTGCTTATTCCCAGGGTGTTTATATAAGAAGACAGGCTTGATAAATGATTATTCATTAATCTTTCTGGATTTTTAAAGGACGAAGTAACAGTATGAGTACTTAATCCATTCATTGGTTAATTATAGCATTCAGAATGCCTCCACCTATCTTTAATTGAATTCAGTTATGCCATTTATCAGGTTCCTTAGGTGATCTTCGTTAAGATACTGGTTAGATCCCGATCATCTGAGGCTTCAGCAAAGTCCCCAGACTCTGTTTTTGATTCCCAGGGCCCCCAAACTGGGAACATTGAGAAATGCTGCCATGATAGATGTGACCAGTCACGGGATACTCTGCAAAACAAACTGGTGAAGTGAAAACAAAAGTAGGTTTTCTAAGAAAAGCAGACAACAGAGATGGGGGTTGAGCTTTAAAAAACACTACTCTTCAGGGAGGCTTTTCAATCCAACCCTGTCTGAGCGCCTCCCATCTGGTCCTCTTTATTGTGAAAATTTGTTGGTGCCATTGGTTTTTATGGTTTTGATTTGTCATTGCTGTTTCTGTTACATTTTAGTGTCCATAGTTTGTTTGTCCTGGTTTGTAATTGTCTGTAAGCCACCCAGAATAGTGCCTTGGGACTAATGGGGTGGTATATAAATTAAATATAAATAAATATAAATAAAACCATGAAAAAAGGAACCTTCCAAAGTTCATCTCCACTGCATTTAGCTCTGCAATTTTTGCTGAGAACAGCAAGTACAGTATTTCAAGATTCTGTTTAGACTCTAAATTGAGCTGGGCAGAACTGGAATATTTAGCAGAGTCTCACTAACAGCAAACACCTAGTAAAAGACAACCAACACACCTGGGACTAGATTTCTGAACTGTGTAGCAATCACGTTTCTCTGTTTCTCATCCCCAAAGCAGGCAAAAGTATCATAGTTTATTCCCCAAAATCTGAATCCCAGTCTCTCTGCTCCTGGTCCTGCTTTGACTGCAACACCAAACAAAAGGTCTTACAAACAAAAGACTGTGGTTTTCTTTATTGAGTCAATCCATCTCATGTGCAGTCTTCCTCTTTTCCTACTGCATTGCACTTTTTCCTGCATTGCTGCCTTTTCCAGTCAGCTTGTCTTCTCATGATGCCACTGTAGTACAATACCCTTTGCTTGGTTATTTTAGCTTCTAGTGCGAGTCCACACTTAATTTGCTTTACTTATCTTTCTGACAATTCATGATATCTGTAAATCTCTTTTCCAACACTACATTTCAAATAAGTGAAATATGTGTATACACTTTATGTAGTGTATAAAATGTAGGTATACACTTTAAAAATGTGCACTCCTATATATATTTATTTTATTTATTTATTATTTGACTTTTACCCCGCCCCTCTAGACAAAGTCTACTCGGGGTGGCTTACAATCAGTTATAAAAACATCATAAAGCTGCTTTTCTGAGGGTAGCTTACTTTGGAGGAAACAAGTTCAGGATTTCAATGTACTTAATAAGCTTTATAAATAGGGTGCATTTAATTCAGTGTAGCATTTTGCACTTGACTTTTTTCTAAAAGAGCTGTCAGTTGGAGGAATCAATAAAGAACCAGACAGACAAAATGTGTAAATGACATAAGTTGTTTTTTCCAAACTAAAACCTCAGTATTCAGGTTTAATTGCAGTGTTGGCACTTCGAAATAAATAATTTTGGTTTTGTGTTGCCGTTTGGGCATTCGGGCTCAAAAAGGTTCGCCATCACTGCTCTAACCTATGAAGCCCTCCATGGTTTGAGACCCTGCTGCTTGTGGGAGTACCTTTCCCAAAGAACATCCGTCCATGCCAGGCCATGGTCCATGATCCGCACAGGTTATGCTCCTCCACGCTGCCACTCCAAGAGAGGCCAGAAAGACATCCACAAGAAAGCAGGCCTTCTCGGTGGTGGCCCCATCCCTTTGGAGTGGGCTCCTGGGGATGATCCCCTCCTTCCCTGCCCTCAAGAGGATGTTAAAAACTGGGCTTTTCCAAGAAGCCTTTAGGGGACCATCCTCGGCTAATGGTTTCTGGACAAACATCTTGCTCTTCTTTGTTTTACTCAATCTCATGTATGGTTGCTTTCCCTTTTGTCTGATTTGTTTATTTTATTTCATCACTTTTGGATTATTTAATGCCTTCTTTGTTATATTATATTTCATTAATTTCCCTGCAATGTAGACTGCCCAGAGTACTGCCTAGCACTAACTGGGTGGTATATAAGCTTTTGAAACAAAACAAAACAAAACAAACAAAGCCTTGATAGAAATGCAAGATATAAATACAAGCTACATAGACATTCCAAGCATTTTATTTATTTATTTATTTATTTATTTATTTATTTATTTATTTATTTATTTATTTTACCACACCTTTCTTCTTAAAAAGACCCCCAAGTAACCCTCAAGGGGAAAGTTTCAGGGTTTTTGGGGGGCTTTTTGTTGTTGTTGTTTTTAAGCAGAAGGCAAACCCAACACCTCTCCTCCTGTGTGTCAATTAGCAGCTCCGTTATGAAAAGCAGGTCTTTTCCTACCACTTAAAGGGCCCTTTGAAGGGGATTCACCAGACAGCCTGCTCCTCCTTTCGAGAGCCCTCCTAATCCCTTGGCTTCTGTCTGGCGTGTCGCGGAGCGCCACAGGTCAAACATGTGCGTTGCTAAAACCAAGCATTTCCGCCTGTCTGCTTCACATTTGCTGCCTCTCCTTCCTGCTGGATGCCCCACACTCGCATTTTCTGTGTTCCCAGAGAAGGATGAGACCTCGGAAGAGCCGCTGTGCTCCATCCCTTCTCTGGAACCCGGTCCCTTGCCCCCGGGGCTGGTAAGCCACCGTGGCTTCTTGGGATAAAAGCATTTGGCTCTGGAAAGTCAACTGAGTCATGGAAAAGGGGGGGGGGGGAACAACCCAGCCCCAGGCCTTCTGCCGCCATAATTAAGACAGACACCTCTATCCAGAGAAAAGGGGCCTGAAAAAAGAAAACCTCCCCTGATGTTTCGGGCATTGTAATAAAACTGCCTGTTTCAAAGAGGGAGGCAGGTTCTTGTCTTGTTGCCGCCCCGAAAAGGCAGAGCGATCACTGAGAATCCTGGAACGAGGGGAGGGGTGCTTCCCCTGGTTCCCACTGCCTCGCTCGTCCACTCTGCTTTCTGCTGTTACCAATTCATGAAGGGACCCCCAAAGAGCCCACATTACGTATTCCCTAGAACAGCGAGGGGCCCTTCAGAATGGCCCCATTTCATGGGCGTCCCCAAAGTCGTTTGGGGTGGCTTAGAGATGACATCCCTGTATTGAAACAGAAGCCGCTGCCACCCCGAATAGAGGAAGTGCTTCGAATTGAAGGCAAAGCTTTCTTGTGATCAAGGGATGTTGTCCTCAAAGCACCCTAACCTTCCGCACCCCACTGATGGCCTCTCAGCCGAGCGTGGAAACCTTCCACTGACACAAGTTTCCCTTCCAGCACCCTGAGCTGGGAAAGAGGGAGTGCTCTGATGTACCCCTACAGACACAAGTTGACCACCACCACCCAAGAAGCTCTCGCCATCTCTGGTGCCTGACCACAACAGGAAGGACCGCACGGCACCATTTCATGCAACTCTGCGGTGGCTTTTGCCTCCTCCAAGAAACTAAATTCTTTCCACTGGTCAGATTTTCCATGAAACACAAAGCAGCTGCCATCTTGGTTGGAGGAGGCCAATTCAGCACAGATGGGGACTCCGCTCTGGTGCCAATACCTGCCGCAATCTGAAGCTTCACCGCCCCTCACCAGTTATGAGTTTCTGCCTCCCAGTGGGAAAGGCCAGTGCACGGAAACTGCAACTGGATTCCTGAGACACACAGCAGGCAGCAAAAAGAGGGCACTTCCTAGCTCTCACAAGAAAAACCATGCACAAAACTAGCCCTTCCTGAAGCAACTACCCCTGGGCGCTTTGCCTATTTCTGGTGGCCCTCAATGTGCCAGAGAACAAGCATTCAGCTTGTCCTGGAGAGCTGAAGAAGACCAAAGCTTCAAGGCAACTGCCGGTCCCAACTCAAGCAGACCTACTGAATGCTAAGTCAAGAATTTACAAAATATGTAAATTCCATGAAGACAACAGGTGTGCTCCAGTCATATTCGAGCCTGGACATCTGGCTGGCCCTCCACAGTTGATGGTGATGGGCACATAGAACAGAGCCAGGAAACATGACATATAGACGGAACGAGCAAGTGGATAAAACGCACCCCTCTCTGACACTTTTGCCACTAGGAAACTATTCTGTCTCTCCATAGTCTGTCCTAATGGTCGCTTATTGTCCACAATCAGGAAAATCAAGTGCTGAGGCACATCCATTTCTTTCAGAACAACCCACAATTTCTCATGATCCACACAATCAAAGGCTTTGCTTTAGTCGATAACGTACAGACTGATCTTCTGAAATTCTTTGGTGTGCCCCTTAAGCTAGCAGACATTTGCAAAATGATCCCAAGTACCTCTTCCTTTTCAGAATCCAGCTTGAACATCAGGCATTTGTATTCTCGAAGGCTTTTACGGCTGGGATCCGATGGTGGTTGTAGGTTCTTTGGGCTGTTTGGCTGTGTTCCAAAGGTTTTTCTTCCTAACGTTTCGCCAGTCTCTGTGGCTGGCATCTTCAGAGGACAGGAGTTAGAACTCTGTCTGTGTTCTGGTGTAGTGTGTGAGATAGTTGAGTATCTGTAGCTGTGGGATCAGCTTTTTGTCCTTTTCAGAAGATTGGGTGATCACTGCACACAAAAGACTAGCTAACGACACCCATCAATCCTGTTCACTTTAGCTCCCTGACACCAAGCACTGCCATGTTCAAGTGTTCCTTTTCTTGCTTTACCGTTTCCAGTTTACCTTGATTCATACTTCTTACATTCCATCTTCCAATTCTACGTGCATTAGCTGTACCATACCGACAGGAGAGGTGCCCAGGGAACATCCCACCACCATGGAGAGTCTCCTGAGGGCAGACCAGGGAAGCCTGGCGCCAGGAGGCAGCAAAGAGGTGACACTCTCTCCAGCCCATACCTCGCTTTGGCCGTAAACTGCACGGATGTTTGGGCAAGCAAGCCTTCTTCCAGAGGCGATATGGGAGGTAGAGTCATACCAGCCTGCCTTAGGAAGCCATTCTCTGAGTGGCTGACATGATTTACAGGAAGGGTGTTCAGCACTCTGACGCAGGGTGCAAATGCTACGCATTACTGCAGGGAGTACAGAGGAAGGGCTGCGACTCAGAGGAAGGGGATGTGGCTTGGGACGCAGAGGATGGCTCTGGCCTGAATCCCCACCATCACCAGGAAGGTCTGGGAAAGCCTTCTCCCTGAACTTGGAGAAGTTGCTGCCAGTCACAGCAGGCACTGCTGAGCCGGCCGATCAAGGGACTGGCTTGGTGAAAAGTAGCTCCCAAGGTGGAAGGAGCCAGCCCCAGCCACTTCGCCCAGCCCGTCACTCTCAGCAAATGGAAATTAATAGAGAGGCAGAGTGGCACGGAGGATGGCGTCTCAGACTAAGATTCAGATGGCCTGGGTTCAAATCCATGCTCAGTCAAGGAAACCCACACGAGATGACAACGATCCTGGGGGGGGGGCAATCAAAAGACCCCCCCACTCCAAGCAGCAAGGGTCAAACAACAACAACAACAAGAAGGAACGGGGAGATCGGCCCCATCCCTCCCCCTCAGCAAAGGCTGTTGAAATCATGCAGGGCCCATCTCTGAAATCTGCACTCACCATCTGGCCCAAAGTAAACAGCAGAGGAGGAAAGGCGGCAGGGAGGGGGCAGAAAAGAGGGGGGGGCTGCGGGGAGGGGGGCAGCGAGAGGAAGCACCAAGAATAGCCGCCTCCCTCCCTCGCAGAGAGTCCAGGCTCAACTGCTGGAGCTGATTAGGACCGGGAGGGCCGCTGAAAGACAACTTCCCCCCTTCCCAAGTCGAAGGCATGACCTCTCGACCTCCCCGATTACCTTGCAAAGGAGGTTATCAAGATACAAGCCTCGGAGGATTAAAGGAAACTGAAAATCAAAACAGAAAAACACCCCTTTCCCCAACAAATAAAAAACTTCCTCGCTTTGTTAAGCTGACAGCCCGGCCAGAGGTGTTGACATAACCCTCCCATCTCCAAAAGGCTTAAAGTCAACAAATCCCTGCGCTCCGGTGCAGATCTGTCAATGCGATTTACATTAACTTGTCTGACATGAAATTAAAACAACAATCAGCCGCCAGAACAAAAGGTCTCTCTCCCTCTCTCTCTCTCTCTCTGCTGCATGATAGTCATCTCCTGCCACTGGCGTTCCATTTTCCAAAGAGCTGGAGACCCGCATTTTTATTCACTTGTTTAATTTAGCATTCTTTGGGAAGCGGCAGGGGGTGGGTGGGGGCCGTTGCTTCCCATTAGTAGCAAACCACCACCGGGCTGCTCCCCGCCCGGGTGCAGAAGGTGGGGGTCCCAAGGCCGTGGCTGCACTTCTGAGCACATTCCATCTGCCCGGGCCATCTGAAAACGGTTACCCGAAACCACCCTAGACGTTCTGTGTGGCCGCATCGCATGCAGGGGTGGGGTGGGGGGGCTAGGTCCCTCCCCACTCTCAGCCATGAACTCTTCATGCCGGACGGCCGGTGATAGACAGCGGTCAACAGAAAGGGGGACCCTACGGGGAGCACCAGCAGGGCCGACTCGGACCAGGGGCAGGCAGGATCGGAGGGGCTGCCTTGCTCCTGGGGGCAGCCCCATCTAGTAGCAAGAGAATCAGGGGCCAGAGGGGAGAGAGCAGCCATGCTGGACCCCACCCTGTTCAGGCCCTCCCACCGCTTTTTCACAATGGAAGCACAACATGAAGGGATTCGGGGGGAGCGGTCCCTGCAGCGTGATGCGCCATCACACCACACCAGAGGTCTGGCAACCCTAGTAGGACTTCTGAGGTAGGTGAGGCATTTAAGGAGTGTTTTTACTGGTGCCAGACCCCTCAGGTGAATTTCCACGGCTCCGTCGGCATTTGAATCCAAGTCTCCCGAGTCTTAGTCTGACACTTAACCCACTGGACCACCCTGGCTCTAAGGTCTCCTCCAGACCCATCCCATAAAGTAAGGGTCAGCAACTTCCAGAGATCCCGGGGGAAGGCAAGTAAGCCACCCCTGCCCCTGAAGGGCTGCACCGATTCATACAAAAATGGGGGAGGGGGGCATTTTTGTTAACCTAAAAGGCTTCCTAATGCTCTCTAGTAGCCAAAGCCATTTAAAAAAATAAAATAAAATTGGAGGACTGGAGAAATCTGAGGTGGGTTGGGAAGCCTTCCAGAGAACATTGGACGACCCTCCGTCAGACCTGCTTTGACTTGGGATTCCTGTCCTGAGCCGAGGGAGTTGGACCCGATGGCCTTAGAAAAAGCCCCTTCGCCCTCCCCGATCCCAGGACTCCAGGATTCCATGAAATCTCAGGAGAGCAGCTTCTCTGCCACCATCCCCAAGGGGGGGGGGGGGAAGGCTGCTGCCCTGCTGCCCCCTCCAAGCTACCTCTGAAATTCACTGGCCCAGCAGCAGAGGGTTAAGCCATGTTTAAACAAGAGGCCCCCGCTTGTTTCCAACAAGCTTACGCAGCACTTCGGAAAGGCCTCTCAGAGTGCAACAGGGCACACGAGGAGGGTGGGAGCGGCACGTGGACGGCTTTAGCAAGACCCCCCAGAGAGGGTGTCGAGCAGTCCAGAGACAGACGTCCAGAGTGGAACTTTCCTCAGGAAGACTGGGATGGGGCAGATCAGACGGGGCTCAAGGCAAAGGCACGCTTTACGAAGCCCTGTTCCAAGCCAGCTGAGAGGACTGCTTAGTGAGCCAGAGGCTGGGAGTCCCGAGTCCCCATGGAGCCTCCCAGGAGAAGAGCCAGCCTGGGTGGCCTTGGGCAAGCGACACAGTCTCAGGGCACCCCCAGAAGAAGGGAAGGGGAAACCATGTCCGAATACTCTCTACCTGGGAAACCCTGACAAAAAGGTAACTAATGGTCAGAACTGACTTGATGGCATGCAACTATTATCAATTCTAAGCCACGCTTTGTAACAGGGACCTCCTAAAACACGGGTGTCTGGACCTCCTTCTTCACCCCTGGTCACGGGACATTAACAGTGGTCTTTCGGGTGGGTGTGGTGCTGATCTTTCAGGGGAAGGATGAAGTGGGATTTTCACTCAACCCCCCCCCCCCATCCTTTGTCCATCTAAGGAGCCTATTCAGACCAGGGGGAAGGGGAAACCCATGGTGGAGGATCTATCCGGGGTCTGAACAAGCTGCATGGATGAGGAGCGAAACGTTTCGACCTAACAAGAAAGAAGTCCCAGTTGCCAGGACTCAGCCTCCAGATAACCTCACCTGGAGGACTGGGGATCTTCACAGATATAAAACACTGGTGTGTTTGAATGAAGTGAGGGTGGGGGAACCATTTTATTCCCCCACCTCCCGGGAATAACTTCAGGGTGGAAATTTGGCCGCTCCAATCAGGAGCTCACCTCAGCTGCCCCCAGTGCCAAGCAAACGGGCATCCCCAGATTTGGGGGGGTGGGACAGCGAGCGCCAAAACAAGTCTGGGAACCCCATCATGGATCTCCCATCGCTTCACCAGCCAGGATGATTCGTCCAAAGGGCAGAGATTGATGTGGATTTTACAGCTGGCTGGGGAATCTGGGCACTGTCGTCCAAACGCATCGTGCAAACAGGAGTGTCTGTGTGGACAGAACCCCGTCAAGGGTGTTGTAGGGCTCAGCTGGGGCCTCTCCAGAAGTGGGTCAACGCCTGCACCAGCCAGCCAGGTGCTTTGCTGACTTCTCCAACCTTATGATCCACGTTCCGTGGATGGCTCCCAACCTTCTCCTCCCTCCCCAGTTTCCTGTGGGCACACATATGCGTGAGACAGAGAGGTAGCTCACGACAGGCACGGCCAGAGCGGCGGCTGCCCCGAAGGCAGGAGCTGGCCCCTCGTCCTCCCACCTCGACTCCCAGCTGCACTTACAGGCAGGTGAGTAAAAACCGCAAAGGTGCTGCGCAGGAAGGCAATGAGGTCCACCAGGTAGTCGCTGGCCCTGGAGCCGGCCTCCACGGCCATCCAGTCATAGTCCGCCAGCTGCAGGAACTGGTCAATCTTCTGGTTCAAGTTTGTGTAGCTCTCTTCCTCTGCCGCGTGTCGGGCGTCCTGGGGCGGGGGGCAGGAAAGGTTCAGAAGAAAACAGACCCCACGCCAAATTCCGCCCTCGGGCCTCCACGAAAGGGGGCAGAGGCGTCAGCAGCACCTCTCCTGATCCTCTGAGCTGAAGAAACCCATTGAAAGGGACAGGGACCCATTTACAACCCACCACCTCCCCAAAGGAGCCCATCCATTGGGAGGGGCGTTACAGAGAACCGAGAACCTGGCCCTTCCAAAGTTCCACAGGTCGATTCCACACACGGGACCCTCCCTGATGCTCACAGAACTACTACTCCTTCCCCGGGCCCTTTGGCCAGGGCCCACACGGTGGCCATTGCAGGGTCAGCTCAGAAGCCCTCTCGTCCCCCTCCGCTTTCAGTGACCTGCCCTGTGGGACGGCTTCTTTTCTCACGGCCGAGGCACCTGCTGCTCAGCACCGTCAGGATTTGGTGTTCTAGTCTGAAGGCAGGTGCCTTTGAGGTGTATTTTCGGATCATTTTAAGATGAATGGTGAGCTGCCTCAGAGGCCAGTCAGGCAAAAATAGAGACAACTTGGGACCGGGTTATTTTGGGGAGGGGGGGGGAGGCTATGTTTTACACACTTTGTTAAAGTGTGTGTAAAGTTGGGGGACTCGCTTGGGAGCCAAGCCTGTGTCAACGAGCATTTCCAGGCATTATAAGGGAGAGGACAACCGCCCTCCCTTCGAGGCCAGCAGGCTTTCCGAAGGGACGTGGCTGTGCAGGACAAGCCAGCGGGTGCAAGCATTTGCCTAAGAGTCGTTTTCAATGGGCTCCCTTCCATTTTATTAGTCTTTCTGACTCCCTACGTTCCTCGGCATGAGATGGCCCATGATGCCAAAAGCAGAGCCCTTGGCTTCGGTGCTCAAGCCCTCCCCAAGAACATCAACGGGGCCCTGGAGACGGACCAGAACAGAGCATTTTTCTCCCCCTGGGCCAAGCAGAGGCTCCCAGGGCAAGCCACCAGCGCGCGGGTTCTCCATCAGAGGCACCAAACAGGCGGCGGGGTGTGTGTGTGTGTTCTCTAAGAAACAAGGCCCCTAGGTTTGGGATGCTGCCATGTTCCTTGGAGAAGCATCCCACAGGACTCTCTCTCTCTGTGTGTGTGTGTGTGTGTGTGTGTGTGTGTGTGTGTGTGTGTACACACTTATGTGCGCTTCCTGGCTTGAGGGCGGCTTGCTGTTTGTGTTCTTCTGGTGACCTTTGCTTTTGTTATGGGAGGGGGGGGGAGACAGTCACAACTGAAACACAACGGCTTCCATTCAGATACCTAGTTATCTGCCCATCCTAGCCTTTCCATTTAGCAGATAAAGATAGCATAAAACACAAATAATACACTTTCTTTTACTACATTTGTGGTTTTTTTCAATTTCCTTTTTTCCCCAATTACTTTTCATTTGGCAAAACCTAAGATACTAGTAAATTTAATTTCACAAATAGGTGAAAAAACAGAGCTGGTGTAGAGTAAGGGACAGGGCAATCCACAAGGATCCAAGAGAACTGGACTGGAGTCCCTCCTTAGCCACGGAAACCGACCCTTAAATATCTCCCATACCTCCAACACCCTATTAGGTGTTTGCCATAAGCTGCAGGCAACTTGCCCACATGGAACAGAACATGGAAGATAATACCATTTTATATGTCAGGTACTGAATGGAATAATTTAGATTGCTAAAGCGGTAAGAAATACGCTTTGTACAAAATATGTTTCAATCCTCCCCACAGCTTGTTTTTATCTCCAGGAGAACCAGAAGGAGCCTGCTGTCCCCGCCCGCGCGTGTGCGCCCCCCCCCCCATGTCACACCCCGATGCCCATCTCTAGTTCCCGCTGTGTAGAAGAGACATGGGAGGCACACTACCAGCCTCACCTTGAAGGTGGTGGTTCCGTATAACTTGGTCGTGTGGACCGTTTCTGGAAGGACGTTAGTGATGTTGGTGATGAATTCCTCAAGGAACCTGCAGGATTTCTCCAAGTGTGTCGTGTTGATAATAATCTGGACCAGCTGCAGAAACAACACACCCCCAGTTCACACTTGGGCTTTTCAGCCGCTGACGGCCAACAAGAGAGGCCAAGCCCCTGACAGGCAAGAAAGAGCTCCCTGCCGTCTTGCAGACATGGCCTCCAGCGCAACACCAGGTTCTTGAACAAAGACACCCCCCCAAAGCGTGTGTGTGTGTGTGTGTGTCATCTCCATAATGGGTGAGGCTTCTTCAGCCAGCCACTATTCTCTGTGAAGGAATTTTCCCCGTGTTTCTGCTAGAGGCAGAACAAACACACTAATGAATTTTCTAAATTCAGCTTGCCTCATTATGTACCTCAAATCTCATTAAAAGGCAAAGACGGGGACAAAAGGAAAGACATTCCATACAGACACACATCGAACCAAACCAAGACAGTCGGTCTGAGGCCAACTACTGCCGGGACGTCTGAAGTGACAGAAGGCTGAGTGACAGCTCCTGCCCCCCAACCTGCCCTGGCTCAGATGAGTCTCTTTAGGAGAACCTGCAGGCCCCTCAAGTGGTAATTAAGAGCCAATTTGGTTGTCTTGAGACTTGAGCAGGTGCCACCCCCCCCACCCCCCCGGGGGCCAGAAAGGCCGGAGCACCTGCCATGAGAAGTGGCCACAGGTATTCCAAAGGAGCAGTCGCAAAGCCCAAGTGGGCGGCGGGGTGAGACAGGCATCTCTCTCTCACACACACACCCGCCTCCACCACAAACCCGGTGCTGGGAGAGCGATTTCTACCCCACCATATAAAAGATGAAAGCGTCTTCCATTGGCTTCCCAGCCTCTTCACTCAACCCATCAGTGAAACTCCCGCTCGGCCACGACGGGGAAGAGTGGACAGCGGCTTCCACGCATGGGCAAAAAAAGGGCACTATGGGCATCGGAGGGGGGCACAAGAGGGGTTGGCCAAGGAAGAGAAATTAAGTCAGAGGAGGGTTTGTGCAGGTCAGTTAGCAACTGCCCTCTCTTCAGACGAGGCCCAGGTGGGGAGGGCAGGAACTGGAAAGAGTTGCACCCCCTCCAGAGGACGTCCGAAGCTGCTGCAAGGGAGAAAAGGCAGCAGCCTCCCTGACCAAGAAGGCCCCCCCACACACACACACACACCTCCCTTGGCAGAGCCTCACCTCCGTCAGGCCAACGTTCTTCCTCTTAATAACATTCTGCAAACAGTTGCTCAGGGTTCGAGTTAGCAGCAGATTGGTCGATTTCCGGATCATGTCATCAACCTCAGTGGAGCTGTAAGACAGAGAGACCAACAGGAAATCCACGAGGGCAAAAGGAAACAGCTCCCAGCCTGGGAAGCCAGGAAAACGTTAAGTGGCCCTTCTCTGAGCACGGAGTGTCGGGAGCCAGAATCCCAGCCTGCCTTTGCAGCAGCACCAACGACAGCACTGCAGGTGTGTTACAAGGATGGCAGAAGCAGCTGCAGTAAAATTGGATGATGGAAGATCCAGCATCACAGAGGGAGCGTCACCCTAACAGCAAGTCTCTCTCTCTCTCTCTCTCTCTCTCTCTCTCTCACACACACACACACACACACACACACACACACACACACAGAGGGCTAGATGAGTAAGAACAGATTGCTTCTGTTTCACCTTCTCCACCTTACACAACATTTTAAATGATTTTTAAATGGTATTTCATTCATTTTTTAAAATGTACCCATGATTCTGTACAATGAGGTCTCTGAGTCAAAGGCAAGAATAAACTTGATAAACACCAAGAACTCTTCCAAATGAATGGAAAAACAAACCAGGCAAGAGAGGTCAGGATGAACACTTGCTAACTTCCTTATGGCAAAGGCACCAGGAAATGGCTTCCTGACATACAACACCGTCCCACCTGGATCAGGGTGCTGCTCTGCTTTGTGTGCATGGGTTTTGTTCTGTTGGTTTTTAGTTGTTCAATCTGGGTAACCCATACCCCCGAGGGTTCATCGTCCCGTTTGGGCTCCTGAAGGCTGCCAAGGGCTTTCTCAGCCCTTTGAAAAGGTGGCCAGGCCCAGCCCATGCTGAGCTGGTCGACAGGCATGGGACTGCTCTGGCTGTTTATCACAGGATTTGCCCAATGGGCATGTACAATTGGGGGGGGGGGTCGTCAGGGAGCCCAAGGGAAGGAGCAGATGCCAAGTGGAGCCCCTACTTGGGTTGCTCAGACAAACGGCCAATCCATTTCGGGGCTAAATTCAACTTGGTTCTAACCTATAAAGCCCGAAACAGCTTGGGTCCAAGCTCTCTCAAAGACGGCCACCCCGCTTGATAAGCTTGATCGAGTGTGTGGATCCTCAGGGGGGGCCTTTCTTTCAGTCCCGCCACCCTGGCAGGTGCGCTTGGTGGGGAGACGGGAGAGAGACGGCCTTCTTCTTCTCCGTGGCTGCTCCCAGACGATGGGACTCCCTCCCACGGGAGGCCAGGCTGGCCCCGTCTTGGCTCTCCTTCCCCAAGCAGGCCAGGACCTTTCTCTTCAGGCAAGCCCTCCCTCAGTGACTGGCTGCCTGAAGGAGGTTTTTAAATGGATGGTTGAACCTTTACTGCTTTGAATGTGTTTTAGTGTCACTTACATTTTTCAGTGTGCTATTTGTTTCATCCTTTTTGTATTTGTATACACACCATTGTTAGCTCTAAATATGGTCTTTAAATGATACAAGCCGTCTTGGGTCCTTTTTAAGCAGAAAGGTGGGGCAAAAAGGACTGGCGGAATGAATGAATTCAGCCGCACATCCCCACGCTAGCCCAGTCCACTGGGGAATGGGGTCAATTCTCTGTTTCGTTGCCTCTACCTTGCCCAGTTACTGACATTCTCATTGCACCCAACTGCCATTGCGGGTTGTGAAATTCCTTCTCTTCCCATGGGAAATTTGTACATAGTTCTGTGTGCTTCTTTTCCCAAAATCTACACATTCAGAGGCACATTCTTGCAGTTAATGCCTCTTCTCCACTGACTGCCATGTGTCTGTGCACACCTTCTAAAAGAATGCATTTCCATTCAGTGCGCTTGACACCTGTGCCGGGAGTCGCACTTTCCAACTGCAGAATGCACTGCCTTGCAAACGGATGGTTTCCTTTGGAAAGAGGCAGGACCCAGGACTGCCCGTCTTGCAAAGTACAACACCTTCTGTGCAGAAATGGCAAACCCACTCATTTCTTTACATCCGTTTCCGCCTCCATCGGATGAGCCACAACAACGGTCACTCCATTTACTGACATCACTCACCCTGTCCCAAAGGCTGTCAAGGAACTTCTGTGCCTGGTACGGAAGGGGGGGGGGGGAAGGAAGAGGAGGACTCTGCACCATGCATCCTCCTGGCCTTGTTCTTGGGAACATGCGCACCACAAACTCAGTGCCTGAGAGCATCGGCCACACCAGCTGCCCGACAGTCCAGTCCCGAGCACATGCAAGCCCCTTGCCCGTCTCTTTAGAAGGCTTAGGAGGGTTTCATCCCGTCATGGTCAGGAAGTGATTCTGGACCAAGCAAGCTTCCCAAGGGACCTGCCAGAACACCCCACCCACCCATTTCTGCCTCTTCAGAGAAGTCAGGAAGCTCTCGGGGGAAGAAGGCAATCCCTTCTCACCCTCTTTCCTTCCTTCCTTCCTTCCTTCCCTCCCTCCCTGCCTGCCTGCCTCCCCTCCAGCCGGCTGCCGGCTTCCCTTTGCAAAGCAGCTTTGGGCAAGAGGCGGGCTCCACTTTGATCTCTCCTCGGCCTTGCATTAGGCTCCCAATGACAGGGCCCTTTATCTGTCAGAGGAGGATGACAGACAGCTGACAGGGGCAGGAAGGGAGGGTTTCAGACAGAAAAAGCTTCAGAAGCAGTAATAACTTGAGGGCCCCTGGCAACTCGGCCCTTGGTGACCTTTTGCTCTGGGCCTCTTTCACCTGACAAGCAGCAAGATGGCCAGGGAGGACAAGGGGGGTGGGGAGGCCAGGAAGGAGCCCCCCCCCCCAGTCTCTCCAGAGGTCGCACCCACACTCTTGGTCCCCTCAAGCAGAAGGGGGCGCAGAGGCTGGCTATCCGTGGGCAAAAACCCCACACCCCTCCCCCTTAGGCGAGGGCCATCGGCTGCCTGTGGGTCACCACACCGCCTGGGCGAGGCCAGGTGGACCCTTAAAGGAAAGGGAAAAGTCCCTCCCCACCCACCCACTCAGGGGCTTTCAGGAGACGCGGCCAGCCCAGGCCTTTTCCTCTGGGAGGGGACCTGAGAAAACCTTCCCCTTGTCCCAGTTCCCTCCTCAATGCCAACTTCACGGCCTCACCCTAAGCAACCCCAGATGGGGTGGGGTGGGGGGGTCAGCCGTGTGAAGTTCCTTCTAAAAAGGGGGAGAAATACACATCTAAACTCTAGACGTTTCAAGGAGCAAGACTGGCAAAGTGGACAAAGAGCTTGAGGGGGAGTGGGCCCATCTCCCTGCTTTCCCCCCAGATGTGGGTAGATATGGGTCTGACACCATTCACACAAGCCCAGGGTAAGGAGCTCCGTGGGCCCGTCCACTTTCTGCCACAAGAAGACACGCCTCTGTCTAGACGGTTGTTCCCCCCACCCCCCAAATCCCTGCTTCTCAGAGGGACCTTCAATAGGGAAGAACGGGTGGCCCAAGGGGAGAAACGCTGACCTCTCCCAGCTGAAAACGAGAAGAGTGCCCACTCTGCTCACCTAATCAGGGCGGGGGGCGGGGGTGCACTTCTATTGCCCCCTCCTTACCTACCCCCCCCCCCAGCAGAAGCATAAATGGCCTGGAATCCTAATTAACAGAGAAAACGCTCTGTGCTTTTTGCTGCAGGCACTGCTCATTGCAGGAAGAAAAAAAGTCAAGCAAAGAGAGAGAGAGAGAGACCCATGGATGACAGCACCAGCTGACGGCCTGATGCTGCAACAGCGGCTGGGAGTGACCTCTACAACAACGGTGATGGGCAGGCTGACCTCAGTCGCTCCGGGATGCAACTTAAAATGACAGGGAGCAGAAAGGCGGAGAGAAAACGTCCTAACCAGATTAGCAAGCAAAGTTCCTAATAAAAACTCATTCAAGCTGTCAAGCTGAACAGTCAGCAGTGGCAGGGAGAAAAGGAGGGTGAAAAAGACAGACAGACAGACAGTGAGGAACTGCAACCTGGGATTCTTTTTCAGCGTGTTGCTCCTGCCAAACCCTGCCCTGCTCAAACAAGGGCTGGAGATCACAATGTGACGAGCACTGAGGAGGCCTCCAGGCAGGGGAGGAAGGGGTGCTTTGCTGTCCCAGAGCAGAGACGGCCAAGGGCCTTCCGCCATGCCCCTTGGGGAAGGAGAGAGAGCAAGGCTGGCCAAGAGAGAGCTGGTCCCGGGCAGGCACCTTCCACACTAACAGCAAGAGGTGCACCGAGTGATTCAGCCAAGTAGTCAATGAGCGGGTACGCATCTGTGAGGAACTGTTACCTGCAACCTGTTTTTGCAGATGGAACCCAGGGAAGAAAGGAGCAGCACAACAATCCACCGTAGGACATTGTGCAAATTCAAGCAGGATTCAGAACCCTGAACTCTTGGCAGTCTGTGTCCAACAGCAAATCAACACCCGGAAATCCCAGATTTGGGGGTTCAATAAATGACCCTGCCACGTCTGCCCACCAAAAGGCATGGATGCATGTAGCCCACGGCCGTGGTGGTCCTTCTCCCATCACCCCAGTCAGCCTTTTCACGCCTTCCTGCTTTTGGGATTTCATCCAATGATCCTCTCATGGCTGCTGCTGTCGCCTGCTGTCAAGTTGCTTCCAACTTATGTCTTGTGGATCCCTGAGGGAACGCCTAATTCCCAGTGTGGCTTTTCCAGATGTGGTTTAAGTTCATCAAACCCACTCCCTTCCCCAAGCCATCACCCTTTGTTTTAATAAAGAATGCACTCCCTTCCTTCTCTCTCCTTCTCACGGGATCCTCCTCCTCCTACACGGGCAGCAGGTGGCTCAGGCAGGGCTCACGGTGAACCCGCCACCCGTCAGGGCAGGCAGCTTTCCCCCTGCAAAAGGGAAAGACTAGATGCGGGAAGATCTGCCCAGAACAAAGAGGAAGCGGCCAGGGCAGGCGGAGAAGTCCGCAGCAGACGCCAGCAAAGGGCCCGTCCTTTACCTGAGATGGAGATCTTCGGAGAACTTGAGGCAAGCGTAGATAAACTCCTTGATCTGGGTGTAAACACGAGGCACAAACTCGGAGAAGGGGAACTTCTTGGGGAAGTGTTGCTGAGAGTGCAAAAGCAAGGGAGAAAACACAGAGGCTGGTGAGGGAAGACATACTTTCTCTTTCTCTCGCTCTCTCTCTTTTTTCTCTCTACTTTCCTCCATTCCCGTGGGAAGTTGCCTGCTCTTCCCCTTCCTCTCCCTTGGGTCCCTGTGAGAGAACTGCCCCCCCCCCTCCATGGGCCTCCAGCCCCCTCCCCTCAACCCAGTGCTAGCTGTGCCCTCTAGAATGGATGGCACGGGAGGACCCTCCCTGGCTAGGTGAGGAGGGGGCAGGATCCTCCACCAAACGGCACGGGACTTGGGGAGCGACACGCAGAGGGGAGCCCCCCCCGGGGCCTCGGCAGGCCTGCTGGCCAGCCGCAGGTCCTCCTTCCTCCCAGAAGCAGGCCCCCTCCAAGAGACTCCGGGGACAAGCCCCTCCTCAGCCCTCCAGCTCTGGTCTTTGGCTCACCTCTGCAGCTCAGCTGTCTGGCTTGTGCCCCCCCACCCTCACCAAATCTTCAGTGCCATGAAGTTTACCAAAGACCGTCTCTTTTCTGGACGCCACCGGAGCCCCTTTCCCTGTGCCAGCCTTCAGTGGTTTGGCAGCCAACCTCCCAGGGGCCGCAACCTCCTGGCTGCCTTGCCTGACCCCTCCCTTGTGGCACAACCTTGAGCAGCCCAGAGGGACCCTCCCCAGGTTTCCCTGATGGCCCCCCCCAAAGGAGAATCAAAGGGGGCCAATCTCCACCCTTCCCCTGGCCCTGCTTTACCTTCTCCAGCTCCGCGTCGTGGAACGGAAACTGCCTCACCACCTCCTGATAGGCGTCTTCGCTGCCCACGGGGATGGGACTGTAGTTGTCTGAATCCAGGATGGCTCTGCAAGAGGCAAGGCCGGCGGGAGAGAGGGGCTGAGCTGGCAACCGAGGGCCCTCCAATGGGGCAGGGCCACATGGGCCACATAAACCTTGGGAGGCCATCCCTGGGGCAACCGGTCTTGACCCTTGGGCGGTCGGCACCGGGCAGACCCTCTTCCCACACTCTCAACCCTGGTCCAAGCTTCCCCGTGCTGACGTTTCGGGATTTTATCTAACACAGGCCTGTGCCCCTCCCTCCCCCCCAAAGGAAACTTGAGAGGAGACGGCCGGACAACGGCCAGCAAACAGCAGCAGCAGCAGCATCACAAAGGAGCAGAGCTTGGAGAAATACCAGTGGAGAACTAATGAGGAAAGAAAGGGCCTCCTCCGTGCTGGCACCAGAGTTATGGGAGCCCCTGCTCAGGGAGGCTCGCCAGGAGCCTCCCCCTTTGGTCTTCAGACCCTCTTCTTTTCTATTCCAGTTTTGGCCGTACCATTTTTGACGGGCACTGGTGCTTCTCAGCACTTTGCATGGCTGCTGGTGTTGTTCCGGGCCTTCCACTGTCTCCACACACACACACACGCCCTCCGGTTCTTTGGCTTTACGATACTTCCAGGCACTTCCTGGTTTCAACCTTTGCCTTGGGAAGTGGCCCAAGCCCGAACCGGCATACCTACGTACATAAATCTATAGAAGACCTACCGAAAGGCTCCTGCCCAGGTTTTCAGCAGGGTCTCGCTATATTGATCCCGGATTTCAAGCAGTAAGTCAAAGAGCTGGTTGACCGGAAAGCCATAGCCCTGGACAGAGACAGACAAAGGGTCAAATGCAGATCAAGCATTTGGAGTGTCCATGCCACAGGGAGGGGCTGCTAGGCATGGCTCCCCAACGCAAGGCAGTCGGGGGGAGGGGAAGGCAAAAATGGCATGGTCCACCTTCCCGTGGCACACCTTGACCTGAACAGCTCAGGTGGCTGGCATGCCAAGCCATCCCACTGCCTCCCACTCCTGGACTTCTCAGGGCCCCTCTCGGTGAGGGACCCTGGAGCGACAGCCAAGGCAGTGCTGGGCAAAGGCAGCAAGGGTGGCTGCTCCAGATAATGTAACAAGAAGCAGTCCAGCAGAGGAGGGACAGAGGGGGGGACCCTTCCCTCTCCTTGGAATGGAAGGTGTCACAGACACAGCTGAGCCCAGCTGGCAGGCATCGTGACACTTAGTGCTCCTGACCGTCATAAGGAAGGGAGAACAGGACAGCCACATGGGAGAGAAGAAGGAGGGGGAGGAGGAAGGGGAGGAGGCCAAGGTTCAGAATGCTGGATGGAGACCTTCCTCTAAGCTCCCCTTTTGAGGAGGGCTTTTCGAAAGGCTGGCACAGCCAGGGTCAGGGAGCATTGCAACTCACCTGGAGTGTATCAGCAAAAAGTACAATGAGGTTTTTCAGGTCCAGGACAAGGTTGGGATCAGAGCAGTAGGACTGGGGGAGAATAAGAAAAAGGCAGGGTAAGAGGTTGATTCATCTGCCACGTTTTTATACTGTCCAGCTCTCGAAAGTGTGCACAGTACAGACCAAGTGGTAGTTGTGACAAAGCATGAAATACTGATTTCCAGCCTTCTGTGTCTTACAAGATCGTAGCATGCTGCAAAAACCAACCAACCAACCAACCACGCCCTTTATGCATGTGAGTGCACACATTCCAGAGCAGTAACTTTTAAAGTCTACCTTTTGGCACTAATTATAATTGTTCACATGGTCCAGGAATATGGGTGCAGCTGAAACCCATTTTGTGCTACAAGCTATTAGGCTGAGGATCACACACAGCACAACATCCACTCTGCCTGATGAACACAAGGCAAGCATGCCACTCTCTGTCAAAAGCACCCTGGGTGGTGGTTTCCACCTAACGTGGGAGTGCCAGCCTACGGAAAGCTGTTATTCTCAGCCAACGCTGCCACGAGCTCAGGCCTCCTTCTGGCCGGGTCTCCTGGGCTGCCACTCACCGAATGGGTCCGGAGCGCAGCAATGGTTTTCGACAGGGCCATGTCCCAGAGTTCATCAATGTAGGCTCTGTCCACCAAGCCTTGACTTGTATGCAGGATGTGGTCCTCAATGACAAAGAAGCTACCAGGAGAAACAACAAGGGAGGCTGTTGAGGGACTCAGCTCAGCTCGGACAGGCTGCCATGGAGCTTCGAGAGCTGCAGACCTGGGCTTACACTGGGTGTGGGCATGCAGCCTCTACGGGCTCCCTGAGGTGTGGTGGAATCAAGCACCAGCAGCCTTTGTCCAGAGCTGTGGATAGGACAAGCAGCTGGAGCACTTGCATAAACAGGTTTCTCTCCTGGCTTCAGTGCAGGATCAGCCTCTAAGTCACCCTCCAGTGAAAGGGCCATTCCCAGCCCTGCAGTCAGTGAGGAGGCAGTGAGCCTAACCTCTTAGAGGCCGGCCGGCCAAGAGATTCAGCAGTGTCCTTAGGCAGGAGCACAAACACAAAAGTTCTTCGTGTTGCCGGCAGGCCTCGTGTTAGGAAAGGGCAGAGACAGGAAAAATCCTCTATATGTTGCATGCACCTTGGAGCCCCTGCACTCACACAATAATTGTAACTGCTGAATGAAACTGAAGCTAGTTGTGCATATAACATTTAACCCCAGTTTAACACAACTGCAAGGAGAACTGAAGATTTTCCTCTCATTTTCAACTAGCCGTGGCTTGCTGTTACAGAGAAGTCTCTAACCTGTGGTTGGTCTTAACTGTGATGTAAGGAAAGGAGTTAGGATCCGGAACCACAGGGCAAAGGCAAGCCCATGGATCAAAAGATTACGTACCCTACGATTTGATTAAAATATCTCCGATAGCCATCCAATGTTTCATGCTGGAAATGGGAAGTGGGGGAAGAAATGGAACAAGTTTAGCGCACACTGGAAAAGAGAGAGAGAATAAATCAATTTAAGACCACCAAGCCCATGGCGCGCACGCACGCACACAAAATGTTCAGGGAGTTTTGATCCCGGAAATGGTCGAAGAAAAGCCCTACCATGTTGGAGGGAGGCTGCAGCACCAGGCGGGCCTGCTTTCTCCGCTGCTTCCGGTAGTAGTTCTCAAAGGTTTCTCTGGCCCCCTGGAAGGAAGAGAACCCCAGTCAGGTCGGGTTCCTGAGAACTAAACCCCCGAGCGCCAGCCTCACAAAGGAAACAGGTCCTTCCCAAAAACGGAGCAAGAAGGCGCAACAGGAGCCGTACGGCGCTCAAAGGCTTTTTTCCTTGATAGACGTCCTGGCCCATTCTGGCCGGCCGGCCGGCAGGCAGGCTTCTTCAGGGAGGCTTGTGTATTTATTTATTTAACCTATTTTTATCCCACCTTTCTCCTTAAAAAGGACCCCAGGCGGCTTTGGGGCCCAACCCTCCAGAGCGGGCGGAAGGCATCTTGGAGGCAAAGGACTCCCAAGACCCCCAGGGAGGGGGTCCAGGGAGGGGGTCCAGGGAGGGGGGTCCAGGGACTCTCCCAGCTGGCACAGCAAGGCTTGGACCAGGGGCTCTAGAGAGCTCCTGGCCCAAACACCTCTGCAAAAGCCCGTGCCCAGATATGCAGGGGCAGGTCAGCGCCAAGGAGAGGATTTCAGCCCCCCCCCCAATTCCACCAAACACGAGCAAAGTCAGCACATCCTCTCTCTCTCTCTCTCTCCATGACAGTCTCCTTAGCCCATCCCGCCGGGATGCAAGTAACTGTCCATTTCAGCAGCACCTTTGCTGAGGAGACCCCCGAATCGGACGTCCTTTGCTGCAGCCCCCCCCCCCAGCAACAGGCAACAGGGAATATGGCAAGGGGAGACTTTGCCTCCCATTCTCCAGGAAAGGCACCCAATGCCTGCTGGCAGTGAGCCCTCCTCTTTCACGCAGACACACGCCGCTGATCAGAGTTGGAAGGGTGCCTCGAAGGCCATCGAGTCCAGCCCCACGCTCCAGGCAGGAATCCCCCTCCAAGCAGACCTGACCGATGAGAGCCTTGAACGTCCCCCTGGCTGGCTGGCTGGCTGGCTGGCTGGCTGCTCCCGCTGCAGCTGGCACTGAACCGTTTGCCCAGAAGAGCGGAAGGCAGTTCTGTGGAGAGAGAGAGCCAAAGGCTCCCTTGATCTGTTTGTATGTGGAGATGGGCTTGTGTGTGTGTGTTCATGCACACGTCTGTGCATGAATGCATACACACGTATGTGTGCATGTGCAGGCGCACGCACAGTCTTCAGAGGCCTCAGGGATGAAGGCCAGTGGGAACTCACACTTTGCCATCTGGCTCGTTTGTGGGGCAGAGAAGCTACATCGTAATTTGTGCTCGCCTCCCTTCCCAAAACACACCTTAGAAGAAGTGGGTGCGTGAGGGATGCCCCTCCTGGCCACTGCCCAGGGTCACCCTCGGTCCCCACTGCCTAGAGGCAAGCGTGGGCGGGCCGGCACCAGGCCAGGCAAACAAAGCTGGGCATTGCCACAGGAGCAGCGAGGCCCCGCTCAACATCGGTGGTGGAGGGGAGGGGGAGAGGAGGAAAACCACCACACTGAATTCCTTCCCCCCCCCCCGCACTGCATCCCTCATCTCCACTGAACTGTGCCCCCCCCCCATGCTGCTGCAATACTGGAAGAGTCTCACACACACACACACCGACACACCAACACACACACACACACACACACACACACACACACACACACACACACACACACACACACACACACCCTTTTAGCTGCAGAGCCTCTCCTCTTCCAAGCCCAGCTCTGCTTTCCTCCTTCACCCTTTCAACCCACAAGCTCCCAATCGGAAGGCTAGCGGCTGACAGAGCAATGCCCAGCTTACGACTCAGCGCATGGTCAGAGGCACCAGAGGCTGCCGCCTCCTGGATGGCACCAAGCAGATCTGAGTCGGTTCAGTGCCTGGAACGATGGGCGATGGCCTGGGAGCCCCACATAGGCAGCCTCAGGTTGGAAGAGAAGGCGGGACCTAATGGAAATAAACCAAACACGATGGGAAATGCAGGGCTGCCAGCAGGTAACAGGTGGCACCCCCTTCCACCGGCTAGGCTCCGGTCAGCTGCCGCTGCACATCACGCAGAACTAAACACCGAGAGATAGCCAGCGTGGCGGCTTCGCCAGAGACACCGCAGACGCTATAGCTACCCATCATGAACAGAAGAGCAACCCTGAAGCTGGACCAAATGGAACGGCTCCCCTGTCCAGCCGCCTGTTCCTACAGCGGTCACCCAAACTGCCTCCACCACCACCACGTATGCCCACCGTCAAGGCAGGAGAAAAAAGTGCACCCTCCACTTGCACACACACACACACACACACACACACCAACAGGTGGTATTGAGAGGCACGCGGGAAGGAATATGTTGTCAGGCAGGGAGGCTTTTCTGCTCTCTGAACTGCCTGCCCGCCCGCCTGCCTCTCTCTTCCTCCCTTTTCCTTCTTTTCTTTCTTTCTTTCTTTCTTTTCTGGGCCGGGGGGGGGGGGCACACGGGCAGCAGTTGGCAGAGCGGTGGTGCTTCTGTTCTTTTCCTTCTGCCTGTTCTCCAGGCTCTGTCCTGGGAAACGGTGCTACTCCTTGTGAGCCTCTCTGTCAGGAAGAAACGAACCCAGTTTTCTGCAACGGCATGTGCTGGATCCCGGTGGAAAAATTGGTCATGGGGTCAAGCAAGACACTGGGAGGCGGGGGGGGCAGCAGGGAAGGAGGGCAGAAAGCAATCCAAGCTCTGCCTGCTGCTCCCCAGATTACGGGAGCTCACAGTCCAAGGCGGTTATCGCAGGTCACTGACACTCGTCCTTTCTAATGGCTTTTCCTGTGTCCTTATCAACAAGGCACACAAAGCGTCCCCCTCCTTCAGCCTTTCCCGGTGATCTCAGCCCTATGTTTACAGCTATCTAACTCCGCCAGGCCCTGCTGGGTCAGCCGCACAGAGACCGGCCAGGCCAGGCAGAAGCGGGTGCTGGGGATCAACGAGGCAGCAGCTGCAGATCTTGTGGAGACGAGGGCAGAAAACCAGGCTTTCCAGGGCGGTTCTTTGAGAGAGAGGCAGTGCCCACCTTCACATACCTTTCACTAGTGCCCCTCTAAACAAGGGTGACATCTTTGGGGAGAGTCAGGACCCTTTTTAAACTCCCGAGCCCTCCACCTCCCTGTTCAAGGTGCAGAAATGCTGCACGCGTCTTCTGCCCTCCGCATCCAGTCCACAGCTGGCAGCAGCCACAGACCCGCCCATGAACCTGCGCTGGGGTTTGGTCTGTCTTCAGACCTGGCATGGTCGCTCAACAGGCACACGGGATGCGACTTGGATTCCTGCGCTGAGCGGGGGGGGGGGGGGGGTTGGATGTGATGGCCTTAGAGGCCCCTTCCAACTCCATGCTTCTAGGATCCCGTGACTCTTTGGCAGCTAACTTATCGAGGGAACGGGACCAGCTGCATTGTTATTTCCTTGGGCCCTTTTAAGGAGAAAGGCAGGGTAAAAATATTTTAAATAAATTATTAAGTAATAAATTCCTTATCACTCTGGGAGGGCTGGTGTCTTCCTGTGCCATAATGCCCCTCTAAATACTGGGGAAGTGTTTCTTCAAGACGGCAACACGCTCAACGTACCACCCTTCACAAATGAATGTTGCACGTATGAACCCACCACCATCAGACCGCAGCGTGGAAGATTGGCCCTTTGGTGTCTTAATGTGCCACCCATTGCCCGTGGAGCCCCATCCTGACGGAAACAAAATTAGGCCACTTTTCCCAAGGGGGACCTGGAGATGTTTTCAGGGACTCTCCTCCTCTACTTTCTCATTCGTTCATCAGACTGCTGGGCACGGGGAAAGGGTAAGGCAGGAGAAACCCTGGGCCTCTGAAGTTTCTATGAGCATGTCCAGCAGTCTCACACGGATGACTTGAGGCAGGAAAGGTTGGCCCATTAGGCCGGCAGGAGGACATGAGAACTGGGGAAGGGGACTACTCGATGACGGCTCTGAACCCCCTGAGTCCTTCTCGGGGCCCTCCCGTGCCCCGTCCGCAGGACACGTGGCCCTGGCCGAGAGCCACCAGCCCGGAACACTTCTCCCACTTCGCCGCTGAATCTCCTGTTCTGCCAGAGGGATGGGGCCCCGCCTGGGTGTGTCCGCGGGCCATCGTGCCCATCCTGCAGTTAGCTGGACCCCCAGGACCAAGAAGCCGCTGAGCAGAGATTCTCACCCTCCCCAGAGGGATCCTGGCGAGCGCCTGCTCTCCCAGGACGCCCGAGGGCCGGCTCCCTCCTGCCCGCTGCCTGGCCCTCCTTCGCTTTCTTCTCCTGCACTCCTGCCCTTCCTGACCAAGTTCAGCGCTTCCTGGAAAGCCCGGCCGCCCCCCGCCTGTTTGAGATTGTGCTCGGCCTGCCGCCACCGCTGCTGCCGCCGAAGGAAGGATTTACAGGTGGCCAGCCCAGCCTCCCAAGACCATGACCGAGCGCTGACCTTCTGTTACAATACGTGAACTCCTGCCCTGCTGATAAGGAGGACTGGCAGAGAGAAGCAGGATTTTTCAAATAATCCTTTGGGAACTTATAAGCTGCTCAGCCATAAAAGTGAGGTGACAGGAAGGTCGGGTTCACTAAAAATAATAAATACTGCCATATTTATTCAAAGGGGGCCTTTTCAACTGCAGGCCAAGCCGTTTAGATAACGCTATTGTAAATGACAAATATTAGCATTTTTTGGAGCTATTACATTATGATCCTTCCGGCTGAAGCCGACACGAATGTTTTCTCTGGTGCCCGCCTGACCGCTGACACGGTGAGTGCGCTCCAAGAGCACAGCCTTGAACGCCCGCTCAGGAATTACGACTCTTAGGTCAGGGGAAATGGATCGCTTTCCTGACGGGTCTCCCGGAGGTCAGGCACAGCCACCCTGTATAACGCACATCACTGAAGAGCACATTTTGTGAGTTGCTTTGCGTGTGGCTTTAGGCGGAAAGCTACTTCATGCACACTTGATTCTTCTCAACCTCCTTTCTCGAGAGGCCCATCAGGGTGCACCAGAAGGAAGGGGAACCTGGGAGCGAGTCAGGAAGGAGGGGTGCAGGCATCTCCCCCCCCCCCCCACCAGGACAACACGCAGAAAGGCCCTGGCAGCCAGCTTTGGCTGCAGAGACAGGAGGGTTGAGGATGGAGAGGCACCCCAGGGTGGAAAAGAGGCCATGAGGACATGGGGCTAAAATTGGAGAGGGACGGGGGCTTGGATTTGGGAACGCCAGCCACAGAGACATTGGCTACCTGCCCCAGAGGTAGAGCGGTACCACTCAAAAGAGCAGGCACAAGCCGTAACAGCCGACGACCCATCGAAGCTGGATAACTGGGGGCCAATTAAGCCTCCTCCAAGGAGTCTCGAGAGGCTTCTTGCGAAACCCTTTTGCACAGACAAGTGGGCGTCAAACTGCAAAAGTTGCCTTCCGGCTGCGATGTGAGCGGATCATCAAGGCCACCAGTGTGCTTTCACCCTGCGACAGGCCAAGAAAGAGGAACGGCTGTCACTCCTCAAGGGGGAAGCCAAGAGACTCAGCCGGACAAATTTCGATTCTACCAAACGTAAACATAACACTACCAAAAAACAACAAACGTAAACAGGAACACAGAGCATCCACACACACACACACTTCTGAAGTGTCTCTTACCCTTCAAACACCCTTCCTCAAAGAGAATCCTGTTTTATACCCAAGAGAAAATTTGCCCGTGCATGTCTGTGCCCGAGAGGAAGAGTCCACAGAAGGCAGAGGAGTGACTGAGAGAAGCTTCTCCCACGGCTGTCTGAAAATCCCACACACCTTTCCACACGGTGTTCACAGGCACACACGGGAGCGGAGAGGCCAAGGGACTTACCAAGACTGAGTAGATATGCAAACAGCGGTATACCGGTGAGAAGTCCACCAAGTCCTGAGCGCCGGGCACCTGAGGAGGCGACATCAACAGAAACACAGGGATCAGCATCACACATCATGGAGAAGGCATGTCTCCCTACACGGTACGTGGGAACGTGGCAAGAAGACGAAAAGCTGCCCTGGAACTCTCAGGAGGAGGGCCTGAGGATCAGGCATAGCAGATCGCCTTTCTTCTCCTAAGGCAGGGGCCGGTGGGCAACCTTCTTGCGCCACAGGGCAGTGCTTGGGTGCTCGCTCTCCCCCCGCCACCCCATCTCACTCCCACATCCATCTGTTTCTTGAAAGGCCCTGGTATTGCTTAGGGCTGCCAACCTTCTCACTGTTTCTCACTTGGAAAGAGACAGGCGGATGGACGGACGGACAGACTGGGAAAGGAGGAGGAAGCAGGAGCAACTGGGAAGCTGAAACAAGCTTAGGGCTACTGCTAATTCAGGACTACGGATCCTCCAAGCCTTAGAGCCAGTTTGCTCACCAAAACTATGAGGAACTTACTCATGCACTAGATTGCCGGGAGAGAGCCGCTCGACGACATATGAAGCCCTGCCCCAGAATCAGATCATCTGCAAACAATGCAGCCCCAGGTTCTGTACGAATGTCCAGGGTGCAACAGGCAAGAGGGAGGCCTCTTCCGGGCACACATTCCACTCCCTAAATGGACAACCCCTTGCTCTGGGCTGGATGGTCCCACTGATGCTCCTCTCTTCACCGGGGGAGAATTCTGACTAAGAGGCTTTCAGCTGGAATCCCACAGGTCATAGCTTCATCCCACGGGCTCCTCGGAGCCAGGCTGACCAGACTGGTTGGGGGGGTGACACCCATCCCCAGAGTGGGACAGGACTGGACGAGGACCTGATTCTGGGTCAGCAGAGCAGCTCTCTCACTGCAGCCTACTGAAAATCTGTCCACGATCCAGGACAGGACTGGATGAGGACCTGATTCTGGGTCAGCAGAGCAGCTCTCTCACTGCAGCCTACTGAAAATCTGTCCACGATCCAAGCTTCCTGCTTTTTCCCTGATAACAATGTTTTGCTCAGTATGAAAAGTGCTGGTTCAGACCTTTACTTATGCAATGCAACTTTAATTTTTCTTATGTAGAAAGCACAGGAAAGTAAAACTTGAGTACTTTGCTGACATCTGGAGATCACAAAAAGGTTGTGATAACCACCAGGAGATCTGGAAGGGAAGGACCAGGGTGAGCATGCAAAGGACACCACGAGGTTGCTGATTACGCTTTTCCCTCTAACAAAGCAGAAGATTATTTTGGCTTTGGGCTGCTAGAATGGCAACCCTTTCCCCCAACTTTTAGCAGTGTATTCCACTGTAAGCCACCTTGGATCCTTAAGAGAAAAACGGCGTATAGGTATTTTAAATAAATTAAATAAACATATTCCAGTGGCCAGCTGGAGAAGTCAAACAGGGTCCGGAAGGAAGGATGTTGGGTCTCTGACAAAGATAGGTAGTAAAAAAATGGTCAGTGGGTGGTTGGTGCAGATAATTAAAGAAAATGCATCATCTCAAGAAGAGCTGGTTCTCAGAAGAAGATACAAAGGATGCTTCTAACACAAAAGGTTCTCTGACGACGGATTAGACAGGAATCTGCCGGGGCATGATTTTTGAAAATACATATATATTAATATATATAGAAATAACTAGTGGATTCTGTTGAAGTGGGCACCTGCATGAGAAGATAGCCTTTTAAGGATTCAGGTGACTAGCAAGGAACCATCTTTTACAATTCTGGAAAAGGTGCCAGAATAGTTAAGCAATGAGGGGGGGAAAAACTATTTGCGTGTTTAAAAACCGCATAAGATGGCCCGGACATTCTTTGGGATTTAAACTCTTCCAGGAATAGGAGGATGAACATCCTTCAGGGAAGGGGGGCTGGGGTTCATGGCATGCAGAGTCCCCCTGCTTCAGCCCCCAACAGGGAAGAGTGGATCCTGCCTTCACCTGGAGAGCCACCTCCAGGCGTTGCTGAACCAGATGGACCTACGATCCAGCTGTTTGTAGGAATGACCAAAGGGCCACTGCAGGCAGAGGAGGGAATCGAATGAGGGAGAGCGCTGAGCTGCCCTTGAGAACTCTTCTGTCATCCTACACTCCCAGATGATCCTTTTTCAGTGTGATGATGAATCTGCAGTTGCAGCTCATGGGGTGGGCCAACCAGAAGACTCAACAGAAGCTGCTTTCTGCTCCTGAGCTTCTCTGCCCATCCAGGTGTGTATTTTCTACCTAAAACGAGCAGCAGCACCTCCACAGAGATTCCACCCACTCCTTTCAACGGGAAACACCAAGGAATAAGACCGGGTCCTTCTTCGTGCAAAGGATTTGCTTCGTCCTTGAGCTGGAAATCTTATTTTATGCTAGGCTATCATTATTTCTGTCTTTTGTCTTTGTTCTTAATATTCCAATAGCCGCTCTGAGTGGATCCTCTTATTCATTAATAAATAAACATAATTAGTGGCAGCGATGTAACTTTCCCCACCCCAGCCCATCCTCTGTTGTTGTTGTTTTTTAAAGAGATCTTTTGTTTAAAAATGTTATGGGGGGTGTCTGCACTCCTTCAGCAAGGAGTCACTGTTGCACCTCAGCTCCCACCTCGGGCTCTGCACTCTGGTCTAGGAAAGCACCACAATCATGACACCCTCTTCCCGTTTCAGGGGGCTCTCGGTGACTCATGTGTCTTGCACTGCTCACCTCGTGCTCATACTGAATAGAGGGTTTTATGCAGCAGGGGGAGAAAGGCAATGTGGGACCAGGGCAAGTTATTTCTCTGTCTTTATGTGGCGCTCTGCCATTTGCCACCTCTGGCAGAAGTGCTCATTTAAGGGCCCTCCATGCTGTGGGAAGCCAGCCCCGCGAGACATAACTCACTGATCACACTCATCAGCTTTGCTTTCTAGAACTTTTTTGAATTTTGTTGCATCCCATTTCATCATCACTTGGTAAACTGCGGAGTCTTGACTCTTCGGCTTTGCCCTCTTCCCCTACACTGCCCTCCAAATTACACAATACATCTTTGCAAGCAGTTCTCCCTCACACAGATCTTCACATCACGGGAACAAAAATGAAGTATAACCTAATGAACTGAAAACACCTTTTTGTCCTTAGTTTCCACACGGTACACGTTTCTGTGCATTTTTTAAGGCTGAGCAACGGTCCCCACAAAAGGCAGGGAAATGCAAAAAGCCAAACGACCGTTACTTTCTGATTTGCCTATTAGTGTAGGAAATGCAAACGTAGCTCCTCCTCAGATGCAAACCAGACAAAACGCTCTCCTGCCCCACGGAGCAAGGCAAACGCGGCGCTCCACCAGGCAACGTTTCATGGAGCTAAGAAAGATGCGGCCCCTCGGTGGCCCTCTCCTGAGCGGTCCGTGGGTTGCCTTTGGGCTGGAAAGACAGGGCCCAGCACGGCCTTCCGGCTGGCTGAGGACACCGACCACCACCCCCTCCGGGTGTTGGACAAAAGGGCAGCAGGAAGGAAGCAGGGGTGGCAGGTGGAGAGAGACCATTCCCCTTTCAGCGACGCAAAGGCTTGTGGGCAATCGCTGGTGAGCCAAGGGCACAAAGGAGCGACTCTCTGAGCGCACCCGAGAGGCCCAACCCTGACCGACAGGTGGCACACGTCCCCTGCCCCCTTGCCCCGCCCCCATTGGGGCCATTCCCTCAGAGGGACCGGCCTAGGGGGCAGGCCATCCTGCCACGCCACCAGTGCTGGGGCGGTACTCGCCTCTTCCTCTTCCTCCTCCTCTTCCTCCTCGACATCCAAGATGCCAGAATCCTGCTCCGACAGGGGGCTGGTGGTCCTGACCTCTGGGTCCGAGCTCGCGGCATGTGCCTCTTTCCGGAATCGTCGACCGAGAGCTTTGGAGGGCTGAGACATGATGTTCTCCAGGTTCCTCTGCTGCTGGGGCTGGAAGAGAAGCAGAAAGCAAATGAAGTCAAGGAGCTCCTCCGGCCACCCACTTCTTCAGGAGTGAACCTCAGGGCACCGAACTGCCTGCCAGATCCTTTACCTTTACCTCTTCCATGTCTAACCCCTTCCCCCAGGGAATTAAGCCCTTGCCCAAAGCCCACAGGCGGCTCTCCATCACAAATCACTCTCCGAAGCCCAGCACACTGCCAGAGTGATCGGTTTATGGCCCAGATGCATTCATGGTGGACCCGAAGCCATGTGGCAGCCTTTGCCGGATGCATTAAGGACCGAGCATGACTTTCCTTTTGGACGTGTTCCTCTTTTCATCCGATGTCAGTAAAAGCCTCCCACATCTGGGCCCCAGAGATCCATGAAAGCATTCTTGCTCTACCCTGGGAAATATGAATTGCTCAGCGTTGATTGACACCATCTGCAAAATGCATTCCGCCAACACGGGGAGAGGAGGACGGATCCTCCCCGGGCTTTGCTCGGTGGAAAGGACAACCTGGGCAGAAGGCAGGGGTCTTCGCCCAGCCTCCGTTGCATTCACTCTTAATCCTAATATTTTTGTCTATAGCAAACACATCACAAGCGGATTTTGGGGGGAAGCTAGAAAGAGCCAGGGGGACAGGGGAAAGAATGTGAGGAGAGACGGGTGTGACATTAAGTCGCCTAACGAAACTGACAGTCTGAAAGGGAGCAGGGATTTTCTTGTTAGATAACACCACCCCATCCATAACAGAAAGGAAAACCCAGTGGCTCCAAGGCTGTATGTGTGGACTGACAAGGTTTAGATGTGCCTGGAAGCACACAGGCATTCCTCAAGAGCAGGGCTTGGGTGGGAGTGCTCATCTCTGATCTTCACAGAAGTCTGAAACAGCCAGTGATGGCTTGTCTCCATCAGCTTACAGCAAGCCATGGGGTGGGGTGGGGGCTTTAGCAAGGCCCTAAAAGAACGCAGCCTGAAAGGCTGGAAGGGGCGCAAGGCTCCACCTGTGTGACAACCACCCAATCCCACAAAGCAGTCTCGCTTGCCACCCGTCCTCTGCTCCACCTGGCCTTCCCGGGTGGGGAAATGAACGAGGCACCAGCTGTGGTGAGACGACCAGCCCGAAATGCCCAGCGTTTCCCCCTACCCGAAGGGAAAGAGAGAAAAGGATTCCCCTGTGCCACACCAACACTGCAGTGAGGCTTGGCACCTGCAGCCAGGAAGGGAAAGAAAGAATGGCAAGAAACTCACACCAGCTTTGGGCACCAGGAAGTGCAAGAGCATGGAAGGCTTTGTTCTCGTGCAAAATCCAGACCCACAGAAGCTGGGCAGAAATGGGAACACATTCTGCTTTTCCTCCTCCCATTCTCCTCGTCATCGTCACCATCAAAACAAAGAGCTTCCCCAGAACATGAGCAGCGCCAGCCTTCCCTCTACCCTTTCAACCCTTAGCTAGAAATGCAAGGAAAAGGCAACAGGTAAACAAGAAACACCCATGTTGGGGGGGGGGGGAGAGGAGGAGGAGCTGCCACATTGGATGCGGTGGGGCCTGTGTGCTAACACCCACCGCAGACACCTTGCGGCAGGTCTGTCCACCTGTTGCAGGAGTCAGCAGGAATTCCAGCACAAGCAGGTTTACCATGTGCAGGGCCTGCTTGTAAAGGGAGAGCCCTTGCTGACCCCAGGTACTCAGGGCAAGAGGGCTTGCTTTATTTTAATTTATTTTAATCCCGCCCAACTAGTGGCAGAGCCACTTTCTTGGGCAGCTAACAGAATGAGATCAGAATCACGTTGTATAATAACAGCAGTACAAATAAGGCATCCTAGCCAGCGTGATCCCTTAAAAAGACAATTAACTTTACAAAGACCATAAACATGGACTGATGTTGCTGTGCTTTGACTTGGGGATCATCCTGGCACCTGCCTTTCCATAACGCTGGACAGAGTCCAGCGGGTGGCTATTTCCCTCCTCCACACTGCCCCCAACCAAAAGGGTGGGGCTGGGGGGGACATCCCTGACGATATTGGGGCAACATTTATAAAACGGAGGCGGGTATAATAAGGATCACCCAAAGTCACAAAGACGGGGTGTTGCCACAGGGGCTGCAGGAGTAAAAGGGCCCTCCTGACCAAGAGGGCTGCCCCTCCCTGTTGCACCCAACCATGCACCACTGAAATCAAGGGGGAGTTAAGCCTCTCTGCCCTCCCAGCGGTCCCTGCCTGCCTGCCAGGAAGAAGGCACTCCCTGCCCGATGCGATGCAGAGACCCCGAAGGACAGCCCTACCAGGACTCTGTGCGCAGCGGTGGTGCAACCCTGACCTCTAGTGGCAACACACAGCCATTCCGGTGGGGTGTGGGGAAGGCTCAGGTTGATCCGCCGGAGCAAAGCGAAATTCATCAGCCGCAGGTAGGTAGACCAAGCCGTTAGGAGGACTGGCTCTTGCCTTCACCAGGACGAACTCTTCATCAGACCAGATGGCAAAAAAGGGGATGGGAGGCTGGGTGGAAGTTGGTTTGACTTGGTTCCAAGATGAAAAGTGGGGTTTGAGGAGTCAGGGGCCCACGCAGGTATCCCAGGGCCGAGCCTCCTGGGAGGGAGGCAGCCCAGAGGGTCCCGCTGTCTGCCAACCCAAAGACACCAAGCGACCCCGGCATCTGCACCCAGCCGTCCTGAAAACGTTCAGGCTTCTTCCCTGGCATGCGCAGAAGCACCCAGCACTTTGCCTGTTGCAGTTCTTTGGAACTGACTAAAAGGGGGGTCGATTACGCTGAGAGAAAGACGTTTTTGACCTTCTCTTTCTGTCCCTGGCTTTACCTTTCGATACGTTTTTAATGACGCTCAGCAAGAGAACTGCAGACCTGCCTTCTTGTTTTGGTTTGGCAGGAGGGCTACAGCAGCGACACAATATTTTCATTGTGCTGTCCACCACAACTCCTCTTTCTTATTATTTATTTAGTTTATTTAAAATATTATTACCCCACCTTTCTCCTTAAAAGGACCCAAGGCAGTTTCTATCATTAAAGGAAAAGACAATATTAAAGCGAACAACAGAGAGAGTATAAAAATACTGAAAAGGATCAAATACCATACCAAAAAAAAAAGCATAAGCACCACCCAAACCCATTAAAAGCAGCAATGCATAACAATCCATGTAAAAAACCCCACTCAGGCAACCAGTGTAAGGGAAACCCGCCTGAAGAGAAAAGTCTTTGTCTGCTTGCGGAAGGATAGCCAAGAGGGGGCCAGCCTGGCCTCCAGTGGGAGGGAGTTCCAGAGTCTAAAGGAGCAGCCGCAGAGATTGTCTTCTCTTGTGTCCCCACCAAAAGCATCTGTGGAGGTGGTGGGAACGATAGAGACAGCCCCCCCCCCCCCCCCGATGACTTCTTGGCCATTAGCTCAGATCTGATTCTTCTTCATGTGCCTCTTTGCCTCTTCTACACACCTTTACACCCGTGGTTGTTTCAACTCATATACTGCCCCATAGCCCTTAAAGCACTCTGGGTGGTTTACAATTTAATTATGCAGACTACACATTGCACGCACACACACCCCCACACACACACAATGACCAGAGTACTCCGTTTATCGACCCTGGAAGGACAGAAGGCGGAGTCAGTCTTGAGCCAGCTACCCGAGTCCATTGGGATCGAATTCAAGTCATGAGCAGAGTTTTCGACTTCAGTAATGCAGTTTAACCACAAGGCTCTTACACTGAGTCTCCTTTGATGTTCTAATTTAATGCCCACTTCCCCCAGTTTGGAGAGATCCTTTTGGAGCGGTTTGCCACCTGGTTTTGTTCTAAGCACCCTAAATAACTTGGCCCCATCGGCAAACACAGCCCCCTCCCTCCAGGTCACTGAGGAATATGTTTAAAAGCCCAGGTCCCAGGGCAGGGATCTTACATCGCACACCCTTCTGTGGCGAGACAGGTCCTGCTCGCCTTCCTTGCTGCCTCCTGCTCTTCCACCGGTCATCTCTTCACAGGAGGGCTTCTCTTTCCCAAGGCCGTTACGCTTGCTTTGGGGTTTGTGGTGAAGGACTTCATTAATAAGGGGAGGGGGACACTTCTGGAAGTCCACATAAACAATGGCTGAAATCCAGTCATGTCGCACCTAGAGTAGGAATCCCACGGAATCCGTAAGGTGAGTCAACACCTATGGGAGTTCCATGGATTCCATGGGTCTACTCTAGCTGCACTTTATGAGTGGATGTCAGCCAACGTCTCACGGATCAATTGTACCTGCTTATTCGCTGGCGCTTTCAGTGAACTCTAAAAAGTTGATAAGGTAAGGCCTGCCTTCACAGAAACCGCACTGATCTTTTTTTTTTTTTAGCACAGCTGGTCCTTCTGCAGGTTTGATTCATAGTTTTCTTTTAATAATAACACTCACTAGTCGTTTACCCAGAACAGACATTAAGCTAAGTAGACTTTAATTTCTTGGAACCACCCCTCAATCCCAAAGTTCTCAAGAGAAAAAAAAAGTTACTACACTGGCCATTCTCCAGTCTTCTGGTCTCGGGAACATCTTGCATATTTTTGTCGGAAGATCAGCAGTTTCACATTTGAGTTCTTGAAGAACTCGGGTGGTTACCATCTGGACCCAGTGGCTGGTTTGTTTGCAATTTGTCAATAAGACAATTTATCATTTTTAAAGCATGGCACTTATTAAAAGCACTGGAAAACATGGGTTGAAGCCTGTATGTCCCCCATGCTGAGTTAGAGCTGACACATTTGCGCTTTTAAAGAAGAACAGGAATAGGAGGCAAAGCTCAGCTGGGATGTGCTTGGCTACCTGAAAGAAGTAGAGGCAGGATCAAGCCCCCTTCTCTTTCTTCTTGCCCAAGCTTTCTCCAAGGGAGCAGGGGAACCATTTCCAATGGCTGGCTTCCCTTTCAAAACAAAGTCCCGACTGCCAAACACAACATCCCCCTGCTCAAAGGAACAACGACAGCAGGCGGATTCTGCCGCCTGGTCCCCACTGCAAAAATGGGGGTCAGCTTTCGCCCAAGAGCCGGCTCCTGCTCCCACTGAGCTCCAAGATCTACTCAGTGCCCATCATTCTCCTCCTCGTCCTGTGCGGAGGCAAAATCCCACCGGTCCCTCTCTCTCCACCCTGTTGTTGTTGTTTAGTCGTTAAGTCATGTCCGACTCTTCGTGACCCCATGGACCAGAGCATGCCAGGCCCTCCTGTCTTCCACTGCCTCCCAGAGTTTGGTCAAATTCATGTTGGTCGCTTCGATGACACTGTCCAACCATCTCGTCCTCTGTCGTCCCCTTCTCCTCTTGCCTTCACACTTTCCCAACATCAGGGTCTTTTCCAGGGAGTCTTCTCTTCTCATGAGATGGCCAAAGTATTGGAGCCTCAGCTTCAGGATCTGTCCTTCCAGTGAGCACTCAGGGTTGATTTCCTTCAGAATCTTGCCTATTAGGGCTACAAAGCCCTAATAGGCAAGAGCACTTCAGAGGCTCATGGTTCAGGGACCAGAAGAAGAAGAAGAAAACCAGCAGGAACCTTAAGAGACACAAGGCAAAGACAGCTGCAAGCCAGGGACCAGCAGGGACCAGGGCCAGAGAGGGCCCACCCCCAGAACGAAGCATCTCCTAAATCTCTGCTCAGAAGACACCTCCATCCAGCTTGCCCATTCTGCTTGCTCTGAACAATTGCCAGCAACGAGTCCTGACCCTGAGCCAACCCCGTGGATGCACCTTGGATCAGCAACCTCCTGCAGCTCTGCGGAAAGACTGCCCATGGCAGGGGTCCTTGGCTGGGAGATCTTCCCAGCAGCATCTAACATCTGGCTTCACCGCTGCCAAGCTCCTTGTAAGTCATCCACCGGAGGAGGATGGCACTGGAGAAGAGAAGAGCAATACGTACATCCTGTCCCCCTAAAGAGCCACTGCTGACGTTCGGCACTGGGGAGTCGACGGCACGGGGAGCGCCGCCTCCCTCTGTCCATCCCTCAAATGCAAACACCCCTCTGGAGCTCACATAATTAGTCCCTCCACTGCAGCCCCCAACAAGCACACCCTATGGCAGCAGCCCACCCTTATGCCTGACTTCCCAAAACAGTCAGCTTCCTCAATGCACAACAAACAGATCCCGTGCCTAAAAGGGTTGTGGGGGGTGGGGGCAATACTCCACAGAAGGAGATTCCCAGAACTTCCCTGGAAGGAGATTAGACTGTCCAGGGTGACCCATGGACCCCTTTAGCTTCACCAGTTTGGATTGGGGGGTGTTTATTTTCCTGTTACCCTGCATGTCAAGATCTCCAGCATGTGAGCTGCCTAGAAGAAGCATGCTGTTCAGTCACAAAGGAGCGCTGCCCCCCCCCCCATTTTAGCTGCACGGTTTTGAGGAGGAAGTGCTCTGTGCTGTGTTTTGACACCCCACATAAAGAAAGAAAAATGACCTGCCCAGCTAGCGCATTTCAACTCTCCACGTTCTGCTTCGCATAAAGGCCTCCGCCAGGAGCCCAACAGAGAGGCACACTTGGAAACCACATCAAAGTCCAGGCGATGCTTTATCCCACCCTCGGAAATCTGAGCAACCTGAGCAGGGAGGAGGAGCAGAAAACCCTTACCTTTTGGTGTGGTTTATAGGAAAGCCAGCACATTTTTTACAAATGCACCCGCCTCACAGGGGAGCCAATCCATCTCTAAACCCGACCCACCCTCTTTTATTGTTCTCCATGAGCAGAGGGTGCAAAGAGGAGACCCGTCTCCTTCCAGGACCTTGAGCGATAACACAGAAAGGTGGCTGGGCCACGCGCTGCCCATCCCCTTCATAGACGGGTCCTTTTCCCTCCCTCCTGGGGCTAGCTGAGAATCATTCCAAGTTTGGAAATATAAGCCACCACCCAGAAGGGAACGAGGTGCAGCTCATGTGCCTCCAAACCTCAAAGGCAAAACCATCACGCAGAATGCAACTCTTTGCAGCCCCTGCCCCACTCCATGGAGGCAGGCAGGAGGGAACAGTATGTTTTAGCTGAAATTTGCCTGTGAACGTTTGGGGTGAAGGGAGGACCGGGACTCACTTTCTCCTACACAATATTCACTGCCTTTTTTGCAACTCTCTTCCTCCTCAACTTGCAAACTGAGCCCCATTTCTACCTCTACTTTTCGGAAATCAGAAGATTCTCCTGTGACAGCCAAGGGTCACAAAAGCAGTGCAATGACATCATGTCATCACACAGCCAGTTCACCTGAACTGAGTAACCATCACAAAAGCAAGTCCAAGTGAATACAGACAATGCTGTACTCACTCTGAGTGCCTTTATGGTGCCCTCAAGGCAGCCTTTCTCATTTGGTAGGGCAGTAGCATCACCCTGGCTCCACAACGCTTACCCTGAACAACTTCCAAAGTGCAACTCATAGGGCCCAGGAGTAGGCTGTTGGGAAATACAATCCACAGGGCATTTCCATCCCACCTTACTGGGGCAACTGGTGGTGATGCAATTCATTTCGGAAGTCTGTATTCATAAACATGGGATTTCAACACCACAGGATGTGATCAAGACAGGCTATATGATGTTGGTCAGACCTGGAACTAAATTCAGGAAGGTGGAAAGAAAATTCATTAAGATCAGGTCTACGTGAGACCAGAAGGGTTCACAGTCAGGGTGTTCAACCAAGTGAAGAAACGAGGCGGTAACCAAGCAACATCAGATGACCCATTGCATGAGCAGATGCCCAAATCTCAGCCAGGTGGCCAGTATGGCAAATAGATAAGCATTAACCTGAATGTCCACAGGTTTCTGCCTATATCCTGCAAACTCTCCCAAAATCTCCAGGTTACTCATTGGATGGACACTGGACAGACAGTCAAAAGGAAGGGCCCTCGAGCCTGGCACAATGGCTTACCCAGCTCCTCCTTGAAAGAAGGGAGATCAACACAGCTGTTGCACCCCAAGCTCAGGCGAATGAAGTGTCCCCAGGTCCACCTTCTGCCACGCAAGCCAAGCCGGGCCTCCTGGCAGGAGCCCCTCCCTTGCCATAGAGGAAGCCCATTGGCAGACTGCATGCTCGGATGGATGCCTGGCCCCAAACACTTTCCTGGCCTTGCAGTGAGGAGTGTGAGCCGCCGGCTGGGCTCTCTTCCACACGCGGATCCCACTGACAAGGCCTGCACTGAGCTTGGGCAGTTAATTGGCTCCTTCCTGATGAGCTGAGAGATAAGCAGGGGAGGGAGGATTTATTGGGGCTGAAGGCTCGATGCCGCTCCGGTCCAGGTTTGGATTAGTTCCTGAGTGTTTGCCTGCCACTGCTGTTTTATGGACCCCTCTAATGGACTGAGACACCAGCGCCTAAAATACTGCTCCACAATATCTCTTGGAAAGGAACACATGTGCCTTAGAACAATATTACAGAAAGCAGGCTCTCTACGGAGGAGAGCGGGGAGCGTTAATAAAAAATGACAGTGTGCTTGGGCCTCCGCCAGAGACGCATTTGAAAGTTATAAAACCCCTTCAAGATCAGATAAGACGGGCTATTATTACTGCAAGGTGTAAACTCAAGACACTGGCATGGCTTCTGGTTTAGGTCTTAACTAAGACCCACAGCCATACGCAAGAACTATCCATGGTCGCTATCAAAGAGAGTAATTTGTAGTGGGAAGGGGGGAGAGGAAAGAGAGAAAGCCGTGAAGTTCACCTGCAAGGCCTGCCAGCAGCAAGAAACGGGCTTTTAATTGCTTTGGGAACCCTGCTGGCAGAAGACTGACAACCACCAGCTTTGCATAAATCCCTGAACAGGTTCCTGTGCTGATGAGGCACTCCCCAGGGCCAAGCCTCCTGCCTCTTCCCAAGGCCGCTCCTAAGACCATCGCACTGCAATTAAGCTTAGGCTGCAACTCCTAGTTCAAGGAACACAGCGGTTCAGACAAACAGATTAAAATGAGAAGCAGCCATAGTCTAAACCCCTGAACAAGAGCCCCAGCAATGTAATTCAAAGCTGCTTGAAGCCAAAAGGGCAGCAAAGGCCACTTAACAGATGACAAAGTTGCCCCCCCTCCGGCCAGGTCTTCCTCAAGAAAGAGCTTCATGGATGGTTGGGTTGGGGCACCAACGAAGAAGAGGGCTTGCCCAGACCCTGAACGGAAGCCTGGGATCGGGCACTTCAGGGCCAACCTGAAACACCGGATTCAGGGATGCCCACCCAATGTCTACTGCTCCAGATCAAGGTCAGCACTTGGAACTGGACCCGCCCAGGAAAAGGCCGCCGGGGCAACTGGCCAAACCTATGGCTGCAGCCTTCTTAGTCCACAGAAACCTCCAAGACGGCTTCCACAGAGTCCGTCCTGCCACAGAGGTCCTCCTGCTCCATCTTGTCTCCCACTGAAGGAGCTCCTTGGAGATCAGGAGAGGGTGTGAGTCACCAGCACCCACTCACCACCAACGCTGGGACAGTCAAGCCCAAGCTGGCATCCTCAGTCTGGGCCTCTGCTCCCGAGCAAGGGCGGCAGTGCTAAACACTGGCTGGACTCTTATGCCGGGCAAAACGGCCCAGCCGGGCACAGGTAGCAAGGACCGTGCCTTTTCCATCACTGCCACACCTTGGGACAATCCTTTCGTGAAGCTCTCCATCACGACCTCAAGCTCTCTCCTTCAATTAGTCCCTTCCAGCTGAAATCTCACCCGCTTGCTTGCCTGGTACACATGATTAAGATTAATTTCCCAAAGGGGATGCACGGGTACTTCACTGGGCATTTGAAGGCCCATTTGCCTGGTCTGGAGAGGCCCCTTGGCATGCTCTCCTGTCCACATGGATGGTCACCACTGTGAATAACTGGGTGCCACCTGTAGACCCAGGCTCCTCTGTGTTCAACCCCTAAAATCCCAATAATTTACACACAAGTTAAAAAGTACCCCCCTGCGAGAGATCCTTGCAAGGGGCACTTCCCTTCCCCTGAATTCCCTCCTTTCAAAGACGTCCCCATTTACTTGTACTTCACCCTCTGGTGCTCCTTAACATTCTGCTCTCTTCCCATCTTTCCAACAGGCTTTGTATCCTTCCTCCTACTCTTTACGTTTGACGGCTGTCTCTATGCACTCTAGCACTGTCACCCTGACACCCTAGCTGCTGATTTGTTCAGTTTTATAGCAAAGTCAGTGACTGCACTGGGTTTGGGATATATCTGTAAGCTACAAAAAAGTAGCCGCCTGTTGTGTGGGTACAGAAATTATTTGAACAATGAAAAACATATTCTGCATCCTGTTCTTTCATGAGGCATCAGCCAAGGAGAGGACTCATTCTCTTAATCCCGTGACCGCCACCATCACCGCACACACATCAACTCTCTGCTGTGCTTGCCTCTTGTGTTTCTAAGGTAAGAGCTACCAGGCTGGGACTTGTGACTGGCTTTATTTTTGTAGAGTACAGGGGACCTTTATAAACAACGAATTTCATGGATGGATAATGATGGCTGCTAAGTTTACTCAAGAGCCTTTGATGTGAAACTCTGCGAAAGACTTTTCTGAAACCTAAGTCCATCATGTCTCCCAGACCAAAACATCCACGTGTGGGTTGACACTCTTAAAGAGCAGCCGCCGTTGGGTGAAGCAGGGCCTTCCGTGGTAGAAGGTGGGCTTCTTCTTCTTCCTCAACATTCCTGCCCAGCACGCACATGGGCACACAACCCATCTGGCCCCAAGACCACATGCACTGCTGAGCTGGGGGCCATGCACTTGTATACATGCATGCATTCACACGCCTCCTCCCCCCCCCCCCCCAGTGTTCCCCTTTCCCTGCTGGATTTCTCCCTAAACCACAACCCTCCTGTGCTGATACAAATTGTTCTTTCTTTGCTGGTAGCCGTTGTAAGTAAAACAAAAAAGCAGTCCGAGTCTTCCTGGCAGGCTGCAAGTTGTGGCCCTGGCCAGACCCAGGCCTGTCTCCTATGATGGGCCATCTCTCTCTCTCTTCCACTCTTCTCTGTGTGCCATGCTAAGCCTAGGCTAGGAAGCCCTTCTCATACCCACTGCCCTTTCCTCTAGCTATGCCTTCTCCGACGTTTTGCTATGAATTAATAATTTTATTACAGTCATGGACCAGCAAGACGTTTTGCTGTAAAACTTCCCCATGAGCATGCAAGGCTCCATTTCCCTCCCACCCACCCACCCGCTCTATGGCCCCAAGGACTGCACGCTCTCAAGCCTCCGTCCGAAGTCAACTTAGCGCCCTTTGGTACCAAGCGCAACGTAAACCAAGCACAAACCAAGGCTCTCAGGAACTGCCTGAACGGCTGTTAAGGACAGGGCTTTTAATCAGGAGGTGTTGTACCTTCTAATTATGATGACCATTTTCACTGATACACTTCCAAAATAATACTACACCAGTCGTGTACTCGTGGCAGGTGCTCAGCTGTGTTTTAAGAGTGCAACTCCCTGCATTTTTAAGTGACTGATTTAGATGCAAGACAAACGGAACTGTTTACAGCTGAAACACCCAAGGTCCCAGACAGCCATGATCTGCATTTGTTGGGAGTGGAAGAAAATTAGTGTTTCGATGTGTACCATTTATTTTATTTTTATTACCATTTACGAGCTGATTTAAAAATAAACCCCAGTCCTTGGAGGAAGGCAAGAAGTAAATCTGATATAAATAAACAGAACGATGCTAAGAAGACAAAGCAGTGGCCTCCATTTCCATTCCTCCTTTTTATATCTGTATGAGCGGTTTGTCAGGAGAGTTCGGGCTCTGCCTGATCCTCCATCTAATTCCGACAAGGCAGCAGGACAGTCCTTCCTCACATCACAAATTCTGAGCCTCTCTTCATCATACAAGTCCGCCATTCCAACAAAACCACAGGCAGCTCGAATTCATTAACCAACGAGGTCCCCGTCGAAATAATGATGCATCTCGTCCAACCGATTCCTCTTCCATGTAACACTTATCCCGGCAAGTGTTTTAGTGCGTGTTCTGCTTCTGAAGACAAAAGATGCCTCTTTATCATAGGAAAACGAAAGATCCGATGGGTGAAGCAGCTCTGGAGGCTTAAAGCCAGGACAAGGCACCATTTCTCCGACCTTCCTTCCTTCCACTTGTGACCCCTGAAGAGTCACATTGCAACCCCTGATGGAGTGCCAGGCGCCACGTGTTAAGCCCAAGGCAAGCACAGTCTCTGACATTAAAGGCTGTTTACACAATGTTCTCACTCTGATTCTTCCCAGTTAAAAAAAAAAATGATCTACCTGAAGATTAAATCCAAGAAGCTCCAGAGGAGGTTGACTCGATTTAGACATGCTAGTTCATTTCTAGAGCGGGAAGGTATTTCTGCTAGGAAGCGATGTGGGGATGCCAGTTACAGAGGAAGTGCCAGGGGAAAGTAGGTGGTTCCCTCTGCCCTAACTTCCTCCAGGTTTCAAACTATCTGAACTAAAAGGTGGCTTAAACTTGGGAAGGGCTACTTTGTCACTGAATCTTTTGGCTCACTTCAAATCTGGAGATTATGCATGTTGAGAACAACACCCGCTCGTTCCTTCTTCCCCTCTCTTGGCTGCAGGAAACAGGTGGGCAAAACCTGGTTTGTGTTCTCGAAGGCTTTCATGGCCGGGATCCGATGGTTGTTGTAGGTTTTTCGGGCTGTTTGGCCGTGTTCTGGAGGTTTTTCTTCCTAACATTTCGCCAGTCTCTGTGGCCGGCATCTTCAGAGGACAGAACACAGAGTTCTAACTCCTGTCCTCCGAAGATGCTGGCCACAGAGACTGGCGAAACGTTAGGAAGAAAAACCTGCAGAGCACGGCCAAACAGCCCGAAAAGCCTACAACAACCAAAACCTTGTTTGTTGTTTTGTGCCATCAAGTCTCCCCTGACTCACGGCGACCCTATGGATGAGCAATCTCCAAACTGTCCTGTACTCAACAGACCTGCTCAGCTCTTGCAGACTCAAGGCTGTGAGTTCCTTTAGGGAGTCAGTCCATCTCGTATTTGGTCTTCCTCTTTTCCTGTTGCCTCCAAACTTTCCCAGCATTCTTGTCTTTTCCAGGACAATCCTGCCTTCTCAGGAGGTGCCCAAAGTAGTTTCAGTTTCAATCTGTCTGCCTCCAGATATAAATCAGGCCTGATTTGATCTAGGACGACCCTCTTGTTTATCTTTCTGGCAGTCCAGGGTATCTGCAAAGCTCTCCTCCAGCACCACATTTCAAACGAATCCATTTCTTTCCTGTCCAGCTTTCAGAAACACATGAAATACAAGAGCGTGGATGATCCTGGTCTTGGTCTCCAATGACCAACCTTGCTGTTCTTCTTCAAAAGATGGAAACCCCACACCTTTGTTTCAAGAAGAGGTATGTAACCCTCCCATATACACAGAAGGCAGTTACTGAAAACGACCCATGTTCTCCTCTGAGTAACAAGATATCACAGAATGACAGCAGGAACCATTTCAATCAGACGGGGATGCCAAAGCATGAACACACAGGAACAGGGTGGAACATGATGCATCTGTGTTATTTAATGTTTGCCTTATTCGGATTGTTACTAGTTTCCTTTTTGTGAGTAAAAGTGCTTGTAGAGTGTAGCTCTCTAGACTGCTCTGTTTGTTCCACCCTTGGTTTTCAAGTACTTATTGCTATTTCCCTAATAAAATTCAAGATCTTTATTATGCAGCTTTATCAGAGAAACATATGCTTCCAAAATATTACCAAGAACACAGCTGCATAAAATGGTTGTGAGACATTTCGCCTAGAACAGGCCTCAAACAGGTCGATTTTTGTGATCTATGGGGCTTAATGGCCAGATCTCCTAAGGAGCCGTTCTTCCGAAAGTGGAAAGACCTCCTTTAAGTAGAAAAAAGGTGAAAAGGTTCATTGTTCATTTCATACCCCTGCAGCCCACAAAGGGTAAAACAGTTACGGTTTGGTTGGGAGTCTTATACCTGCCATTCCATTCCTGTTGTTCCATAAAAAGAAGCAACGTAGACCTCTCAGAAAGTCCTTTAACTACCATTCCAAAATATGCACATAAAATCTGGGTTGAGTGATCTGCACCTCCTGCAATGATTATGTGCACCAAAAGACCAATCCATGCTACCACTGAGGAAGCAGATGTGCAGGCGTTTGGGCAGGACTTTTGCCTGGAGATGGTATAAATGAAGACAGACTCCACCATGGTTTTCTGGCAGCTTGGCTACAAGAGCCACAGGCATCACATCTGGCCCAGTTCTGGACTGCTGGCCTTTATCTCCAATTTTACGCCATCCTGTCTGATGACAGTGAGAACCATTAGACAAGTAACCTTGTCTGGTACTTTTTAGTGATCTAATGAAAGTGTAATCCAGCCCAGAACCGAGTTCCTCTGGAAGGGTCCCACGGCCACTTTTTTCCAAACGAAGTTGGTTTCTCTTAAGTCGGACAGTGGCTCCATCCAATGGCCTTGGAAATGGACTGCATGCAGAATGCACAGTGTGCTTAACTGCCTCTGTGGTTTTTTGAGTGTCTGCAGGACCAAAGAAGTGGCTTCAGGCCAAACACATACATTTTGATCCTCCTGAGGAAGAAGGCTGCTTCTGCAGTCATCAAGCACGGAATTGTTTTGCAAGCACCTTCGTCTAGGAACCCTACTATGAATCCTGACGTCTCCCTGCAGCACACAGTGGTCCAGACTATGCACGGCATAGATCAGGAGGGGCCACACAAGAGGAAAGGGGAAATGCAGCCCTGGCACTCAGTGGCCTCTGTGTCCTGCCAGCAATTTGGAGAAATCTGCAACTGAGGCCTGCACAGTATGGCATCTTGCAAAGGCCAGGCTCCAGTTGCCCCAAAGACAAACCCATTCATTCATTCATTCATTCACTCCTCACACCATTATAGAGGGTAGCTGCTCATCTAGTTTTATGTCCTATTAAGAGTGAGAAATGTTGCACATATTCTTCCAGCAGTTCCTCCTTTCCATGTGTTCTTTAAAATGCCAGCTGCTTCATAAGCTACAAACCCCCATCAGCACTTTTTTCAGCTTTGCCTTCTAACAAATGAACTCATTCCATGTTTTCAAGGTGCTTAGCAAAGGTGTAACAGACCGCTCTAACTTTTAAAGGCAAGGCATCCAGGTGCTAACTTGTATTTAAAGAGCGTAGAACTGGTAATTGCATACAAAATGCCAAAGCAAACATCTCCTTCAGAAATTACCGTTTGAAAATGAGCCTTGCTACTTCTGTCTAGTAAAACTTTTATAACCGTCTTACATGTGGCTCTGGGCTATAAAACACGATTGGAAGAGCAACACCGCGGAGCATGCTCAGTTTTCGGCAGGCTTTGCCTGGTTCCTATTATTCTCTCTTTCTTTCTTTTTCTTCATTTTAGGTTTACGGGCTAATTTTATAGAAACAAATAAAGAGACCTACATATTATAGATGTAATAATGACAAAAGCATACATAACTCTGGGAGTACCACAAGTCAGACCCCTCCATCTTTCCAATTTTAATTTATGAGCCATCAACCTCCCTTTCTGCTGGTGGTTCCTGCCTCTCTGGCTTCCCTCCCAGGGAAGGGGTACACATGGCACCCAGGTGTGCGTCCGAAGTGGCACAGGTGCTGAACTCCACAGGGCTGGGCAGCTCGGAGGGGCAGCAGAATCTTGTGCAAACGGCGACTGCCGAGCTGATCCAGAAGACATGCCGTGCCAGTTTCTCAAGATGGGGAGAAGTGAAGCTTTCCATCTTTGTCCAGAGTTTGCAGTCACTGCACGTGGATGAATGCACACAACTGCAGCACCATCCAGCCTCAAGTGGGAGAGTGCCAATTGTGTCCACACAAACACAGTCCTTGGCGGTTTGTGTCCACCACTGTCATGAAAGCTATGATGCCAGGGGGAGGGGGAGTAATCACTCAGTGTACAAGCGACAACCCTGCCGGACCTTCGGACGCTACATTGTGGGCTGTGGAAAAGGTTCTTCATCTTCCCTAGAAGACAGTGGGCAACCACATGACTCTCTAGGCATTACTGGACTCCCCAAAACCTACAGTTCAGTAAGTAGGAAAGGCCTGCAGGAGAGCCAGTCCTGTATGCTCAAGAAAGACCTCAAGGTCAAACAAAAGAGACACCCCCACAAGAGCACTACCAGTATCAATTCTAGACCCCCAAAAGTAATTGAGCACTGGGACATATTATTGCTGCCCTGAATAAAAAGGCTCAAGGTGGCCTTGAGGTGGAGAATGAAATCAGGAAGGTACTCATAGGCAGTAGCAATGGGTAATTTCAAACGCCCTCACGCTGAACAGATAAATACATGTTTCAATCACCACCAAGAGGTAAGAGAAAAGTGCAAATTTGGAATGCAGCAGGAGAAGCCTTGTGTCCAGCTCAAGAGATGTAAGAGGACCACTCTGCTCTGGTCAGGCTGTGTCCAGTCCTGTGTCCAGTTCTGGGCACCACAGTTTAAGAAGAATATTGAGGAGCTGGAACATGTCCAAAGCAGGGGACCCAGATGGCAAAAAGTCTAGACAGAAAAACGGCTGAGAGAGCTGGGTAGGTTTACCCTGAAGAAGAGAAGAGAAGACAGGCCGTATGATCATCATCTTCAAATCTCTGAATCACATGCAAAACAAGCAAGCTTGTTTTCTGAGGCTCCAAAGAAGAGAACCCAAGTAATGCGTTCAAATTACAGGAAAAGAGTTTTGAACTAAAGCATAAAAACATCCTTGCAGGAAGAGCTGTTCAACAATGCAGTGGACCACCTCTGAGACGGTAGACACTCTTTCCCTGCAGATTTTTTGCACAGAGGCTGGGTGGCCTCCTCTCAGGGATGCTTTAAGGTGTGGATGTCCTGCTTTGTCAAGGGGTTGGACTTGATGACCCCCTAGGGTCCCTTCCAGCTCTGCACTCTATTAGTCTGTGCCCGGTTGTCCCAAATTGCTGTGCCCTTGAACAGACAGACGGTCATGGAACCAACCTGAGAAAGGTAACTCTGAACCTAATCCTAAGTGGTATCCAGGACCTAGTGGAAGATTTGACCACAAACCAATTGGAAACAATGGTCAGAGAACTATTTAACTCTACATATATCAAATTAGAAAATCTCCAGGGAAGTTCAACACAGTTGGATTCCACTTGACAACAGGTCATTTTGGAAGTCGCCCATTCCCGGGGGCGCCATAAACCAGAGGTGACCTGACAGCACATAACAACAACAAAGAGACGTCTTCATACAGTACCTGGTCTGGCAGAATATTTGTGCACCACCAGCGCATGTGGCTTCAAAGGGGAAGTAGGCGAATTCAGGGCAGAGGAAGGTACTCAAGGGTGCTTGTCACAATGGCTGTGTGTTGCCCCCAGGATCTGAAACGGCAAGCCTTTGGGTGCCATGCCCTGCACAACACAAATGAGAGGATGCTGATGCCCTCTTGTCCTACCCATGAGTTTCCCATTAGGGACACCAGCTCACTACTGGGAAACAGAATGCTGGACTGGAGAGGCCTGTGGTCTTGTCCAGCTTCAGGGCTCCTCTGACCTGCTCCCCACACCTTTTTTTTAATTTCTGGACCTGTGCAGTGCCAGCCACAAACTCAGGTGCAAAAAGGTATAAATAAGACATGAATCATGGGTAGACAAGCTGTCCCCACCTCCCCCCCCCCCCATGCATCACTTGATCAGATGTAGACCTGGAAAAAATGGTGTGACTGTGTGTGTCTCAGCAAGGGAAGAACACACAAGCTTCCTCATGTCAGCCCAGGAAGCTCTGGGTTCAGCCACAAAGGGGTTAACGCAGGGGATTCTTGTGGGCTGGAGAGCAGAAATATAAAGACAAATGTCAACCCTCAGTAGGTATTTTCATCAGGAAGAGGAATTCCTTCAGTGCCATTGGGATTTATCTCAGGTTTCGCCAGACAATACCATGGTTCAGAGTGCTCTTCACAGTTGGCCACATGTCCTCTCCAGAAAACCAGGCCCTTTCCACCGCAGAAGACTCCATTGCACCAGATTTTCAAACCAGGCTAGACTCAACGATGGTTAATTTTCCCACTGAACATTTCTACCTCTCTCAGATGCCCCAGCAAGATCCCACTTGGAACAGGAACTTGGTAGGGGAGGCAGCATGGATGCTTGTCTAATTATAGGGACACAGTCATACAGTGGAAACCGCACCACATGGAAGGATATTTTCCTCATCAGCTGTGGAACAGGAATCAAAATACAACACCGTGGTCAACATGACCTCTTGCTTTTCCAAAAAAAGCTTGAGGCTGGGTAATCCTTTTACTGGATCCCAAAAAAGTTACAAGTCAGATAAACTTTCAAGTTCTCTGGAACATTTCACCAGGCAAAACTGGTATTAAACTTGGAATTAAAACCAAGTCAGATGTGGTGCCTTTGGCTCATGAAGCCAGGCAGCCCCCAGCACAAATGGGAGTTTGCATTCCATGTGAGGGGTGAGTGAGCAAAGCAGACGTCCACCGTCTCTCCTCCTCTGAAGATGAAAACCTGGCTCTTCCCTGCCCCACAAAGACTGACTCATTGTCTCTGGACAATGCACAGACTGTGTTGTGAAATATTTTGTCCTGGAGGACTCCACTACCCATGCTGAGGCCACCTTGTCAGGAGTGGCTCAAGACTCCACGCCTTCCATGGCAACCGTGGGTCTGCCCCAAACGGTATCTGCCGCCGCCACCCCCCTCACGTAGCTCTGCCTGCTGAAACTCTCCCTGCCCACGTCATCTCTCCCCCCGTCGCCACCCCTGCAAGATCGGTCCTGTCAAAATGGTCCACCCTCAGAGGCTTCTCGACCCAGTTGGGTTTCTCTATTTTATTATATCGCTTTTATTCCATTTTTATTGTTAGCGGGGTATAAATTTAATAAATAAATAAATAAATAAAATTGCATTTACAGAGGCCTTGGGAGGGTTTCCGACAGAGCTGGAGAATAATCCTGTCAAATGGCTGCTGTAGGTTTTTCGGGCTGTTTGGCCGTGTTCTGGAGGTTTTTCATCCTAACGTTTCACCAGTCTCTGTGGCTGGCATCTTCAGAGCACAGGAACTCTGTCTGTGTTCTGGTGTAGTGTGTGGGATAGTTGAGTATTTGTAACTGTGGGATCAGCTTTTTGTCCTTTTCAGGAGATTGGGTGATTATGGTGATCAGGGTGTTTTTTTTGTTATGGGTGTATTGTTGTGATGGAAGGCAGCCCATCTAGGAGAAGGAAAACTCCGATTTCAAACCTCCACTGCCTTGTGGCTATATCCACTGATGGAAAAGTCTTCAGGAGTTAACCTCGAGGCAAAATCCGGAGCCGGAGTCCCGGAGGCAGTTCGTGTCGTTCTGGCAACTCCTGCGACGTCACTGGAACCAGTTGTATTGGCTCTTGCCTTTCCATTGGACTATTTCAGCGACGTGGAGAGGGGGGATTTGCTGCTCGGGTAACAGCCTATCCTCCATATTACTTTACCCAGGCTTCGTGCTCTGGAGAGGACACTCCAGCTTCGCATACAGCGTCGAAACAACACGGGAAGTAGCAGTTATAAGGGATTGTCACTCTCGAATTGGTCTTTTCAGCCACACTAGACACTGTTCCAAGTCCTCCATACAGAGCACGATACCATAGTCTCTCGAGACTGAAGGATGCCTAATCTAATCTAATCTAAGTGTATTGTTGTGATAAGGGGGGAGATGATCTGTCACTGTGATTGATGGGTGTTGTTAGCTAGTCTATTGTGTGCAGTGATCACCAGTCCTTGTGGCTGGGTAGTTTGTCAAAGCCCAGGTCACCAAGGTGGCATGCTGAGGTGCCCCTGGCAGTTGACACGATTGCTCCCAAACGCCCCCTCCGCTTCAGAGCTCAATTTTCTCCCTGGTTTATGGAGAGATTTTGAGTTAAGAAGCTGTCCAGGAGATGTGTAGAGAAGAGGTGGAGGAAGGGCTACTCAGATTCCCTCTTGAGGCTGATCTGGAGACTGCAGCAGGTCCAGAATGCGGTGACCAGGCTGGTGGCAAGTGTGGGCAGATTTGGTCACATCTCCCCAGTCCTGGCTCACTTGCAATGGCTTCCAGTTGCGTCCTGGGTCAGGTTCAAGGTATTGATGCTAACCTATAAAGCCCTTCACGGTTTGGGACCACATTATCTGTCAGAGTGTCCTTCCCCGAAGTCACCTGCCCACGCCACCAGATCCTCTCAAGCTACGCTCCTCCGGGTGGCTATGCCAAAGGCCAGGAAATCTTCTACAAGAAATCGGGTCTTCTCGGTGCTGGCGCCATCCCTGTGGAATTGCTTCTCAGTGGAGCTACGCCTGGTGCCCTCCCTCCCTTGATTTAAGAGGCTGCTGAAGACACCTCTCTCTCAGGAGGCTTTTGAAGGCAACCTCTTTTGAACTCTTCCGACCCTGTTCCGCCGCTCTCACTCTCTTACGTTGGGGTTTTGGAGTTGTTTTATGCTTTACTGTGGTTTTTATTTATCTTGTGGTTTCATGTAAACCGCCCAGAAAAGTGCTGTGAACTAACGGGGTGGTACAGCAGTTCCAGAAATAAAAATAAAAATAAAGAGCGCGGCAGGACAAGGGCGACTTGGATGAGAAGGAGCTTTCTACTCTTCCATTGCCATGGAGAGATCACTGCCTGGTGGGGTTTGGACCCAGGGAAACTCAGGTCCTCCACAGGGATGTGGGCATTAGCTAAGATGGTCCACCCCAGGAGGCTGATGGATCCAAATGGTTTTCTGGCAGGTCTTGCACAGTTCACTGCCACTTTTGGCAAACAATCCTATTAAAGCCGTTGTTTGATCGGAAAATGGCTAAGGCGGTCACCACAATCATTCCAAAGTGTCCCCTCCCACAAAATGGAGCCACGCAGGCACCGGCACCACCACCACCACCCAGTTTACCACAGTGCTGGTTGTGGCTGAACAATTTGGAAGGTCACAGCTTCCTCCTTTTTTCCAGAACAAATGCCCTTTGAATGTGACTCATCCTTCTCCACAGCCATGTTTTCTTGCATTGCTTTCGGACAGCAGAAGTAATACCCTGTTTCCCCGAAAATAAGACCTAACCTGAAAATAAGCCCTAGTATGATTTTTCAGGATGCTCGTAATATAAACCCTACCCCCAAAATAAGCCCCAGTTAAGTGAAACCCCGCCCTCCACCCTTGTGCAGCAACCAGAAGAAGAGGACATAACTGTATTTGAATAAATGTAGATAGTTGTACATGGAAAAAAAAATAATCCCCTGAAAATAAGCCCTAGTGCGTTCTTTGGAGCAAAAATTAATATAAGACCCTGTCTTATTTTCGGGGAAACACAGTAGGTAAATGACCCAACGATGTGGGCATGAGCACGCTGTGCAGACATTGACTGTGTAACTGGCATGTCATGCAGCCACACAAGAATAACTCATGGAAAAGTAGCTGTCGCATGGACTGGCTGGGATGACCCCACAGGTCACACAGAAAAGTTCCACAGGCAGAAATGGAAGCATGAGTTCGTTGCCAGAAGAGTGAGAGTATGCATGGAGAACAAATTGCAATGAAACACAATTATACCTATGGGGGAAATGCTATGCTGGATCCATCCACCAGCCAACTGGCTTTGCCCTATCCCAGAGCTCAACCGGCATTAGGAGAGAGAATTACTCCTTTCAGAAGTGGGGTGCATATTGCTCTTTTAATTCCAGAATAGGCAACACACTTTGCTTTTTTTTTTTAATGGATAACTCCACCTTTCCACCCAGACAGACAGACACAATGCATCAACAGCAAAGACATCAGCTAAATATAATAAAATTAAAAATTAAATCTCCCTCTAAGGATCAAACAACAGCAGAACTGTTATAAAGATGCAGTCTGCTATGGAGACAGTCCGTGAGAGCATACGTAAACATGCCTTTGATATGGTATATTTTGTTCTTCCAAAACACACACACAACTTTTAAAGACAGCCTTCAAAACAGAGTTGCAAAAAGGGAAGGAAGGGGGGAGCCCCTCTGACGGCATGGTGTGCATCTTCAGTAAAGCTTCAGCCGCTGGGTGACAACATCTTAATCCTACACAACAAAATGGGTTGTTCCAAAAAACTGAAGCCCTTTCCCCAAGCAACATGGCTCTCCAAAGGACAAGGTCGATTACCCCCAATGATAAAGATGTGCGTCACACATGCAATCCATATTGGTGTGCCAGCACGCATACAAACAGCACACCCAAGGAGAAATGTGTACCCACCACACTGGCCTCTCCCCTCGAGCTGACTTCCCAAAAGGGAACTCGCACAAATCAGAAACAGAAGTTCTCATGATAAATGGCAATGCTGAAGAATTCAGACACCCCTGCAAAGATATTCTTGCACTTATACACACAGTAGGTTTTAATTATATTGTAATAAAGGACTAAATACATGTACATTTTTCTGATTTACTAGATGATATTTTTTTAAAAAAAATTTAAGCCGAGATGTGTATTTTGAAATTTTTCCCCTTCAAACAATTACCAAAAAAAAAAAAAAAAAAAAAAGCATGTAGAAACAGCAGTGTGGCAAGCATTTGGATTTTTTTTTTTCATCGTCAATTGTTTATTGGGGCTCCAACTGATTTTAATGAAAAATATGGTTACAATTTGAACAGAAAAAGAGAGTGCTTTTATGTTTTGTTCAACTTAAAGTCCCTACTTTGCAACCTTCAGGGCACTTTGGGGAGGGGACCAAAAGTGGTTGCTAGGTTCTCGGGCCAGGAACCCAAATCACAAGCCCAAAGATGTGGGTTGCAAAATATGCCAAATATCCACAACAAGTGAAATTGGATGTAGAAAAATATGTTCTCAACATTTACTTCTGTTTAGGATGAAACCAACTCCAGATGCCCTCTGACAATATCTTGAGTGAACTCATCGCTAACCAACTTCAGATGGGGAGGGGAGCACATCCTGACCTTCAATGGGACACTCCCTCCTGCCCAACTCCAAAGGTCAAGTGCTGGGCACGCCTGCTGCTACACCAGCACCCAACCTCCCCAGCCCAAATCAGTCACAGAGGAGAAACATTTCCATTTGTCTGTTTGTCTCGTTTAGAGACTGCCTTTCTTCCAGCGACCACAAAGGGACTCTCCTCCACCCCACTGGATCTTCTCAAACACCAGACTCCCATGGCCACCTGCTGAGTCTCATGGCCAAGAGCAGATCTGCTCCTGCATGTCCCATGTCCCAACCCTGTTCCCCACCACCACCCCAGATGGCTTTCAAAGGAACCCTTGCCATCGTAGACTGCTGCACTGCAGGCCTGTGCACTCAACGACACGTCTGTTCCACTGTCAAAGACTCTGTCCTGCTTAGGGATGTCAGCAGTCTGAGTTCTTCATACTTGAACAGCAAAAGCCAAGAGTCTGATGAATCTGATCACAAGGGAAACCCCCTACTGGCTCCTACTTAGGAGTCTCTGTCTTTGTGAGATCTATCTACCAAGGAATTCTAAGGACTTCCCAAAACTACAAACCCCAGAATTCCAGAGGATGAAACCACAGCTGTTAAAGCATCATCAGAGTAGTGGATTTACTCTACCCAGATAGAAGGGCAAAGAGAACATTTCTGAAAACTGTAGTGATAAGAAGGTTGCTTTTCAGAGAGAGGTTTTGGATTTAGCTTTCTTCTCCTTCCTAACATAAGACTTTTACAAGGAGGAGCTAACAAGTACTGGGAGGAAGAAGAAGGAGAGGCAATGAAAGAGAGGCCAGCAGCATAAGCAACAGGAAAACAAGGCGCATGCACCAACCAAACCTAGCCTTAGCTAACCTGACCAAGGATATACTTCTGAAGCAATCAAAGTAGAGTCTGTTGATTTCACTTCTACCTTTCAGTCAAGAGTCATCCTAATATGAGCTGGGCCTCAGTTTATTTTCTCATAACAGAAGCAAATCTAATGACCCAGGAATTTTCTCATGTCATCAAAATTCAATATTTCATTCAATCCCAAAGAAAATTGAAATTGGTGTGAGAAAATACCACAGTCGTGGCTGTCATTCAACAAAAATCTATATAGGACCAAGACATTCCCAGGAAACATCAGTTGTGCCTCTAATATAAAACAAAAGCATTTTGGAGGGCATCTGACACTCAGCTTAGCTTGACACGCTGTCGCCAAGTAAGAAAGCTGGCAAAGCCGTGCATCGTATAGCCAAAACGAAGGAGAAGGAGAACTCTTCTCAAGACCACACATCAGGAGCATCAGAGCTAGAAGCAGAATCCTGGAATGTCTCACTGCCCCAGTTGTCTAAAACCTCCAGTGGACTCCAAATAAATCAATTCCACACACAGTCCCTACCAAGAGCTGCCAAACGAATCCTACAGTCAATCCATAGGCTCTCCTTCAGAACCAACTCACCCTGTGGCTTAAAAATAAGCTTACCCTGGTTGTAGCCAAGAACATGGATGGGGAACCTGGCATGGATGCTCTTTTACTCTAGTGCATCAAGGCAGGGGACCAAGCCTATCTTACTGTGACATCTGATCCTCCGTGCCTATATTGTGTGGTCCAACATTGTCAGAGGCTTGATAAAATATAATTGTGTCTTCTTGTTATGATTTTAATTTTTTAATTGTGTGTTGTCAAGTTAATTCTGAACTATGGTGTCGATTTTCAGGGTTTTCTAGGTACAGAGTACACAGCAGTGGTCTTCTGAGGGCACATCATCATCATCTTAGAACCGCAGACTGGAAGAGATCCTAGGGATCATCCAGTCCAGCCCCTGTTGTGGAGGTCCAGTGGGAGATCGAACTCCCAACCTCTGGCTCCACAGCCAAAGACGTAAACCACTGAGCTATCCAATGATGACATGCCATTCAAATCAATTCTGATTTACAGCAATCCTTTCTGGGGGTTTCTTGGTACTACAGAGTACTCAGAAGTGGTTTACTCTTTCCTTCTTCTGGGGGCATCCTGGGACTGTGCAGCTTGCCCAAGGCCACTCCTCTATTCGCAGGAGGCACCGTGGGGAATTGAACTGCCAACCTCTGGCTCCAAGGATATAAATGGAGCACAGAGGAGCTTGACTGCTCACCAGCTAAATGGCTCCACTGTCACACTCCTCTTACCATCAAGTTGTTTTCTCTTCAAGATCCACTCAAAACTACCTTCCTCACCAGCTCATTAGACCCTCTTCTGTGGAACAGCCTTTCAACTGTCTCAAGGGCTGCTGTCACCTTTTCACCAGGCCCCAAACATGCTGCTGTTCATTCAGCCTTTCTGCCCATCTTTGCTTCCTTTTCCGGACCTGCGCAAATTTGCTTCACAATCTTCTAAAACATCGAACCCAGAACTGAACCCAAGAAAAAAAAAACCTCTGGTGTGTAATTATTAGTGGAATTATTAATTTTCATGACTTGAAAATGATGGTTCTGAAAGGTATAACTGCAGCAAATGATGCTGACGTGGCATGGCACCCTTCCAGCTTTCAGCCACCCAAGGCCTTTTCCAGGTAGCTCTTGCTTCACATCCATGCATCTTTGTAGTATTGTGTGGTTCTGCTTTATCTTCTTCGTCTTCGAACTGTTTGTTGCCACTCCTTTGCCGTGAAGCTTGCTCAGGTCTCATGAGACTATCTGGAAGGGATTTTATCCCCATAGGATCTGCTTAGCATGGAAGTATGTCCAGCAAGACTTGTGTCTTGGAAATCGGGACTCCATTAAATGCAGCCTGAAATCACATAAGCTTCTTCTTTTCTTCTCTTTCTTTTCTTTCGTGTGTGTGTGTGTGTGTGTGTGTGTGTGTGTGTGTGACATCACATTGCTGATTCACTTTTTGCAGATGATCTCTTACAATCCTGAGATCATTTTCACACTGACTTCTTCTCAAAGCAGGTGCCCATCTTACAAAAGCAAGTTTCTTTGTTTATCTGTATTGCTTTTGTTACCTTCCACTGGATCCTCCATTAGGTCAAGCTCACACTGAATCTTGATGCCACCCAGTTTTCCATCACCAGCAAACTGATTCAAATACATAGGCCAAAATCTTTTTGGTTTTCACTACATACAGAAGAGAAATAATATAGACCACTATGGGAAGGAGGTGAAGTACCAATGGCATGCTAGCAACATACCTAGTCACAAACCCTGTCATGCCACTGGCACTTCAGCAGTTAGCCCTGGTAGTTTCTGAAATGTTCATTCTATGCTCAGTGAAATGCAGTGAGATTACAGCCACAGGATCACAGATTTTAGAGCTTAAAGCTCTGACAGATAGCCATCTAACTCTCCCTCTGTACTTTCCTCTCAGCTGCTGACAAAAATGGAAGTTACCAGAGGGGATCACACTTGACTAGTAACTCCTCCACTTTAATAATGAGCACACTTTTCATAGTGTTTCCCCATCATCTGCGAGTCCACCTAACCTACATTGAGTCAACTCTCTAACCAAAATATCATGGAGATGTTAGTCTTTGCTTGAATAAAGATGCATTACATTTACAACTTTCCCGTAATCCACTAAACTAGCAACTTGATCAAACAGGTCAGTTTGTGATGTCATAGCTTGAAAGCATTCAAGATATCACAGTAACTGTTGCAAGATGCAAAACTTCACTGGTATTTTGCCAGTAGACAGCCAAAAGCAGAAAGTCTGGCAAGTCACAAAAGAATCCAGACATCTGCCTTACAGTTCTCTGGAGAGTTAGCAGGAAAAACAAACCCTCTACATACATACATACATACATACATACATACATACATACATACATACATACATATATATTATATTATATATGTTATATTATACATAACATGAAACAAACTAAATGAACCAAAACCAAAAATTATCAAAGTAAAATACCATCATCATCTTTAATAAATCAGAAAATGTTAACAAAAAAGGGCAGCCACCTGGTGACACCTGAAATAAACAGACACTAACAAAGTTACAATAAACCAATAAACAACCCAGAGTGTATGGACCTAACAAAAAGAACAGAGCATAAGATAATATAAACAAACATAATAAGCATATATCAAAACAGAATAACAAAATACGGGTCACAAGACAAGCTCGTACCAAATGCCCTTCAGCTCTGGTGGAATAAAAAAATTTGCCTCAACATTAGACTTCTAAGGACCTCATATTTGCAATCACAGAGCAGGACAGTTGCCAGAAACATGGCTGTCATAACTGAACGTTCAAAATGGCATTTATAAAATCCCCTCTGTACCAAGCGTGCCTCTTCAAGCAACTCACAAAGGAACATAAGCTTTCATCCCCACCCTCCATTATTGCCCCAGCCAGATATCCAGTTCAAGGAACGCTCCTGACTTCACACAGCCACCACTCAGCACAACATCTGGAATGAGATTTCCAACCCCCCCAACCCAAGAAAGAGCCAAGAAAGCAGCAGCGATTACCTCCACATTCCAGAGACATGAAAATGTCATCAACCACCAACCCATGTGAATTGGGCTGCAGCAACATCTGAGCTGGGGCTGTCTTCCAGAGATCAACCTCACTAGGCACAGATGCCTGACCTGTGGTTCACATTTGGTCAGTGCGCCTGATAAGTAATCGTTTCCAATGGGTTTTCTTGTGGTTTATGCCAGGGCTGTAATTTTCATGTCTTCAAAAGAAACTCTCTTCAAATCTTGGCCATCCTTCAAAGTTTTCACTAAATCCTTTCCTATTCTTCAGGAGCCCCCCTCTCGCCTGCCCTTGGCACTCCCCGTACAACCGCCAAGTAAGTGCTCCCACCGCCAAATTCATCTCAGTGACAAATGGAACTAAAGACGTAAGCTAAAAATATAAATCCTCTCTCATTAAAGAGGATGGGAGAAAGCAAAGAGGAAGGGAAGCATTAGGTAACACTGCCTAACAAAATCTGTTGTCTGACATTGGGGGAGGGAGAGGGGAAGGGATATCATCCTCTCCAGACTCCCGAGCAAAAATCCATCCCAGTCCAAGTTAAGCACACTGATCGTGTGGCACCTCAAGGGTAGCCAAGGCTCTCTCATGTGTTTTCCGACACCTTCACGCCTTGACAGGTGACAGAAGAGTGAAAGGTGGATCGGTGGTGAAAAACACAGAGGAATCCCGTCTGCTTCAGAATTCCTTTCATGTCTCTGTTATCCCAGCAACCCCAGGATTCCTGTTACTCTCCGGCTTCTGGTGCACTGCTTTCTGTATGGTGTTGTTGTTGTTGTTGTTGTTGTTGTTGTTGTTGTTGTTGTTGTTATTAGTCTTGAGCAATTTGCTCTTACAAGCCCCTTTTGGTTCTCCTTGCTCATCATTTCCACATTTGTGTCGGCAGAATTTCGAGAGGATTTTTTAAAGAACAATCTTTTGATAAAGCCCCCACTCAGAGAAAGAAATTATCCTTCTCAAGGCTCCTTCTGCCATTTTGCCAGACCAGCATCAGCCTGGACCCAGGTGTTCTCTTCGGGTGATTTTCCTTGTCAGGCCAGGAAGAGCCTGCGTTCCAAGAGGTGCAAGACTTTTTGTGTACACACACACACACACCAAAATTAGCCTGTGGGGAATGGGAGCAAGCCAGGACCTCCCTTCAGGTGTGTTTCCACACTCTCCTCCTCACACAGATTTCTTAAAACCTAGTACAGATTTGAGGGCCCACCACCACCAAATTCAGAAACACACATCTGGACTTGGTCGGCCACAGGTACAGCAGGGATTCTGTAACAGATGTGTCCAAACCAACAAGCACCTGCTCCCAGAGAACCCTCCTAAGCCTGACTCAATGGAGGCCCTCAGAGCAAGACCGCCAGCATGGCTTGCCACCAGCAGCCTGCTGAACAATGTCCTGGAGAAGACAGTCAAGGCCAGGGCGGGACCTTTCATGTTTTAATGAAAAGAGAAAAGGAAAGGGAAAAAAATAAAAAACATGAAAGAGGCCCTTTCCCTCCTTTTTCTGTCCTGTCACTGAATCTTGAAAAGGGGCCTCTATAGCACAAATGGTTCGTATTAACAAAAGAGGGATACATGACAGTTTCATGCTTATGGTGCTCCCTGTTTAGTTTATCCTTTCTTTTATTCTTTGTCTTTGAAAGTACCCAGGAAATTTTTCATTCAATAGCACCATGAGGGCTGCTGTCTGCAGTCAATCAGGAAGTCCAGGACGCTGGGAGTAAAGGGCCTCGCTTGGTTGGACTGCTCTTTGTTTCTCAGTTCTCCCTCGCCGATGGAATTACTGTGTGCTGACGAGCTCCCTTCTGGCACCTGCCATCTTGGACTGTGCCGCTGCCCGCAGGATCCAAAGAACAGAAGAGAAGGCATCAAGTGTCAAGGGAGGGAAATTTCCCCATATTCTAGGAGCTTGGGTTTGGAGGAGTGCTGACTGTAATTTTTGCTTTTATCTGCTTGCTTCCTTTTCCTGGTTTCAGAGAGAGCTATCTAATTTTGTTTTTTGCTACTTTTTCTCCTCTTTGATTTTTTTAAAAATTAATTTGGTTAATTTACTTTGCATTTCTTCTGTTAACAATGTATATTTCAGTGCATGTGTTGGAGGACTGGTTTGTATTGCTGCCGTTGGTATCCATTTTGCTGTGTGCCAGGTACTGGCTGGCTGGATCCTTCCTTCCCTTTCTTTTAGTGATGCCATCCTGTCTCAGAGGGTCTTTGCTATGCTGGACAGGTGGGTATGTGAGGTATTTTTTGCATCAGTCTGATGATTATTTTTCTTTCTCGTGTATTGTTGCCTGCTTTGGGGATAGACTGACTATCTGTTGCCTTGTGTCTCCACTTCCTTGGTGTCATTTTAAAGGGTTCCCACGGACTTCTGGAGTGCCAGGACCACGAATGGGAAACCCAGAATGTTTAAAAAATAATAATTAAAGAGGTTTTCCCCTTTCATGTTAAGTGAAACAACCAGCACATGAAAACATGAAAACAAAAGAAAAATGAATGAGGCACTTGCGAAAGAGCTTGAAACAAAAAGAGAGGTTACTTACCTGTAACCATGGTTCTTCGAGTGGTACTCTGTGAATCCACACGAATGGGTTAAACTGCGCCTGCGCAGGACTCTTCGGAATATTCTAGAGCTTAAATAACTGACCAAAGGAACGTTTCCTTGTGGTGCGCATGCCCCGCCCGCCCGTGGTACCTCAGTTCCGAATGTCCGCCGCTGTCATAGCTCTGATAATTAGAAAGCTGTAGACAACCCGTGACGGACAGCAAGGAGGTTGGGCGGGACGTGTGGATTCACAGAGTACCACTCGAAGAACCATGGTTACAGGTAAGTAACCTCTCTTTCTTCTTCGTGGTCTCTGTGAATGCACACAAATGGGTGACTAGCAAGCTCACTTACCGGAAGGAGGGCCATCACGCCAACAATTAAGTCAGCACAGCCCTTCCAAAACTTGCTTCCTTTTTGGCTCTGACATCCAGCCTGTAATGTGTAACAAAGGTCGATGGTGTAGACCAAGTAGCTGATCGACAAATGTCAGAGACTTCAATGCCACGTAGCCAGGCAGTAGAGGTAGCCACAGCTCTAGTGGAATGCGCCTTCAATACATCTGGTGGGGCCTTGCCAACCAGCTCATAGGCTAAAGCGATGGCAGAAACTATCCATGTGGAAACTGTCTGAGAAGAGACCGGATGACCTTTCCGAGGACCGTGGAAGCAAACAAACAATCTGGGAGATTTGCGGAAGTCCTTAGTTCTAGAAATATAAAAGGTCAAAGCCCGACGAACATCAAGGGAATGGAGCATGCACTCAACATCGGAAGAAGGGTTAGGAAACAACGTTGGGAGGATCAAAGGCTGATTAACATAAAAACTCGAAATCACCTTAGGGAGGAATGAGACATCAGGATATAAGACGACCTTATCGGAGTGAAATTGTATATAAGGTGCATCAGCCCACAGTGCAGCCAACTCACTTGCCCTCCGTGCAGACGTAATAGCCACCAAAAACAAAGTATTTAGAGAAAGAAATTTTAGAGGAGTAGAAGCCATAGGTTCGAATGGTGGGCATGTAAGAGCCCTCAAAACAGTCTGAAGAGACCATTGAGGGATTGGAGGCCGTACAGGTGGACGAATGTTATTCAAACCTTGAAGGAATCTCTTCACAGTCGGGTGTGAGAATAAGCGGGAAGCGTCTGAACCCAAAGGCTGATAAGAAACAATGGCTGAAATATAAACTTGAAGTGTAGAATGTGCCAGTCCTAGATCAAACAAATAACGTAGGAAGGCAAGAAGAGTACCTAACGAAGCTGGAACAGCCACAAAACCTCTGGACGCAGCAAACTTGGTAAAAACAGACCACTTATAAGAATACAGCTATTTGATTGAAGGCTTCCTAGCCCTGTCCAGCACCTCCTTTATACTGGGAGAATCCTCCACACCGTGAGATGGAGCAACTCGATGTCGGGGTGACAGACCTTGCCTCCATACTGAGTTAGGAGGAATGGTTGGGGAGGCTGTCTCAGGAAATCTGATGTGATGGTCTTGAGGGTGGTAAACCATGGTTGACGAGGCCACCATGGAGCTACCAGGATGGCATCGGCTCGCAACTGGCGGATCCTGACAAATGTCCGTTGAATAAGCGGGATGGGAGGAAAAAGATAGAGAAGGACAGCATCCCATGTCACCATGAAGACATCGCCCAAGGAACCGTTGTCTCTCCCTGCTCAAGAGCAAAACGTTTTGCACTTTGCGTTGATCTGAGTCGCAAAGATGTCGATGGCTGGTGAGCCCCACCTGCTGCAGATATGGGCGAACACAGAGTCGTCGAGAACCCATTCATGCATTTGAGTGGTCAGGTGGCTCAGGCGATCAGCCACATCGTTGTCCTCTGTCGACACATGGATGGCGATCGGAAATATGTGATGATCGTAGCACCACTCCCACAGGTGGATCGCTAAGTACAGAAGGGACAAAGAGTGAGTGCCTCCCTGCTTGTTTATATAATACAGAGTGGTCATGTTGTCCGTAGCCACTTGCACTCCGCGACCGACCACTAGAGGATAGAAAGCGCGAAGAGCCTTGATAACTGCCAACATTTCTAGAAGATTGATATGTAGCAGCTTCTCTGAGCTGGACCACAGGGCGTGGATCTTGTGAACGCCACAATGCGCACCCCAACCTGTCGTGCTGGCATCTGTCGTGATCTGTACTGTCAGTTGAAGGGGCCTGAAGGGTCGACCAATTAGAAGATGCAGCACGAAAGTCCACCATGTCAGTTGACGTGATAACTCTGGAGTCACACGTAGATGTTTGGCAGGGTTGTCTAATAACGGAGTGAATTGAGACAGGTACCACGCCTGCAGAGAGCGCATCTTCAATCGAGCGTGAGGAAGAGCAGACGTGGTGGAAGCCATAAGGCCTACAAGATGTTGCGTGTGATGAGCAGAAATCCTGGCGTATGGGTGGAACGGACGAATAGCACGACTCAATTTGTAAATCCTCTCGGAAGGGAGGAAGACCCTGGCTCTGTTGGAGTCCAGAACTGAGCCAATGTAGTCCATGATCTGAGATGGTTGAAGATGGGACTTCGCAAAGTTGACCTGAAGGCCTAGATCTGCCATAGTTTGTAGAGTAAAACTTGTGTCCTCTTGTGCCTTGGAGTAAGAGCCAGCGATGATCAACCAGTCGTCTATATATGGAAAGACTATGATATTGTTCAGACGCAGGTAGGCCGCTACTGGAACTAGACACTTTGTGAAGGTCCTTGGGGTGGTGGCAAGCCTGAATGGAAGGGCACAGAACTGGCACACTGACTCCATGAAGACGAAGCTGAGATATTTGCAATGACGCTCGTGGATGGAGATATGAAAGTAAGCGTCCTGTAAGTCTATCACCACAAACCAATCGCCTGGAGAAAGAAGCGGAATGATCGACTCTAAGGTGACCATTCGAAAACGCCTTGGACAAAGGTAAGTATTGAGAAGCCTGAGATCTAAGATTGGTTGCAGTCAGCCATCCTTTTTGGGAACCGTTAAATATTGGGAATAGAAGACGTCCAGTGCTTCTTGAGAAGAAACGCGTTGAATAGCATGCTTCTGGAGAAGAACAGAGACTTCTTTTTCTAGAGCAGGTGAGTAAGCCGTGATCTTGAGGCGACCGACAGGAGGAAGATCTGAGAACTCTAACAGGTAGCCAAAACGTATGATGGCGAGCACCCAAGAATCTTTGGTGATGATAGACCACGTTGAAGAAGGGGGCTAGCCGGGGAAGGTGGGGTAGATCGATAGACGGGTTCAGCAGAAGACAGTCAAAGATATTGTTTATTCTTCTTGGCAGGGCGATGGAAAGTTTGTTGATGCTGACCAGAAGCCTGTGCTCGGAAAGAGGTGGTAGCAGAGGAAGATGGAGGAGGATTCAATCTTTCTTGAGCAGGAGGTTTGTACGGGCGATAGGCTTGATGATAAGGTTGTTGATAAGATTGTTGTGAGGTGAAAGGTCTGCGCCACTGATAACGTTGGTATCTGGGTTGCTGGACATAATAAGAGCGAGCTGTCTTCCGGATCTTATGTAAATTGTCCATCACCTCATCCGTTTTCTCGTTAAATAGTCCGACACCATCAAACGGAAGCTCTTCAATACGGGACCTAGCGTCGTCGTTGATGCCTGCAGAACACAGCCAAGCGTGCCTCCTGAGAGCAATGGCCAATGTCATGGCCTTGGACGCTGCATCTGCTGTATGACGTGATGCCAAACGTTGTTGTTTAGCCAGCATTGTCTCTTCCAGGTGAGCGTTGAGAGCAGCGGTCCTAGATTCTTCAGGAGCGGCTTGAAGAACTGGCAGAAGCTTGTTCCATAATTGCCTCTGATAGGTACCCATAGCTGCCTGGTAGTTAGAAACTCTCATTACAAATGAAGCCAGAGAGTATAGGCAACGGCCCAGTACATCTAGTTTGCGGCCCTCCCTATTGGTAGGGGTGACCTTAGAACGATTTCCCGCCCTCGATTGATTGGACTGCACTATAATGGAATTCGGTGCAGGATGCTTATTCAGAAAGGTCGTGTCGTTGCCATGTGTGCTGTAATGGTTTTCAACACGCCTAGAGATCTGAAAAGATGTAGATGGTTGATTCCATGATTCTTTAATGAGGTCCAACATAGCTGGAATAAAAGCCAAACTCAAAGGGGGGGATTTATCTTGGTTTAGATCATCAAAAACAAGGTCCTGCTTGGGAGGAGGAGGTTGGTCTATATCAAGTTCCAATGATTTGGCCATGCATAGAATTAACTGAGAATATGACGTAAAGTCTTCGGAGGGAGATGGGGGATGGATATCAGTGACATCCGAATCCGGTGTAGGTAAATTTGAGGGGGATTCCCTAGAAGCCTCCGAAGGTGGGTCCTGCTCAGAGACCGATGAGACCGAAGAAGCTCTGGATCCTCTATTAAGAGACAGAGGCGGTGAAGGTGAACAAGGATGAGATCTCAATATGGAGGCTGGGGCTCGGGAAATCGGTGCGGAGGTCCGTGCCAGGTGGATAAGCGGTTCTAGAAGACTCAGCCGGGTGAGATGACTGAACGTGAGACGCTTTCGGATGGGATACCGAGGGTGACAGTATCGATGGAGCCCGAGAACGCTTCACAGGACGTGATGATTGCGGATCCTGCTGTGGTAAATGGCGCTTATTAACAGGCTTCGATGCCATAGGGTCGAGTTGGAGATAAGCTCGATGCCGACGTCGAAGCGGTGAAGGAGATGAACCAGACGGGGAAGCATAGACATATCGTACCCTCTTGGGCCTGACATAATCGTCGGTGTCGTAAAAGGGATCAAGATCGTCCCCATGGTACCGACGTTGACCGCCACACCGATCAATTTCCACATAAAGTGGCTCTTCATAGTCTGTGAAAGCATGCCGCCGAGATGGACGGGGAAGAACTATGACCTCCCGATGCTGCGGGAGTTGTCGGCCTGGAGAAACATGCCGACGTTTTGCCAGACGCTTACGCGGAGGGGATTGTTGTGGTGACACCTCTGAGTTCGACAGTTGAATCACTGTTGCCCGCCTGATTGACATAGGGCTCGAATGGGCCGAGGCCGGGCTGGAGATTACATCAGCCTCAGAACGGCCATGACTCGGAGACAGGCTCGGAATTGATACCGAAGCCTGTGTCTGTGGCTGCAGTACAAAGCCATCCCCTTCAGAAAGCGATTCAGGATCATGAAGCTCCCTGGAAGATTCCTCGAGTATTGGCGAAGGCAGGGTCACTCGAACTGGAGGGAGTTCCTTCAGTTGAACAGACTTAGAAGGCTGTTTAGCCTTTTTATGTTTAACTACCTCCTTCTTTTTCTTGGGATCTTTAACAGATGGCGACTTCGATGTCGATGCCATCCCCGATGTCGAAGACTTCTTCGACTTGGACACCTTCGAAGAAGCTCTCGAAGAAGGGGTAGCAGCCGCCGGCGAGGCAGCGGGATTGGGACGAGGAGTGGGAGGAGCAGGAGTCACGGTAGGTTCCATGGTTGTCGAGCTTGATGGTGTTAACGACTTCTCCCAAAGATACGAGCGGAGTCGCTGTAAGCGGAGCTTCAGGGCGGGGCTTGGTTAATTTTTTACACTCTTGACAAGAGTTGGGCTGGTGTCTTTCCCCCAAACAGAACAAACAGCGGTCGTGGCCGTCCGTAAAAGGAATCTTGTTAGCACACGACGTACAGCGTTTGAATGGGCCTGAAGAGGCCATAAAATTTGGCGGGAACAGGGAAAGGTGGGTGGAAAGGAAAAAAAGAAAAAGACTCACGGGAAACATTAGCAATAGCAGTCCAGGATCAAAAACCGAGGAGTCAAGCCAAGAAGATAAAGATCCAAGTATCAAGTCCAATTCCGTAATCCAAATCACAAATGGTAACCAGTCCAAAAGCCAAAAACCAGACACAATAACGGCAGCCAATCCAAAATGCAAGAATCGAAAATCAGGTCAGTCCAAGTCGAAATACTCCAGATAAGAAAAACCGTAGTCAAGAAAACAGACCGAGATCAAAACCAGAAAATGTAAACGAACTGAAAACAGCTCTAGGTGTCGCGAAGGAGTCTGATTGCAGCAGCGGCAAAAAGGAACACGGGCAGGCGGGGCACGTGCACCACGGGGAAACATTCTATTGGTCAGTTATTTAAGCTCTAGAATATTCCGAAGAGTCCTGCGCAGGCGCAGTTTAACCCATTCGGGTGCATTCACAGAGACCACGAAGAAGAAGAAACACCTTTGGTCTTTTGCTGTGTACAGCCTTAGCCATGGCCCAGGGACTGTTAGTGCTTCATTTATGTCGGAGGGAGGGCTCAGCTCTGTCACGACAAATCCTGATGGGGTGTTCAGCTCTGACTTTGCAGATGAAAAACAGCGCTAGTAGCATTGATGCTGCATTGTGTTAATCTAAAGCTTGATAGAGGCTTAACACTTCTCTTGGACAGCAGCATTCCCTGCCCGGATCCACGGAGCCTGACATAAAGCAGGAGTGGAGTTTTGCCCTCAAAGCCATGCTAGAGATTCGACTCCCTTTCTTGCAGCCACCACCAACAGGCAGAAATAACACTGTAGTTAAGCATATCATTGAAGCAGGAGAGAGACGGAGACGATTCTTATCCTCCTTGACCCAGCGTTACCCTAAATCTTTCCCATCCCACCAACGCCCCCTTCCCTGCATTCCTTTCCTAATCAATGTGATTTCATGTGGAAGGATGGTTAACATCACAGCCTGAGACTTATTCCAGAAACAGGCAGCCATATCTGATGTGGAGTGAAAGATGCAGGCCCACCCCATTCACTCCACGTCAGGGCAGCAGGGAGAATTTAAGCATGTTCGCTGGGTTTCAGGGGACACGTCCCCAGCTACTGAAACACAGAGGAGCCGAGGTCCCACTGGCCCATGTTGGCTTGCAACAGAGAGGTTGTTCTTCTCATCCCACTGACTCTTGGTGTCCTTACGAGGGAGGCAAGAATTTAACCCCCTTGGTTGTTGGGCTTTGTTTTATGGGTTGGTTGGTTTTTTTCCAGCTGAGTGTCATGAAATTCCAGCTCAACCGACAAGGGCAAAGACCCTCTACCAAAAAAAAAAAAAAAAAAAAAAAATTGCCAAGAGGGGGAAGAGCCTGGGGAGGGGGAACAGGAGAGACGTGGCCACCCAAATGCACCGGGAGCTTTGCCTCCCCACCTCCTGTTGCCAAATTTCCTGTTACTAAGTTGGGGGAAAACACATTGTTGTTTGCTTGCTTTCTTATGACCCAAGGCTTCTGCTGTCTGTGTGGTGCGCATGCAGTTCCTGCCTTTTTGTCCAAGATAAACAGGACTTTTGCCCACCCCTGGCATAGGAGGGACCACTTTGGCAGCCAGAGCAAAGACTTAGAGGAGGGGCACCTAGGGAGCCCCACAGGTAGCCTCCAAACCACACATCACCTCTGCAAGCTGGGGAAGGAGGATCCCTCCCCTCTTTTTCCAAGAGCCAGGCCGTAGGTGAAATGTAAGACAGTGTGTTGAGACCCAGGACAGTGGCTGACCAGGAGCAACAGACACCACTGGGCTTGGTGGACGAAGGAGGAGAAGGGCTGTGGGAGGAGACTCACAGGGTGATGCTCTCAGCCAAGCCTCTGGACTACAGCAGGAGAGCCAGAGACTGGAGATTCCAATGTAAAAACGTATGGTTTAGATACATGATTAGACTGACTAAATAAATATTTTGAGTACATCCCGAGAAAGCAAGGCTTCCTTGGAAAAGACAACGATTCTGGGGAAAATGAAGGTGGAAGGAGAAAAGAAAGACTGAACATGAGGTGGCTTGATGCACTATGGGAAGCCAAAGCTTTGCGTTTGCAAGCCCAAAGCAGGGATTGCCATGACACGACTTTCTGGGCGGTCACCAGAGGTCAGAAGCAACTGGATAGTCCAAAACAACAGCATATTCAACATGTGTACTGGAGGAGAGGAGGGGAGGTATTGGGCAGAACAGGGCCTGAAAAGCTTGTTGGTGGAAAGAGTGCTTTGACTTGAAAAATGGACCTCCGGTTTAGGTCCACCGAGGCAGTGGGTGGAATCGAGGATGGTAAGGAAAGAACAGGATCCAAAATATCCAAAGATTTGGGAAACCATCTCTCGGCACATTTCCAGGGAACACAGCTTCAGTGCAGGAAGGGCTCTGCTTGGTCAGGCCAGGGGTTCAGTCTCCAAAACCTCCTGTGAAGGAGGTCTCAAGCAGAGAAAGGGGGGCCGGGCGGAGTTCTTTGACTGGCCAGTGAGAGTCAGGAAGATTTGGGTAAAGGGGGCTGAGGGTCTGGTGCGGAAGAATGAATCGATCTACACTGCCAGATATATCCATGCAAGACAGCAAACTCTTGCCAGGAAAAAATTTACCGAACAAACCTGAGAGATTACACTTAAAAGCGCATTTTAGGCTTGCTTTTTCTGTCTTCCAATATGTGAAAACATTTTGCATAACAGGGTTTTTGGGGGGAACAAAACCATACAATTATTTCCTTGAAGGTGTGAAAGCTTGAGAATAATTTCTAAGGAGCAGGAAAATGTCAGCAAATATTAAACACTGTCCCTCACAATACTTCAGTTCTCAGCCTTGTTAAAGTCCCCTATTAAACCAAGAGGAAAATAACCAAAACAAAAAAGAGAAAAGAACACTGGACTTGTTTCGCAAGCTAAACGGAATGTTCTGTACTTTCCTTTCTTTATTTGAACCAGACCGAACATGCTTCCTGCTCAAGAACCGGGCTGGGGCCAGGGCCAGCACGGGTCAGCTTTTCAGGACACAGGCAGGGCCAAGCGGCGAAACGACAACAGAGTCCCTGGGAGGATGCTGAGCACCCTCTGTGCCTGGTCTCCCAATTCTGCCCTCAAGGCTCCGCTTTTAAAAGAAAGCTGTCTCTGCGACAAGGGCTACAATCTACTTATTTGTCAAGAGCTGTTACGCAGATGGCAGACACCGGGGTTCCTCAAGGGGCAGGGCAGACCGTGACCTGCATCCTGTCTTGGCTGGTCCAAGCCACTGGCCACCCCACTTCATTGTGTTGGTGTACCCAAATGCATGGATTTCGAAGGGGCAGAGGAACTAGAGACCAAATTGCTAACATGCGCTGGATTATGGAGAAAGCCAGAGAGTTCCAGAAAAACATCTACTTCTGCTTCATTGACTACGCAAAAGCCTTTGACTGTGTCGACCACAACAAACTATGGCAAGTCCTTAAAGAAATGGGAGTGCCTGACCATCTTATCTCCTGAGAAATCTATATGTGGGACAGGAAGCAACAGTTAGAACTGGATATGGAACAAATGATTGGTTCAAAATTGGGAAAGGAGTACGATAAGGCTGTATATTGTCCCCCGGCTTATTTAACTTATATGCAGAATACATCATGCAAAAGGCTGGACTGGAGGAATCCCAAGCCGGAATTAAGATTGCCGGAAGAAATATCAACAGCCTCAGATATGCAGATGATACCCCTCTGATGGCAGAAAGTGAGGAGGAATTAAAGAACCTCTTAATGAGGGTGAAAGAGGAGAGCGCCAAAAATGGTCTGAAGTTCAACATCAAAAAAATGAAGATCATGGCCACTGGTCCCATCACCTCCTGGCAAATAGAAGGGGAAGATATGGAGGCAGTGACAGATTTTAATTTCTTGGGCTCCATGATCACTGCAGATGGTGACAGCAGCCATGAAATTAAAAGACGCCTGCTTCTTGGGAGGAAAGTGATGACAAACCTAGACAGCATCTTAAAAAGCAGAGACATCACCTTGCCGACAAAGGTCCGCATAGTCAAAGCTATGGTTTTTCCAGTAGCGATGTATGGAAGTGAGAGCTGGACCATAAAGAAGGCTGACCGCCGAAGAATTGATGCTTTTGAATTGTGGTGCTGGAGTGCAAGGAGAACAAACCTATCCATTCTGAAGGAAATCAACCCTGAGTGCTCACTGGAAGGACAGATCCTGAAGCTGAGGCTCCAATACTTTGGCCATCTCATGAGAAGAGAAGACTCCCTGGAAAAGACCCTGATGTTGGGAAAGTGTGAAGGCAAGAGGAGAAGGGGACGACAGAGGACAAGATGGTTGGACGGTGTCACCGAAGCGACCAACATGAATTTGACCAAACTCCGGGAGGCAGTGGAAGACAGGAGGGCCTGGCGTGCTCTGGTCCATGGGGTCACGAAGAGTCGGATACGACTTAACGACTAAACAACAACAACCCAAATGCATCTCAGCTTGACCACATTGGGGTTGCTCGCCCTTGAACACGATGAGGACATGCCAGCTAGCCCAGAGTGCAGCAACTCAACCCCATTGGGCCAGGCTGCCAATGCCTCCTTCATTTTGGAAAATACCACCACTGGCTACCGATTAGTCTTTGGGCAGTAGTCAATTCCTTTCACTTCATTTAAGTTTTGGAAGCCAAATGCCACACAGATAGGGGCTTTCTTCTTTTGCTCAAAGACGGTGACCTCTTAGAAGGGGAAAACAGGCTTCCAGGTCAAGCGAGTCCTATTCTCCCCCAGGACCCCTCCTGCTATGGGCACTGGGCAACTTGCTGCAATTGCAATTAAGCCAACATTCTACAAGGCAGCCAGATAGGCAGGTTGTAGGGAGGGGAGTTGGCTTGGACACTTTTGTAAGATGGGCAGAGGACATCGTACCATCTGCTCTGGCATGATGGGTACCTCATCATTCATTCCCACCCTTCACTGGTACATCATTGTAATTCTTGCCCTTTGTAACTCAAGTCCAAGGCCTTGAAGACCACTCACGGGCTTCAGTGTCCTGACAATACTTTAGGTAGAACCACCAAGGGATCCACTTTTGGCTGCTCTTGGCCAGAAAAGGCAGCCCCCACTGTTTCTGGTGGCAAGAGCCAGTCCAATTGACCGACCTGTGCACCCATTCAAACCCACCCATTCTGAAACTCCTATTGTCACTGACTGTTTTTTTAATATACCTGTGTTTTCTAAAAATATTGAAGCTTTTTCTAAAAATATATGCAGAATACCTTCACCTCTGTATTGTGCCTTGAACTGATTAAAACATCTAAAGGAGCCATTCAGAGCCTCTCTATAGCCCCGATTTCCAGCCTGCTCCAAAGCAAACATGCCAACATTTACCCGCAAGTAACCTCAGTTGTGTAGGGAAAGCCATGCCCTTAAAAACAGTTTGCATTTACATCTGGCTACCACACCATGTCTGGGAAAATGTTATTGTTTGAATTGAGTTTGATTTACTTGTCAAGCTAATTGTTCCAACATTAATTTAACATGCCTCACTGCAGCTGTAGAAAAAGCACACTTAAAGCAGAGCTCCTGCCCTCAGGTCAGAGAGACCGAGGGTCATGACTCCCAACAGAGGCCTTTTATAGCCATTCCCTTTAACATCGAAGCCCCGCTAGCTAGCTCTAGGGAACATGTTCAGGCACTGAATTCACACTTCACAACAACGATCATCTTGAGAAGAATATCTGGAAACTAAGAACTTAACCAACGCCCACACCCAAACACCAAAAGGCTTTGTCCCGCTGCAGGCATCCGGAACCCAGCCCTATCTAAGTCTCCATGGGCACACAGTCCTTCCTTTTAGCTGCCACAAAGTTCAGAGAGTGTGAAAGTAGATCCTCTCTGTTTACTCACAGAAAACACAGCTATTAAAAAATGGGCACCTCCCCAATGGAAGAGAAGCCATCGATCTGACTGCTTTGGGAGATCTCCTGTGTCCCAAAGCATCAACAATGACATTTTTTTTTCTTCTCCTCTTTCTAGTACAAACCACTTCTGGAAATGAACTAACAAGAACTTCTTCAAGGACAGGCAGTGGACAAGACTGACCACAAGCTGGGATGCCTTACATTTCTCTGCACAACATCTAAATGAGAGATGATCACCAACAGCACAGCGTGAAATTAGAGGCTGGCTGAATAACTCAGTTCGTTAGTTAGCTAAGGAACCAGAGGCTCGGACTTTGATATCTCACTGTGCCTCCCGGGAGAAGAGTCAGCCTGTATAGTCAAAGTGGCCCCACAATAAGAGAATGGTAAATCACTTCTAAGTACTAGTCTATACCTTTAAAAAAAAAAAACCTGGAAAGGACCACCACCAGTCAGAATTGACTTGAATAATAATTATTAATTCAAGTGATACTTTAAAGAGTTGTGGAGCCTAGCTGCAAGGTAAACCTTTGAAAGTCATAGGGACTACACCTTAGAGATAAGTGAGGGTTAGGTCCTCAACGAGGAGGCCCTGTGAAAAGTAAATACTTCTTTTATGCATCCAAAATGTTCTGAAATAAGGCACATTTCCTAACAGACCCGCGCTCACCCAAACTGTTGGACAATATTCTTATTCAATAACTCAGCAGAGTAGCTTGAGAAGCCCATTTTTCCAGCACAGGAGCTGCAGTCAGCACTCCCCAGTGCCTGATGATTACTATTATTTCAGCTATCTTCCTTGCCTTCTACACCTCCGCAGATCTTTAACCAAGGCAATAAGCCACTTACCAACCTTCAACAAAGGCCAAGATTTTCAGGGATAACTGATCCCTCACTGCTGCCAAGACCATCATGATTCCTAGCTTTTAACACCGGCAGAGAAGACATGCCATTCATGCCGTCCTCACTGTGGACCAGCCACATTCTATTATCTTCCCTGTGATAACAAGCTCAGTGAGGAATAAAAAGAAAGTGCCCTAGTGCTAATCCAAGAGTCCTGTGTACCTTCAGGGGTCGGATGCTGTTGGCTGGTATCGGCAGACCTGAAAGCAAGCCTTCTGTTGAGATAACAGTTAAAAGATACTGCAGTTTTCAAAGCCCAAGGTTTTTATTTAGCTGCAGCAAACCAAGACATAAGAGGTTCCAAACTCCTTCCAAGAAACAACTCACTTCTGAGGACAACAATATTGCTCCTTTCATCTTGCCTTTCATCCACAACTCGTTTATGTGATTTGGGAGACGCTGAAGTAGAGGAAGAGCTACTCTTGAGTGGAGCTGATGAAAACTGCTGAAAAGGCCTGGGATACCAGCTGGAATTGTCACAGAAAGTTTGCTTAACATGGGGCTTCCAGAATGCTCAGCTTGTAAGCCTCAAACTAACAAGAGGATATATCCATTGACAGCTCCACTGATCATGGTGGCTCTGAAGCCAAGATATATTCATAGCTTAGATCAGAGTTCTAGCTTACTTCAGAGTCATCCCCCCAGGGGGGTGAACTGCCTTCTAATCCAAGACTCAGCAGTTCCCGGCTCAGCTAGCTGTATTTTCACTCCTGCTGAGACGTTGTTGTGTAAGAAATTCACACCATCTTATTTGGTTATCACTCAACCCAAATCACACACATGCATCTTTGAGCCAGCACAGTGAAGACGAACTTGGAAAGTCATAGTTTTGGAAAACGTAGCCGTGTTAGTCTGTGCAAGTACATCAGGCAAAATCCAAAGGGAAAACAAAATAAAACAAAATCACAAAAACATGTGGCACCTTAAAGACTAACTATCAATCATATGTCACTGTGACCTTTCGTGGATCACATCCACTTCTTTGGACATATGGAATAAAATGAAACACCGAATGAAATACAGAATTCACAAGTAAAACACACAAAACATTCATTGGCTTTAAGAGTCTTGGGTGTGTGGTTACATCTCACGTGCAGTAATTGATGGCCTATGTTTGGTGTTAAGTTCTATTGTAAACATTCATAGAATCATAGAATCATAGAAAAGTAAAGTTGGAAGGGGCCTCCGAGGCCATCAAGTCCAACCCCCTGCTCAAGGCAGGAATCCAAATCCAAGCAGATCTGCCAGGTGGTTGTCTAAGTTTTTCTTGAATGCCTCCAGGGTTGGAGCACTCACCCACTCCTGAGGTCACGGGTTCCACTGTCGTACTGCTCTAACAGTTAGGAAGTTTTTCCTGATATTCTGCCGAAATCTGGCTTCCTGTAACTTGAGCCCATGGTTGCATGTCCTGCACTCTGGGATGATCGAGAACAGATCCTGCCCCTCCTCTGTATGACAGCCTTTCAAATATTTGAAAAGTGCTCTCCGATCTCCCCTCCGTCTTCTTTTCTCATTATTTATTTATTATTTTTAGTTATAGTTATAGGCTGCCTTTCTCATATCATGTCAGGTTGCAGTTCCTTCCACAGCCCAGACTTTCTATTCTAACCAAAGGCAACTTCCTGAAGCCTCAGAAAGAATTTCATCCAACTCTACTCCCTGAAAGTCTTTCTACCAGGATGGTCCAGGAACTCAACTTGGTCTGTCGTACATATAAAACATGTGCTCTCTTAGTAAACTAAGGATCTTTTTCCCTTCTTTCTTTTTTTTAACTTTCTTTACTCTTTTAAAGTGCACAATATAACATTAGACATCACATCAAGTACAAAATGAGAGACAGAATATTGAAAAACCAAATAAAAATAGTTTACAGATGTTATTAAACTGAGTTCAGTTTTGTACGTGTGTATGTGTCCTCACTTTTTTGACATATTGTTCTATAAAAAGCATTTTTCAAAAACTGTGATACCGTTCTTATAATCCGTGTATCTGTACTGAGGAAGTCGTAAAAATCTATAAAAGGATACCGTTCATGAAAGTATGACTCTTCTTTGCCCCTTTGCTGAACAAAACACACTGTCAAGATCCCAGGTTACTGACTTGTTCCAAGGAATCAAGGTGATTTCCAAGTGACACTGGGAAATAACTCGCCAAGCACATTGATGGTTTTGATAAGAGGCATAAAGAAAAGCCAGTTAAGATATGCCCCAGAGTTCACACTCCCATGCGCACACCACCCTCCAATATCCAGACGAGGGTCCTCCGCCCACAGTTAAGGCTAGACTTTAGCTGAATTGTTTCCCTGAAACACAGCCAGGGTTCAGTCAGAAATTTGCTCACAATAACTCTGCTCTCAAAGGCTTCACATCTGAGACCCTCCCTGCTCTGACTCCCATAAGGTCCTCTATCTTGTTATTCTAATGCAAACAGACTTCTGAAACTTCTTCCACGTCCAAAGTTTTGCCGCAGCAATGACCACAATCCTGGCAAATGCTCTCTGGATCTGGAAAGTGAGCAAACTTTCAAACTGCTTAGAAATAACCATTTCTGCCTCTCTGCTTTTATCCCTGCGAAAGGCGGAAATTTTGCACAGGACCACAAGCTGTCAGCTTCCCAGAAACCCCAAAATCCCGCTTAGCTCTCTACTGTAAACAGCCCAGTCGCAAGCTACCACATCACTAGACCCAGTTCTTGAAGGGATTATTCGGGCGCTCAGTTCACATTTGTTCTGCACATGCCACTGAACTCAAGGTATTCTCATTGTTCCACTTCTAAACCCTTCAGCATTCAAAAGGGCCACAAAAATGAGAGGAGAGAAAAAAAATGAATACTCCACAAGAAACAACCTCTCAGGAAAAGGGACAAAGCCGAGGAGGAGAGCTCAGAAATCTCTCAACAAGCAGGAAGAAGCTCACAGGGGCTTTTCCGGAAGCACCACTGGCTGTCTTGTGCTTGCCTGTAATTCTTTCCAAGCGCACATTGCACAAGCCAACGTAGCCCCACGTATCGGCTGGAAAGCATGGGGTGGGTAAGGACAGTTCTGACACACTGGGCATCCAAACTGGTAAACATCCCTGCAAATCTAAATGGAGGAAGAGAAACGTCACCCCCAGAACTCTGATCTTGGATGAAACCACAACAGCATTGGATGACCTTCGCCTTTCCCACGTCCACCACGAGAGGGTTCAGGACAAAAACCAGTCAAGGTATTCACAGCAGAGACATTTTCCGGGAGGGGCCTCCGCTCTATGATGGAGTGGAGGGTCCCTACTTTAATTCCCAACCCTCAGCTGCGTCTCTCAGCCTCAGCCTCTGGAGAGAGGCCAAAAGATCCAAGGAGAGGAGAAAGGCCTGGATGGATAAACAAGCTGCTTCTTGTGCTTTTAGTCATGGCTGACTCTGTGGAACAGACATATAACACTTTGATTTCACTCAAGACTCTAAAAATAACATTTATTCTCCCATTTTGAACCACAGAACTTTAGTCGTGTTTCCCACCCAACCGCTCCTCCTGCTTCTTTGAGCTCTCCTTCCTGGGGTATGGCAAGCACCACCACGAGAACACCCAGGCAAGAGTCTCCAACCATCTGAGTGAGGTTCCATATAGACCACAATCTCCCAGCAAGAACCAGGGCAGCCTTGGAGTTTCCCAGCCACGCCTTTCCCCAGGTGAGCCACATGTAGGTGTGGGTCTGCCGGGGAGAACACACAAAATGGATATCTATGGGACCTAAAGTTAAAAAAAAAATCTGATTGGCTGGCAATCCAAAATGAAACCAACTAGCGGTGCGTGATAAATAATACCTGAATTAAGTCAAACACTTTATTCATTTATGCAATAAATGATACTTGAATTAAGTCAAGCACTTTATTCAGGTAAATTCTTTTTATTTGTAGCTGACTGGAGAAACGTAAAAAAAGATGGCTATTATCCAACCCCACATTTCTGTACTGGGAAAGTTTCTTAACCACTCCTACATCTTGAAAGCATGATTTAAAAGTTACACAGTTACCACAAAAAGTCATTGTAAGTATCTCGTTCATTATTTGTGTTATCCTTTTCTCCATTTATATTGGATACATTAAAATCTATTAGGATCTATTAGGATTTTATTCTGGAATAACAGAAATTTGCTAAAGCTGTGGTGGCAAATTGCAGCTAATTAACAAGGTGCCAGCTCTGAGGCCAGCCGCATGCCAGTCATGTGACCAGTCATACAGGTGGCATATTATTAATTAGCAGCAACTCGCCACTGCCATTTAAGCAAATTCATTTACTTACTTCAGAGTAAAGTCCCAACAGGATTCTGGCCAATGTTATAAACTAGAGATGGGAGTATTCACATTTGTATATACGTATATGAATATTCCCCATGCAGCTGGACTTAACGAGGGGCCAGCCCCTGCAGCCGGTCCATCCACTCACACGTCCAGTGGTGGCAGTGGCCTCGCTCATCCTTCCAATTGCTCCCAGAGCTCTGCTCTCTTCCCGCTCGCCCGGCCACTCGGCAGCCGTGCAGCGAGACCCGTCCCCCCCTCCCACTGCCTGGAGTGGCCAGGCGAGCAGGAAGAGAGTGGAGCTCCGGGAGCGATTGGAAGGATGAGTGAGGCCACCACTGCTGGACACATGAGTGGACAGGCTGGCCGCTGGGGCCGGCCCTTCATTAACTCCAGCTGTGCGGGGATATTCGTATTCTAATACGAATACCCCCATCTCTATTATAAACCAGCCACTCAAAATTCAGATCCTGCCAGCCTTGTACCTTGAGTACCTGAGTCTTATACCGGAGTATCAACAATGGGCTCCTGGAACAAATGGATTTGAACATGGACAAAGGTCCTGTGCCAATGCTTTGGACATTAAGCTACTCATAAGTAACCTGAAGGGATTCTTACATCTGGATGAGTCCAAAGGGGAACAAAATATAAGTGAAAGTCAAATGACAGGAAAGGATAGATTGGTTTTGGTGTGGGCAGAAATCTGTACCAAGAAGCAGCTAAGAACTGAGCCAACTAATGGTGTGTTTAGATTGGAGCACTAAGATTCCTGGAAAAAAAACCCTTTTTCTCCCCTCAAATTACAAACATTCACTCTCTAATAGACAAAACAGTGAAACAGCTACCAAAATCAAAGCTACCACCTCTAGATCTTCTCTAGAACTGCCAGATAGGGTGCAGCTTCAACAGCACCACTAGTAGGGGAGCAGTCGAGTTTTATAACTCTCTCAGGTAATGACAACAGGGCACTTTCCCACACACTAAGTAATGGGAATGAATTACTTTGAGAAATGTGACTCTGCAAAAGATGTGTTCAAGAGCAGGACCATTTTTGTTTGTTTGTTTGTTTGTTTGTTTGTTTGTTTGTTTGCAACCCCCGGCGCTTCCAGAGAAAGCCGAGGTGTCGCGTGCTTGCAATGCTCCTGGGCGGTCTCCCAAGAGGCAGAGGTCTGTTTCAAGTTGCCTTCCTTTTCACCGCTAGCCCAGGGAAGAACAGGGTCTTCCAAAACGAAGGGACTGCAGAAGAAGGGGGAACAGGGGGGGAACCAGGCTTCCTGTCCTCTTATCGGAATCTCACCATCACCTGAGACACTCCAGCCAAAGGCAAGAGATGTGAAGACACTCTTTACCCAAACACGTGTGGGAAGGAAGAAGCAGAAGTGTGGGGCTAGAGAAGACGGCCAGAGAAGGAAAGTGTTACACTTGGGGGAACAAAAAGAAAGGATGGCCAGGCTAGGGGAGGGGGGCAGGGGTGGGTGGGTAGGAAAACAGGGCCCTTGGATTGCACAGGAAAACTGGAAAGACACCAAAACGTGCGCTAGGAAAAACACACTGTTAATTCTAAGTATGTTACAACATTCTGATTGCTTCTAAAGTCTCGTCTGGCATCTGAACTCTGAATGCACCTTTTAGCCAGCCATTAAAAGAATCGCTCCAGCACTACAAAGCACTTCCTTTTGTGAAATGCACTTTAAATGCCTCTCCAACTGCTCCCCACTGGATCAAAATGTCAACAAGACGTTCAAAGCACAACCCCGTGGCATGCCGGAGCACCTTGTCAACCCACGCTGCACTTTTGGATCAGTCGGGCTGTGCTCTTCTGTCTGGCAACGCCATTTTTCAAACCCGAGGTATCAAGCCATTATCCCTCAGCACCGCACAGCAGAGAACAATCTTGCACACATAAGGCCGGGACACAATAGGCTTTGTCTTGTTAAATGAAAGAACATGGGCTTCTCTTTTATCATTTCCAGCTGTCGGCGTGTGCTTCCATAGGGTCCCACTCCAACAAAGTCTGCACGCAGCACAGGAACAGGACACCTGAAGAATCTCTGGCAATCGTACAGCAGGCTGGTGCACGGGATTTCACCTGAGGAGCCAGAATGACCGGCCAGGAGCTAGGATGAGGCAGGGCCAACTGTCAAGGCCAGCAGGGGACTGACTGCATGGAGGAAGAGTGGAGCCAATTCAAGAGGAAGAGAGAGGAAGAGAGAGAGAGAGAGAGAAATAAAAAGTCTCAAGGCACCCATAAAGACCAAAAGCTTTCATTTGGCACTAGCCTTTGTGGAAGGGTAGCCTACTTCAGCCGAGATGTTGCCTTGAACATTTAGGACTAAGCAGTAGGAGCATCACCAGAGACCAGATTCCTCTTGCAGAACAGCCAATGGAGTCCCTGAATCAGCAGGGAAATGCCTGCCTCTCCCAGACGCTTGCTCCATGACCCTACGCAATGGGAGAAGGATCACAGTCGGACCAGGCCAAATTCCTGTCCAGCAAAGGATGATTGAAAGTGTAGGACGAGCTGCAGAAGATGACGGTGCCCTCCACAAACTTAAAAAAAAAAAACAACAACAACACCCTGAGAGCTCCCTGGACTGCTTTTTTTCTTCTTCCCAAGGCAGATCCAAGAGTGCATGAAGGAGCCCCACTGGGTCAATGAAGGGCCCTACAAATAGCTGTGAAGAGGCAGTTTTGGGGAATGGGCCACCATACACCTGTGGAGGCACATCCCATGCCTCCCTTGGTGATGTTTCCCAACCAAAGGGCTTCAGAACAACTGCGGTTCAGCCTCACTTGCCTACGGCTCGGGAGCTGATCCAGCCCTGACTTGTCCAGGGACCAGAAGGAAGGGCCTTGCTTGCCCCTTCCCCTTTGTTCCTCTCCCATTGGAGGAGCATCCGTGGCCCAGCAACACGGGGGCTCAGGGTGGTCAACCAGTCAGCACTGCCAGTAGGAGAAGACACACCCCAACAATGGTCCCTCAGGAAGATCCTACACACTCAGCAGAAGGAAACCCTCACGTGAAAGGGGCCTCTCCACGAGGAAAATGACAAGATGGATCCCTTTGGCTCATCTACCTCAGGAAGCAGAGCAGAGACCTCTCTCTGGAAGCTTTTGCCTTTCCAGATGTGATGGGTCCCATGTTTAGCTTGAGGCGACCTCCCAGTATTTTTCAACCATGCACTTGTTTGATGGTAGCACTGCTATTCCATTTCTGGGCACAATTCAAAGTGCTGGTTTTAACCTATAAAGCCCTAAACAGCTTGGGTCCAAGCTATCTTAAGGACCACCTCTCCCTCTATGAGCCTGCCCGGTCATTAAGATCATCAGGGGAGGCCTTTCTCTCGGTCCCAACCCCTTCACAGACACGCTTGGTGGAGACATGGGAGAGAGGGCCTTCTTCTCTGTGGCTGCTCCTTTAGACTCTGGAACTCCCTACCACAAGAGGCCGGACTGGCCCCCTCTTTGCTGTCCTTCTGCAAGCAGACAAAGGCCTTTCTCTACATGCAAGCTTTCCCTCAGAGACTAGATGCCTGAGGGGTTTTTTTTAAGGAAGTGTTGTGGTTTTGTTGCTTGTTAATATCTACCAGCTTTAAATATTATATTTCATTTTTAATATTATTGTTCTTTTAATTTTTAATACTGTTTAATATTGTAAGCCACCTTGGGTCTTCTTGAGAAGAAAGGTGGGCTATAAATATTATAAATAAATAACAAACAAATAAATAAATAAAAGAGTGCCTAGGCCCTAGGCTATGACCAAGTAGCATAATGCCAACCCACCAGCTGAAGGGAGTAATTTTAACCAACTTCAGCTGCCATTCAAAGCTACAGGTGGAGATAGTAGGGGAGAAACTGAGTCAGTTTCCAAGAGCTGCACCCAAACAGAGAGATGTCTCTTCCTCCCCCCCCGCAAACAGGTGGCCCCCTTCTTCACAGACTGACTGCAGAGTGGGTCCCCAGATCCACAGGGGTCCACCTCGAGGGGTGGAAGTACACACATCTGCCAGCCCTTCAATCAGGCTTTCCCTGTGAGAAGTAATGAGAAGCGTCTAACATCGCCTAACTGTGCCGGCCTACTTCAGGAGATGTATGGAATATGGAAACGATTAAAGTACTCACTTTCCCTCTTTAAAGAAAGAACGTAGACCTATAAACAAGGCCTTGGGGGCGTTTCGGCAGCTTAATCTACACAGGGAATATTTTGTTGTTTAAGTCAATCAGAAACGGTTGGGCCCAGGAAGCTGTGAGTGACAAGAACTTGGCTGAGCTGGCCAAAAAACAATTGTAGATTGTAAATACATACAGTTTTTAACATAAATCATTCACTGCTCTTATGAAAAGCTTTCTTTGTGATATATCTCAACTGTGTCCATGCTGTCTAAGGATGATGAAAGGAACCAAGGCCATTGGGATGGTGGAAGCCGTACAAAGGCCACCAACGTCCCCCTCTGATACCATTTGCACCAGAAGATCTCAGCCACCAGAAATAACTGTCCAGCCCACCAGGCAGAAGGCTAGGGTCTTGGGCAGATATTAGGGCCATCCTGCTCCCAAGGAGGTTCCAGCAAGGGAGAGGAGACAAGACTGGAAGGAATGGAGAAAGAGAATGAGGTCAGGGCAGGCGCTACCTTCTGAATGAATGGAGACATGCATGTTCTTATCGAAAGGGAATGGCTTGAATTCACAGAGGAGAAGTCTACAGAGGAGAATCAGCCCCAACAACCCAAAAAACTACTACAGCCAGGACAGGATGTCTCCCCTACGAGTTCTCCAAAAGCACCAGAGGACAGTTCTTGCCTTGACATGCTCCTTGTGGGATTCAAGAAAGCACCTGGCTGACCATAGGTAGAAACAGGGTGCTGGGCAGCTAGAGAGACTTGACTCTTGGCCTGAACTAGCTGCAAGGCTCTTCTTACATTTGATCCTATGGAGAAGAGCAGCTGCACATCTGCTCACCTGCCAAGAAGGCATCACTCATGCCTGAGCTTCAGACCCTAGTACAAAACACGGGGAGTTACTCTTGGTTCTACCCCTCCCACAATCCTCCAGTCAGCCACGGCCACTGATCACTGGGAGATGTGGCCTGCTAAATGGCATTTCCAAGTTCTAGACCTGAGGGGCCCTCAGAGTTAATTCCAGCACTCACTCAAACAGAGGCAGTGCCAGTGTTGTAAGATCTGGTGGGTAAGAAGACCGGCACAAAGCAAAAGATGTCACGTGGTGCATGCCTTGCCACAGAAGAGCCACCGGTGTTTAAGAAGGACGGCACCTGCCAGGATCCCAACATGAATGGACATGTGGTCAGAAAATATTTGGTCCCCAGTCCCCAGTCAGGGCAAAAAGATGGCACTATAGCACAACAACATCGCTCCTTTTTTATTATTATTATTTAACAGTCAGATTTATGGAGTCGGAAATCCCTCCTCAGACTCACACACGCACAGGCGGCTAGTATGCCCAACTGGGGTCTCGGACCTTCTGCCCTGGCCAAAGCATTAGAGCAGAGGTCCAGATTTTTCCTGGTCCCCCACTGCCGGTCAGGGGGGATGGGTCTCCTGCGCCAGCCAACCTCTCCCACAGATTCTGCCAGGAGCTCCCAGGAAGGGCTGGCCCTCTAAGCAGTTAACTCAACCTCAGAGAGTCTCTCCAGAAGGTTGTTCGCTTCGAGGCAATGCCACCAACCCTGAAATAAGACGAAACAGAAAACAACGGTGCTTGCCAACTCGGCAAGAAAAAAACGAAGGTTATTAAAAACACATTCTTATTTGCTGCTAATAGAAACAAGCCAGGAGAAAGACATAAGAATCCTTTTCCCCTCATTAATACATAAAATTTATACGATACAACAAACGTCTTTGATCCCGAGGAGCCAAATTCCCTTTTCCTACAAATCCATTCATTAATGTTTTCAGCACCCCGTGGTTACACCCTTCTCTCAGCCAAGGACAATCAAACACATCTCCCCTCCTTTGTTTTCCACATCGTGTCTGGATGGTTCTGAGAGCAGCCAGGGCAACAGAGGCATGGTTTCCCACACAGAGAGATCACTCGTCATCCAGGGACCACAGATGCTTCACAACGGCAATTAATAATGGTCTTGCAGCATTCCCAAGAGGTGGGTGGTAAGCCTGTTCTATGGGGCAAGGGACAGGGTGACAGAGCAGTCAGCGTTTGCCCTGCAAAGTCACACCGCTGGCCCACGACAAACCTGGGAGCAGAAGCTGTCATGCAAGGCCCACCACCTCCGCCTGGCAAGGGGACGTCACCTTTCCACACGCAGCCGCCATTTGTGCCCTGATCACCCAATGGAACAACTGCAACACCCTCTAGATCACGCCAGGTACGGAGCCTGAAATGAAGGTGAAGAAGGAAGGAGGGGGACCAGGGAACGCCAGGCCTTCCAGGGGGTGCCCGCTTCTCCCCTCATGCTGACCTAATTCTAGGTGTTAGCTTTCACACACACGGCAAACACGACAACTGTGGAGTGGTGGTCTGGAGGGAGGGAACACATCACAGTATACACTCTCAAACACACACACACACGTCTGTCTCATAACCCAACACGCACTCTCAGCATCTGGGAATCAGGAGCACTCAAACCCCTGAACAACCATTAGAATTTATGTGGTTTTCACAGGATTATATGGGTACAAGGAAGATATTAACATGCTGCTTTCCCCCCCACCCCTGTTTGTAACAGAGCCCATATAAGAAGAGATCCAGAGCCACTTGTGCAGAAGGAAGCCGTTGGCTGTGAAAACATGCTGTAACTGAAGAGTCCATATCTAATCCGGCACTGAGAGTTGGGTATGGTTTGTCCACAAAGTGCTCAGACATAAAAGTGGCTTCAATTTGCTCATTTTAATACAAGCTCCAGTTGTTACTAAATCTAGACTAAAAGCAGCACAACGCAAAGCAGAGGCAAGGACTGGAGACTCCTGGCCAGGGAGGGAAGGAGTGGGAGGCCCACGATGGCCAGGAGACCTCCTCATACAGGGCAAAAAATTGCCACTTCTTCAAGAAGACCCACAGACAGAGCAGGACTATCACGTTCCCAGACACACAGGCAAACCCAGCCCGGGTGGGAAGAGGCCCAACGGCAAGAGCCTTCGAAAGCCGCGGGGAGCACACCTGGCTGTTTTTGAACTCTCAGCCTTAACCCCAAGTTTTACACCAAATGTACCTGATGAAGATTTCTGGAGAACCTGGAAGCATGTCTCCTTTGGGAGTTTTTAGAGACCCCTTTCCCACAAGTAGGTGGCTGATTCCAACACGGCTGTTGTTGTTGCTGCTGCTGCCGCTGCCTTGACATTCCCACCATTTGCTGGCCTGGCTTTGCACCTCCTTTGGTTCTGCTCAAGGACACCCTGCAAAGGAACAAGCCCTGCAGCTGCTCCTCAAACATCCCTGTTTTACCTTGTTTCCTTGAAGGTTTAAATCAGGCAAGACAGTGACCACTGCCAGCAAGCAGCCCCACCAAGGGCAGGCCTCTTGGGGGGGGGGGGCCAAAACTGAGGGTGGATGTTTTGAAGAAAGTTATGCTACTTAAGCTTTGCTGTCTTTATGTGCTGTTAAGTTGCGTCCAATTTATGGCGACCCGACAAATGGGTGATCTCCGAAAGCTCCTGCTATTAACAGCCCTGCTCCAGTCTTCCACACTCAAGGCCAATGACTTCCATGATAGAGTCAACCCACGCCGTAGTTCCTCTTCCTCTTATTATTATTATTATTATTATTATTATTATTATTATTATTATTATTATTATTATTATTATTATTATTATTATTATTATTATTATTATTATTATTATTATTTGCTTCTTTCAGCTACTCCTGGCATTCTTGTCTTTTCCAGGAAGTCTTGTCTTCTTGTGCTCTCAGTACAGTAACTTAAGGCTTACTGCATAATCATCACCAAACTCTTTTATTCATTTTTATGAATTAAAGATAAATTACACTGTAAATCTGCCTTAAGTCAAAAGAAGATGACCAGGTTAGAAATGCAAACAAATTTTTGTTCATTCCTCATCGTTTCTGAGGAGCTAAACATCAGAATGAACCACACCTCCAGCCAGTCCCGATATAAGCCCGAGGGAGAGACCGTTCATGGGAAACCCATGAATTGCGTTCTCTCTTCTCCATCCAGTCTCTGCACTTGAGGGAGAATGTTTTCAACCAGATATCCTCTACCTGCATAAAGGTCCTGAAGAAAAACTAGCAACACTCAAGTTGAACAGAAGTCTTCCTCGGAGAGACTGAAGAAGAGAAAAATAAGTCAATCTCGGCTTTATTTATTTATTTATTTCATTTATACCCCGCCTATCTGGTCAATTATGACCACTTCCCTCTTCAAAAGACAAAGACGGCACCACAGGCAGCAAATCTTTCGCAGCCATCGACAAAAGAGATTCCAGTCTTTGCCTCTTCCAGCAGGACGGGGGTGGGACGTTTAAAATGTTTCAGATGAGAGTGGAACATGGGCAAAAAAACAGAGCCTAAGCCACCCAGGGCAGAGATTGGTGGCGAAGGTGGGGCAGAGTGATGGGGGGGGAAGTGCTACTACTCCAAGGGCCCCCAAAGAGCGTTTCAGACCATTTTACTAGCCCAAAAGGGAAGGGGGCTCTCTTAGGGTTTCTGCAGTGGGGTCTGGAAATTGTCTTTCGGTAAAGACTATCGGCACGCATTTTCCGTTTTTACTGCAGGCTGTTGTTGGTCACATACCTATTCTCGGTAGGTACAGAAACCCAGGAGGCCTGCATTTGAGACCCAAACAAGGAATCAGACAATCACAGAACGGCAGAGCTGGAAGGGACCCCAAGGGCCATCAAGCCCACATCCCTGCAGACACATGAAACCCACTGCTAAAGCAACCCTGACGTGTTGTCCATCCAACGCCCACTTAAAAACATCCCGAGGCAGCCAGTTCATTTGCTGAACAGCTCTTCCTTTCCAGATGTTCTTCCTAATGTTCCTCGAAGTTACCCCTCCTGTAGTTTGGGTCCATCACTTTTGAGTCCTCTCCTCTGGCACTAGAGAAAACAAACTTGTTCCATCGTTCATGTCACCGCTTTTCATCCATTTGAAGAAGGAAGTCCCCAAGATCTTGGAACTGCAAGATTCGCGAAGAACGCCAACTGATGAGGCTCAAAAGAGATGGCAGGAAAGCACAGAGTGTGGGGCTGGGAATGCAACTCTGCAGCAGAGCTTGGGCCTTGCACAAAGCAAATCTCCCATTAAAAGAATCAATCATAATTGACCAGATAGGCGGGGTATAAATGAAATAAATAAATAAATAAATAAAATAAATGAGGGGAACAGCCACTGGCAAAATGGCTGGTTGTGTCTTGGCACTTGGGCTGTCTATGTCTCACCCAGGCCCCTGCACCACCAATCCTAACCAACCCTCTGTTCACCTCTTCTTGCACGTCTGTTGAACTAAAAGGCAGGGCACGTTGGCCATGGGAAAAGACATACCATGACCATCACATGAGTTTGCAAGATTCAGTGGCACCAGATTAAAATGCCATGACAGCGGAGGGCTCCCATAGGGCTAGCCCAGCACCTGCACATGGACAGCGCACATGCAGGTGTCTTTCATGCTTCTGCCACCCCTCCTTCACAGTTCTGTGTGACTCAGATGACGAGTTTCTTGGCTCCTCTGCTGCACCAAGATGCTTCCTTGCATGATGTTTGGCAGATGAGGCCGCACAGCTCTGCCAGTTCACCCGCCCTCTGTTTTAATCAGTATCACATAAAGTTTAACACATGCTTTGAAATGCGCACCAGATTCTAAGCATAGCCTCCAGGGGGTCCTGCTGAAGAACACAGACCTTCCCAGCCACTGCTCCTCCAGTGAAGTTGCTCTCAACTTTGGCTGAACCACCCGGACTGTCAACGCCAGCCTGCTGCCAACCAGAGGAAAGGTTGCCGGGTCAGAGCTGAGAACAAGACTCCAAGCAGCTGGAGCTGGAACGTGCTCAGGACAGGACAGGGTGTTTGTTTATCCTGCTGTCTGCTTAGACAGGAGAGCTCTCCCCAGGGCCCTGTTTCAGGGCTGGCTGAGCTACTAACAGCAGAGAGAAGGAGAGGAAAAGGGAGTGAGGGAGAGAGAGAGAAAGAGAGAGAGAGAGGCTGGAAAAGGTGAGTCAGGCAGATGAATGTCAGGAGGCATAGAGTCTCTGCTGAGAGGCTAAGGCCCACAAGAGAATGACATGCCCCAGGTGGCCCCTGCCCCAAAAGAGTAAGAGGCAAGACAAGGGTGGGCCACATGCAGGTGCCCACCCATTAGATCCCTCAATTCAAATCCGTGCTCTGAGGTTGCACTTCAGCAACAAAAGCATTTTAAAAAAATAAAATAAAAAGCAAGGCTCTTGTTTTAAAAGAGAAGCATGCTCTTTGAAGACCCCAGAACACACAAGTCTTCTTCGCCCCTTGCATCACACCTGGCCTCCTCAGCCAGAGACTCCTGAATTAGGAATTCTGGGGGCCCTGCCACATCCCTACTCTGCACAATGGGGGGAAGTTCATCCAAGGAAAAAGGGCGAGGCCACATGGGCCAAGGTGTTCAAAGGCCTGGAGCACTCTGCCTCTCATGTTCCAGGGGAGCTGGGAGATGGTCAGCTTCAGGTGAAGCAAGGGCAACGGAAAAAAATCCAGGCACTCATTGTCCTGTGCAATATGAAAGAGGACAGACCTCATTCAAAAGCCCATAAGGATCTGCACACTGGCCCTTCCGCATCAGAATTCGAGTTGAAGCCCGGCACAGGTGAGGAGCCCAAGAAAGGACTTCTTCCCAGGTATGGCTACAGTTAGGTTTTTTTCCATTTCCTTCATGGGCTTGAGAAAGAGAGAGAAGGAGCTCTGATGTCTTTAAGACACCATTTGGTTTCTGAAGAATAATCCATATCCTCCCCCTTCCAAATAAAAGGGCTTTGCTTCTCAGCAGAAGGAAAACGGGGAGAGAGCCAGTCCAACCTTCCTTGGAAGTGAATTCCTGGGACCGGCCACCTGGGAAGCCAGTGAATCTTACTTGTGAATCCATCGATCTGATCCAAGCCTAATTCGGAATGCACGGGGGAATTCACGCAGATGTATCTTATTTCATGTTGGGAAGAAAAATCCATGAGGGATCGGTCTTTTGGGTGAACTCAAACAGGAGGAGGAACACCATGAAAGAGGCTTTCACTTTCATTTTCAGGTTTCTTTGTGGTTCTTGGTAAAGAGGCCCTTCAACTTGAATGCTTTGTATTGACGAAAGAAAAGGACCAAAAGCTACTGGTTTCTTTCGTGTTAGCTTTTCCTTCACATCTGTCAAATCACCCAGGAAATGTTTGGTCAAATAACATAGAGAAAGCAGCTGTCAACAGCCAATCAGAACATCCAGGAGAAGGGAACGGAGAATTTTGAATCACTAATTAAAGGGGCCTGGATTGGTTGGGACCCAAAGAGGAGGGAGTCATTATCTTTCTTTGCTTCAGCAAGATGGTGCTGCCTGCCAACTCTACCATGGAAGCCCTGCAAAGTCCCCGCTGCTGCTTTAAGTACATTGCTGCTGTTACCCCTGCTTTGGCCATTGCACCAGCCCCTCTGCCAAGCTCTATCACAAGAGCCAAGCTGCTTCCTCAGGCCAGCTGCAGACTTGCAGAACTCAGGCAGGAGGGGATGGGACTGAAGGAGAGGCCATTGATGATTAGGGTTAAGCCTCCCCCCCCCCCCCCCGGTAGGAGAACAGGAACTGCGGCAGCGAGTCAACACACCTGCCTCTTCCCATTTCCTTCCGAGGTCACGAGGAGCCTTCAGCAGTGGTAGCTGCAGTGAAAGGAGAGGAGGCAGCAGGACATGAATGTGGTGCCTTTAGGAGGGCAGCGCAGGAAGTTGGTTCCACGGGCCATTCCTTCCTCCTTCTTCTTCCCATTTTGCCTGGCACACGGTTTCACCATCTCTCACTCCTTTTGGCATGATTCTCCCCTTCCCAGGCTAGAGTTTTTACAACAGGCACAAACAGGGTGAAATGAAAGAACCCCAAAGAGCCAGTCCCTTTATGTTGAATGAAAGGGACCAGGAACTAAAAGACCACCACCCACCCCCCAAAAAAGAAAAAAGAATGACTCTCCCTGCCCAAAAAAGAACCTGAAATGAATGAAACAAACAAGCAAACAAAAAGTCGCTATACAGACTGTTAAAGAGTCCCTGTCCCTGTCAGCTAGCTTGTACTCTTGGACTGGGTATGACCCCAATGTCCTCTTTGCTTACAGAATGGGTCAGCTGCTTCTCCCATGAGCTCAAAACGACGTACACCTCCAAGACTATCAGCCTAGACCAGCTCCAGTTCCCCTCGCTCGAGACACTCTCCCTGGGGAGTAAACCAGGAGCCAAAGTCAGAAGGCAGCTCTGTGTGTGAGGGGCAGCAGCCCTCCACTCCAGTCCTTCTAGAGAGAAAGAGAGCCCCAATGCCACCCTCCAAGTCTTCTGCAGAAGAGGAATGCTGGGGAAAATATACAGATGAAGACGGAGGGAGGTGAGGCTCACATTTACTTGAGCAAAAAGAAGTCTCTACCGACCATGCCTTTGACTTGCAAAGAGCCCTCTGTCAGGGTAGTCCTGTGAACAACCATCAGAGTAGCAAGCTCTTTGTTCAGAAATGCGGTTTTTACCCTTCCGTTTTTGCACTAACTCAAACCAATCCCTGGCCTTCTGAACCAGCCCCCTCCGCATGCAGCCTCCCTGCCTAGAATCTCTGCATTTCTCTTTCTCAGTCTGAATTCTGACAACCCTAAAGAACCCTGGGCAGACCTGACATCCTGTCTGCATCTCTTGGCACTTTCCCCCAAATCCCCCATTAATTACACAGGCATTTTTATCGGAAGCATTCCCATTTTGGAGGCTAAAGCTATCACCTTTGCCTCAGGACACCTGAGGAGCTTCAAGGGCCCACCCCTGACATCACTCTGAGGCAACAGAACTGTGAAACTCAGAGGACTAGCAAATTCATGACCCCACGGAGGGAAACCAACTGAGTGAAAAAGCCCCAACTGCAGGTCAGTCATGGCTACTGCCAAGACATCAACGAACAGTCAGCACGAACGATGCTGTCTGCACGAACGGTGAAATCTAATTTTCTATGAAGTATACATACCAAGGGGGAACAGGCTCCAACAACTTCCATCTGCGTTGCAGGAGATTATACAAGGTTTGAAAAGGCTCGGCTTGTGGATAATTAAAAACACTGTCTGCCCAAATGGCACTTTTGAACGTCGTTCTGGGCCACGGAAAGGCCAGCCATCAGCATCTGGAATGGGAGCCGTACTCAGCGACCGAGCCCTTCCCTCCGCCCGCCTTCTGCAGCGTAAGGGAGGAAAGAGGAACAAGGGCATGGAGTGACGAAGAAAACGGAGCCTCCAATAGATTCTCACCATGTCCAGGGTTCAACTTCCTACGGGGAAGGTGGTGGTTGTGTTGCAGGCATTGCAACACAACTCACACACTCAAACAGAACTTGGGTTAAGAACACAGCTGAGCTTTTGCCGAGCCCTTGTGCACTTCCCTAAGGCTGGAGCACAAAAGGTTCCCAGTAGGTCACACCTCTCACCGGCAAGAATCCCAGAGTGGAAGCAACCTTAAAGTAGGGGTGGCACGAAAGAGAGAGGCCAACAGACTGAGAAAGTAGGGGCATGAAGAGTCCATGGTCTTGCCTCCATCTGTCAGCCAGAAATCCAGGGCGTGGGGTAGGAGGACATGTTTTGGTTGCAGAATCTCATCCCATCCAAGAACAAGTTCCAGAGTGGTCATTCCTGGTCTCTGGCCCAAAGGAGCTTCCTAGAGACATGCTGGATGCACTATGCAGTTCTGGATGACCTTTCTCACCTGCCTGATGTGCCTCAAGGGTTAGTGCTGTGTAATAAAAAGACTCAGCAGGTATCATCATCCAATGTTAAAGGGATGTCACTAATTCCCAACAACTTTGTCTCCAGCCAGATGGAAGAAACCCAAAAAGGGTCAGGGAGGTCAAAGAGACGCTAGACGTCTCCCTTCTGACAACGTGAGGACACTCTCTAAGCAAGGGCCACATAATTAGAAACAATGGAGGTGGGAATGCAAACATGCAGAAAGTCTTAGAGCGAATGCGATCCAGCATATTTGTCTTGCAGCACCTCCAGACATCCAGCAAAACAGACGGCTAAATCTAACTGCTAACCCCAGTTACAGTAGCCCCACTGGATTAATGGAACATTGACAAATCCCCACTTCGGAAAGTCCCACTGATTCCATGCAACTACTCCATGTGGGATTAACAGCTAAATTTTGTCCCACAACCCCACCTGCTGTGAGATGAGCCTGGTATCCTCTTGGCTTCACTTTCGGGGGGTGGGGGTGGGGAGAGAGCAGGTGATTGTACTGACAAACCCAACACTCTTGTCATCTGTCAATCACCGCCCTTTGCCTCCTTCTCCCTGCACCAGGTGAATGGTCTGCCTGTTTAGTGACCTTTATTCAGTCAATGTGTAGTCAGCATGGCCTTATTGGCACCTTCCAACTCCCACTATTCTGCGATCATTTTCTTAACACACACACCATTTGTAACTGGTCATAAACTGCTTTGGAAAGTGGGGAGTGGTGGTGGTGGAAGAAGTGGAATCCTGACCTCCAAGCATCAGCCAACTCACACTGTGCATACCTGGCTTCCACTACAGCCTAACACAACTAGTTTCATTGGAGTTCAGTCCTAGATGGAGCTGTGGTATCCAACTATAACCACAGTCCTGATCTTCCACAATGAAGCAATGGTTATGTGTATTCATTTGTCCCATGAGGAAAATACCTTGCAATTTTTAAAAACAGCAAAGGACAACATCTGAATATTTTTCAGCACAATTTATCCCACACATTACTATTAGCTTCCTCCCACAGAACACACACACACACACACACATACAACAAGCAGCTTCCAGTTTGCAGGGCAGAACGAACACTTGCCCAGCACCACTAAAAGGTGACAAAGACTGATGTATCTATCACACGGATTTCAGCCGCCGTGAAACAGCACTTTTCAAGCATTTGGTTTACAGAAATATAGCACCACTGATGTACTAACTGAAATAAATGCATGGAGCATTCCCTATCTCAAGACCCACGTTCTGCCAACAGAGCCTCGTGGCGCAGTGGTTAAACGGCAGTACTGCACCCAAGATGTTTTTTCAGGACCTATGTTCGATCCCAACAGATTCAGGTAGCTGGCTCAAACACGACTCAGCCTTCCATCCTCCTGAGGTGGATAAATTGACTACCCAGCTCACGCCGGTGAGGAAGGGGCAATGTGTATCCTGAATCAACAAATTGTGAACCACCCAAAGAGTGCTCAGAGCGCTATGGGGCAGTAGATAAGCAGCACACTTTGCTTTGCTACCTCCTTGATGCCAGAAGGCCTTTTTGGAAAAGGATGCAACAACCCCCCCCCCCCCCCAAAAAAAGAGACTGTTGTCCTGCCATGCTGATTTATGGCCAAAGTATCAGCCCAAATCTCACTGTCCCTTTTCTTCCACTCCCTCAAGAGATGAACAAAGAAGGTCAGCTCCAGTTTATCTAAGGAACCCTAGGAAGTTTCAGAAATACTGTCAGGGCAGAACAAGGAAACTTCCACTCCCATAATATTTCTGCCAATGTTTGCAAACTGTCTATAAAAAGTTTGTGGAATGTCTATAAAACGTTGCTCTTCTGCGGCTTCTGCCCACTCACCAAGCTTTCAAGAAAGCATCATTCCTTCCCGGTGCACATGGCACCGCTAAAGCCAAAGTTCTCTGGGACTCTTGGCCAGGAATGGTTCCAGATGAATCGCAGAAAGAGTTGAAGATGCTGAGGCCATGCAGTTCAGCCATCAAGCCTGCTATGATTAAAATAACTCAGCATGCCACATTTCCAAGCTCATGTGTGTGCACACAGTAGGAACATACAGATTCAAAGAGAGTCCTGGAAAATGGGACCAGATGCTTGGATGGTTTAACTTGCAAGCAAAAGCACACCCCACTGATCAGCAGAGGTTAAACCACAGCTAACTAAGCCACAGTCAGCCACAGAGAAAGACTGCCAAAAGCATAAAGAAACCCCATCTAATATTGTCAATGCTCTCATCTACAGACAATTCCGTCTAAGCAACTGGTCCTCCAAAGGAACCCCCTTCTACCTCAAACCACTGTTCATAATGAGTTAGTATCTTGTGCAGAAAAAGGTCCCCCATCAAATAAAAGGGGGTGAAATTGGAGGCAGAATGTTGCCCAGAATAAGCTGTATAAAGTTAAACAGAATTTTCTTTCTTTCCTTGTGCCTGAAGCACCACAGTACAATTAATAAGCATGTCATATAATTTTCACCCAGTAAGGGGCAACATCAAGAGCATTTGGAGCAGCTAGCTTCACATCTTCCATGGTGCATGTGGAAGGGCATCGAGTAGGCTGACAGAGGTGTGGAGTTGCCTTGTGTCGTCTCTGCTCGCAAAGAACTCTGTTGGTGTGAAGACCCCATATTCTTCGCTTGACTTCGGAGCTGTCAACTTCGCTCTGTAGCCTATGAAGTTATTCTCAGTTATCCCAGTTCTCTGTCTGTTTGGGGTCTAGACTTTCCTGAGATTCCATCCATTTTAAGAGACAGTTAGTTCTTTCTTTCTACATAATAGTCCTGGCATTCTCTCCTGGGTGACACAGAAGGAGCCTCCCCAAAGACCATGAATACATCTGGGTATCTCCTGGGCAACGACCTGTCGGCTGATCACTCCACTCCAGAAGCATCAACATGAGGGCAACTCATTCTATGAATGGACAAAATTGCTCCAACTGGTCTGTCCCTCCCTCCTTCCCACCCTGGCTCCTTCCCTTCTCTGTCCCACTGCACCAGTACCTCGTCTTCACCTTCCCTCCTACTTAACATCTCCAACTGCTAAGAAATCTTGTTCAGAGGTCTGGACTGTTATCAGTACGCCGACTTCTGTGTTCTCTTCCATCTTTGATGTAAAGCTTCTGCCAAATAGCTAGTTTTGAAAGTGTCATCAGATTTCCGTTGTTGGCTCCATATGCCAATGTCCCTCACCTGTCATCTCTCATACAAGGCAAGTGTGGAAGACCTAAACCAGGGCCTGAAGCCAGTGATAAGACAGGCGAGGTCAATGGGTTCAAATTCCGTCTCTTCAAAACTAAGATGCTATGCATGGATAACACAGTGGATGAAAGTGGTCCCTAACCTGCTCTGGACCTTACAGAGAAACTATCCAAATGTACACAGGAGTGGTTGACATATATAGTTCCTGATCCAGGAAGAAGAGTGAGACCAAAAACCTTGCCAGGCAAACAGGCTGGGGTGCTTGGAGTGAAACTGGAGGGGGGAAAGTCATAACTCTTTCCTGAGCCAGACTGATGGGAGCCTGTAAATACATCTCAACAGTCGTAAATACATCTCAACAGTCTGTAAGGATACATCAGCTCATTCTTGGTCCACTCCACTGTGCCCCCAGAAATGTCCACCTGCGTTAAGGACACCTCGTAACTGCACTAAGATGGCAGAGCAATGATTCCTGGCACTTCTAAGTTGACTGGACTCAGATTTAGCCGCTGCAAATAGGTCACTTCTATTTCAGGCCCTATATTATCATTTTCTCTCCCAGGCTGGTGAAGTGAAATTCAAGAGACTCTGCTTGCAATTAACCAAGTTTACAGTCACAGCTCTACATAAACATGCATTAAAATTGCATCCTCCTACCCAGAAATGGCACAAAAAGGAGCTAACCTGATTAACATTGGTGGGAGACAACAAAGAAGAAATATCTCACTCCAAAATACATAGGAATTTTGCAGAATTGATCGTTAAGCAGGAAAAGGCAGAACCTAGCCTTCTATTTGCTGTGTATTTCCTGTAACACCTACAAAGACTTCATTTCTCACATGCCTTATTCAAAAGGATTCTTCCATTCATGGGGAAGTGAATCAGAAAGTCAACAAGGCCAAACCTATGGATCAAAAGAGAGGGGTGTGATATAAAGGAAGAAATCCAATAATTTACCTGTCTACCAATGGGAGCCTAATCAGTTACTAGCTGAAACAGGCGTAGGAAAAGGTAGAAGGCAGCAGGAACAGAGGACGACTGCAATCCATGGACTGCAATCTGTGTCCGTCCCACAGCTAACGGCGAGGGGTGGGTGGGAAGTGCCTCAGAGGGCCACATCTCCCCTATCTGTAGGCGACAGGATGGCTGACAAATCATTTAAATGAACAAATGGCCCGGCCCGGCTCCTTTCGGCATTCTCCTCTCACAGCGAGCCAAGTGGATGTTGAATACAGGACCCCTTTACCGGTACCAGCATGATCAGAAACAGAGACAGGAACCATTCCACTTGGCAAGGGGCTTTCCGAGGCCTGGCGCAATCCATGTCCCAGCGGGCAGAAACCAGCAGGCAAAGCATACCAGGAGAAAAACCCCACAACCTCTGCCTTCTCAGCGCGTGGTAAACAGCTTGGGCTGGACATGGCCCGCCTCTGTGGAGAGAGGCCTTCCCCGCCAGCCGGGCACCAAAAGACAAGTGAAAGCTATTAGCTCTTTCCGTGAGCACAACAAAAGAGACTTTTCCAGAAACCAGGTTGCTTTCATGCCAAACACTAAAGATTTCCATAAACAAGCCAGCTAAATGCTTGCATCAGGTAAGCCTGGATCATTTTAATCCAGCCTATTTGAATGCCAGAGGACAAAAGGCCCTTTTTTCCAGACCTTCCGTACCTGCGCCCGTTTGCTGGCACCGGCAGCCCTGAGAGAAGCCCCATCACGGCCTGCCTTGGAAAGCCATTCGGGAGAGATCCGTCAGAGAAGGCCGAGGCGGAGAACACCGTTCTTGGGAATTCCTGGTGGGAGCAGGAAAGAGGCTGGCAAGACACAGCCCTCGAGAGCGCGACTGTGCCCCTCAAGACAGAAGCGCCCTTTTACCTGGCTTCACCCACAACAACACGGCTTTACCCCACAAGGCGAGCAACCAGCAACACTGGCACGGAGTCTCCACAACTCATGAGACGCAGCAACGATGGAAAGACTCCCCACCTCGCAAAGAGATTTAAACACACAGAGACACACTTTTGCACAAAACATATTGTGCATACTGCCAGCACCGGTGCTTTCTCCACCCATTCCCATCTTTGTGCAGCTGTTGCATGAAGGGGGCAAGATCCAGCCTCTCACAACAGGTGGCAAGCTGTCTCCCAACTTCTCTTGCAGACATTTCCCACATAAACGTCCCCCTCCCCACAAAAAGACATCACTCCCCCACCCTCATGACCCCCCCTCCCGAGCAGCCCCTAGGCCTAGCCAGCCTTGTTCTTCAATGCTCAAAGGTAAGAAGGCCGTGGATGGAAAGGCTTCCATCCACAATCAAGGAGGAAGCAGCTGAGGTCAGCCTGACACATCAGCAAAGGCACCGCCTTGCTCTCAGCTGGCCTGAAATCCAGACCTGTGTGAGCACGGAGATCAATCTGTCTTACAAAAGAATCAAGCCGCCACTGTGGGAAGACCGAGGAAGGAGAGCCGTCCCTCCTCCTACGACAGAAGGTAAGAAACTGAGCAACAGCGTTTGCTGGCAGTGCTGTGTTCCCTACCCCACTCAGCAGAACATCCCAACTGCCCTTCACAGCGTTAAAAGGGAATCCCTGGGTGGTATAATAAATCTCCCCCTCTTTAGCTGTTGGCTGCTGCAGAGTCCAAGGGATACAGGATTTCAGTGCACATCAGTGAACACAAGGGAAAACAGCAACCACAGCCAGTGCGGTTGGAGAGAAGGAAGCCCACGATCCAACCGCCCACCTTGCCTTTCCGGACTCACTCCTCACCTGTTTCATGGCTGTCTCACCAATCTTGTCTGAATGCTTGCGGATGCTCTCCAGAAAGTCTTTGAGGTCAGACATGGAAGCTTCCTTGATCTCCTCGCGCAGTTTAGGAATGTTGTCCACCATGACCCTGCAGAAGCGGTAGTGGCTCACTCGGGGTAAGTAGGTGTGCTCCAGGTGCTCCAAGGTCTTCAGCGCAGGATAGTGTCTGGAACAGAAGACAACCCCTCAGCAAAGACAGAAGCGGCCACTACCATTAGCCACATCTCATCTGATCACGGCCAGCTTCTCACAGGTGGGAGGGACATATGTACAGGAGGAAGCACCTTCTCTGTGCCACAGAAGTTCCAGTTCCAGCCTACGAGGGTCTCCACTCACGCACATATGATACGAGCACACTCAAACTGGTTATCCTGGGATCTCCTGCCAAGGAACCACAAAGTTCAGCAGAACACCTGCCTCGTTTCCAAGGGCAGAGGGAGAAATACACGCTAGAAAGCAGAAAGCAAGAACAGAGGCACTGAGAGCCTGTACCAGCGTGAGAGGGTGCTCAGTGCAAAAAAAAGAAAAGAAAAAAAGGGGGTGGGGGGTCAGACAAGTCATTTAAAGGGTTCAGGGAGGTGCTGAGAGTAAGCAAAGTGGCAAAGAAGCCAAAGCTTCCAGCAAATACTCAACAAATCAAAGTGATCTGTACTGCGACTGAGCAAAGACATGGATGTCACCCATTACCCCAAATCTATTACCATAGGCAAGGGACGTAACTGAAGAGGAATATGTACCGCAGGTCAGATGGGCAGTATATAAGTTGAACAAACAAACAAACAAACCAATATTCCTAGTGCACATTCCCAATTACATGTGCCCAACACAAGACCATGTAGGAACTCGCTGGCCATTTCTATTTCTACACTCTTCAGATAGCAAACCACTGTCTTGCAGTTATTGGGGGGGGGGGGGGGGGGGATAGACAAGCAAACTTTTGCAACAAGCAAATTTTTGCATGCAGGTGGGTGCAGCGCCCAAGGGCTGGGAAACTACTTGAATGTATTTGCCAGGCAAAACCTGGGTGCTACTTGTAACGTTTCTTACGGAACAGATTTTGTTCCTTACTGATAAGCCATTCCAACCTCAGAGGTAAAACGAGGAGAATGAGGCTGGGGTGGGGAGGGGCTCTCCAGAAGAGGCTGCAGTAATATAGCACATGTCAAAACTATTTGGTCAGGCCACTCTGGTGTTAACACCCCCTACCACTAAAAATGTGTTTAGTCAGAAAGTGTACATGCGGGTTTAAAAACATGCACACACAGGACTACTCAAATATCTTCTCCAAACAAGGTTTGCATAACATGTAATGGTGGGGTGGCAGGCGGGGGGGGGGGGGGGGGAGGAAAAAGTCATCTCAACTGAATATCACCAAGGCTGTTAAGAGCACACTGCTCTGTTTGTTAGCCGGAGGTTTATGCAAAACTATTTCCAAAAAAATGCAGCCCCCTCTGGAGAGAAGCCAAAGGTTGCATGAGTAGCCAGACATCAGGCCAAGGAACATGCGCACGCCAGGCTTGGCTCACTTCAGGACCCTGTTATTTAAAGTCTCACTAAAAGCACCCCGGGAATATCCCTTTATCCACCACCAGCTGCCATTCCCCACGCCTCCCCCCCCCCCCCCCCGAGGGCTTGCCGGGGCAACCAATGTTCTTCCTCAGATCCAAAGCTGGTGAGATCACAGAGATCCAGACAACCTCCCTCTAGGAAACTCACGCCCGTCTACCTGGGGTGCAGTTTATAGGCCAAGCTTTCCAGCTGTGCCCTACTCCACTTCTCAACAAGTGTGGCGCCTCGCTGCCACGTGGAGAAGGAATGTGCACGTCAGCCCTTGGTGGTGTTACCATTCACCCCAAACGACCCACAGGCACACACAGATCTGTCCTAAAATGAGTCTTGAAATCCCTTGGATGCTAACAAAACCTACTGAACTCTGTTCTTGCTGCTCACAAACCAACGTGGATGCTCTTCTGGAAGAGAGGCCTTGCATTGTGTAAAGTGAAATGTTATGCCACAGGTGGAGGAGTGCGGGAGACGGAGATGGGAAGCATCACCCTCCACGCCCTGACGCAGGCACTGAAAACCATTCCACCCCATCGGATACCTGATGAGGGTGCCTCTTCTCGGACAAGGGGAGCCCTATTCCCACAGACAGACAGACAGACAGAGCCGCCAGAGGCAGAAGCTCCCTGATTCTCCCACCCAACTGGCCCCTTCAGAAAGCAGGGGGTGGGAGGGAGGTGGCAGCTGAATGCCATGGGCTTTAGAGGGGTGAGGACACGGGCAGGAACAACATGAGCCTAGAGCAATTTTGAAGAGGCCTCAGATCAAAAGTGTGCCATGCCTGCAAGTGGCAGAAATCTGTGAAGGGTGAAAGGAAGGAGTGGCTGGTGGATGTGGGGGAAAGCCCCCTCCAGCAAAGTGCCCATCAATGGAACAGAGCCCTCTCTCTTCTCTTCCCTGGGCTGGAGAGTTTTAAACTAACCTGCACAGTATTAAACTAACCAAGTGCAGCTGGCCTGAGAGTCACTGGTCAGAAGGGAGGGACACGGACGTTTCAGTGTTTAAAATATATATAATAAAGGAAAGGGTTTAGCCTTAGAAGGCTTCAAAGAGTTGTTAAGTTTTAAAACGTCACTTCTTGCCGTTGCCCCATCCAAGTCACGAAATACATTTCCCTTGTACTGAAATAACACCTGCCAGCAACATGCAGACTAAATTCATGATGTTGGCAATTAAATGCTAAAAAGAAACCTAGCATACACAGAGAATGATGAAAATAATGCACCCAACAGAAAACATTTTCTTAATTAAAGGGCAGGTTGCTCCATCCATTTTGCCCGGACCAACCTAGAGCAGGATGACACCGCCCGTATCAGGGGCAGGGATGGGCACAAACTGCCGGTTTGTTTTTCAGCCAAAGAGGTGTTTGGCACTTCCCAGTCCCACCTCCCCTGGTGGGCACCCACTAAAAGGTAGCGCCCAGAAGAGGCGTGGCTGAGAAGCACAGAACACCTGTCTGGCATAAAAATAGACCAGCAGAAATCGCCGAACCAGTGGCCTGTCTCTAATCGGAGACACAAGCAATGCAGGCTTTGCTTTTGTGAGACCCAACAGGAGAAGGTTGGGTCTCCACAGAGCGCCAACAGCAGGAGCATCACCTGCCGGGAGGGCAAAGGAGGGGAAGAAGAGCCCAACCCTTGGGAACTCTACCTGCAAAAGCACTCCTTGAAATAACCCCAAAGTCTTCTGCCCCATTCAAATCAATGGGGCTCACACAGGAGACTTTCCCAGTGAATGGTACCCTGGCGCATGGCTGGAAGGGAGCCTGGGCCCGACGTGCCTTACACGAACCTTCCTCCATTCCTAGGGAGTCTCTGCAATGGGGTTTCAACCAAGACAAGGCCTCTGGTTTGCTCTCCCTAAATGCATCGCTCAGAACAACATTCACGTCCTCACCTTTTGGACTTCATTTGCTCTCTTAACTTGCTGTCCATCTCCAGAACTAGGGCAAAAGAGACAGAAAGAGACAGAAGTCAATTAGAGAAGACATCTGGGCTCCTCCTGCCATCTCAAGAATCACACTGACACATTTTTTCTTACACTTCAGCTCTCTCACCGGGAAGGCACTGTGTGAGCTTGTCCACCGTCACAGAAATATTCCGCTGCTGGAGGCGACACTGTTTCAGCTCTTCCATGGCTCCCACCAGCTGTAAAAGAAACCTGTTTCACCTTCCGAGCCACCTTCCCGGGGGGTGCTCGCTGTGCCCCAAAAGCAGGACTCCGAGGCTGCAAGCAGGAGCAAGTGATAGGCAGGGGCCTGTCTCGCTCACCCACGCTTCCAACCGAGAGGAGGTTTTACAAGCTCAACAGGCCAGCATTTTACTGCCTTGCACAGAAGGTGCCTGCTACTAACAAGCATGGCTCAAGCGCCACCCCACCTTCCCTCTGCATCAAGGCCGTCTGAGAGAATCCTAATGCCGAGGGGCCGACTCCACCCAAGAGACCACCCATTCAAAAGGATTCACACAGCTCTGTCCTGGGCAACAGAGTACAAAAGACCACCGGAAAGCTACACTTGTACAAGAGTTGTAGGGGAAAGTTAGCTTTTGCCCAAACTCTCCCCGCCCGCCCCCCTTTTCTTTTCTTTTTCTGGTGTGGGAGAAATACAGATCTCATGAAGCAGGGAGATGGAAGATACCTTCGAGAGGAGCCACTTCACCCATGGGGAAGGCAGAGGTGGACGACCAGAGTTGGGGAGTCGAAGGTCCCCCTCCCCAGAGTCCCAACACACCTGGGATTACAAGCAAGACAATCTCCAAAGGTAACATGGAGGGCTTTTCAAAGAGAAAACCAGGGCTTACTTTCTTGCTTCCCATCTGCAGTCTTCTGTTAGTGTCCATCACTTGATTCTGTGAAGAGACAAATATTTTGCTTTGCTTTTTCTATTATTGGCTACTGGTTCTAAACAGGCTTGGTGGCTGAAATGGCTTCCTCAAGAAGGAAAGGAGCTTCTCTGAACCCAACGCCATGGCACGTCATGGCCTAAATAGCCCCCAAAGACCTTTACAGTTCCATGACAACTGGACCTAAAGCCAGGAACAACCCACTGAGATGGGCCCCAATGCTCAAAAAAGGTCATTGGGCTTTTTCATCAATGGAAGGCAGGCTTAACAAAGCCAACGGCAGCATGGTATGCGTTCATACTTTGTGACATCTCTGTGTGTTATACCAGAGTCCGATCAGAGCACTTTGGAGCTTCCTCAAGTCGTTCACCTGAAGGTCAAAAGCACAAAAACTGTGCCCTACCAGGACGCCCAGAGGTCAATCCAGACCTGTCCCATCCTCAACACTGGGTAGATACAAAGTGGAAATATGATGGAAACTGCCCAAATAGTCCAAGGGAAATTCTGGGATGGAGTGGCAGACGCTTTCCCTCTCAAGAGGCACAGTGTCACCTGAGAGCTTTCCCAAAGGGCCTACCTCTCTAAGGAACTGCCGTGCTTCTGTCTGAACCCCATTCCTTACCTTAAGCTTCTGGGCTTCTGCTCGGACTTTTAAAAATTCTGTGATGGCATCCACAAAACCCTGGTAATGGAAGTTGCACATTTTCTCAATCTCCCGGTCGTGATTCCGGATACGAGCATCCAGCTTTTCCATGAAGCGCCCGTGCTCCTCCCCATCATAAACAGACCTGGAGGGAACACAAGGGCACCTTCAATATTCCTTCGCCGCTGAGCTGGTGCCTTTACCAAGCATCAGTTTAAAAAGCCCTTAAACACCTTGATTTGTACAGAGGACAAGGAGAAGACAGGTGGGGCTCTCACCTCCACAAATGCTCCTTTCATTGGCAGTCCTCAGGATGTGCTTCCCACATCCTCACCTGGTGCAGCTCCTCAGTTCTCTTCCTGCCCCCCTTTCCCCAAACAGGTGCAGAAAAGGAACTGCTCCTGCCGCCGTGGGCCTGAGGGTGGGGTCAGGGTGGGACTTTACGGCCCTTGGGGTTCCTTTCAGTTTTATGGTTCTGCTCAAGGGATAAAGGACTTGCAGAGGTAGGGAACCTGCACACAAACAACACATCCAAGCAGGAGACAACCAGCCTCATTAAGGGATGCCCACCCTTGTTCCAAGTGACCAGAATCTTCTGAGGCTTTCAATCCAGGGCAGTGGAGAAAATATCTGCTATGACAAGGAGCCACCACAAAGGTGATTAAGCAACGCCTTCCTAGACCATTTCACCAGATGCCAGAAGAGAGGCCGGCAAAAGTCTGACCCTGAGAGACACCCGTTGAGAGGTACAAGTCAACACTGCAGTGGTCCAGGGGCACCTGGCACCTGCTTTGCCACACAGGATCAGAAGTGCTGGAACGTTAAGGGAGCATCTGGTTTGCAAACGGCGTTGTGGAGTCTGCAGGACCCACACGGGGGGGGGGGGGGTCCCACTGAGCAGTGAGAGGCTACCACTATATGCTCCCCTCCCTCATCCGCTTTCATCTGGCTCCACTTCCAGTGACTTCCATGTCTAATGAGGGGAAGTGGGGGAACGGATCCTTTAAGCACTTTGCATTCATCACAATTCCTTCGGGAACTGGGAGGATTTCTTACAGCCTTGAACTTGCTTGTTGATTTAATGCAATCATCTGTTAATTGTGTTTTAATACTGTAACTTCACAGTGTTTTTATTTGTACTGAGCTGCACTGGGTCTTGAGAAGAAGTCAGAACAGTCGCTGCTCTGTCTTTCCACACACCTAGCACACCACCAGCACCTGGGTTTCTCCTCCGAACTTAGCCCCTACCTAAGAAATATAGCAGGATTCTGCCCCATTCATAATCTCTTAGCCCACAGCTTGCACCTCACCCTCTGAGTGTGTGTGTGTACCTGTGTGTGCACACATACACACACATACACTCATGCACACACACCCCATCAGCACCAAAAGTAAGCCAGTGACCCCCTGGGGGCTCCCACACACTTTTCCAGCTAAAGAGGGAAGATCTAAAGCAGGGGTCTCAAACATGCGGCCCGGGGCCATTTGTGGCCCGCCGGACGATAGTTTGTGGCCCCCGCCTTGCCTCCCCCCCGAAGCACCCACGCGTCCTCTGCTGTCAAGTCGCTCCCGGCCCGTCCTCGAAGACCACCTCCAAGCCGCCAACAGCAGCTGCCGCCGCCACCTCTTCCAGGGAAGCGGCTCTCTTTCTCTCTCGGCACCCCCAGCACCAGCCCGGCCAGCGGCCGTCTCAGCGCCCGGCGGTGCTTCCTCCTCCTTCTCCTCGTCCTGCTTCAGCCGCCTCGGCTCTGGAGGCTGCCTGGGCTCGCCTCGCAAAGTTTGCTCCTCTGTCGTGGTGGGGGTAGCTGCTGCTGCTGAGTGCGCCTTTTTTTTATGGGGGGCCCTCAGAGGAAGGTTGCCGGACCTCCGTGTGTGTGTGTGTGTGTTTGTGTGTTTGTGTGCATGCACGTGCACGCACCTGTGGGGGGCCCCTGCCCCGTTCTGTTTAATTTCGCGGGTACTGGTGGGGGCTTTTCTCCTTTGACAAGGTGAATTCTGTGAGGGTTTTTTTTTAAATGTTATGTCGTGCCCTCCTCCCCCCGGCTAGGCGGTCGCCGGCACTCCCTCCCTTCTCCGCTTCTTTGTCCTGCTGCTGGTGGTGGTGGTGGTGGTGAAGAAGGAGCCGGAGGGGGTCGTGGCCGGGCGACGAGGGCTCACACACCCCTCCTCCTCCTCAGAGCCCCAGCTGGGCTAAGGAAACTCCCGCGCGGCTTCCTCGGGCTCTTGCTCTGCTTGGCAGAAAATCTGATGCAGCCCAGCCTCACTCAGACTCTGCCTCCAGCGGCCCCCAGGTAAATTGAGTTTGAGACCCCTGATCTAAAGCCATGCTGACGGCCTGGAAACAAACACCATACTCCCTTTCTCCAAACACAAAAACATAAGCTGTGGGAGGAGGTAAAATGTATGCAATAATTTGTTACCAAACCTGGAAAGTTGCTGCTGCAAGTACATGGAATGTTACCATAAATTAGCTGGCAGTTAACATGGTACTATGTGGTGTCTGTGGGAAACTTACTAACGAAAGGATGACTTGGAAGACCTGGGGGCTGGAGTTTCTGGAGGTCATGAATTGCTGCTGCTGCTGCTGCAGCAGCAGCAATTCATGACCTTCAGACATCAGCAGCAGCAGCAGCAACCATAACAAGAACAACAACACGAATACCTGGCTTGGAGTCCCCTGTGCTGTTCCCTCCCGGTTCATGCCTGCTGGCCCCCACCCCACCCCAGCTGTGCTGCTCAGACCACCACAAGAATGGGCTGAGAGGCAGGTTGTTATTTTCCTTAAATGTATGTGAGAAATTGCAATTGGGGCAGCTTTATTGGACAACTAAAGATGACTAATTCAAGATCAAAGCATGTTGGCTCTTTATTTATTTCTTTAAATTTAGAACTGTGTCAGGATGTTTGCTTTTAATTTGAAGACTATGACATTCCTTATCTGAACGTTGCACAACAGGTGTGTCTGAAATCATTCCAATGTCTGTGACACACTCAGTTGTGCAACAAGGCACGGGACAGCTAGCCAGAAAACAGGGGAAACCCTTTGCCCAACTTCCCTTGCACACTTGACAGGGAAAGCCCCAAAGTCAATCCTCAGATTTGCCCAGGAAAAAGGACCTCCCGCCAGAGAGAAAGAGGAGACCTCTCACCACCTCAGTGAGTCTATAATCTTGGACCTGACAGTCCAATGGATCAAAGAAAGGAAAAGGTGGTGTTTTTTTCCTTCAAAAAATCCACCTTGTCAGAGCCTGAAGAATATCTTGACAGTATCCCCTGCCTCCCCTTTTCTCCAACATGGCTGGAAAGAAAAGGAAACCTCCTTTAAAAGGTTCCGTTATCTCCGTCCCCCACCGAACACAGCCTATCTAAAGATGAGACAGAATATTTGTTATCAGCCTTCGGCTTATAAGGCAGTGTGCATGTTCTTGTTAAACAAAGGATGGAGTCTGCCATCTAGTGATGATGTCTAAGCTTCATCTTGAACACGCTGGTTTCCATCTCTGTGCCAGCGGTTGGTTTAGGATCGTGGTTTTTCCAGAGCTTGCAACCACCTTTCCCAGTCCAGATGACAGAGTTTAAAAAAGCTAAATAGACACCTCTTGATTTAATGGTTGTGCACGTGCATTGGGCAAAAGGTCTGTTGGCCACCAAGCCCTAGCCAATCCACGACAGCCCAAATTCAGCCACAGAGTCAAGCCCTGGAATAATCCAGCAGCCTCTTCTCCGGCACGGGCGTCACTGCAATGAATGGGAGCTGGACAGCACTGCCCTCGCAAGACACAGGCCAGTGTCTCACCCAGACGCTGCCCAGCATGTCTCCCCAACTATATCGCATGAGATGAGCCCAAATGAGTCGGACTTGCGGCAGAAACATGTACACAAAAAAACCATTTAAAACCTCCAAAAAAAGGAAAACATTGTTTTGGAAACCAGAGGATACAGCACACTTCCCAAATTGGGGGAAAGGCAGATGGTCTCCAGTTCCAAGGTAAGTGGCTGGGTTGAAACACAGGGATTTTACTAAAGCCAAATCCAGAGAAGCCAACTAAAAGGAAGGGTTGTGGGTTCTGCCTGGCCACATAATAATCCCTGCCTATTACCAAACATCAGCATCATAATTTACTTCCAGTTTTAATTACAACAGAAGACCAACTTCTTGCTTCCTCACAACTGTAGAAAACTGGCTTGGGTGTGTGTCTTTATAGACTCTGCTTCTGCCCCCCCCCCCCCCGTCCTACCCCTTTCTGCATTCTCCCATTTCTTAAGCGTTCTCCATTGTTCTCTCATTCCCAAAATCTTCCCAACATTATTTTCAATCATATGAAGTTCTTCTCCACTCCTTAATGTTAGCAAAACAGAATTTAACAAAGAAACTCTGCATGTTTCTTTCACTTGCACAGCTTTACAATCTGGGTTCAAATTCCTACTTGTCCACAGAAACTCTGAGGGGAGTGGCAGCAACAGCAAAACCATCTCTTAAATAGCTCACATACCTTGGAAGCCCGATTAGGGTCAGTGTTAAGTCAGGATCGACTTGATGGCACATGAGTACCCAGCCACTCAGAAGAGAGTATTACATTGAAAAAGCCAAGGACTCCCGCACATGGCACAAAGTGGGAGCATCAATCAACAACACAACACTACAGACACGAAACGTGTGTGTGAAAATCAAGGAACCCGTTCTGGCTTGGTTGTGATGTTTCAGATGCAAAGCAGCCTTTAAGGTTATCACAGGAGATACAGGCTGACTGGGACTGGTTGGTTGGTTGGTTGGTTGGTTGGTTGGTTGGTTGGTTGGTTGGTTGGTTGGTTGGTTGGTTGGTTGGTTGGTTGGTTGGTTGGTTGGTTGGTTGGTTGGATTGGATTGGATTGGATTGGATTGGATTGGATTGGATTGGATTGGTGGATTGGATTGGATTGGATTGGATTGATTTCATTTCATTTATAGACTGCCTCATTAGTGCAAGGCACTATTCTGGGTGGTTTGCAACAACAGATAAAACATACAGTACTACATAGTAAATACACAACAATTAAAACATTAATAAAATAAGAACAACCAATACCAAGGACAATTATCTGAATGACGAAAGGAGAGGGAGCATAAAATCAAAATCAAAGAGAGTTGGTGTGGATGGGGTCTGAGAGGCAGAATGGAGGGGATACACACACTAACCCTTTAAAAAAAAAACCAAAATATGCTCCTGTTTTTCAGGTAACTTTAACTTTGAGGGGGGGGGGGGGTTATGTTCCAAAAAAAAAAAAAAAAAAAGCCCAGCAGAGGACAAGGAGGGAGAAGACAGGGTGAGAGCTGCTTGACAGCTTTCACGGAGAATCATTTAAGCTGGCAGGAGAGAGAGGCATAGTTCTGGAATAACCATGCAGTAGGACAACATGACCACTTTCCAGGGACAGAAAAGTCTTTGGCTTTTTTTGGTTTCAATTATGGAGTAGAACAAAAGCCTGGCCTTCAATTAAAAAGACCCCCCAAAAAATGCTATAGTGGTTTGCAATCCTTAGACATTTTCTTCTCATTAAAGCTCCACAAAAGCATTGGGGTATTGTTTATTGGAAAAGTTAAAAATAATGCAGAACAAACAGCAAGCTACTCCGCTCAATGGACAAGGAGGCAAATGGTCCCAACACGCCCAGAAGAGGTCAAGGAGAGTTTGGGTGCCTGAAGCAGCCTCTCCAGAGGCAAACCAAAAGGCTTTTTTCCCCGGCGCCCCCTTTCCGTTTAAAACAGGACCCTGAGGAAAGGGGCAAGCAGGAAGAAGGCTGCAGGTCAGCAAGGGCAGAATGTGCCGGTGATTCATGCACTTCGAGGGGCAGGGGTCCACGTCCAGTGGAAAAAGGGCACGGGGGCCAGGGGACCCTGGGATCCAGAAGTCGTCCAATGGCTGAGGGGGGAGGCAAAGTGGAATGTGACGGCCACCAAGGGTGGGAAAGGTACACACCAGCAGCTGGTACTGCATTTGGAAGAGAGAGGAAGCCAAGGGTGCAATCTGAAGAGCGCCATCACGGCAGAGGCGGCAAGCCCAGTCAGTTTCACGGACACCCCACTTCTGTGGCCCAGGACCAGTGGGAGCCTTGCCCAGGAGAAAGTAGCCCGTGTGTGTGTAGGGTGGCCCGAGATGTGGCAGCCAAAGGCCCACTTCAGGGTCTTCCCACCAAGTAGCTCACGAGGGGAGCTTTTTCCTA